>OW240912.1:150803774-150979477 GCA_933207985.1 Pelobates cultripes
CACACTCACAGGCAGTCACACACTCATACAGAGACAGTCACACACTCACAGGCAGTCACACAGAGGCAGTCACACAGAGACAGTCACACACTCACAGGCAGTCACACACTCACACAGAGACAGTCACACACTCACAGACAGTCACACACACTCACAGGCAGTCACACACTCACAGGCAGTCACACACTCATACAGAGACAGTCACACACTCACAGACAGTCACACAGAGACAGTCACACACTCACAGGCAGTCACACACTCACACAGAGACAGTCACACTCACACACTGACCTGCTTCTTACCTCCTGCTTGGAGTTCCTGGAGGCTGGTTGTTGGGGAAGCAGGGACTCCTTTCTGCTTCCCATGCTGCAGTCAGCCGGCCCCGACGCAGGTAAGCCCCGCCCCCGCTGCACGCTAAGCCCCGCCCCCATCGCACTAAGCTCCGCCCAATCACAGTGCTCTGTGTCATTTTACACAGCGTGGGAAAGTTCTTTTGAATTTTCCCACGCTGTGTAAAACACAGAAACTTACATCGACCAGATTCAAGCCATCAATCACAGTGCTCTGTGTCATTTTACACAGCGTGGGAAAGTTCTTTGAATACCACTTCGCGTCAGCAAACAAAAGCCTCTGATTAGCAAACCCACCAATCAGAGTGTTCTTAGCCTAATTGCAGGGGGCGGGGGCAGGCTTTATAAGCCTTTACGCTCTGCGGAATGTCGCGAGACCCTCCATGGGTGAAGATGGATTATTTTTTTGCGCTCGGGTTTTTTCTTTTTCGTCTGGTTTTTTTTTGCGCTCGGGATTTTTATTTTATTTTCAATTCGACGGTTATGATGGTTTTTTATTTGGCCTTTTTTGGGGCTGAAAAAGAAGATTTGAGAAAAAAGAAGACGTCGAATGGTAAGTTTAATTTTATTTTACAGGTTAGTTATTTTATCCCCCCCTCACTATTTTTTAGGGTGAGGGGGGTAGGTAGGGACTTGTTTTTTTTGGGTGGGGGGTGGGTGACTAGGGGCTTGGGGACCCCTAGTCACCTTGGGGGGGGTAATTGACTTAGGGCCCCCACCCGCCGCCCAGGGGTGGGGGCCGAGGGGGGGAGGACAGTAGGTCCCCCCCCCTCATTATCTTCATGGCCCCCACCCGCCGCCCAGGGGTGGGGGCCGGGGGGGGGCAGTAGGTCCCCCCCCCATTCTCATTATGGCCCCCACCCGCCGCCCAGGGGTGGGGGCCAGGGGGGCCAGTAGGTCCCCCCCGTTCTCATTATGGCCCCCACCCGCCACCCAGGGGTGGGGGCAGGGGGGTGGCAGTAGGTCCCCCCCATTCTCATTATGGCCCCCACCCGCCGCCCAGGAGTGGGACCGGGGGGGGCAGTAGGTCCCCCCCTCATTATTGCCCCCACCCGCCGCCGCCCAGGGGTGGGGGCCGGGGGGGGGGCAGTAGGTCCCCCCCACTCATTCTCACTATGGCCCCCACCCGCCGCCCAGGGGTGGGGGCGGGGGGGAGGACAGTAGGTCCCCCCCCGATTCTCATTATGGCCCCCACCCGCCGCCCAGGGGTGGGGGGAGTACTGCCCCCCCCCCCCATTCTCACTGTTTAGGGGTGGGGGCCAATAGTTTTTTGCTTTTTTTTTTACAGTGAGCAGCCACAGGCTGCTCACTGTTTAGTAGACATGCCCCTACTCGCGGTATAGCGAGTAGGGGCATTTGGGAGATTTTAATCTCCCTTGTGCTATTATGGGGGTCATATTGACCCCCATAGAGTGAGAGGGGTACTGGGGGGCTTATGAAGTGGTGGGGAGCACTGCTCCCTGCCGCTTCAATAGTTACATATTACAAGGAGGGAGCTGCATGCCGGTAGCTCCCTCCTTGTAATAAACTAAACGAACAAACAAACACTGATACATTGTGTTTGTTTGTTCGGCTGATATACCTATTCACTCATTCGTCTGTCTGATGAATGAATGAATAGATGAAATTCCCGTTCGCATGTCCAGGTGTTTCACTGGGCATGTGCGGGAATCTCAGTGTCTGCCTAGTGTGGGCTGATGACGTGTCCCACAGGGACTTCATCTACCTACACAAAGATGGTGGCGCCCTGAATAAAGATCGGGGCAGAAAATAAGGAATAAAAAATAGGTAATGTGGGGGGCTTAGGGGCATTTGGGGGTGACTAGTGAGTCAATTGGATGTAGTGGAGGCGGGAGAGGGGTTAAAAAAAAAACAGAATTCGGCATGACAGTGCCGCTTTAAGTTGTCTGGGTGTCAGGTCCCTCTAGTTTTAACCCTGCAGCTGAAAACATAGCAGTTTCAGAGAAACTGCTATGTTTCACTGAGGGTTAATCCAGCCTCTAGTGGCTGTCTCACGGAGAGCCGCTAGAGGAGCACACTGAACGTCCATAGGAAAGCATTGAGAAAGCATTGTGTAAGACACACACAGTAACACACTCACTGACACTCACTAGCAGACACACACACTAACACACTAACACTCACACTAACACTCACTAGCAGACACACACTAACACTCACTCTAACACTCACACACTCTAACACTCACACACACTAACACTCACACACACTAACACTCACACACACTAACACACACACTAACACTCACACACACACACTAACACCTCACACACACTAACACACACTAACACCTCACACACACTAACACTCACTCTAACACTCACACACACCAACACTCACACACACACTAACACTCACTCTAACACACACACTAACACTCACTCTAACACTCACACACACTAACACTCACACCAACACTCACACACACTAACACTCACACACACTAACACTCACACACACTAACACTCACACACACTAACACTCACACACACCAACACTCACACTAACACTAACACTCACACATGATTTTTTTTTTTTTATATATAATCCCCCCAGCCTCCTTACCTTTTGGAGTGCTGGGGGGATTCCCTGGGGTCCAGTTGGGCTCCTGGGCGGGTGGCCGGTCGGGCAGGCAGGCAGGCTGGCGCGCGAGGGAGCACTCACTGCTTCCTCTTCAGCTCCCTCGCGCGCCGCGTAGGGATGCCGGCGCCGGAAGATGACGTCATCTTCCGGCTCCGGTATCATTGCGGTGCGCGAGGGAGCTGAAGAGGAAGCACGGAGTGCTCCCTCGCGCGCCCGCCTGCCTGCTCGACCGGCCACCCGGGGTCAGCAGGGTCAGCCTCAGGGGGGCCCTGGGGTGGTCGGCCCCTGGGCCCCCCAGGGGAAGAGGCTGGCCCTGGGCGTACATACCGGGTCGCAGGGGCGGTCGGGCCCCCTGGTGGGCCGGGCCCGGTCGCAGTCGCGACCCCTGCGACCCTGGTATGTACGCCAGTGATTGTGTAACACAGGAGACTAATAGGTAACGTATTACCAGGCCTTAGAATGGCTGGACTAATGTACCAAAGAATAGTCATAGAGTAATAGCTGAGGTCAGGGGACACAGAAAGGGACACAACAATAAAGGAAAGCCAGAGATCAGGGATACCAGAATACAGGAAAGTCAAAATCAAAGCCAAAGTAAAAAAACAGAATAACTTTACCTTTCTGATTGGCCGGGATCGCTCTTTGACCCCAAAACGTGCGCGCGCGGTGCATATGGTGCACGCCGACGTCGTCAATCACGTGAGCGAGCGTGGGGGTATACTTAGCCTTGGATCCGCAGCGGCCGGCGTCCATTAACATGCCGTGCTATTAACAAAACAATGCAAATATAATTCCAAAGACTGGTTAGCCCTCTCAGCCATACCGTTAGTCTGGGGGTGATAGCAGGATGAAAAAGATAACTCAATCCCCAACTGCTTATTGAAAGCTCTCTAGAACTGGGATACAAACTGAGAACCTCTATCAGATACAATATTGTGAGGTATGCCATGCAGACGGACAATCTCACGTATAAAGATCAGTACCTGGTCTTGTGATGATGGTAATTTCTTGAGTGGGATAAAATGAGCCATTTTAGAGCCATTATGAGAATAGTGGTATAACCATTAGAACTAGGAAGTTCGACAATGAAATCCATGGACAAGTGAGACAATGGAACCTCAGGAACAGGAAGAGGTTGCAGCAAGCTACAAGGGAGTTTATGAGGAACTTTAGATACCGCACAAACAGAACAAGCCTGCACATACTCCTTAACATCCTTCCTGAGGGAATCCCACCAAAATGATCTCATGATCGCAGATGTGGATTTATTAATACCCGGGTGACCAGCAGTCATGTTGTCATGGAACACCTTCATGATATTAACCCTTTCACCCAATGGAACGAACAATCTGTTTTGATGTTTACCGTAGGGCGTCTGAGACTAAGCCTCCATGATGGAGCCAAGCAGTGGAGAGGACAATGAAAGGATAGTGGAAGCAATGATACATTCGGGGGGATGATAGGGGATGTTTCTTGTTTTTGTATAGACTCAGTATCAAACTGTCTAGATAAGGCGTCGGCCTTGACATTTTTAGAACCAGGTCTATAAGTTATAAGAAAATTAAAGCGAGAAAGGAATAAAGTGAGAAAGGAATAGCTTGTCTAGAAGATAATCACTTAGGATCTCCTATGTAAGTCAGGTTTTTGTGGTCAGTAATGATCAAAAGGGGGTCCTTGGAACCCTCCAAAAGATGTCACCACTCCTTGAGAGCTGGAATAATGGCCAACAATTCTCCATTGCCAATATCATAATTGCGCTCAGCAGGGGACAACTTTCTAGAGAAGTAGCCACAAGGATGCAAAGGAGTATCCTGGCTCTCCCTCTGGGAGAGAACAGCCCCTACCCCCGTCTCGGAGGCATCAACCTCCAGTATGAAAGGTTTACTGGTGTCTGGATGTATTAATATGTCTGCAGAGGCAAACCTTTGTTTGAGAATTTCAAAAGCTTCTATAGCCTCCTTGGACCATATCGCCACCTTGCGTGTCATATTGGTGATGGGGGCTATTACTGAAGAAAACCCCTTTATAAACCTTCTGTAATAATTGGCAAAACCAATGAACCTTTGACTGGCTTTTAACCCAGTTGGTAAAGGCCACTGTAGAACAGATTCCAGTTTTTTAGGATCCATCTGAAATCCAGAGGCAGAAATATTATATCCCAAAAACTGTACTTCGAACCGATCAAAGATGCATTTTTCCAATTTACAATAAAGGTGATTTTTCAATAGGGTTTGCAAAACGTGTTTTACATGATTGTGGTGAGTTTGAAGGTCAGGAGAATAAATAAGGATGTCATCCAGATAGACAAACGAGTAAATGTGATCCCTGAGTACATCATTTATAAAATCTTGGAAAACCGTTGGAGCGTTGCACAACCCGAATGGCGTCACCAGATACTCATAGTGTCCACTTCTGGTATTAAATGCAGTCTTCCATTCATGGTTTTCCTTGATTCTTACTAAATTGTAAGCGCTTCTAAGGTTAAGCTTAGTAATACTTTAGCGCCTTGGAGTCTGTCAAATAACTCAGCAATAAGGGGAATGTGGTAGGCGTTCTTAATTGTGATTTTGTTCAATGCCCTGTAATCGATACATGGACATAACTCACCATCCTTTTTTGATACAAAAAATAATCCTGCACCAGCAGGCGAGGATGATTTGCATATATGGCCTTTACTCAGTGAGTCCATAATATATTCCTCCATTATTTTACTTTCCTGTGGGGATAGAGCATAAACTGCCCCCTTAGGTGGCATAGCGCCAGGTAGTAAGTTTATGGAACAGTCATATGGTCTGTGTGGAGGCAATACATTAGACTGAGTTTTGCTAAATACTTCCTTAATGTCCTGGTATTGTACGGGAACTTCAGGGGTTTGAGGAGTAATAGCGTGTAATTCGATAGTACCCACTCTCTTGGTGATATGTAATATGCACCTTTCATCACAATCCTTTCCCCATTCCAATATTTCCCCATTAGCATAATCAATATGAGGGTTATGCTTACTAAGCCAAGGAAAGCCTAATATGATGGGACAGGAAGGGGATGCAATAACCTGAAATGTTATATCTTCCTTATTTAAGGCTTCAATGGACATACTAATGGGTAAAGTATCGTGAGTAATTAATGGTTGTGAGAGTGGTCTCCCATCTATAGCCTCTACAGCTAGAGGTGATAGTCTCTCCTTGAATGGTATAGCATTACCCTTAACAAATTGGACATCAATGAAATTTCCAGCAGCACCTGAGTCCATCAGGGCTTTGCATGAAAAGTTATTTTTGTTAAGGATAATTGAAATATCAAGGAGAAATCTATATTTATTATTTTCAGAGGACGTCTCCATTACACCTAAGACTTGTCCCCTTATGGCGCTCAGGTGCGGTAGCTTTTCGGACGAATGGGACAATTACTTCTCATATGTCCTTTACTACCGCAGTATAGACATAGGCCTTCTTTTCTCCTATATTGTCTCTCGGCCTCCAAAAGTCTAGTGACCCCCACCTGCATGGGTTCAGGTTCGGACTGTATAGAAAGGTCAGGAACAACAGGTTTGAAGAAACAGGGTGTTAAAGGCATAGTCATACGTCTGGTCATGTTTCTAGTAGCTTCTCTGGTTCTTAATCTATTGTCAATTTGCATAAGAAATGTGATAAACTCATTAAGTTTCTTGGGTAGATCTTTGGTGGCAATCTCATCTAGCATAGTTTCAGATAGTCCCTTTTTAAATGCAGAGATTAGCCCACTGTTAGTCAAGTCTACCTCGGAAGCCAGGGTACGAAATTCTATGGCATTCTCCGAGATAGACCGGTTTCCTTGTCTGATGTGCATCAGGGCAGTGGAGGCGTCTTCCTCCCTGCCTAATGGTTCAAACGCAAGTTTAAATTCCATAAGGAATTCCTGGTAATTGTGTGCCACACTCTTATTACTCTCCGATAACAGATTGGCCCAAGCTAAAGATTTACCTTTTAACTGATTCATCAGGTAACCAATTTTAGCTCTGTCTGTGGGAAAAGATTCCGGTGAGGCCTCAAAATGATACTCTGTTCGGTTAAGTAAACCTGGCATTCTTGGAAATTACCATCAAAATGCAGGGGAGGAGATAGAGAGATTGTGGGTGCCTTCTGTACTATAGGTGGAGGTACATGAGGCGGAGGTGAGACAGTAGAAGAGACTGTGGGTTGCAGATCCGCTGTTCGGGTAAGAAGCGTACTGAAGGCCTGGGCAAATTGATCCATGCGTTGATCATTCTCCTCTAGTTTCCTTTCGCAAGCAGCTATGTGCTTACACAATTCTACAGGATCTATGGCCATGTCGTAATGTCAGGATTACAGTATGTAGAATTGTGTAACACAGGAGACTAATAGGTAACATATTACCGGCCCTTAGAATGGCCGGACTAACGTACCAAAGAATAGTCAGAGTAATAGCCGAGGTCAGGGGACACAGAGAGGAACACAACGATAAAGAAAAGCCAGAGGTCAGGGATACCAGAATACAGGGAAGTCAAAAATCAAAGCCGAAGTAAAAAACCAGAATAACTAGAATAAGGAACGCGCTCTCAGACAACCACTAGGGAAACCACGACAGGGCGATGAGGAAAGGTAATTCTATGCTTTTATACTTGCTTTACCTTTCTGATTGGCCGGGATTGCTCTTTGACCCCTGTGGCGAAAGTAACCTTGCCACTGGTTTTGTTTGCCAGCTTCCTGCCCTGCGACTATGGCCCTGGGATGTATTGCCCTTCTGGGAACTGATTTGGGCGTGATTCTTTTATTGCTGCTTCTGGTCCTTTAATTCCCAGAGAAAGGATTTGTACGCTTAAACTGGCACTTCGGATGCAATCGAAGTGCCGAATGTCATCGAAGTGGCCGCCATTCGAAAACCGAACAGGTGGCGGCGGCCATTTTAACTAATTCGAACGCGGTCAGCAGTGTGTGTAGCCAAATCTATTGAACTGTTTTCAGCTACCCAATTGCACGAACACCGCTGACCCGTACCTTCTACTCTACTTCGACACTGCGACGCTCGTTCGAATGGGACTTAGTCATTTTCTCAGTGTAAAATAGACGGACCGCACAGCCCAAATCCATGGAACTGTTTTGGGTATGAAAATGTGCTTCTGGTCGGTCAAAAGTGACTTATATCTATTTCCCGAACGGCTGAACGGATTCAAATGATTTTTGGGTATGTTTGTATTTGAAATGTGCTGATTAATAATATGTGACTTTATTAATATTGGATGTATAGTTTTAGAGTTATGAAAGTTGGGTAAAAAGTATGTTTTAAACTGTACGGCTAATCTCAGGCTGAGGGGAGGGAATCTGTGGGTTGTAACCATTGTTTGATTGGCTAATGTATAATTGTCTGTGGGCGTCTCCCTTGCATGGGAGAATTGCATAAAAGCAGAGTGTGTGTCTTCTTCACCCTCAATCTAGAGTCCTGTGTCTTATTGGGGGAATTGCTATATCACTACAAGGGATTGCTATGCTCTGCATACTCCCTTAGCTAATCCCTACTAAGCTCTTTTAAGAGCTTGTTCCTGTCTTGCTCTCGGAAGGAGTATACGGTGGTTATGGTGTCGGCTGGAGTGCTTGGAGCCCCTTTAGGAAGCACTAGGAGCATCCAATAATGGAGGTACCCAGTCGGGGTGCCAGTTGATCCGTTACAACCCCAAAACGTGTGCGTGCAGTGTGTGCCTGACGTCACATGCATGCCGACGTCGTTAATCACGTGAGCTGACCCGTACCTTCTACTCTACTTCGACACTGCAATGCTCGTTCGAATGGGACTTAGTCATTTTCTCAGTGTAAAATAGATGGACCGCACAGCCCAAATCCATGGAACTGTTTTGGGCATGAAAATGTGCTTCTGGTCGGTCAAAAGTGACTTATATCTATCTCCCGAACGGCTGAACGGATTCAAATGATTTTTGGGTATGTTTGTATTTGAAATGTGCTGATTAATAATATGTGACTTTATTAATATTGGATGTATATTTTTATTGTTATGAAAGTTGGGTAAAAAGTATGTTTTAAACTGCACGGCTAATCTCAGGCTGAGGGGAGGGAATCTGTGGGTTGTAACCATTGTTTGATTGGCTAATGTATAATTGTCTGTGGGCGTCTCCCTTGCATGGGATAATTGCATAAAAGCAGAGTGTGTGTCATTAAACCAGAGTTCTTCTTCACCCTCAATCTAGAGTCCTGTGTCTTATTGGGGGAATTGCTATATCACTACAAGGGATTGCTATGCTCTGCATACTCCCTTAGCTAATCCCTACTAAGCTCTTTTAAGAGCTTGTTCCTGTCTTGCTCTCGGAAGGAGTATACGGTGGTTATGGTGTCAGCTGGAGTGCTTGGAGCCCCTTTAGGAAGCACTAGGAGCATCCAATAATGGAGGTACCCAGTCGGGGTGCCAGTTGATCCGTTACAACCCCAAAATGTGTGCGTGCAGTGTGTGCCTGACGTCACATGCACGCCGACGTCGTCAATCACGTGAGCGAGCGTGGGGGTATAATTAGCCATGGATCCGCAGCGGCCAGCGGCCATTAACATGCCGCAAGTGTCATTCATGCAAATGCACGGCCGCAAGGTGAGGATGAATATGTTACAACAACAGCCCCAGCTGCTGATGGGTGGGACCGACCATCTCCACTCCCTGGATCTTTACCTGTGGTTGGTGAGGGGGACTGACTGTCCCCTCCCAAGGTGTCTCTAGCTGCTGCTTGGGAGAGAGGGTGATATGCTCCTCTCCTTGCAATACACACTGTCGATGGGGAGAGAGACCGGTTGTCTCCTCTCCCTGTGACGCTGCCTGGTGCTTGGTAGTGAGACCGACCATCTCCACTCCCAGGGATGCTTGCTGCTGCTGGGATGAGGGACCGACAATCTCCTCTCCCTGTGACACTGCCTGTCGCTGGGGAGAGAGATTGGTCGTCTCCACTCTTAATAACTCTGTCTGCAGCAGGGTAGAGAGACTGTCTGTCTCTTCTCCCAATAACCCACTCTGCCGCTGGGGAGTGAGACCGACTGTCTCCACTCCCAGTAACTCCTGCTGCTGTTGGAGAGCGGGACCAGTCACCTCTATCTCCTCGGTAAGGTCGCTTAAATCCCCAGCCTCCATGGCCCGCTGCAGCACAGAGTTAAACAGTTGCTTGTACTCCTTTTCCAGCCCCCACTCACTGAGGGTTAGGTAGAACAGATAGGCTTGCAGGCTTGTCGCTTCAGCCAGATCCAGGACGTCTCGCCTAAGTGCCTGGATGTCCCAGTATCGGAACAACGCAGTACTTCCAAACTCAGTCTCCCCCTGAAAAGCCTCCCACAACAGTCTTCACCCTCTGGCGGGTCCTCATTGGTTTGCCATGGATACCGCTGGACCCCATACCACCGTAAAGCCCGGTAGCCATCATCTAACACCAATTCTCTCCAGACCAGTCTCTCCAGTTGAATCACCCATTCTTCCAGGGGCTGTTTTCCCAAGAATGGTATCTGCAGATCCAATTGATCCCGATGTCGCTGTTCTGGGGTTGGGAGGGATTCTCTCCGGAAAACCTGCATCTCCTCCACAGCCTCTCCCCAGAGTTGATTCCGGACCTGGACCCTAACATCCAGGTCAACACTTCCCAAGACAGGGCCATCATATCCGGCCAATGCGTCCTGCAGTGTCCACTGGAACTCCTCCACATATGGGGACGCTGCACAGAGACTAGCTTGCTCCATACTGCTGTTGACAGGGGTACTGTACCATAAGCACTGCACTTGAACACCATAAGCACTGTAAACCCCACAAACTGCTCCAGCTTGGTTGGGGTCTCGCTGTCCTCCACCCACCCTGGACTCAAGACCAGGATCCAGCTTCCAGTGGGTAGACCTCTCCTAGTCCAGAGAGCGAAGCAGGCTGCTCTTACAAGAGCAAGTGTTGTGATTTAAGGGAGTATAGTGATTATACCAATCCCCAGAGTGTGAATATAGCTCTCCAATCCCCCAAGCATGAGCCTGGACTTCATGAAGGGTAAAATTGATCTCAGTTTAATGGCAGCCACAACTGGCCGTTTATGACAGTCCCCATGTAAGGGGCACTTCCCTCTGGATCTGAGAGTAAACCAAAGTAGAAATAAATACACAATCACATTGGCTCTCAGGTCCAGTACACTCTTATACAAAATCAGATAATCCCTCCTCTGTGCCTGGGAGACAATTGGATCAGGAACTGTACAATTTAATCCAATTATCTCCAAGCACAGAAAAACATACATTTTTACAAACCCCCCCAAAATACCCCAAAACACACAAAAGCCCCACAAACGTTACATCCCCTGATAGCCTTGATCTGGGTGACCAACATATCCAAAAATCACCCAGATCAGTTTAGGGGTTCAGGAATTTCCTGGAAATCTTATTTTTGACCAACCGTGCACATCGTCCTATGCCCAAAACAGTTCCAGGGAATCAGGGCTAACGGTCGATCTCTCTGTCTGGAGTACAAAAGTACATAACTCACATAAACAGAGTCTTTTCAAGTATATTGGGCAAGGTATATTGCAGGGCCCAGAGTCCTGAGGCAAGAGGCTGGCCAACAGGCCCCTCCAAGAACATGTGATGAGGTTCAGTTTGTGTCGCGGCTGCCTGAGGGTTTCTGAGGGCGTCCCTCTCCGGTGTTGCCATTTATTTCCATCACCTGGCTATCAGGGTATTAGATGCGATGAGCGTTTGAAATAGGAGCTTGCGGTCCGTCGGCTCATATTGTCTAATCCCATAAACAGCAGGCCCCAAAAGGAGAACGGGAAATGTCTTTAGGAAGGCATTGTTATATAAGTGGCATAAATGAGTACATCATGATGAAGCCATGTCATGTAGTCAAAAGAGGGTTGGTAATGTGTAGACTTTGTGTGGGGGTGGCCAGTGAATATGAATCCTGTTCGGTCAGTACTTTATAATGTTTGCCCCACATTGTCAGTGACAATTTTGTGCTGTCGAGGAGTGTTAGGTTTCTTGGTTTCACATGTTCAAGGACCCAAAACAAGAGATGTATCCCAGACCTGAGGGACCAGCATGATTCTATCTCTACCTAATGAGGAATTTCAATTGTCTTATGTGTTGTTATCACGAAGGCCAGTATAGCCGCACTGTGATAGGTTTTTCAGTTAGGTAGGCTTAAACCTCCTTTGGAAAATGGGAGTTGGAGAATGAATGTCACTACTCTGGCTTGTTTGCCTGCCTACATTTCCTGCCCTGTAAATTTGGTCACAGACTTTTGTATAGCTGTTATGTACTGCTTTGTTTTTTTTTAAATTAAAATTCTTTATTTTTGAATAGGTAATCAGGTGGAGTGACAGATAGCATACATTCCATTTTGTACATCAAGCGTTCCAAATACAAAAAGTGTGTTATGACACACTGTGCACAGTGTTGTATTTCCTTTGTATAAACCGTTGACATATGCTGCACACAGACAACATGCACTTTCATGTCACCATGCTTCATTGCTGCTCTATCACTACTGTTTACCAGTAAACTTTACGTTATGTACTGTTTTGGAAGAGGTATTTGTAGTGTGCGAAGGAGGTATTGTAATTAGGGTAATAGAATCATTTTAAAGGCAGCTATTCTGCCATGCAATGATATGAACCCATCATCCCAGGATTGCATAGTTTGGGTTATTTCTTTCAGCAGTTTACCATAGTTTTGGTCTAAGAGGTCTAGTGCCAATTTGGTTATGCAGATACCTAAAAAAGTAATATGATCCTCTCTTCAATCGAAGGCGAAGGATTGTTTGAGGGAGGTAATTGTAGGGTGATCTAGATTTAAGCATAGTGCTTGTGGTTTAGTGTTATTTAGTTTGTAATAAGAATGTGAACTGTATTCATTGATCACATGTAGTAGGTTTGGCAGTGTGATTCTGGGTTGTGTTAATGTTAGGAGTATGTTGTCAGCAAACAGGTTCATTTTGTATACCTTAATTCCAATACTTACCTCATGAATGGAGTTGTTGTTTCGGATTACCTCCGCTAATGGTTCTAACACGACGATGTATACGAGCGGGGACAGTGGGCATCATTGCCTGTTACAATTGGGCATACTGAATCGCTCTTACAGGAATCCAGCATTGAGTACATCCGCCGCAGGTGCAAAGTATAGTGCCCATACCGCGGATGAAAACGTGTCTGGCAGTCCGAATTTCCAAAGTACAGCAGTGAGAAAGCCCCAATGTATCCTATCAAAGGCTTTTTCTGTGTCTACAGATAAAAGGAGACCCTTTTGTTTGTGTATATTTAGACTTTGCATTATATTGAGAACATTTCTCGTGTAATCGCCCCCCTGTCTCCCTTTTGTGAATCCCACTTGGTAATTGTGATTGTGGTAATAGGATAGGTTGAATTCGCAGTGCAAAAAGTTTTGTGAAGATCTTTGCATCTAAATTCAGTAGGGATATAGGTCTAATGTTTTGAGGACAGTTTGGGGGTTTGCCAGGTTATGGGAGGGTCACTATATGGGCCAATAATATGTCATGTGATGGCTTCATTGAATAGGGTAGTTAGTATTGGTGCTAATATGGTTCTGAACTGTGCAATAACTTTTTAATGTGATGCCCAATTATTTTCTTTTAAATTTAAAATTAAGATTAGCAAATTACAATCACAATCCAGTTGAGGCAAGGCAAACATTGCAAATGAGTAGAAGAAATAGAAACATTGGAGGATAAGATAAGCAAAGTTTCTGAAAAGTGGTGCAAACCTCTCTCATCAGTCGTCTCAATCATTACATTTCCTGTACCCTATAGGATTAAATTAAATATATTAACTCTTACTCACAACAACTCTAACCCCACTACATTTCTTCTCACTAATTCATAGGTACATTGCTTCTCGACTATTCCGCTCTACCTTTGATCTTCATCTGACCTCTTTTCCTTCCCATACTGCTTACTGCTTATAAATGAAGATAAGCTGGACTTTCTTTAGAGCCTGCCTCACCTCGTTAGACTCTACGCTGGTATTCAGTCCTTTAAGAAGATTTTTAAAACCCACTTCAGATTAGCCTATGGCCTTCCTAAAACCTATATATTACTCTCTCAACATAATTAGTTGATCCATGCTCCACTTCACTCTCACCTTCCAATTCTGATACTTTCCAACCCTTTCACTTTGTTATTATACCCCATCTCCTCTAGATTGCAAGCCCGTTTGAGCAGGGTCCTCATCAGCCTATCATTCCAAAATGTGTTATGGTTTGTTTAATTTGTTGTGAAATTCCCCCCCTTTTTTAAAATAATTCTTTATTTTTGCAGGTGATGATACGTTACACTTTTGCTGAAGACTAATATGCAGACATAAACTATACATCAGTAACATTATTGTCGTGCTTATATCACCAATTTATTTAATTACACTAGACTAAATCATAAACAAGTGGAAACAGTGCCTCACCCATCAGACATATAGTAGTGACATATAGTTTAGTTTTAAAAAAAACCTTTGGAGTTTCATAGAATAAAAAAAAAAGGATTACTAATATGATGGACCGCCGTCACTGAGTAGCATGCCCACTGCTTATCCATGTGTTTTCCCCTTGTATTATGTATTCCCACTTGTATTTCTATGTATTTCATGTATTGTGCCTGTATATGCAGCTGTGGGTCAACAAAGGGGGGTGAAATGTATTGTTCTGTGCCTCTTCCCCTCCTCCTTGTGAATGAAGTGTCTGCCTGTACCTTTCCCCCTCCTTTTTCCTGTCACAGCAGGACGTTGCCACAGAGACACTGCCAGCCCAGTTTAACCTAGATGCTTTGTCCTTCCTCCCTCCCCCTTCAGCTTCTTGGTATTAAAATCCCTGTTGTTTTGTCAGCTTCTTAAGAATTAAAATCCCTGATGTTTTGTGTCAGAGACCCCATGTAGGGGTCTGTGTCTGTAAAACCATGTGTAAATAAGTAAATGGAGTCATTCCTGTTGTACTTTCAGAGCTGTGTGTTGTGTTCAGTTACTGGGGAGAACATGGATGCCTGGTTGTTGTAAGGGTTCCTGAATGGCTGAAGGAAGGAAATTAGCAGAGGTAACATGTCGGGTTACCCAGGGTCTGCTACAACTAATAACTAAAAATGGAAGTTAGGAAAAGGAGAAACTAAATAATAAGTAAATCCATGGCATGGTTTTTTCAGGTCAGTGAGTTCTGCAGTCCAAACGTGGACAGGAAGGTGATGGTTTCGGCCACATTGGTGGCTTTGAGCAGTATGCCGTCCGGAGTGACTGTAAGGGATCTAGATGTAGACCAACTGTACGGTATTCCTGCCTCCTAGATCAGTGTAGATCATGGAAAAATGTTATACTGTGGGAATCAAAGTCCAATGAAGACTTTTTCTGCATTGCTATTAGCAAGGCTGCTTTGTCTTGCAGTGTCCTACATCATAGTATTATATCTCTGGGGGCTGTAGTCGGTGCCCTAGGTGACTTTGCAATGCAGTATCCCGTCACTAGTGAATAGCTTGGCCTATTTTGCTGGTAGCAGAGTGTTCACCATGCGCCGAATAAAGTGGGGTAATTCTTCCACGGCGACAGAGTCTGAGACTCCCCTGATCTTTAGGTTCTTCTGTCAGACTCTTTCATCCAGGGCATCTACACGTAGTGCAAGGGGGGGAGTGATGGGCTTGTAGTTTCTGATTCGCCAACTGTGGTTAGGTTGCACTGTAGGTCGACAATATAATCTTATAAGGCTTTACAGTCGAGTTACAGTACTTCGGTCCTCATCGCTAGATCAGCTGCAAATAGCTTTTTGTATTTTAGTAAAGAGGTTATCAGTTTTTGCTGCAGGCACCATACCTGCCGGAGTAGGTGCAACCGGAATCGATGGTGTGGGTGTCAGGAATCTTACCTGATGTGGAGTCAAGTATGCAGAGATATACGCTCACCCTTGCAAATAAACACAGACCAAAGTGACCAGATAAGAAGCCACCTGTCCTGGGGGGCTGTGCAGGATATAGCTCCATTTTGCAGTACAGGCAAAGACACAAGCAGGAGAAGCCAAAGTCAGAGGATGCCAGAGGTCAGGATAAACGAGGGTAAGCCAAGGTCAGAGGATGCCAGAGGTCGGAATAAATGAAGATAAGCCAAAGTCAGGAGCCGTCTGGAGAACACTGGATCAAGAACACAAATACAGGAACCAGAGTCATTGAACTGACACTGCCCTCAGAGAGAGGCAATGTTTTATACCTGGCTGATTAGGAGCAGTCACAGAAAAAGTCCAACCCCCTAGTGCTGGAGACATAGTCAGATAGAAAAGGGCTAGAAATACTCTGAGGAGCACCCAGGTTCAAATCCCCTGTTGGGCACTTCTAGGGCGACCACGTCTGGCCGTCTGGATGTCACAATGAGAACCCTGACAGTGGGAAGATCTGGCCCCAGGTTGTCTTCTTCCGCACCTTTCACGGTCGGTGGATTTTAGGCCTCAGCATCGACAAGCTCTAAGTCCCTATTCTGGAGTGTGCATTGGAATAGCATGACGATGTAGCGCAAGTCTTTTATTATCTGTGCCAGAGGTTTCGCATACTCCAGAAATGGAATCTGTGCTGGATCGCCACCAAGCCTTGCCCCTGTTAAATTCACCACATTATAATATTGTAAAGCACTGCAGAAAAAGTTGACACTATATAAATGCCAATAATAATATTTAGAGGATGACTAATCAGCTGCCCATGTTTCCCAATTGTAGACTGACACATGGTAAAGAAGGAAATCCTGTTATAAAATAGCAGATGAGAGATACAAGGGGCAACATACAGGGTTTGTATTCACTAACGTGAGAATTCACAGTGAATTCACAGTGAATCTCAAATTTAAGGCCAGATTAGTTCAACTGAAAGCATACAGTGAGGGAAAAAAGTATTTGATTCCCTGATGATTTTGAACATACAGGATTTGTATTCACTAATGTAAGAATTCACAGTGAATTCAAAGTGAATCTCAAATTTAAGGCCAGAATAGTTTAACTGAAAGCATACAGTGAGGGAAAAAAGTATGTTTTTGAACGTTTGTCCACTGACAAAGAAATGATCAGTCTATAATTTTAATGGTAGGTGTATTTTAACAGTGAGAGATAGAATACCCCCCAAAAAAATGCATTTCAAAAAAGTTATAAATTGATTTGCATGTCAATAAGTGAAATAAGTATTTGATCCCCTGTCAATCAGCAAGAGTTCTGGCTCCCAGGTATCATTTATACAGTTAATGAACTGAGATTAGGAGCACTCTCTTAAAGGGAGTGCTTCTAATCTCAGCTCGTTACCTGTATAAAAGACACCTGTCCACAGTGGGGGGTAGAGCGATGACGTGAGGACGCACGCGGGTCACGTCACGCAGATGGTGTAGGAAGCAGAGCAGCAAAGGCGCAGTTGAAGAGAGCACGAAAAAGCGATTAATGTTAGTGTTTCAGGTAACCGAAGGAAACCAGAAATACAAACGGCTGGATGTTGGAGGTACCATACAGTTACCCTAAAGAAAGTAGCAGGTGTAGACATTGTGAGCCGCGGCAAACCCCAAGAGGTGCTTATATTGGATCAGAGCTCTGGTACCAAATGAATAAGATACAAGAAGAATCTCCAAACCGCAAGTACCAAAACTTCATGTATGGTGTATGAAGGTACAGGTGAATTTGAAAGATAAAAAAAACTGATATCAGAAGAGAAAGGGAGTTGTAAAAGTAAAAAAAAAAAGTCAGAGAAACAAGATTTTATTTGTCAAAACATATTTATGGTGTATGTACAAGAGTCCAAATACAAATACATCAGGAAAAGAACCAGCAATATACATTGCCTTTATAGCGCTCATGTCCTTAAAAAGGGGTCTTTGAATATCTTTCAAACATTGATATGCCTTAACCACCCTGGCAGTAATCTCGAGCGTGGCTCGGGGTTAATTTTCAGTACCAAAAGCGGTAACCCCGAGCCATGCTCGGGTTTACACTGTAGTATCACTTACCTTGTCCCTACAAGCCCCTGGTGTAAAGAAATACACACAATACATTGTAAAAACAATATACCGCTTAAGCATAAGAAGGATGACCCCAAACAGGGAAATAAGAAAGAAAACAAGGTGGAACAAAAAACTGAAAAACGTTTATCAAACTTTTTCTCACCTCAAGAAAAAGAAAAAGGTTGAGAGAAGGGCAAGTCACTATGAAGTAGATAAACAAGGGGAGGATAAGTCACAACAAATAACACAGAAGGTTACTGACAACGAAGCTTTAGAGACCTCAACAATGGAATCACAATTTATTGAAAAAGAATATTTAAATGCGTGTTAACAATTACAACTAGAAAAAAATAAAGAAGAAATGCATTTAATGACAGAGGACTTCAAAGGTGAGATGGCCAAAATAACAGCTAATATAGTTAATATACTTGAAGAAAAAATTAAATATTCAATACTACAACATGGGTTACAGGATGAAAAGATGCTGAGATTGGAAAAAAGAATTTAATCATTAGAAGCTAAAATCACGGACACAAGAAATAACATTCAAATAAGAGGAATTCCGGAAAACATATTAAAAGGAAACTTGGAGAATTATTTAAAAGAATTTATGCAATTTCTTTGAGCACAACAAAGTAAAGGAACATACTTAATTGAAAGAGCCCATAGAGTTCCAAAGGCCAGTAATATCCGTGCACATGCTCCTAGAGATGTAATTGTATGGTTGCATTCTTTTAGATTTAAGCTGGAAATGACATCTTTAATGAGATCTAAGTCTTAAAATGACTCAAAATATGAAGCAATTAAAATATACAATGACTTAAGAATACAAGAACAGCTAGAAGAAACTTTTCATCTTGCACTCTTAAGCTAAGGAACGCAGGAATAAAGTATATGTGGATATTCCCAGTGGACCTTAGAGTGACATTTAAAGAGAAAATAGAAACATTTAAGGATGTACATCTGCAACAGTGGCTACAAAAAAATAAAATCTAGTAACACAAAGAGAAGAGAGTTATGTATAGGACACCAGTGAATGGTTCCCTTCCCCAAATATGTTTAAGGGGGTATATAATTAATTAACGGAAGGGAGAATACAAATTTGTGTAAATAATAGCTTAAAAGAGTACTTTTAACAAAATGATGAACAAGCACATATTTCTCAGGCAAGGATTGAAAATTTGGAATATTTAATAGTAGATTAAAAGAGTACATTCATAAAAGGATGAATAAGCACATGTCTTTTGGTAGATAAATAAAAGATGATGTATCTAATAATAGAATAAAAGTAATATGATAAATATACATAATACACAAAACGAATATGTTTATGGGGTTATATAATGTAAGTAAAAGAAGATATTGATATAAAGAGAAAGTAAAAGAGATTTTTTTTTAGCGACAGTTTGAAGAATAATAGATTGCATGTGCCAAAGAATATACAGGTTTAAAAAGTATAAAAAATTAATTTGTCTCTATCTCTTTCTCAATGTTTTATAAGTTCTATCAAAATCAAGTGATAAGAGGGCTTTTCTTGTAAAGACCTCTGATATTCCTATACCAAAACTGTTTATGAAGGTTTACTTTTTTATATTAGCTAACCTGAAATAGGGTGAAGCAATATTAGAAGGAGGGGTTTGTCTTTCTCTTTTCTTTGAATGGGAAAATATTGGGGTAAATAAATGTTAAGTGTTGACGTGTATTGTGATGTATTATATGTAGTAAGGATGTTTTTGTTTTGCATAATCCCTGCGAGATGGAGCCTAGAGATGGAGAGAGACTTAAACTATGAAAGGTCATGCTTAAAATAGCATCATTGAATGTAATTGGGCTAAATTCACCACAAAAAATATTTATTTTAGAAGAATTTTTAAATAAAGAAAAAATACATATATGTGGAATTCAAGAGAACCATTGGGTGGCAAGTGATAAGGACAGATTTAGCCCTAAAGATTTTCTGTATATCTATAAATCTTCCATGTTAAACAGAAAAAAAGAGGGTTACAACTATAATTTCGCTAAAAGTAGCTTTTAAACTGATATATCTAGAAGATTATACTGAAGGAAGATTTCATATTTTAATTCGTAAAATTAATAATAAAAAATACACTATAGTAAACATATATGCCTCTAATATAGCACCTACACAATTTATATATGAAGTGGTCTCCAAATTAGAAAGGGTTAAACAGGGGAAAAACATATATCTAGGATATTTTAATTGTATATCAGATCCTAATATGGATAGAAACAGATTAGGTAAAAAAGAAAATAAAAAAACACTTAAAATATTCCTCTTCAACGTTTGGTGACATTTTGAGAAAATCAGCCATAATAGATATATGGCGGATTTGGCATCCTAAAGAGAAAGATTTTACGTGTTTCTCCCACCCACACCCACATATTCCAGAATAGACTATATACTGACAGAGATAGATACAGCAAGATTGATTTAAAAAAAATATAATTACTAACATTCCATGGTCGGACCATAATGCAATAATTTTAGTTATTAAGGATGACTTTATTAAAACAAGATCTAGTTGGAGATTGAACGAACTGTTAAAAAACCCCACAAAATTTAGAGACTATAAAGAAAGCAATAGATCTATACTTTAGGGAAAATAGTGATATAGAGATATCAGCATCAACTTTATGGGGTGCATTTAAATGCACAATTAGGGGTCATCTAATAAAATTGGGAACTGAAGAAAAAAAAGAAAAATGTAGAATATAGCAGAACTCTATATTAAATATGATCTCTTGGAGAAACAGAATAAAAGTACCCACACAAAAGAAGTAAATGAAGAATTAAAAATAATTAGAGAAAAAATGTATACTCTTTTAATTCAAAAATCTAATTATGCACTGGAACGGTTAAGAAGAACCTGGTATTATAAAGGCAACAGAGCCGTTGAATTACTTATGAACAGGTTAAAAAAGGAAAAGACAAAAAAAATAATTTCTAAAATTGTTAAGGGAGAGGAAACAATTCTTCTGCCCGATAAAATTGGCATTTCAAGAGTTTTATTTAGAACTCTATCATTTGCCAGATAGAGATAAAGAGGTTAAGATGTCTGATTTTTTTTTCACAACTTAAGCTTCCTAGGATATCAGGGGGTCAATTAAGACAAATAAATAAACCAATTTCTCAAAGTAAGCAGAGCCTTAAAAAAGTTAAAAACAAAAAAGCACCTGGGCCGGACGGTTTCAGTAATTGCTTTTTTTGAATATTTGTTGAAAGGATAGTAGAGCCTCTTACAGATTTATTTAATCATTTTATGAATTTAGGAGACATCCCAAAAGAGATGTTAAAAGCTCATATTGTACCAATAAAACAAAACAAACCCTGAATTGATAGCAAGTTACAGGCCTATTTCACTTTTAAATAGCGATATTAAAATTTACTCGTCGGTCATAGCATTATCATACCTATAATCATTCATCAAAACCAAGTCGGGTTCATAGCAAGTACCGTATATACTCGAGTATAAGCCGAGTTTTTCAGCACATTTTTTGTGCTGAAAAACCCCAACTCGGCTTATACTCGAGTCACTGTCTGTATTATGGCAATTTACAATGCCATAATACAGACTGGGGGCTGGCAGAGCTGTTACTTACCTCTCCTGCAGCTCCTGTCAGCTCCCTCCTCCTCTGCGCCGGTCCGTGCAGCACCTCGGTCAGCTCCCAGTGTAAGTCTCGCGAGAGCCGCGGGGTCATAGTGCGGCTCTCGTGAGACTTACAGTGTGAGCTGAGAGAAGAGCTGCACGGACCGGCGCGGAGGAGGAGAGAGCTGACAGGAGCTGCAGGAGAGGTAAGTAACAGCTCTCTGCCAGCTCACCTCCTCCCCCCACTGAACTGCCAATGCCACTGGACCACCAGGGAAGGAGAGCCCCCCCTCCCTGCCATGTATAAAGCAGGGAGGGGGGACAAAAAATAAATAAATAATAATAAAAAATAATAAAAAAAAATTATAATATAACAAAAAAAAATTAAAATAATAATTTTTTTTTAATAAAAATGCCCACCCCCCACCAAGGCTCTGCAACACAAACACACACTGCATAACACACACACACTGCACTCATATACACACACTGCACTCATATACACACACTGCATTCATTTACACACACTGCACTCATACACACACTGCACTCATACAAACACTGCATTTATACACACACTGAATTTATGCACAAACACTGCACTCATACACACACTGCGCACTCATACACACACTGCATTCATACACACACTGCATTCATACACACACACTGCATTCATCATATACACACACTGTAAATAAATATTCAATTAATATAATTTTTTTAGGATCTAATTTTATTTAGAAATTTACCAGTAGCTGCTGCATTTCCCACCCTAGTCTTATACTCGAGTCAATACATTTTCCCAGTTTCTTGGGGTAAAATTAGGGGCCTCGGCTTATATTCGGGTCGGCTTATACTCGAGTATATACGGTAGGTCTCTAACATGTTACATTAGGAGACTTACAGACATTGCAGATATGACATCAAAAGAAAATCGGTCCCTTCTGGCTCTGTCACTAGATGCCGAAAAGGCTTTTGACAGAGTCAGATGGGACTTTCTAGAGAGTGTTTTATGTAGTTTTGGTCTACAAGGAAATATTAATAGATCTGTAATGGCACTCTACACTTATCCAATTGCTAGAGTGGTGGGGAGTGGCTTTTCTTCAGAACGGTTCCAGCTAAGAAATGGCACTAGGCAGGGTTGCCCACTCTCCCCACTACAATATCTGAAGACAATAGAACCACTGGCGAGTTTAATAATAGATAAAGCTACCATTAAAGGGGCACAGTTTTTAGGAGAATCAATAAAACGTACAATGTATGCAAATGTAGTAGTAATATAAATGGTGAGAGCACACACAGAAACAATTTTAAGTATATTACCCTTCGTCAAATAACTTCCTGTAAAGATAAAGCAGGAAAAACGATCATAGGGTAAAAACGTATAAAAAGTTTTTAAAATAGTGAATAAATGGATTAACTCACATATTCCTGAACAACTTAATACAAGCTGGCTCAGACTAAGAATGTATAATGGATAAGGAGTGGTGTAAGCTGGATGTAAATTCGGACTGTTTTCTTTCCCTTTCTTCAAAGTGCTCAGGATGCAGGTTCTTTGGTAACAAAAAAATTCCAGCTGCTGCAATCTCCATACACTGACGCGTTTCAGCTTAAAGCTTTTTTCAAAGTCTAAATCCATTCTGTTCGTTCTTACTTTAAATAGGTCTCTTTTTCCCACCGTTTTCGGCATTCAATTTCAGGCTCCTCCCCTTCTCCTTACGTGTAGACATTACTTTCGTCCCGGGCATCCTGATGTCTTTGTTTACTTCCGCATTTGTCACTGTGACGCGGGTGAATTCCATTACTTCCGCATTCGCAACAGTGACGTCGGGGGTTTCACCGAACAGTTCATCGTTTTAAAAGTTCTTATATATTGCATATGACACAATATTCCAAACCAATATAACAACACAATGTCATTTTAAAAGATACTTAGTAAAGATACATGATTAGTAATTCATATTGGATAGATGTAAAAATTAGTTAGAAACCTATCCTATACTAAGAAATAAGGGGATAAAGAAAAATAATAATTAATGGTTAGGGTAGAATCAGAAGAGGTACAATAAAATTGATGGTAATAAATGCAAAATATAGACACAGGGTTTTATATATAAATTAAGCAAGATCCAAAGTTATAAAAGGTAGTAAAAATAATAATAATTAAAATATTTAAATAATAATAATTAAAATATTTAAAGAGGATACTAAAATTTGTTATATATAAAACCTAAATATAAGAATTAATTTCAAAGTCAGCATTGAGACCCTTGGGTATAAGTGTTTCTAGGTCAAAGATCCATTTCATTTCACTTTTACTTAGGAGGTTGCTTTTATCTCCCCCCCTCCGATCTTAATATGTTGAATTGCAAAAAATTCTAGACCCCTAACGTCAGCATTATGGTGTTCCATAAAATGCTTGGACATAGTGGTTGGGAAATTTTCTTTTTATGTTGTATATATGTTCCCTGATGCGTGTCTTCAAAGGGCGTGATGTTTTTCCTATGTATTGTAATTGACAGGGGCATGTTAACATATATACAACATCGGTGGTATTGCATGTAATAAAGTGCTTAATGTCATACTCCTTTTTCGTATTAAAGGAAGTGAATTTAAAAACTTTTCTGTTTTTGCCAATTCTCATTTTGCAACCTCTGCAATCTCCACAATAAAAAAAATCCCCTTTGCTCCTTTAAGAAATTATTTGGACAATCTATCTTTTCTATGTCTAAAAAACTTTTAGTTAAAATTTGTTTAAAATGTTTCACTCCCCTAAAAATGAGCCTAGTTTTGTCTCCTATATATGGTTGAATCTCATCATCGATATTTAAAACATGCCAGTTTTTGTTAATGATTTTTCGTATATTATGGTTATTGGAGTTAAAATTAAAAATCAATGGGATATTTTCTTGTGTTTCTTTATTAACTCTTTTATCCTTGTATTTTAACAGTTCCAATCTGTTTTCTTCCTTAACTTTTTCATACGCTTTATCTAAAAACCTTTTCTCATACCATTTCTCTAAAAACAGTTTTTCTAAAATCTTTGATTGGTATTCAAAATCTCATTCTTTTGTGCAGTTTCTTTTGAGCCTTAAAAATTGTCCATTCGGTATATTGGATAGCCATGGTTTAAAATGGCAACTGCTAAAATCAATAAAACGGTTGACATCCACGGATTTAAAAAAGGTCCAACTCTTTATTAAACCATTTTCTATAAAAAAATCTCAAGGTCTAAAAAATTGATTCTGGATGGACTAACCTCGTAGGTAACCTCGTAGGTAACCTTGTAGGTAACCTTGTAGGTAAGCTTTTATATATGTATTGTCATTAAGGGAATCTATAAAATCTAACAGGGATTCTTAACTTCCCTTCCATATAGTAAAAATATCATCGATGTAGCGCTTATATAGCACCAGGTTTGCCCCAATGTACAACCTGGAAAAAACAAACAGTTCCTCCCAGTAGAACATGAATAAATTAGCGTAACTTGGAGCAAACCTGGTCCCCATTGCTGTCCCTTTGGTTTGGAGGTAAACTTATCCTCAAACCAAAAAAAGTTATTATTGAGGATCATGTTGATTCCCTCAACAATAAAATCAATCTGGGTTTCTAAAAAATTGCCAAATTTATTTAAAAAGTGTTTGGTAGCCTCGCACCCTCTACTATGTTTAATGTTGGTATAGAGGCTGCTAACATCGCATGTGGCCATTATAAAAGAGTTATCCCAATTAAAATCATTTCAAATTTGTAAAAGGCAGAGGGTGTCTTTTAGATACGTTGGACACTGTGCAACCAGATTTTGTAAAAAATGATCAATATATTGGGAAAGGCGTGATAAAAGAGATCCAATCCCGGACACAATGGGTCTGCCGGGTGGGTTATTTGGATTTTTATGGATCTTTGTTAAAACATATATAACTGGTATTCTGGGAAATTTGACATCTAAAAACTCATATTCTTTTTTTATTTAAAACACCTTCTTTTAACCCCTTATCTAAAAATGTTTTGTATGTACTCTTATTTTTTCCCAAGGGGTTATTTTGGAGTTTGGTATACGTGTCTACATCTTCCAGTTGATTATAAATTTCTTTTAAATAATCCTCTTTTTTCCAGATGACTCCACCACCCCCCTTGTCCGCTGGCTTCACAACTATAGTTTTATCTTTTTTAATTTCTTGTAACGCCATTTTCTCTTTCCTCATTAAATTTCCCTGTTTCCTATTTATGGGTTTCATCTTTCTCAAGTCATTGAGGCATAGTTTTTCAAAGATTTTCATCAAATCTGTTTTGAGATAACTTGGATAAAAGCTCAACTTTTTCTTAAAATTAATGTGTTTAAATGGGTTATCATTAAGATTATCACTATCCCCTTCTTTACAGTCTGTGAATTTATTAAAAAAAAAATTATAAACCCTTTTTACCAAAGAACCTGCATCCTGAGCACTGAAGAAAGGTTAAGAAAACAGTCAGAATTTACATCAAGCTTACATCACTCCTTTACATTCTACATTCTTAGTCTGAGCCAGCTTGTATTAAGTGTATCCATTTATTCACTATTTTAAAAACTTTTTATACATTTTTACCCCATGATCGTTTTTCCTGCTTTGTCTTTACAGGAAGTTATTTGACGAAGAGTAATATACCGTATTTATCGGCGTATAACACACACTTTTTCTCCCTGAAAATAGGGGGCAAATTGTGGGTGCGTGTTATACGCCTGCCCTTTAAATACTGCAGCTGCCTGAGTGCTCTGTCAAGAGCGCTCAGGTGGCTGCAGTTGGTTCTCACCTCCCCAACCCTGTAGCGTGGCCGAGCCGCTCTGCTGTCCGCGGTGCCCGGCCGGAGTGATAGGAAGGTGCACGCTCAGTGTGCACCTTCCTGTCAGTCCGACCGGGCACAGGAAACAGAAACTCCTGTTCCCCCTTAAGAAGAGGGGGAGGGGGAGTAAGAAGGGGGTAAGAGGGGAGGGGGAAGTAAGAAGAGGGGGAGTAAGAAAGGGGGGTAAGAAGAGGGAGGGAGTAAGAAGGGGAAGAGGGGAAGGGAAGTAAGAAGAGGGGAGTAAGAAAGGGGTAAGAAGAGGAGGGAGTAGAGAAGGGGTAAGAAGAGGGGTAGGGGAGTAAGAAGGGGAGGTAAGGAGGGGGAGTAAGAAAGGGGGGTAGAGAAGGGGGTAAGAGGGGGAAGGGGAAGTAAGAAGAGGGGGAGGGGGGAGTAAGAAAGGGGGGTAAGAAGAGGGGGAGGGGGGAGTAAGAAAGGGGGTAAGAAGAGGGGGAGGGGGGAGTAAGAAGGGGGTAAGAAGTTCTTTATTTGAAATTTAAGGGGTTTTTTCCTGAAATTTCCTTCTTAAAATGAGGTGCGTGTTATACGCCGGCGCGTGTTATACGCCGATAAATATGGTACTTAAAATTGTTTCTGTGTGTGCTCTCACCATTTATATTACTACTACATTTGCACTTATTTATGTGTGGTGGAGTGACCCACATAGGTGATAGTAGCACCTCTTTTATATTGTATTTTAACCTCTATATACTCACTATGTTATCGTACAATGTATGCAGACGACGTGATTCTCACATTGAGCGACCCTCTGATATCCATGGAAGAGTTGATGGATTCTATTAGCGAGTTTTTATTATACTCAGGATATAAAATTAATTTAAGTAAATCTGCTGCACTTTTGTTTAATTTACCACAAATAATAAAATAAAAAAATAAAAAATCTGAAAAATATGGTTTTGATTGTACAAGAAATTTTCTTGATTGCTTTAAAATAGAAATTACCAATGCGCCAACTAGAATGATGGAACAAAATTGACTAACCTTGCTGAAATATACCAGTAAAACACTTAATAAATGGAAGAATGTGGAGGTATTATGGTGGGGAAGAATCAATATAATAAAAGCATATATTTATCCAAAGTGGGCCTATCTCTTCCACATGGTACCTCTGCAGTGCCCAGATAGCTGGTTGACCCTGGTCCAATCGATTTTTAACTAGTTTATTTGGGCAGGGAAACATCCACGCATTAGTTCTAACAGATTGGTTTAAAGATCAGCCAAGGAAACCTGGGTATTCCACAGTTACAACAAACATAGAAAACATGTAATATTGCACAAGCAATTATCACTCAATCCGAAAATGCAAAGAACCAATTATGGTATATGTAAAGAAACCTGGTATATCCAATACCCATTCAGTAGTTTCCTCCTGAACAGCCAGAGTATCAGTGACTCTCATTTCGGCGAAATAGAATAAGCGATTCCCATATGAATAACAGCTTCCCAAGTAGATTCTCTTAGTAAAGCAGACAGATACCCAAACATCAGCCGAAGTCTAGATGAAGGGTACAACAGAACTGAGATTTCAATGATGCCACACTGGCTTTTATGCAAGTCCCCGTGCAAGGGGACCACCCACAGGAACACAAGTCATACAGACAATCATAGATAGAGAAATAGTAAAACACTCCCAGTACAAACATATAATTCCCTCCCCTCGACCCGGAGATAATCAAGTCTGATAAAGTAATAACTTAATTATCTCCAGGCAGAAAATGTACACTTTTACCCAACTTTCAGAACACCCCTTAAAACATAAGGTATCCCCACAAAAGTCATATCCCCTGATAACCCTGATCTGGGTGACCAACATATCCAAAAATCACCGAGATCAGTTCAGGGGTTTTCAAATTTTATGGAAGTCTTAGGTGACCGGCTAACCGGCTCCTGCCCAAAACAGTTCCACAAGTTTGGTGGGTTTTGCCGGTCTAGTTCGTAAAGTTACAAAAAACGAATAATCCCACGAACGGTTCCCCCTGAGGTATACTTTGAGGTTAACGAGCCGGGGGGGGGGGGTGGTGGTCTCTGTTCAGTAGTTACAACTACCGAATGAAGAAAAACAAAATAAACGAAAGATCTTAGTGATTTCTTTACACTGCTCCCCTTTAGTTCCATGGGTCGGCATACCCGCATAGACCCTGCCAGGTTGGCTTGGGGATGTCCGGGAAAAATCAGATTAGGAGTCCAGCTCGGTCTGTCGCGACAAACCGCATTACCGTTTTGTTTGCCTGGCCGGTATTGCATTGTAAAGTTATAAGGTTGAAGGGCTAGGCTCCACCGTAATAGCCTGGGGTTGTCGGCAGCTACCTGATTTAGCCACACAAGGGGGTTATGGTCCATCATAAGGGTAAAAGGACGGCCATACAGGTAAGTCTGCAATTTATTCAGTGCCCAGACTAGGGCTAGGCACTCTTTTTCCACGGTGGCATAGCTGACTTCTCTGGGCAAAGGTTTACGGCTGAGGTATGCCACCGGGTATTCCATGCCATCGTCCCCCACTTGGCTCAACACGGCTCCCAGCCCAAACATGGAGGCATCTGTCTGCACAAGAAATTGTTTAGTATGGTTGAGTGCTGCCAACACAGGTGCCTCACTTAAAGCAGTCTTAAGTCTCTGGAAGGCGGCCGCGCACTCTGGGGTCCGGTTACTTGCTTAGGTAGGGCCTTTTTGGTAACGTCGGTGAGGGGTTTGGCCAGAGCACTGTACTCTGGGACAAACTTGCGGTAGTACCTAAAAATGCTAACGCCTGCGTTTAGTACGAGGTTGAGGCCAATTAGCTATGGCCTCTACTTTAGCATGCTCTGGTCGCTGCCTACCTGAACCCACCCTGTGGCCAAGGTACTGTACCTCGGCCCTGCCTACATGGCATTTGTCAGGCTTCAAAGTGAGGCCTGCTCGCCAAATTCGCTTGAGTACACTGGACAAGTACCTCAGGTGGTCTCCCCATGTGCGGCTGTAGACGGCAATATAGTCTAGATACGCACATGCAAAATCCTGAAACCCCTCTAGGAGCCTATCAGCCATCCTCTGAAAGTTAGCCGGGGCATTCTTCATCCCAAAGGGCATAACCTTGAACTGGTATAGATCGAATGGGGTGACGAATGCTGACTTGGGGATGGCCGTGGGCTCCAAGGGGATTTGCCAATAACCCTTACACAAGTCCAGGGTAGTTAGGTAATTCCCCCCAGCCATACGGTCTAGTAGCTCATCTATTCTGGGTATGGGGTAGGCGCTGGTCATGGTTCGGTAATTGAGCCTCCTGTAGTCTACACAGAAGCGCGTGATGCCGTCGCGCTTAGGTACTAGCACTACCGGAGACGCCCAAGGACTCTGCGAGGGTTCTATAACCCCTAACTTTAGCATATCCCTTATTTCAGTGAGCATATTTTCTCGAACTGCCTCAGGGATACGGTAGGGCTGCTGCCGTAGTGGGGTCTCTCCCTGGGTTTCTACATGGTGTACGGCAGCGGGGGTGTACCCAGGTATGGTAGAAAACATCCCCAGTATCCCTGTAGCAGCTGAGACGCCTCGCTCTTCTCTAAAGGGGTTAAGTTTTGACCCAAGCTCACTTGGTCAATAGTACACGGAAGGTGTCCAGTGAATTGGGGAGGGGAAGCCCCTCGCTATCCTCGGAAGAGGGGGCACATACTGTGCCCACATCTTCGGTTCTTTCAAAATAGGGCTTGAGCATGTTCACATGAAAAGCCTTGGTCAGCCTCTCATCTGAACACTTGCCCACAATGTAGGTGGTGTCGCTTATGTGCTCTACCACCTTAAAAGGACCCTATCAGGCCGCCTGCAGCTTGTCTTTCTTAGCCCACCTCCAGTACCCTATCTCGGGCGCCCCTATTGCACCACCTCTTCTGGCATTCCTGGGCCGCCTGCAGGTTCTCCCAAACTCCAGAACATACTGGACGACAGGGACCCCATCCTAATCTGTGTTGCTCTCCCAGTGCTCCTGTATGAGATCCAGGGGCCCCCGAACTTTTCTCCCAAACAGGAGTTCGAAGGGGGGAAACTCGATGGATGCCTGGGGCACTTCGCGGTAGGCAAACTGGTACTTCCCCAGTTCCAGCAGGACTGTGTTAAGGTCTTTAGCATCTGCTTAAGCGTGCCATTGATATGTTCACAGAGTCCGTTGGTCTGGGGGTGATAGGGGGCCTGAAGAGGGGTTTCACTCCACAAATCTGCCACAATTGTTGTGTCAGGAGCGCAGTGAACTAAATCCCCCTATCAGACAAGATCTCTTGGGGAAAACCTACCCGGGAGAAGATTTTAACTAGGGCCTCTGCTACGGTCTCGGCCTCTGTGTTCGAGAGGGCTACTGCTTCGGGGTACCTAGTGGCGTAGTCCACCACTGTTAAGATGAACTTTTTCCCGGACTGGCTGGGTTTCCTGAGGGGGGCCTATTAGGGCCTATTAGGTCACCCCTCTTCCCTATCCTTTGACAAATGTCACACGTCCTACAATAATATTTAAGGTCCTGACTGTTCCTGGGCCAGAAGAACGTTTGGGTCAACCGGTCTCTTGTCTTCTGAACCCCTAGATATCCTGGGTCTGTTCTCTGCTCCTGTTCAAAACCCTGGGGGTATCCCAGAACGAGGAACGATGGTCGGGTTTTCCTCAGATTGCAGCGGTGCTTCCAGTTGGGCTTGGGCTCGGGTGGTGATCGGATAAGTTTCCGGGGTGGAGTCACGGGAGAGTTAGAACGTTAAGCAGCCTACTAGCACTTAGGTACTAGCACTACCGGAGATGCCCAAGGACTCTGCGAGGGTTCTATAACCCCTAACTTTAGCATATCCCTTATTTCAGTGAGCATATTTTCTCGAACTGCCTCAGGGATACGTTAGGGCTGCTGCCGTAGTGGGGTCTCTCCCTGGGTTTCTACATGGTGTACGGCAGCGGAGGTGTACCCAGGTATGGTAGAAAACATCCCCGGTATCCCTCAGAGTGCAGCGGTGCTTCCAGTTGGGCTTGGGCTCGGGTGGTGATCAGATAAGTTTCCGGGGTGGTGTCACGGGAGAGTTAGAACGTTAAGCAGCCTACGTCGTTCCCCAATAGGACCTCAGTGGGCAGTTCCTGCATAATGCCAACCTCGAGTTGCTTGGATCCGGAACCCCAGTCAATGAGTACGTTGGCTGTTGGCAACTTGTGTATGGCGCCCCCAGCCACTCTTACGGCTACGGTGCGGTTGGTGGGGGCTTGTGCCCGTATTTTGTAGGGTTGGATTACCGTGAGTGTGGCCCCGGAGTCCCTCATAGCTCGTGCCCCCATGCCGTCTATTGAAACCCGTTGGCAGTGGCGATCTTGGTTATTTCCCCCGGCTTATACTGGATTTTCCTCTTGGGCAGAGTAGTTGTCAGGGCCCTCTTGCTGGAAACAATGTGCTGCTTCCCTGGGTTGTTGTGTTGGCTGCCTTTCCCTGCTTCCTCAGTTCAAATGAGGACAATGGATCTTGAAATGTCCCGGCTTTTTGCAGTAGGAACACATCGCAGGGGTTCTGGAGACTGCGGCTGGGCCCGGTGGAGGGCTGCTGGACCGTGCTCTAGGTGGTGCAGGGGTTGCTGGCACCGGGTAGGTAGATTGGAACACTGGTCTGCTCCCACCCTGTTCTCGCTGTCTGTTATCCTGGTGTTCATCCACGGTTTGGTTTTTTTTGTCCCTTACCCAGTCTCTTAAGTCCTCTGCAGTGTGAGTGAAGAACTGTTCTAATAATATGAGCTGTAAGGCATCTTCCAGGGTAGTTGCTTGGCAGCCTTGCCTTGAGGCATTGAGAGTCTTTTCCTGCTTTTCGAAGGTCCCTAAATTTCTTTTGGTATGCCTCCGGGGTCACTGCATACATGGCCAGTAAAATGTCTTTCACTCGTTCATAATTATGTATATTCCCATCTGGTACTGCTCGAAAAGCCTCTGCTGCCCTTCCAGATAGTTTGCTGCTGAGCACTGCAGCCCATTGCGTGGAGTCTAATCCCTCCAGCGCACATTGACGCTCAAAGTCCTGGAGGTAACTGTTGATTTCCATATCTCCATCCGTAAAAGCTTTAAAAGCAGCATAATTCACCTTCTTTGTTAATCCACTTGTACTTCCTGGAGATGCCAGCAAATCTCCCTGTAAAAGTCTGTCTCGATCCTCTCTGTCTTTTTGTGATTGTCTGGCTTGTGCCATGACCTGCAGAGCTGCTTCTGTTGATGGATTTGGTCCTGTAACGGATCACCTGGCACCCCGACTGGGTACCTCCGTTGAAGGGTGCTCCTAGCGCTTCCTGAGGACTCCAAGCAATGCAGCAGACACCACAACCACCGAACCGGAGAAGCATACGAATGCTCTCAAGCATTTGAATGCTGTAAACAGCTGAACAGGAAAAGCATACACTCAGCTTACACTCCTGGCAATCAGCATACAATCCAATTCCCCCAATAACGAGACGACACTTCGTTTTGCGGTCAAGCAGAACTGACTGTACTGGCACATACAGCCTCTTTTATTCACAATCCACAAACATAGTACAGCCCACAGGGTTTTGAAATACAACCAATCAATCCGTACAATGCACACAGACACTCCCACACAAAATCCTCCCCTCTGCCTGTGATATGATTACTGAACACAATGGTTAATATAATTATCACAGGCAGAGAAATACAGTATTATAAAACATATCACAGGGACCCCAAAACATGCAATAACCCCATAAAAACATATCCAAAATTCACCCAGATCCGTTCAGTAGTTTGTAAGATACAATTTAATGCAGATTCTGCAGAAAATATACAAACTATATGAAAAATAATTACTGTTAAATGTGTCCCCTGTTGTATAGTTTAAAACTACTGCACGATGTCTTTGTGCACCAAATACCGGCGAGATGGCACCGTGTAGAAAAGACCAAACAGTCTCTGTGAGTTAAAATGGCCGCCATCCATTGTTCTCACCATGTGCTTCATCCATTGTTCTCACCATGTGCCTCTGATAACTCCACCGTATGTCCCCAGTATGTCCCCAGATGGTTCTTAAAGGGCCAGCAGCAGCACAACACAAATCCATTATGCCCAAATCATGTCTTTAAAGGGCAATACATCCCAGGGGCCATAGTCACATGGCAGGAGGCTGGCAATCAGTCTTCTCCAATGCCCAGTGGTGAGGTCAGTTTCGCCACAAGTCCCAACATGCTGAGCATCCATCTGATATCTTTCTGCATCTCGGTTTCTTCCACATGCTCCATTTCTGTATCACTGGTTCCGTCGCTCTGTAGTAATTCTGCAATTAGCGTGGCTTTTGTCTTGTTCTTGCCACTATGCCCCGAGCTTCCAGTAAATCTTTCAATGTGGATCTTTTTAGTAGCTGGTATTGCTGAGCCATTCATTCCCTTTCTTGGTTCGGGAAATCCATTCAGGATTTGAATCCCTCCACTTTCCACCAGTTGTAAAGAAACCTGGTATATCCAATTTCCATTTGGTCATTTCCTCTCAAATGGCCAAAGTATCAGTGATTATAACTCTCGGTTCAGCGAAATAGAATAAGCGATTCCCATACGAATAACAGTAGATTCCCTTAGTAAAGCAGACAGATACCCAAACATCAGCCAAAGTCTGGATAAAGGGTACAACAGAACTGAGATTTTAATGATGTGCACTTCCTGTGCTATAGACCAGGAAATGCCCTCTAGTGGCTGTCTAGTAGACAGACACTAAAGGAGGAGTTAACCCTGCAATGTAAATATTGCAGTTTGTGAAAACTGCAATATTTACAGTTGAAGGGTTAAGGGTAGTGGGAGTTGGCACCCAGACCACTCCAATGGGCAGAAGTGGTCTGGGTGCCTGGAGTGTCCCTTTAATGTAATTGATTATATAGTAAAAAATTGTAAAATGAAAGACTTTGACTCTTTAAAGATGGAATATAAAATGGAAAGCAAAGTATTTACATATATAAGGGTAAAAGGATATCTTGATGATCATTTACTTAAGGATAAAACTAACAAACAAGTAAAACTAGAAAAATATTACAAAATAGAAATGTTATTATGAAAATGGTGTCAAGCTGTCTAGACCTATACGAGAGAGATTCTGAAAGTCTTATCCATTTCATAATTAATAAATGGGAGAAAGATATAAATACTAATATAAGTTTTGAAGAATGGAAAAGATCCTTAGCTATTGTTTCTAAGAATATACATTGTCTTAATTTATCCGAGGTACAGTATAATATCAAGAACAGATAGTACTTAACGCTGAGTAGATTAGCAAAAATGCATTCAAATATTTCTGACTGATGCTGGAGATGTGATCTTCATAAAGGAGGATTGATATATATCTGGTGGGAATGTGGGTCAATAATTATTTTGGCCATTAAAATAAAAAAGTTGACTAATATTGAGATTGATTTACTTACGAGTATTTTTTTGTTACATTTAGATATACATCAAATATTTGGGCAATTTTCAGTTTTGGTTATACATATATTAATGGCTGCAAAATTATTGGTGGCAAGGAACTGGAAATCTCTTAATGTTCCATGTTGGGACATAGTTAAAGAACAACTGGTATATCAGTTGAAAATGGAAATGGGAATTACACCAGCAACTAGGAAAAGGTTGAAGGAATGATCGCAGTGGCGTACCTACCATGGTTGCAGGGGTCGCAGCTGCGACGGGGCCCCTCACTTCAAGGGGCCCAGCCACAGCCACAACACCTGCGACCATGGGCCGCCTAGATGCCGCCCCTCCATGTTCCCCCTGTCATAGGGGGGCATAAGAGGTGGCCCAATGGCCACCTAATGGACCCCCACCGGCGGGCAGCATAGTTCCTGTCAGATGCAGCGAGGGAACTGCGTTCTCTCTGGTCTGCTCCCTCAAGCACCATTAACTGATGCCGGGAGTCGGAATGTGATGTCATCAATAAATAGTCCGCGAGGGAGCAGAGCAGAGAGAACACAGCTCCCTTGCCGCGTCTGACAGGAACTCTGCTTCCTGCCACACTAAAGCCCCACTGGATCCCTGCTAACCAGTTCTAGACAGCCCGCTAGTATCTTTTTTGGAGTTGTTGTTTTCAATAACTTTTCAAATATATTCAATTTATTAGATTTTTCATTAACTAAGTAATTATGCAGAAACCCTTTGATTCTTAGATATTTAAATATTTATTTATTGTCCAGATTATATTCAGTACTCAATGATTGGAAGTCTTTCAGTTTATTATTGTTTATTAAATTACTTATTTTTAAGAGTCCATTTTTAATACATTTTGGTATGTTAAGGTAAACTATATTACTGGATAAATAGGCTATAGGAAGACAAGTAATTATCTTGTTCTTAATTGATAAATCTCTTTTGCATTTCTCCCACTGTTTTAATATGTTAGCAAAAATCATACTGTCATTTTTCGTTAAAGGGAGGCTGCTCTGTTTATTTTGTATAGACCATAATAAAGCAATCAGATCGAAATTATGTTGCTCGTTCTGGACCAAAGATTGTTCGAATTTATACCATATTTGTTCTTTAGCACTTTCAAGCTGAGTGATAAAAGCATGTGATAAATTACAAGCTTTTTGATACTCTTTTAGGAGGGGAACCCCAGACCACCCAGTTTAGCTTTTAGCGCTAAACGATTTACATTGATTCATGATTGCTACCCCATCCAAATAAACTTATTTATGAAAGACTGTACAAGAGCCATCCAGCTGTCTGGGCACGCCAAAGGTAACATGCGAAACATGTATACCCATTTTGCTAGAATATAAGCTCTCTCCGTGTTTATTCTTCCCCACCATGAGATTTAGATATTCCTCCATTCTTTTCGTTTCCTACTGGTTTCCATTAATAATGGTAAAAAAAATTAATTCCATATTTTTATAAGGGTCTCAACCCGCAAACAGCTAAATGACTCCTTAACACATCAAAAAACAAAACCCAGTGTCAAGTTTTTAATGACATCCTGCAGTAAGTTAAGCAGCAATGCAATCGATTTATTAAGATTTAATTTATATCCAGAAAGAACCAAAAATTCTTCCATTAGATGTATCAATTCTCGCACTGAATTCACAGGATCGCGTAGAGTGAGTACCACATCGTCTGCATACATAGTTAGTTTGACACAAACGTCCAAAACATGCAGACCCTTGATTTGTTCACTAGCTCTTATTGCTACTGCTAATGGTTCAATGGCCATTAAATATAAAAGAGGCGAAAGCGGGCACCCTTGTCTGGTCCCATTCCTCAGTTGGAACCATTCAGAGGAAAACTCGCTATTTGGCCATCGAAGAGGTGTATAGGGCCATTATAGATCTGGTGATATTTCCATACAAACCAAAGATGAGTGTAAAAAATCGCACCTGACCCTGTCGAAAGCCTTTTTGTCATCTAACGACAAGGCCAGGAAGGGCAGACATTTTTTATGGGCCAACTCCATAATGTCCAGAAGTTTCCTAATATTGTACACCGGGGTCCTACTTGTTATGAATCCCACTTGATCTTGATGTAAAATTGTGGGTATAATTTTACTTAATCTTGCTGCAAGTACTGCTGAATATAATTTAATATCTGTATTTAACAGTAAAATGGATCTGTAGTTTGCAAGCTGATTAGGACTTTTAATTTGTTTAGGAAGAGTTACGATGTAGGCTTTTAAAATCTCGTGGGGTATATTACCATTTAACATAATGTGGTTAAACATATTTGTAAGAAATTCCACTATAGGAAGTGAAATATCTTTGTTAACGTTCTCTTTAACCCCTTAAGGACCGGACTGTTTTTGCTATGTTCTACATTTGCGACCAGGCCTCTTTTAACACTTTTGTGGTGTCTGTGTTTAGCTGTAATTTTCCGCTCTCTCATTTACTGTTCCCATACAAATTATATATTGTTTTTTTCAGGACAAAAAGGGCTTTCTTTACATACCATTATTTATATAATCTCATCTAATTTTATTTTAAAAAAATTTGATGAAAAATTAAAAAAAAATACATTTTGTTTACTTTTACTTGAAAAATCTTTTACTCATCTACAAAAGCTAATGAAAAAAACTGCTAAATAGATTCAAGATGTTGTCCTGAGTTTAAAAATACACAGTATTTACATGCTTTTTTGCGTTTTTTTGCTATAAGTACAAGTAGGATATTGCAGTTTCAAAACATACATTTTTAAAATTTATCAATAGTGGCATTGTAACACTATTATCTGTCATAAATCTCTGGAAAACACCCCACATGCATATATATATTTTTTAAAGTAGACAACCCAGGGTATTCATCTAAGGATAATTTGACACTTTCTATGCAGCCATTTTACCATCAGTCTTTGCCAAACTTCACATAGTAGTGAAGTAGTTTTTTTGTTTTTTTTCACATACATTGCAATTCAGGTATAAACTCACAGATCCTGTTATGTGTTGCTGCCAAAAAACACACTAATATGTGTTCAGCAACATCTTCCGAGTACAGTAATACCACCCATGCATAGGCTTGTCAGGTTGTTAGAGGGCTAAAAGGCCACATTTGGCAGGTGCACATATCCATTTTGCAACTTGGAATTTTGACATGTAGTCAACCTGGGCACATGTCCTATTTGGGACATTTGTAAGCCTGGCCAATGTATTTTACCCCCACCAAACCATATATTTTTGGAAAGTAGACACCCTAGGGTATTTCAAATTGTGGTATTTTAACACTTTCCATGCACTAATTCTACCACCAGACTTTGTCAAACCTTTAGGTAGTAATTTTTTGTGTGTTCTTTTCACACACATTGTACTTTAGGCATGAATTGGGGTATGTGTCATTGCCAAACCACACCCCAATATGTATTCAGCAATATCTCCTGAGAACAGTGATGCCACCCATGCATAGGCTTGTCAGGTTGTTTGGGGGCTAAACGGACACTTTTGGCAGGTGTGCATATCTATTTTCCAACTTGGAATTTTGATGTAGTAAAAAAATGTAGTAAGCCTGCGTCACTGTCCTATTTGGGCCAATGTATTTTACCCCCATTAAACCATATATTTTTGAAAAGTAGACAACCCAGGGTATTTTAAATGGTGGTATTTTAACACTTTCTATGCACTAATTCTACCACCAGCCTTTGTCAAACTTTTGGGTAGTATTTTTTTGTGTGTTTTTTTACACACACATTATACTTTAGGCATGAATTAACAGATCCTGTTATGTATCACTGCCAAACAACACCCCAATATGTGTTCAGCAACATCTCCTGAGTACAGTGATATCACCCATACATAGGTTTGCTGGGTTGTTTGGGGGCTAAAAGGCCACAATCGAGACTTGTACATGTCAGTTTTTCAACTTGATATATAGGAATGCTTGGTCTATCTTCAGTTTGGCATATTTTTGAATGCCCCAGTTAATGTTAACATCATGAAAGTTTATATTTTTATAAAGTAGACATTTCCAGGGTATTGTATATGGGGTGTTTTCATATCCTTCCCCCAACAAATTTCAGAGAAAGTGCATGGTGGTAATTTTTGAATTCTGCTTTTTATGCACACGTCATCTGGTTTTGGACAGCCAGTTATATGTTACTGCCAGAAAACCTTTTTAACCAAATGTGCAGGTATCAAATGCACCTTTAGCAGCATTCTCTAAACTAACTCCTGCAAAAAGAATCTAACTGGAGATTTGGGGGAAGGAAACTGACTAAGTAAAATTTGCCACTTTCAAAAGAAAAAAAACAGTGCAAAGGGGCGTCTGTGCTTTTCCCTTTTTTATAACAAACCGGGCAACGTTATAAAAAAAATGCCTGGACTCCTCTGGCACCGTTGTTGGAACTGGACCACCTCCATAAATTATTGTGGAAATCAGCTTGAGCTGAAATTGGAGAAAGGTGGTTCTTTCTGGATTCATTTTTTTAAAGCTTAAAAATTAATTATGCGTTGCTACTTTGCGTTGCATCAGCTGATCAGCCAAATCCACACACCCATGTGCCTGTTATAAGCCCTGATGAAAACAGGTTTGGTCTGTACTCTGCCTCGGACAGTGACGTCTGACATGCTTTCGTCATGGATGGTGGTTAGTATATTAACATCCTTCTTGTCCTTAAATTTTATTGCAAGCACTTTAGCTTTGCGCAGAGCTTTACATTCACCTTTTTTAATTTGGCCTCTATAAAAGGTCTGGGGAAATCCTTGGCATTTCTTCTCACAGTGCCACAGGCCAGTATCTGCAAACCATAAAGAGTTTGAAACAAACGGACAATTCTATAAAAATTGTCCACGTAGAGGTGGTAAGCTTTATTGAACAAGGGGATCAGTAGGTCCCAAACAAGTTTCCCACTTGTCCACAGAGAGTCAGGACAGCCAGGAGGGTCCAATTGACCATCTTTCCCCTCATATACACGAAAGGCAAATGTATAGCCACTTTCGCTCTCGCACAGTTTGTAGAATTTTACGCTTTGAGGGGATGTATTGTTTGAATCCTAATCTCCCTTTATATTTCATTAACGATTCATCAATGGATGCATTTTGTTGGGGAGTATAAACTGCAGTAAATTTGTGCTGAATATGGTCTACCAGTGGGCGTATTTTTATGAAGCCTATCATATTCGGGGTGATCTCTGAGGTAACAGGTATTGTCGTTGAAATGTAAGTATCTCAGCAGCAGCTCATATCTTGGTCTAGGCATTGTTTGGGAGTATATAGGAGTCGAACAAATTGGGTTGGTGCTCCAGTAAGAGCAGATTGATGGCTTCCTTATTATCCCCATGAGCATTGTAAGAGCCCAGAATTTTTTAAGTTCAGGGACATCTGTGGGATGCCAGGGACATCTGTGGTCTCAGTAAATTGACTAGCGGATAAATTAGTCTGGGAAACAATCTCCTCCCGATGGTATCCCCTAAAAATAACTCCATATATTGTATACGGGAGAAGTTGTCCACATTCACATTAATGCCTGCGTTGGCACTAAAAAGGGGGGATGTTGGGCTCAGCTAACTGTGGAGGTACCCAGTCCTTCTCCACATTCGGCGTTGCAGGGGAAGCACAGCTTCTTTTAGCAGCTGGCTCATACACAGATGACATGTAACTAGACGTGTCGCTAAACTGACCTGGGTCAAAATTGGACGCAGTGTCAGTGGCGTTAGAGTCTGATGCCAAGAGGGCATATGCCTCCTCCAAGCTGTACATGCGCTGCATGTTTCACACTAACTGACTAAACGAACAAAGATACATTTTTACAATTTATTGAGGGGTTCTATACCATCTATTCCATATCTTATAATGCATATTCAGACAATGACAAGCTTTATACAAAATTATAAGGGAATTGTTCCATTCATATGTTTATATTCAAAGCATGATTCCATTTTGCAATTGCCAGGGGAGTTGGCTTTACTTGTGTTTTATAAATTATAAAGTTATATATATAGTTTTTGACATGTATTGACTAGGTGGGTATAATCTGCTTTTTCAAGCAAATCATGCAAGATCTTAACTGGGGGCTCAAGAAAGTTGAATTTTAAATAACTTTTTATAAAAGAAATTATTCTTATATAATTGAGCCATTCTGTGGATGGTAAACTATATTCGTCTTGGAGTTGATCGAAAGATTTAAAAATATTTCCTCTTATTAGGTTAGAGATTTTTTTTATACCTTTGTAATTCCAAATTTCTAGGTTTATATCTAACATTAAATTTGTATATAAATAAGCCAAGTTGGGAAAATTTGTCGGGCTATAAGTGAATTTGAGGTTTTAATATAATGTATACCTTCTTTATCTATTGACCAAAGTACTTATAATCTTTATTACCTATGGTCAAGTTCTGTTCGCTGATATACCAATTTTCATTCTTAGAGTATATAGCCTTTTTTATGGTACAAAGGACAAAAAAAATGCACTGCAGCGATGAATTAGATACATATATAATATCTACATGTTAATAGAATTTGTTTAATCATGTGAGTAAACAGTGAATAACATAAAACACCGCCCCATTCTGAACTTTGTCTGCCTAGACCATGAAACTATTCTTATGTTACCTCTAGTGGGTAAGATATCAAAACAAATTTTGACATCTTTTTGAAAGTTTTCAAGATATTGATATATAAAGTTCGTTCTTAAAAAATACACTGCTCAAAAAAATAAATGGAACACTTAAACAACACAATGTAACTGTCAATCACACTTCTGTGAAATCAAACTGTCCACTTAGGAAGCAACACTAAGTGACAATCAATTTCACATGCTGTTGTGCAAATTGGATAGACAACAGGTGGAAATTATAGGCAATTAGCAAAACACCCATCATAAAGGAATGGTTCTGCAGGTGGTGACCACAGACCACTTCTCAGTTCCTATGCTTCCTGGCTGATGTTTTGGTCACTTTTGAATGCTGGCGGTGCTTACACTCTAGTGGTAGCATGAGACGGAGTCTACAACCCACACAAGTGGCTCAGGTAGTGCAGCTCATCCAGGATGGCACATCAATGCGAGCTGTGGCAAGAAGGTTTGCTGTGTCTGTCAGCTTAGTGTCCAGAGCATGGAGGCGCTACCAGGAGTCAGGCCAGTACATCAGGAGACGTGAAGGAGGCCATACTAGGGTAACAACCCAGCACCAAGACCGCTACCTCTGCCTATGTGCAAGGAGGAACAGGAGGAGCACTGCCAGAGCCCTGCAAAATGACCTCCAGCAGGCCACAAATGTGTCACGGGTGGCGATCCAGAATCTTCAGCGTGGAAGTGGATTATCATATCTTGTCACGAGACAAGATATGATAGGCAAAACAAGAGGAGAAATAACTATATATGAAAAGTATGGGGATTTAGTTACATTACATGATCATACATTGCATAAGCCTGCCACAACGCCAATGTACCCCATATTCGGCAGGTCCTACACTGCCTAATGTTAGCTAAAAGAACCATACTAAACCACAATAGCACTTACCTGCAAGAAAGGGCAGAGACTTGAAACACTGCTGCAGGTCCAGACTGAAACAAAAGGAAAATGGAAAACAAACGGGTGTGGCAACATAAAACAAACATATACATTAATCAAGGAGACTGGGAATTCCAGGGGCGGAATAATGGAATGAACCCAGAAAACCCAGCATAAGGAAAACCAGATATAGAATAGAAAACCAGAAAACCAAGAAAAACTAAGCAAGAATTGTAAAAAGAGTACTGGAAACCAGAAGCCAAGGCCAGACATCTCCACAGAACAGAGCAGGATGTGACAAAATGTGCATGTGTCTGCTCAAACGGTCAGAAACAGACTCCATGAGGGTGGTATGAGGGCCCGACGTCCACAGGTGGGGGTTGTGCTTACAGCTCAACACCGTGCAGGACGTTTGGCATTTGCCAGAGAACACCAAGATTGGCACATTCGCCACTGGCACCCTGAGCTCTTCACAGATGAAAGCAGGTTCACACTGAGCACATGTGACAGACGTGACAGAGTCTGGAGACGCCGTGGAGAATGTTCTGCTGCTGTGCAACATCCTCCAGCATGACCGGTTTGGCAGTGGGTCAGTAATGGTGTGGGGTGGCATTTCTTTGGGGGGCCGCACAGCACTCGATGTGCTCGCCAGAGGTAGCCTGACTGCCATTAGGTACCGAGATGAGATCCTCAGACCCCTTGTGAGACAATATACTGGTACGGTTGGCCCTGGGTTCCTCCAAATGCAAGACAATGCTAGACCTCATGTGGCTGGAGTGTGTCAGCAGTTCCTGCAAGACGAAGGCATTGATGCTATGGACTGGCCCGCCTTTTCCCCAGACCTGAATCCAATTGAGCACATCTGGGACATCATGTCTCGCTCCATCCACCAGTCTGTTGCACCACAGACTGTCCAGGAGTTGGAAGATGTTTTAGTCCAGGTCTGGGAGGAGATCCCTCAGGAGACCATCCGCCACCTCATCAGGAGCATGCACAGGCATTGTAGGGAGGTCATACAGGCACGTGGAGCCACACACACTACTGAGCCTCATTTTGACTTGTTTTAAGGACATTACATCAAAGTTGGATCAGTCTGTAGTATGTTTTTCCACTTTAATTTTGAGTGTGACACCAAATCCAGACCTCCATGGGTTGAAAATTTGATTTCCATTTTTTTGATTTTTGTGTGATTTTGTTGTCAGCACATTCAACTATGTAAAGAACAAAGTATTTCAGAAGAATATTGAATTCATTCAGATCTAGGATGTTATTTTTGTGTTCCCTTTATTTTTTTGAGCAGTGTACATTAAATGAATAAATAGCACCTAAAATTGCTCCCTTTCACCATATCAAAATGCTTAACTTAATTCCTAGAATAATGTGTATACAAAATTATTTAGAAAAATGTGGTAAATTTATGAATCTACATATTTATTTAGAGTGCACATATTATAAACAGTGTCATTACAAGACGTATGAACCTTAAGAAAAATTCCTCTTGCACTGCAGCTATGAATTAGATACTTTAGTCCTACTAATATAATGTCTACGTATTAATAGACTTTCATTAATCATGTGAATAAATGGTGATAATATAAAACATCACCCAATTCTGAACTTGAACGTGAAGCTATTCTTGTGTTACAGCTAACGGTCAATATATCAAAAATATTAGTGACGTCTTAGCGAAAATTTTCCATGTTTTTGATCTACAAGGTGCATTCTTTCACAGACACTAAAATAATTTGTATACAAAATTATTTTTAAAAAAATATAGTAAATTTATAAATCTAAATATTTATCCTTATTTATATAAAGTGCATGATGTGCAATCTGTATATAAACCTTAGCAAATATTATTTTTTTAAAAGGCTGAAAAAGCTCTCTGTGCGTTTCTAGTAGCTACTGATATATCATTAAAATTTTTTATTGATTCATACTTTGAATCTTTCAAAGATTTTAGCCTTACGGCTCTTGTAATGTTCACTTTGATTTTAAATTAATGTAAGCACGCTATAACTTCTCTTGGCACATGATCAGGGAGGCTGCTGGCCTGTGGGATCCTATGGCCTCGTTCAATAATATATGCCTTATTATCCAATTGGAGGCCCAAAAATTTAAAAGAAAATTCTTCCACATAGAGTACTATATGTTATGCTTTCGGGAATACCCCTGGTCCTGATATTGTTCCTATGCGCTCTATCTTCGTTGTCGGTAATTTTTGTTTCTAGGTGTTCAATTCTTTGCTCGAGTCTTAATATATTTTCTTACTGTAAGTTATATTAAAGTAATTGAATGCTCTGCTATTTCTTCTAGAGAGATTCGAATTTATCAATTTTTTCCATTCTGTCTTTAAAGTCATCAGAAATAGAATGAATTTCTTTCTTTAATTTCTCAAACTGAACCTAGACATGCATTGATATAATCCCTCTCTATCTGCTGGGGCTTTCCCATGGATACATTTGAGACTTCTTTCTCAGATTGTTGAGTAATAAGTTCTTCATCCATATGTTTATCTAGATTATTCTGACTAAATCTTCTCTCCATCTTTTCTTGAGGAGAGAAGAAGTTGGAAAGGCGTTTGTCCATTTTTGGATCACTTCTTTTATCACCTTCTCTTTTGCCTCCTTCTTTGGAGTGGCTCTTCTTTTTGGTAGCCATTTAAAGATATAGAGAGAAAAAAGAAGAAAACACCAATTCTTCCAACACAGTATTTCTAACAATTTTCAGTGGTGCTTATACCCCTGTGGAAATTTCACACCAGTATTGTTTTTTTTTTTTTACGGGAAAAAAAATAAAAATAAGATATATAGATATATATATATATATATATATATATATATATATATATATATGTAAACTTTCTCATGGGCTGGCTTCATTAAACTTATTGATGCAGTACATCGGTAAGAACATATCCAGCTCCCATCAGACCACCATAGAGGTATATATTCATATGTTGCCCTTTCCCATAGAGATAGCAAAGCAGGCAAATAGTAGGAAACAGCAGGTTTGTAAAGCAAGCATATGTTGAAGCGGAGTGGTATTCTCAAATTATCCTCTGGCACGCTCTAACTCCCTTTAGAATGAGAAAGTCATCATCAATTAGGAGTTTTATAGCTTCCTGAGTTAAATTGTATGAGCAAGTCTTACTCCCATTACACTCAGGCATCCAGTTAATTTAAAATTTATTTTCAGTTATCTTTTCTCCCCTTGCTCTTCCTTTTGGGGTAAACTTAAGCAAATAGCGATAATCTGTTGGTGTAGTGAGCAGAAATCAGAAGCAGATAAATAGCAGAGTATTTTGCAACCTTAGTGTCAAATCCCCTTTAGGGGCTAAAAACCCTTTAACAAGGCTTTAATAAGCTGCAATGGCTCAGGTTTACTTAGTGTCCATACCTCTCTCAATCCCTGCAGGCAAAAGGAGGTTAGCCTGGTCTGACTTGTTGGAAGGTGAAGAGCCGGTCGGCATCTCACATCCAGGGCCCTCTCTCCACAATTCTTCTGACTTTGTGCGCGCTGGGTTCTCCCTCTGAAGCACTCCTTCCTCACTGTTGCCCACCAGCCCGCATTCCCCCCGGCTGCTTCTTAGATGAAACTGCGTCATGCAAACATTTATACATAAAATTACATTAGCATACACATGGCTAAAACCAGACCTACCTCACATAGCGAGCTTCATAACTAGAATCAAAGAAATACATTTGATGGATGACCTAAGTGAGGGGAGCTACTAAGGCATTTTAAAAATGGTGGGAACCATGGGACAGTAGCCCTCTGGGCTCTTAGGGAGCCTGGTCCTCCCTGCAGGGGTCCCCCGGGTCCCCTTCCTCTCGTTCCTTTCCCTTCCTTCTTCTTCGCCCCTCCTCACCCGGGCCTCTTTCTTGTTCCTTTTTTTTCTCCTCTCTTCTCCTTCCTTATCAGGCCCTCTTCTACAGGGCACATGCTCAGATTTATACAACTGTACTTGTAGCTCATGTACCGTACAAACACTCAAAAGGGTGACGTGTAACGGCGATTTATGCTAATAACAGGATAAATGTTGTTGACTTACTATGATGCTGCAATCTAAGCAAAGATTTTTAAACTTACTATATGTCTAACAAATGTTCAGGTTCATATGTTAAAATGTGCACTTTTATTAGGACAAAGTGTTCGTATTATACCACAAAATGTGATAAGTATGTTATGGCTATTTGCGCCACTGTACTCTCTCTGCACAATATACTAAAGAATGATAAAAAATAAAAAATAAAAATACAAAATTAAAAAAAATTAATACATATCAAGTACATAACCTCATTGAGATGAAATGTAACGCTGATATATGCAGGGACGTGTCTTCCGCAAGGCAAACAAGGCATCTGCCTTGGGCGGCACTTTGCAGGGGGACGGAAAAAAAAAAACGCCTCCCAAACGGCCAGGCAGATCCCTTGCTTGCCTCACGTCGTGGGGGGCTCAAGAGCCGGCCGGCTGGCCATTTTGAACCCCCGGGCGGCAGGCAGCAGCTCCCTCCGCCTCAGCTCCCTCCGCGCTGCTTAATGAAGCCGGGAGCCGGAATATGACGTCAGACCGCCTCCCGGCATCACTAACTTTGCCGCCTAATGTGTGCTCCCACGATATCAGAAATTCGTCCATTCATTTGTTAGAGAGACGCATAAATAGAAACTTTACACGAACAAACAAAGACCGAATGTTGGTGTTCATTTGTTCGTTCATTTATTACAAGGAGAAATCTGCCAGCTCGCCGTTCCCTCCTTGTAATATGTAAAAATAGAAGCGGTAGGGAGCTGTGCTCTCCACCACTTCCTAACCCCCCACATGTCCTCCCTCACTCTATGGGGGTCAATATGACCCCTATATTAGCATAAGGGAGATTAAAATCTCCCGAATTCCCATACTGGCTATGCCCCCCATCTATAAACTAGCCCGTAGGACAGTGATCCCAAATGCTCATGGGTGGGGGACGGGGGAGGGAAACAATAGTTTCCCCCACCATTGTAATATTGGGCCCCCACCCGCCACACATGGGTGGGGGCCTGGGGGACAATAGGTCCCCCATATCATCTTAGGATCCCCACCAGCCACTCATGGGTGGAGGCCAGGGTGAAAGGACAATAGGTCCCCCGTATCATAATCGCACATGGGTGGGGGACAATAGGTCCCCCGTATCATCTTAGGACCCCCACCTGCTGCTCATGGGTGGGGGCTGGGGGAGGAAGGGACAATAGATCCCCCCCGTTTCATCTTGGACCCCCACCCACCGCTCATGGGTGGGAGCCAGGGGACAATAGGTCCCCCCGTATCATCTTACGGGCCCCACCCACTGCTCATGGGTGGGGCCAGGAGGAAGAAATATAGTTTCCCCCACCATTGTAATATTGGGCCCCAACCCGCCACACATGGGTGGGGGCCTGGGGGACAATAGGTCCCCCGTATCATCTTAGGATCCCCACCAGCCACTCATGGGTGGAGGCCAGGGTGAAAGGACAATAGGTTCCCGCCCCCCGTTTCATCTTAGGCTCATGGGTGCGGGCCGGGAGGGGGGAACAATAGTTTCCCCCACCATTGTAATTTTGGGCACCCACCCATCGCTTATGGGTGGGGGCAAGGGGGACAATAGGTCCCCCCGTATCATCTTAGGGACCCCACCTGCCTCTCATCGGTGGGGGCCAGAGGGGGGAACAATAGGTTCCCCCCATTGTAATTTTGTGCCCCCCACCCATCGCACATAGGTGGGGGACAATAGGTCCCCCGTATCATCTTAGGACCCCCACCTGCTGCCCATGGGTGGGGGCCGGGGGAGGAAGGGACAATAGATCCCCCCCGTTTCATCTTGGACCCCCACCCACCGCTCATGGGTGGGAGCCAGGGGACAATAGGTCCCCCAGTATCATCTTACGGGCCCCACCCACCGCTCATGGGTGGGGCCCGGAGGAAGAAATATAGTTTCCCCCACCATTGTAATTTTGGAGACGCACCGGCCTCATATGGGTGGAGGCCGGGGGGACAATAGGTCCTCCGTATCATCTTAGAGCCCCCACCTGCCGCTCATGGGTGGGGGCCTGGGGGGGGGCAGGGACAATAGGTTCCCCCTCCATTGTAATTTTGGGCCCCCACCCACCGCTCATGGGTGGCGGCCGGGGGGAGGACCTATGTCCTCACCTCCATTGTAGCTATTGAGCGGCAGATGGGGGATGGGACAATAGGCACCCGTTTGAACAATCTAAATATGGTGGACTCTTCAGTAGTGAGCCGGTCTCTGATTCAGGAAATGCGAGTGCATGCGCAATAGAGCATTTGCAGTTTCTTATAGGGAGTCATTGAATACAACGATTACCTATGAGTGTCATTTGATTGGCGCATAGTGGCAAATGCCACTCATGCGCGGGTGGTCTGCAAATGCTTCTCTATGTGAAGCTAGTGATTGGACCAGAACAATAAGTAACTGATGACGCAAAAGGGGATGGGGCGTAATTCCGCGAGGTCAACTAAACAACTGTAAGAAAACCAGGTAAATACTTATTTTAAATGTAGATATTACTAATAATTTAATAATTGGAATGGTGTTTGGTGATATACAGTATATTAATATATATAAAATACATCTGAAATATAACTGGAAGCTAGTACAGTGTTCCTTTAACATTGTATTAACTATTCACAGACTTCAGGTGGAAGGAGTTTTCAATCACAATTTTTCCCCATCATAACCTATTTGGATTTTGCTTCCCAAGCACTACCAAGCCTCAATAAGCAAACCAGTAACCAACCTCATGCTGAGATTTGCATTAACAATGAAAAAGCTGTCCATGAGTGGTTTGCTGGCTTTTCATATTTTCCTAAGTTGTGTTTCAAAGCCGTTATATATAGCGAACACAGACTCAAAGGAATCTATGTTTAAAATGGAATGAGGCAAAAATGTGATTCTTTGTTAAACTAATTTGCATATGCTCACCCAGAATCCTTTGCGGTAGTTACATCATGGCAAATTTGTGATTTCTGTGGGAAAAGCAAGTCTTATGGCTTGACTGGTGTGCAGATTTTTTTTTTAACATTGTATCAATGTTATATATATATATGTATATATATATATATATATATATATATATATATATATACAAAATCCAATATGCTTGCACTCCTGGTGATAATAACGATATTGCCCGGTGCTGATCCAGCAAAATTAGTAAAAATCTCAGTAAACGGAAAGCACTTGGATTGCTTTCCGTTTACTGGGATTTCTCTCTCTATATATATATATGTATATACACACACACACACACACACACACACACACACACAACCACAGATACACACACGTATATATAAATGTGTATGTGTCTAATAGATAGCTCCCTTATTTATTTCGTGTCCTTAAATATTGCAATCCCACATAAGGATAACAAATAAGGGAGTCTACTAAACAACTGAAAGATAAACAACTGAAAGTAATAAAAAGGCTTTTTAAATTTTTATCTTTTGGCTGTTTACTAGATAATTCCCTAATTTGGTGCTTTTATGTGAGATTTCCATATTTAACGATATTAAATTAGGGTTCTGTTTACCAGATAGCTCCCTTATTTGGTGTCCTTAACCCCTTAAGACCAGAGGGCGTACTATTACGCCCTATTCTAAGCGGCTCTAAACGCCGCCGGGCGTAATAGTACGCCCTACGGTCTTTTACTACTTACCCGGTTGCCGGCGATCCCACGCCGGCGATCGCGGTAGTGGGGACTCCCAGGGAGCCCCCCGCGGCACGTCCGACCCCCTGGAAGCCCCCCGGCCATGTGAGAGTGGGGTCCTTGCGAGGACCCCACAATCACATGGCCAGGGGTAGCTGGCTGCAGCATTGCCAGCAGGGGGACTGCCTGTAATGACAGGTGGTCCCCCTGCTGGCTGAAAATAAAATAAAATAAAATAAAAAGTGTAAAAAAAATAATAATATATACTTAGATCATATATATATATTATATATATATGATCTAAGTATATATATATACACATATACATACACACACGTACACTGTCTAGGTGTATTTTACTATTAATATATATATAATTATATATATATATATTAATATCAAATTACACGTAGACTGATACTGATTAAATATATATATAATTATTGTTATATATATATTTATATATAATATAAAAAAATATGTAAATACGTTAAAAAATAAAATTTAAAAAATAATTAAAAATAAATAATTAAAAAATATATAGATGTGTGTTATTTCGTTCTAACTGTATTGTGAAATTATATATATATATATATATCAAAATACACATAGAACGAAATAATATATATATCTATACACATAAATATATACGTATATATCACTATATATATACCTATATATAAATAAAAATATTTAAAAAATTATATAGATATATACATATATATACATATACGTATATATATATATATATACATATATTAATTCTACATATATATTTATGTAATATTTTTACATAATTAGGTATCTTAATTAATTACAATTAGCAGGACCTGCCTAACAACCCATGCCGAAAGTAAAGGGAATTTAATTTGCTAGCACTATATTTAACCCTATAACTTTCCAAGACACCATAAAACCTGTACATGCGGTAGTAGTACTGTTCTACTCGGGAGACTTCGCTGAACACAAATATTAGTGTTTCAAAACAGTAAAATGTATTACAATGATGATATCGCCAGTAAAAGTGACGTTTTTTGCATTTTTCACGCACAAACAGCATTACACTGACAATATTATTGCTGTGATACTTTTTACTGTTTTGAAACACAAATATTTGTGTTCAGCGAAGTCTCCCGAGTACAACAGTACCCCTCATGTACAGGTTTTATGGTGTTTTCAAAAGTTACAGCGTCAAATATAAGCCTTGTGTTTCATTTTTTTCACATTAAAATTCGCCAGATTGGTTAGGTTGCCTTTGAGACCCTATGGTAGCCCAAGATTGAAAATTACCCCTATGATGGCAAACCATTTGCAATAGTAGACAACCCAAGGTATTGCAAGCGGGGTATGTCCAGTCTTTTTTAGTAGCCACATAGTCACAAACACTGGCCAAAATTGGTGTTTTTTGCATTTTTCACGCACAAACAAATACTAACGCTAACTTTGGCCAGTGCTTGTGACCAAATGGCTACTAAAAAAGACTGGACATACCCCATTTGCAATACCTTGAATAGCGTTTTCACAACTATGGTGTCAGGAATATATGTTTGTATTCCTGACACTATAGTGTTCCTTTAAGCAAATTAAAGGACCATTCTGGTCACCATAACAACATCACCTAAATGAAAATGCTATGATGCCAGGAAGCCCCTGGGTGCTCGCTTTCCTTTAAGGGGTTAAATCACTCTCAAACGGTTTAACCCCAAAGGCTTCCTCCAGCTCCACGTCGCTCAGTGGTATTTGGCTTCTGAAACAGAGTGTCAGGAAGTGCAGATTGACATCAGGCATGGGTGCCGCTGATTGGCTAGAGTGGACAGTTGACGCTCTAAGCCAATCGCTAGTTCCCGGTTCATAAAATATTTTTACTTTTTTTATGAATGGGGAGCTACTGATTGGCTTAGAGTGCCAGCTGACCGCTCTAGCCAATCAGCAACACCCCTACCCAGCGGCACTCTGTGCTTCCTGACACTCAGTAAATAAAAATGAACACATTAATACTGATATTTTTTTACCTTTGGAGATGAGAAGGTCCAGCATTTCCCTACCTGGCCCAGGTACCAAAGCCTTATGATGTGGTGTCCAGAATAAAGTGGAGGGTTCACTTAATTTGTCCTTCCTGCTCCAATCTCCTTTTTCCTCTCCTTCATTTGACAGTCTTTTTTTTTTTTCTTCTGACACTGTTTTCTATCATTGGCCCCTTCTGCTCTTTTACCTTTCTGCTACTTTCTGCTTATTTTGCGCCCTTCTGCTCCTTTTTCATTCTGATCCCTTTCTGCTCCTTGCAGACCCTTTCTGCTCCTTTTTCTATTTTACCTTTGTGATCCTTGCTGTCCCTTTCTGCTCCTTCTCCTACTTTACCTTTGTGCTCCTTCTGATTCTTTCTGCTCCTTTACCTTTGTGCTCCTTCCTGCTCCTTGCAGGCCCTTCCTGCTCCTTCTCCTATTTTACCTTTGTGCTCCTTCTGCCCCTTCCAGCTCATTTCTGACCCTTTCTGCTCCTTCTACTTTACCTTTGTGCTGCTTTACCTTCCAGCTCCTTGCTGACCCTTCCTGTTCATTTCTGTTCCTTTGTGCTCCTTCTCCTCCTTTACCTTTTGTGCTCCTTGCTGTCCCTTCCAGCTCCTTGCTGCCCCTTTCTGCTCCTTGATGTCCCTTCCTGCTCATTTCTGTTCCTTCTCCTTTTCTTACTTTACCTTCCTGCTCCTTGCTGACTCTTCATGTAGGCTGTCTCCCCATCCCTCACTTCCATAGGCGTGCGCACGGGGTGTGTCGGGTGTGCCTGGGCACACCCTAATCCCCGCGGCACGCCAATGGATTGAGACCGGCAGGGGAGATCTCTGGATCTCCCCGGTCGGCTCATGCAGAGCCGACGCTATCCGAGCGGCGGCTCTGGTCTAAGCCTCCATGGGCCGGTGGGGAGATCAAAGTTCTACCTCACCGGTCCACAGCAGCATGGAGGGAGGCAGCAGAGAACCCGGGCTAGAGTTCACTCTCCACTGAACCACCAGGGAAGGCAGCAGGACTGGGATATTAACTAATCTGCCCCCACCTCCACCCAAACATACAGCACACACACACACACACAGCACCTACACACAGCACACACAGCCCACAAACAGCACCCACACACATACATCGCCCTCGCACACACAGCACCCATACACACCCAGCACACTAACAGCATCCTCACACAAAACCCACACACAACACCCCACAGCACCCACACACAAACAGCACACTCACACACAAATAGCACCCTGACAAACACACAACACACACACAGCACACTAACTGGACCCGAACAAACACGCACACACAAACACCCTCTCACACACACACACACACAACACACTACCAGTTCCCTCACACACAGCACACAAACAGCACCCTCACACACAGCACACTAACAGCACTCTCACACACACAAAAACACCCTCACCCACGTAGCACACTACCAGCACCCTCACACAGCAGTGTATATATATATATATATATATATATATATATATATACATACATACATATACATACACACACACACATATACATATACACATGGCGTGTGTTTGTGCTTTAGGGTGCACACCCTAATGCAATAGGCTGCGCACGCCTATGCTCACTCCCCTAATCTATAGGCTGCTGCCCTACCCCCCCAAATCTATAGGCTGCTGCCCCCCCAAATCTATAGGCTGCTGCCCCCCCAAATCTATAGGCTATCTCAAACCCTCCCCCCATCCCTCACTCCCCTAATCTATAGGCTGCTGCCCCCCCCAAAAAATCTATAGACTGCTGTCACCCCCAAATCTATAGGCTGCTGCCCCCCAAATCTATAGCTGCCCTCCCCAAATCTATAGTCTGCTGCCCCCCCAAATCTATAGGCTATCTCAAACCCTCCCCCCATCCCTCACTTACCTGGTCTGTAGGCTGTCTCTGGCTGCATGTGTTGTTCCCCTGCGGTTTCAATCAGCAGAGATAAGATGCAGCTTCCTATCCCTGTCTCTCTCCATACACAGCGCCACCTACTGGCCGGCGCCGGTATTGCATTTTAAATCTCACACGAAAAATAGCAGAACAAGCTGAAAAATCCAGGGGGGGGCAAGTGCCCCCTCTTGCCCCCCCTGCGGACGCCCATGCCTGCATTCTAACGTCAACACTACATACAAACCCCACTATTATATGTAACCACACCACTGCAATCAAAAACCACACTACACACAAATGCATGTCTGCATTCAAACACCAACACTACATACAAACACACCCCTACATGTACTCATACATACTCTATATAAAAACATGCTTACATGTTACTTACTACGTGCTAAATACATTAAAAACATTTGCGGGTGTTCTTTACATTTTAAAGTTGGAGGAGGATGCAAATAAGGGGACCTGCCCGGGGTGACAAATGCTCTAGGTACGCCCCTGAGTTTTACTCATTTTTTCCAGCGCTGAGACTTCCTTAGTGCTCCTCCACTACTACGACGTCATCGAGGAGGCATGGCCTCCTCCAACAATCCAAACAAATGCTCCTCACAGAGGAATATTAAGGACTTGATGTACATACACAGCGAGTGCCACACATCAAACAAATGCTTTCCTATGAGCTTCTGCATCATATGACTTTTTTTTTACTCAGTTAGGGCAGTGGAAGCACAATGGATGTTACCTTTTATCCTACAATGGAAACATTGCAGTTTTTCAAAAAGTGCAATGTTTACATTACAGGATTAACCCGTTAATACCACAGCCAAATGTACAAGTTGTAATCAATACAAAACGTAAACAAAACCTGGCATTTGCGCTATATGTCTGTCCAACCGTAATTCGCCTCTTTCATAATAAATGCACCCACACCTATTATACATAATTTTATTCAGGGGAAACAGGGCTTTCATTTAACATCAAATAATTATGTATGGAACATAATTTAAAATGAATACAATATAAAAAAATGGGAGAAGATAAGATTTTTTTACATTTTCTTAGTTCTATGTGACATTTTAACTGTGAATGTCAAAATACTGTTTGCTTTTACTGCAATAAAATACACATATTTGTATTCAGCGATGTCTCACGTGTAAAACAGTAACCCTATGTACAGGTTTTAAGGTGTTTTGGGAAGTTACAGGGTAAAATATAGCATGTTACACTTTTCAGTTTTTTCGCATTGAAATTCGCCAGTTTGGTTACGTTGCCTTTGAGACTGTATGGTAGCCCAGGAATGAGAATAACCCCCATGATGGCATACCATTTGCAATAGTAGACAACCCAAGGTATTGCAAATAGGGTATGTCCAGTCTTTTTTAGTAGCCACTTGGTCACAAACACTAGCCAAAGTTAACGTTAATAAGTTTGTGTGTGAAAAATGCAAAAAACTAATTTGAACGCCAATTTTGGCCAGTGTTTGTGACTAAGTGGCTACTAAAAAAGACTGAACATACCCCATTTGCAATACCTTGGGTTATCTACTTTTGCAAATGGTATGCCATCATGGGGGTAATTCTTATTCCTGGGCTACCATATGGTCTCAAAGACAACGTAACCAATCTGGTGAATTTCAATGACAACAAACTGAAAGCAAGCCTTATATTTGACTCTGTAACTTTTGAAAACACCATAAAACCTGTACATGAGGGGTACTGTTATAGTCAGGAGACTTTGCTGAACACAAATATTTGTGTTTCAAAACAGTAAAAGCTGTTACAGCAATAAAATCGTCAGTGCCGTTTGTGTGTGAAAAATGCAAAAAATGTCACTTTCACTGACGATATCATCGTTGTACGGTTTTGAAACACAAATATTTGTGTTCAGCAATGTCTCCCGAGTAAAACAGTACTCCCAATGTACAGGTTTTATGGTGTCTTGGAAAGTTATAGAGTTAAATTTAGTGCTAGCAAATTAAATTCCCTATACTTTCGGCCTGGGTTGTTGAAGCAGGTCCCGCAAATTGTAATTAATAAAAGGACCTAATTATGTAAAATTATTACATAAATATATATGTGTAGCGGAGAGGCAGTATAATCCACGATATCTCCGCTGGGTAACAGGAACAACAAAGGATAATCCAGGGAATCAGCATACAATAATCCAAACAGCACTGCAGTAACCCTTCCTTCCCAAGAACTAGACGACACATAGGCTGGGAGTCAACTGAGGTCTTTTAATTCAGCGCCACAATTTATACAAGTCCCCATGCAAGGGGTTTCCTGAGTCCCCTCCCAGGGGCATTCCCAGAGGGGACTACATGGGGGACTTACAGTACAGGACATTTATCACATCAGGCACTGCTGCACGAGAGGGATCCTCCCCCAGGAATATACCGCTAAGTGGATTATCCCTCCGTGCAGCAGAACTCACAATTCACCTTAAATTCAATAACTCTATGAATATCTGGTTCACTTAAACGAATGGACGTTCAGTAGATAGCTGGGGTCTGAGCGCATCATTCGTGAGATTACCGCTCAGATCCCAGCTAAAACTACCGAACACTGCACGAAAAACACATTCACTAACACATAGCCTTAAAATACCGATTACAGATAGTGAAACAAAATACCGAATGTCCCGGATCTCCCGAACGGTCTGGAGGCTCAGCGGTGTTCGCGCCGTCAAGTAGCCGTTTTTAGTTCCACGCGCTCGACGACCAAACACCGCTGAGGGAACAAAGGATCCAAGATGGCCGCCCGCCGCATGGTCGGTAGTCGAACGACGGCCACCCAGGAGAGCATCTAATTACCGATTGCAACATTGTTGCAATCGGTTAATAGGCGCCACACGCCTCTAAGTGTGTGGGCTATTAAATTATATGTTGTTCGGTTCCCGAACGGCCCGCAAAGGTGCCGTTCGTGAAACGAAAGAATCAGCTATCTGCGTTCGGCAGATAGCCCAGGCAGGCAATACATTATTAACAGTGCATTACATTACACGCTATAACACACAATAGGAACCCCATACCGGCAACCCTTAAAGAGACAGTACAAAATAATGTCCAAGTGGCTAGGTTTGCCACAATATGTAAAATTATTACATAAATATATATATAAAATTATTATATATATATGTATATACATATAGATAGATAGATAGATAGATATATGGAAAGGCTTAGTAGTCCTTGCACTCACACTCAAATATTGATATTACCGGGTGCATATAAAGCCAAGTGCCAAAATATATAAAAATACGTAATAACTGGCTTGCATTCACGGTTTTTTAAAGTAAAAAAACGATTTCTTTATTGCAAATTCATAAAATTCTGATCGACGTTTCAGCCCCCGTCTGTGGCTTTCCTCAGGATCATACATTATTGTATGATCCTGAGGAAAGCCACAGACGGGGGCTAAAACGTCGATCAGAATTTTATGAATTTGCAATAAAGAAATCGTTTTAACTTCAAAAAACCGTGGGTGCAAGCCAGTTATTACGTATTTTTATATATATATATATATGTATATCATTTTTTAAAATTATTTTTATTTATATATAGGTATACATATATATATTATTTTGTTCTACGTGTATTTTGAAATCAATATATATATATATATTAATATCAAAATACAGTTAGAACGAAATTGCACACACATATATATATATATTTTAATTATTTATTTTGTATTTTTTTTTTTTAAAGTATTTACATATTTTATTTTTTATTATATATAAATAGATATATAATCATATGTATATTTAATTAATATCCTTCTACGTGTATTTTGATATTAAGTATATATATTTATACTTAGATCATACTTAGATCATATATATAATATATATATATATATATCTAAGTATATTTTATTTGTAACTGTAATATATTTTATTTTTAACTACCGGCAATATTTTATTTTTCACAGGAGAGGGGCAGAGACAGTGTCAGCCAGTGATTTCACATCACTGGCTGACACAAAGGATCAGTGATCACAGTGACTGGCTGTCACTGTGATCATCTCCTGCAGATCGCGGTAATTGGCCACAGGGGTAGTGATTGGGTGACCAGGCATGCCCCTTACCGCGATCTGCAGGGGGATCCTGCACTTGGGCATGGATTTTGGTCAAGACATGAGAGAGAGCAGTTACATAGTCTACCATAGCATCTGACTGAATCTGAAGATGTTGGGGGAAATAACAACCTAACCTTGGTGCTGTACCAAACAAAATCTCATATGGGGATAGACTGAAAAGAGCTAGGGGAAGACTCTCGGGCCAGGGCATATTGGTCTCCTGGGACATTTTAAGCATTCTGGCTTTCAACGTGCCATTCATGCATTCTACCTTACCGCTATTCTGTGGGTGATAAGGTGTGTGGAAGGCAAGGGTCACCCCTAGTGCTGCCCAGACTTCCCTTGTTAACAGAGCAGTAAAGAAGGTTCCTTGGTCACTTTCAATCACTTCTGGAACTCCATATTGGCAGACAATTTCTGTGAGAAGATGCTTTGCTGTGGTCTTTGCTGTAAGGTTAGCAACTAGAAAGGCTTCTGGCCATCCTGAGAACATGTCCACTATGACTAAAGCGTACTCATATCGTCCGCTCTTCGGCATCTGGATATGATCGATCTGTATTCTCTGAAATGGATAATGTGGTTTGGCTAGGTGATTAGGAGCAGCTTTGATAATTTTTCCGGGGTTACATTTGGCACAAATAGTACAGGATCGGCAATAGTTCTGTGTCAGAGTAGTAATGCCAGGTGCTTCAAAGTATTTATCAATTAGGGAGTTCATCAGATGTTTAGACAAGTGGGCTGGACAACAGCCGGGTACATATTTCTGGTAAACAAAACTTGAGGTTGATGGTATAAACATAATTTCGAAGGATTGCCCCTTTGTCTTTCCAGCTTTGTTTTTCTTGAGGGCTTGCTGCGGCTTGCTGTTCTTTCAAGAGTTTGAGGTCTGTCGGCAAGGTTTGCATAGTATAGATAGGGGTAGTCTCGGTGGCCACTCTTCTGTCCACTTTCCATCCTTGCCGTGCTACCTCCTTCGCGGCTTGATCAGCCAGGTGATTTCCCTGGGCTTCTTCTGAATTCAACCTTCCGTGGGCCTTTATCTTCAGTACAGCCACCTCTTCAGGTAGCAACAGAGCATCCATCAGTTCTTCAATAGCTGCCCTATGTTTCACAGGAGTACCAGTGGCTGTGAGGAAACCCCTGGTTTTCCAAATTAGACCGAAATCATGCGCCACCCCCAGGGTATATCTTGAATCTGTATAAATATTGACACGTGTACCTTCAGACAGCTTACAGGCCACCGTAAGGGCTGTTAGCTCGGCCTCTTGGGCTGATTTTGTCAGTGGAAGTGCGGCAGCTTGTAGTATTTGACATTCTGTAGTGACTGCGTACCCAGTGTGGTATTGCCCTTGTTCATCAGCAAATCTGGAGCCATCCACAAACAACGTACAGTCTGGATTGGGTAGGGCAGTTTCATGGACAGTTTGTTGGTGGAGGGTTTCCATCTTCATCTGTTCAAAACAATCATGAGGGGTTTCTGGATCTTGCCCCATGGGAGGGAGGTCCTCACATATCTCTGTATGGTACCGAGGGTAACTGACTGTGGTGCAGTTAATAATCTTTTTAGTTACTCCCGCTAGTTCAAGTTGTTCTTGGGTGTCTGTACTCCAGGACTTGGCCATCGGGCCTAGATCTTCCCACAAGAGGTCAGGAGACTTGGTGAATGAGACATGTGGGACAGACACTTCCCAGTGGTGATAAAGGTGTGATACTTCCATTGGAAGGTGGACCAACGAGACCATGTTGCCTCTGGAATCACATAATAAATCAGTTAGTGTGATGCGGATTTCACCTAGGTGAAACAACTCTTCTTCATAGTATGAGTCAGGGCCTGGAGTGTCTTTAAACCACAGAGTGAAATGCAACAAGTTCTCCGGTTGCATGTCATGTGGTGCTGTGGGAGTGGGCAATTGAAATTCCATCTGAACATCTGGGTTGATGTCCAAGCTGTAGGATGAGCTAAGGCTGAGAGGGCGGAGAGAAGAGATGAGAGGTCAGTGGGGAAGAGGAGGAAGAGGAGGAGAACGAGAGTCGGAGGGTGTAGTGGGAGGAGTAAGAGTAGTAGGAGTGGGGGTGGTGGGATGAGCTAAGGCTGAGAGGGCGGAGAGAAGAGATGAGAGGTCAGTGGGAGGAGGAGAGGGAGGAAGAGGAGGAGAATGAGAGTCAGAGGATGTAGTGGGAGGAGTAGGAGTAGTAGGAGTGGGGGTGGTAGGATGTGCTAAGGCCGAGAGGGCGGAGAGAAGAGATGTGAAGTCAGTGGGAGAAGGGTTTGAATAAATAGGGGAAGGATCGGGGTCGGGGACGGAAGGGATATCAGGGAGTGCAGGAGGCAGAGTCGAGCAATGAGGAGATTCGAGAGCGGCGGAAATGGCAGCGAGGAGGGAGTATAACAAGACAGCAGGAGTAGTAGGAGATGAACAGACTGGGATGGTAGAGGTAGCAGAGGGAAGAGGCGGAGCAGTGAAATTAGGAGGCAGGGCAGGAGCTAACGGGACGGGATCGGGGACGGGGGGAGGAAGGACTGAAGAGGGAACAATAGGAACAGGTGGAGACAGTGGAAGGAGCGGGGGACAAGGAGATAGAAGAGGTGGAGAGGCATCAGAGGGGGCTGGGAGGAGGGGTGATGACGGGGCCTGGTCGGGGACAGTGGGAAGCTGGAAGAACGGTTGGGATGTAGGAGTATGAGGAAAGGAATGTATCGGTACTGGGTAATAATAGGCTCCATCAGCTCCGAGCACGGGACACAAGGGGGTGGGGACCTGACCTACACCACAAGGAGGTGGTGTCTGGGCGTTAACAGGGGAAGCTGGGCGGGAATTAATGAACACGCTCTGGGCGCCATCATAGGGCGGTGGTTGGGAAACAGTGGGGGATACATCATCATTACAAACATTACGGTGATACACGTAAATCGTTTGCCCCTCAAAGTCTAACTCTTCCTCTGTCCAACCCTCCCGTTTAAGACCTCTAGCGACCCGGTACCAAGCCTCTACGGCTTTCGTCAACCCGTTATCCAGCAATAAACCCTCTTTGTCAACAAGCAGTTTCCTCCAAAACTCAGGTTGCAACCTAACCACTAGGAGACATCGTAGCTATTTTCTTAATTTTCAACATAGCATCTTCTCCTGCTCTTTCTCTTACAATATCACAAGCCAAAAATCCCTTAGCAAGTCTAGTATGTTCCTGTCCCATCTTGACCAAACAAAGGGTTCCACGTGACAGTTACAGGGGGAGGGAGAAGAAGAAAGAGGAATGTCTTCAGTGCTCGACTGCCACAAGGACCTGGGTCCTGTGCGTCTTCCATAAACGTAGACTAGTCACAGGGGTCCGCCCACCCGAGATGGTGGCCACGGACCGGAGCGAGCGAGCGTGGGTGACTAACAGAGCTCTGGGCAGCAGGCACAAGAAAGATAAAGAACAAAGGAAAAGATAAACGTGGCAACACTAAGCAAAAGGCATTTACAGAAATCACACACATAGAGATGAGTGTAAACCCCAGAATCCAGGATCAGCCACACGACACACACGCACACACCAAGGGTACCCACACTGTAGCAACAATTAAACATAATCCACAGAATGACAGAGAATAATATGGCCATGTACATATTAAAACAGAGAGTACCAAACAGCAAATAGTAACAATCCCAGCCTTTTTAAAACAGAGAGTACCAAACAGCAAATAGTAACAATCCCAGCCTTTTACTGTCGACCCTTGTCCAGGTCCACAGTAAAAGCCCCACCTTCCACCAGGCTGTATCCCAGCCCCTTACCGGCTGTACGTAATTCCCCAACCTTGTTACCCAGGTGGTTCCCAGCCCCTTACCGGCTGTACGTAATACCCCAACCCTGTTACCCGGGTAGTTCCCAGCCCCTTACCGGCTGTACGTAATACCCAAACCCTGTTACCCGGGTGGTTCCCAGGCCCTTAACGGCTGTATGCGTCCCCTGCCCGCTAGGCAGTCAAGCTAAAGTTTAAAATGAAAACACATGCATCGGCCGTCACACACATTCATACAAACACTCAGGAGGCAGATAGACAATCGACAGGTTCATTAAAAGAGGCACCGGATAAGGGATTACCTGTCTTGTAGCCTTCTGGAAGCCGGAAGTGGACGCGGAGGCAGACCGACACAAAACAGGAGAATACAGGCAACAGCTGTATTGTGGAGGTGATCAGGCTCCGGTTGTCCCACTTTCCGGAGGTCGCTCCGGTCCGTTGGTTTTCCGGCCCTCCGAACTGGCAAATCCGGAGTCCCACGTTGGGCGCCAATTAAAGTGGAAATCAATTTTGTGTATCTGCGGCTGGCCAAATTAAAGAAACAGTGCGTGCATGCTCCCTGAAGTAATTCACACCAGACACAAGTTTCAGGTTGATGAAAACTTGGGGAATGTTTATTCAGAGGGGACGGCAAGTCCCTTTTAAAGCAAAATTACATCATATGCATTGTCAGAGATAACATGAAATAATACATCATTAATTGGTTAGGTGTTAAGTGGTTTCTCTTACTGCTCTGCCTACAAGGGGTGATGTCACTGGTATCATGAGGGTCTCCCCCAGATTCCAGCGCCATCTTGTTACACGAGGTAGTTAGTCGATGTTAGAGGGGAAGCTCCTAGCGGCCATTTTAATTAATCACATAAAAGTAGAATAATGCTGATTATCGTTAAATGAGTAAATAGACATTTTACTAGCTAAAAATTAGGTTAATATCTTATTTCCACAACAGCTACAATGTTAGAGAGACCAAAGCAGCAAGAGCATTTGCACAGTGCCTTAACTAAATTTCACTGTCAACCTCTCCAAGCAAGTTTTGTTCCCCTACATCCCTCTAAAGTTTCCATACTTCATTTACTCTGCACAAAGCAAAAACATGTGAAGAGTAATAAAAAAAAAGTTATTGTGGCAAAACTAGCCACTTTTTTGTATGAGAGACGACTGAGTTGGTTCTACTATTCCTACTTCACGAACAGAATATGGACATATTGTTTGTTAGTCGAACCAACTACCGAACGAGAGATCACCTAGGGGAGTCGTGTGTCTCCAATTAAGGATTTGCAACACTTTGAAACCGCAAGGTTCTAATGGTCGGATGGGTGGCCGCCGTTTGTATGAACGAACACGTGGCGGTGGTCATCTTTGCGCACGAACGCCCAGCAGTGTTTGGTCATCGAGTGCGTGGAACTAAAATCGGACACTAGACCTCGCGAACACTGCTGGACTTCCATCTCATTCGTGCGTGTATTTCCTTTCGTCTAAGAGAAGCGGTATTCGGCTAAATGGAACAAACGACCATCAAACACACGACTACCCCAGTTTGTAAACAGTTGCATTCGTTAGTTTGTTCGTGAGAACTCCCGAAAGACCGGTCAAAGCATGCAATCGCATTGAACTGTTTTGGGGCTTCACCTCATCACTGACCGGTCTAAAACTTCACTTGAATGGCTTTCCTGTTCTACCGAACGGATCTGAGTGGTATTTCGACAGATTAGGCGCTCAGATCCCTGCTATTTGGTGTTCTGATTAATATTTAAGGAGTTATGATGTTTTAAAATATTGTGTAATTTTCTGTACTTGGAAGATAATCTAATTAAATAATTGTTCTTGCTCAATTATCTTACAAGTACAGAAAAGGATCATGGGAAACATGCCTTTGGACCTGGAACTGCAGCTCCATCAGCCCATAAATTAATCCAGCCTTGTATGCTCAAATAGGGTCTTGCTGTCCCTTGCTTACATATTGCTTATATGGAAGTAAAATTTTTCCCTAGCAATATAAATTGAATACATATTTGGGCAGTGCTGATTGGCTGAGAGTGTTCTTATCCAAACAATGCCATCTAAATATGGACATAATTAAAGGGACACTATAGTCACCCAGACCACTTCAGCTCAATGAAGTGCTCTGGGTGCCAGGTCCCCCAAGTTTTAACCCTTCAGCTGTAAACATAGCAGTGTCAGAGAAACTGCTATGTTTACATTGCAGGGTTAATCCAGCCTCTAGTGGCTGTCTTCCTGAAGTAAGTAACTGAAGGGATTTTAACCAGGGGGGGGGGGAGGGGGCAAAAGGGTGGGTGGTTGGGACCTAAAGGTTTTATAGTGTCAAGAAAACAAGTTTGTTTTCCTGACACTATAGTGATCCTTTAATATTCCTAATGGAGAAATAGAACTTTCACATTAATGGACCACTTCAAGGCCAATGACGAGTTTGTTTTCCTGGCACTATAGTGGTCCTTTAACAATACCTTCAGCAAAAGGCCACAAGTGTAGGACAGAACCTAGGCTTGTCAAACGATTTCTAGTTGCCTTTGAGCATATTAACTACAATAACGAATATGAGCTGTAGTGTTTACGGTGACTATAGTGTCCATTTAATTAAGGATTCTTTAAGTAATTGTTAGAGATTTTATAGCTGCACAATCCCAGATCCTCCCCTTCACAGAGAGAAAGAATCTAAGACACCATATATGCCTTTAAATGTAGAGTAGCAATAGTTGATCAATGCATAATCTCATATTTTTTGTAAGACATGTTTTATTGTTTTTAAACAGGTATCAACTTGCCCTGAACAAACTGAATGAACAGTTTAAATTGCCATTACGAAGTACCTGCATTTTACAACTTAAACCTCTTGGTAGAACAACCTTTGTTAAGACATGGTAAACCCTATAATTTCTAGCTTATGAGAGGTTTATGGCTGCCCGATAGAGTTACCCTTTTTTCTGCCCCCTACCGATCCAAGTCAGAAGTCCAGTGTTTGTGATATGATCAAATTGTCTGTGAGAGAGGTCCACACCAGCTGCTAATATGAATGCCAAGCAATGCACCATGCTAAGCACACATAAATGACACGTGCATGCAGCACTTCCATTGTTCTCTCTGGATGCTGTCACCAGCATACTGTATCCCCCTGTTCCAGTGAAGGATCTGACGTCCAATTAACTATGATATTCCAATAGCCATACATACAATATTCAGAATTAATAAAAATCACTCGGTGCAGCGCCGCGCTCCCCGCCCGCCTGTCACCGTGTGCGGCCATACATAGTGACTATGATGGGGTGGGACACAAAAAGCTTATGCCTGGTCTCCCGCGCGGAGGGTTTGTGGGCGGGGCCTGATGCTGTTCTCTCAGGGGCTGTGGTTTTCATCCAATGGAGGGCGCGCAGAGGGGGTCACGTGGCCGCGCTTTGCGCTTTTGTTCGCTGTAGCGGAGAGCGCACTTGGAATTCATCGGCAGATAGACAGGTGAGAGGGTGAACTGGCTAACGGTGTGGGATGTAAGATGGAGGAGGCGGGCGGCATAATAATAACAGGCTGAAAGTTTATATTTACAGGTATAATTGTATATCTTTATTTTGAGATAAGTGTGTTAATAGCAGAGAGGGGTTTAAATTAAGTTGTATGAGGTCTTAGAATGAATTTGTGTTTAATGTATCCCAATGTACTCCCTGCTTGTTTGGCGTGTCCTCAAATCAGCGCACGATAGGTGTCCTTCCTGTATTCGCATTCTATAATTACAACTATGCGTTCTGCTGACTACTTTTGTGACATGTCCCTGTATCCAGCTAAATAACCTGTCACCGGGCTGACGTTAGTGGGTTTTTTTTTTTTTTGGGGGGGGGGTTCACTGTGTAGAATAGGCGCGCGCCCCGCTTTGTTCAGGTGTATGTCTTGGCTTCGGATTGGCTGCTTTCTGCATCTGGCCCTGCTCCTCGCTTTTTACTGGTGGCGCGGTGGCAAGTAACTGCCTATTTTTTGGTATTCTCTAAATGTGTTTTCGAGCCAGTTTAATCCTCCCTACTGGCTGTCACTAAGCGATAACCGCTCTTCCCGAAAGGCTCTTGTGAGTGTTTAGCTCCGCCTAAGCAATTTTTTTTTTAAATTATAATATAAACGGCTGCCTCAGTTCTTTCCGTAACTGACACACTCGCTCCGTACCAGCCCAACGGGCGCGTGGGAATGGTGCGAGTCACGTGTGCGGCGCGCTCTCCTTTGTGTTGCGATGTCCCTGTGGGGATTGACAGGTGGCCGCGCCCATCTCACGCGATCCCTTGATGTTATCCCATTAAGCTCTTCTGGAGCATTCTGACAGCTGCGAGTGATAACCCGCCGAGATACTCCCTAGTAAAGAAACCTTCTAATTTGTGACCGAGCAGGGTGGTAGAAGATCAGATCATCTAGTAACAAGTGTCGCAATAGACGTCCTTTTGTGTCTGGGCAGGTGTTTCTTTTGCCAAATTAATACGTGTCCCCAAGCTACACTAGTAAATTAAGCGGGTTTCAAGTCCAAAATGGATGCATAGGGATTTTAATTATACAGTATGAATGTTGTGCTTAATTCGTGCATGCTTCCAGTTGCATGCATCTACTTATGTTTTCCTGCTATGCCTGGCTCACAGTTGTCTCTTTGTTCTTGCAGCTTGCTAAAATCATTCAATCTGATCTCAAAATGGCTGACTCAGGTAGGGATTCATCAAACAGGTTTAAACATGTCGTCTTTGATGTCCTTTTTAAATGTAGTAATGCAGTAACAGTGGGTGTTAAATCTTTCAAAACAGGGTGCTGTAGTGAGTGTGGTGCTAGCAGGATTTGTATGTTCGTTATCGGTCACACCATTTACAGTTTGACATTTTTAATAACCTGTATTCCTGACACTATAGTGTTTAACTATTTAGGTACTGGACCCCTTAGATCACATGGCAAACATTTTAAATTTTTCTTCCATGACCTGCTCTGTGGCTAAATCATCAATCATGATCCCATATAAAATCATTGGGAGTCTATTGCGCATGCATGGCAAAACACCACACTGCATCACTCTCTCCTCATAGCAATGCAGTGAATCAATGCATCTTTCTGGGGAGTGTTTTGGTCAACTCTGAATGTAGGTGCTGCTGATATGGGAATAACCTGTAGTGGCCGTCTTAACCGCCACTAGAGGTGTTACTAGGCAGTAATGTAAACCCTGCCTTTACTCTGAAAAAGCATATTTTTATAGTGCTCAGCATTCAGTGACTGGGTATAAATGCTAGAACCATTACATTAAGCTGTAATGGTTTTTATGAACCTAGTATCCCTGCAGTTCTTGTGGCTTAGTCACAGAGGTAGCCAGTTGACCACTCTGGCTTTTAATTTTCTGGGGGAAGGAGCTTTTATACAGGAGTTTATACAGTCTAAACCTTGTATGAGTGGGTCTGATAATGCAGTAGTATCTTGTTTTATTACACCATTCAATGCTCAACACAATGTTTGACAGACTACTAGTGGACAATTCCCAGGCACTCCCTTTGCAGCATGCTGTAGTGCATATGGTGCCCTTCCACAGAAAACTCAGGGCAACCTGCCATTGCCTCCTCTGAGCTGATCCTTAGTGTGTTAATATCTTGCTTACTAATACCACTTAAAATTGTATTTCCTCTATTAATTGTTTAACCCTTTAAGGATGGCGGGTGTGCTATGCCATCCTTGGGCACCTGGCTCTAAATGCCGGTGGGCGGCATAGCATGTCACTGCCGTCCTATGTACTTAGCCACTCTCCGGTGATGGGGAGGGGGAGACTTACCTGGCATCCCAGGAAGTCTTCCTGCTGCTGTTACAGTCCTCCTGGCCATGTGATCGCAAGGACCTCACAATCGCATAGATGGAATAGCCATCCACAGCATTGCCAGCAGGGGGAGTGCGTGGAATGACAGGCCCACTGCTGCCTGTAAATGTAAAATAAAAGTTGAAAACTGTTAAAAATTAAATATACTTGGATCATATATTCTAGCAAAAATAGGCGTTCAAATTAGTTTTTTTGCATTTCACACACAAACAAAAATTAACGCTATCTTTGGCCAGTGTTTGTGACCAAGTGGCTACTAAAAGACTGGACATACCCCATTTGCAATACTGGGTTGTCTACTATTGCAAATGGTATGCCATCATGGGGGTAATTCTCATTCCTGGGCTACCATACGCTCTCAAAGGCAACATAACAAATCTGGTGAATTTCAATGTGAAAGTGAAAAGTGTAACGTGCTATATTTGACCCTGTAACTTCCCAAAATCCCATAAAACCTGTACATCGGGGGTACTGTTTTACATGTGAGACATCACAGGATAAAAATGATTTTTTTTAATTTTTTTTTTTTTTTGCAGTAAAAGCAAACCGTATTATTACATTCAGTTAAAATTTCACTTAGAACTAAAAAAAATCTTATTTTCTCACATTCATATTAAATTGTTTCATAGCTAAATATTTGATGTTAAATGAAAGCCTTTTTCCCCCTGAATAAAATGATACAAGAAGGGTGGGTACACTTAATATGAAAGCATCGAATTACAGTTGAACAGACATAGTCAAATTCCAAGTTTTGTTTACGTTTTGTTTTGATCACAGCATGTACATTTGGGTCCGTCCTTCATCTTGGTTCCTTGTGGAAATTTTTATATATATATATATATATCTGTACTTGCTGCCAGGTACAAAGGATACTGTAGTATAGAAAATAGGAGAAATTTAGCAATGTTGCTAATTATTTGCAATGTGTACCTTGGCTGTGCAAGGAGTCGACTGGATTGTAATGCCTATTGCAATTTAATTTACATTTGGGGAGGGGGAATGCCATTATCTAACACATTGCTTATTTTAGTTTAAGTCTATAAAATGGTTTCATCTTTAAAGGCCTGTCAAAGAGGTATTTCCTCCGAGCATTCATTAGACATTGTGTACTAATCTGAGGCACTATCCCTTTAAGAAATTATAAAATTGTGTTGATATTCTAAACGATTTTTTTTTTTTTTTAAGCCATATGCTGCTATCCTCTGGTTAGAATACTCTAGTAATTATACACCAGGAGTCCAAAAACTAGTAGTTTCTTTCCAATCAACACTGTTTTAGTCGTGTGTTTGTGTGTGGGTTGTGTTTTTGTTTTTTGTTTTTTTGTTTTTTTTTATTATAAACCTCTTGTGTTTGTGGAAGAAAAGCATTCATTAGGTATTACGTTGCTGATATGCAGTGACCGCTTCCATGTCTGTGTTAACATAACGGATCATTCCTATGTGGACAGGGATTGGGGGCAGAAATGAGCTCTGCTTTCAAGCCTTGTTCTGGCTTAAGTTTGTCAACGTTAACATTTTGTTTTGAGGGTTTTTTTATTTTTTTATGCCTAGATATCAAAGTTAAAGAATTGGAAAAGCGTGCTTCAGGCCAAGCATTTGAGCTTATTCTGAGTCCTCCATCAACTGATGCTGCTCCTGATCTTTCAATATCTTCTCCTAAGAAAAAAGAATGCTCATTGGAAGAAATTCAGAAGAAGTTGGAGGCTGCAGAGGAGAGAAGGAAGGTGAACGTGACTGTAATAAGTGTGTGGTTTAAAAAATAAAAAAGCTGTCGTATGGCTGTGCAAATCTAATATGCTAGGATAGGGGGGTGTAGTAGATGTCTTCTCTCTCGTGCTATTATAGTACTTAAGACTTGCTTTTATTGCACTTTATGATGATGAATGATACATTTTAATTGAGTGTGCTATCTTCATCTGAGTTATGTCTCAAAGGGACACTATAGGCACCTGAACAACTTCAGGTGAACTATAGATCTCTGCAGCCTCTCTCATGTAAACTCTGTATTATCTGAGAAAATAGTGTTTACACTGGAAGCTAGGAACACCTCCAGTTGCAGTCCGACTGCCACCAGAGGGACTTCCAAGTTCATGAATGCCTAATTCGCATTCATCACCTTTGATGTCTTCACGCTTGGGTGAAGACCTCAAACGTGCTATCAGGAGATAGGCGAGTTCACAGTGCCTCCTATGTCCTGTAGTAACCCCAGAGCATGCCCGCAATGAGCTGAAAGTGGGACATAAGATCTCCTGTACGCAGCATCTGCTCTAGCTGACAGGCGACCGAGCAGGAGGGAGGATCCAAACCATAAGTAAACTTATTTTGTGGGGTGGTGTGGGTTTTTTTTTTTATTTTTTTTTTGTGTCCTTTTTTTCCTATAAAAGGAAGGTAAGGGGACCTGTCTTTCTTGCTTTTATATGTAGACTATAGTGCTACTTTAATCTTTTTAAAGTGGTCTTGCTGCAGTGTTCCTGTCCCCTTAACTCTGCAATGTAAAACATTGCTGTTTTTAAAGAAACTGCAATGTGTACACTGCAGGGCTTAGGACTGCCTCTAGTGGTTCGGTTCACAAATGGGAATATGTAGAAAAATCTCCTAATTTGAAAGCATTGGTTTGGCTGAGATCATAGTTTGATCTAAGCCATAAAGGCAGAACCAGCTGTGGGAGTGAGTTTAAACACCATTTTACTGCGATCTAAAGGGGGCCAGAAACTTTAATAGTGAAGGACAGTCAGGCTGAAGCGTTTATTTATGCGCCCAATAAGTCTTTCACATACTCCTCCAGTGCACTCTTATTCACTAAGCGGTGATTTCAAATCTCACAGGTTGTAAGTTTCATCTAAAAACACCCCACCTAGGCAAAAAATAATGGATTAGTTACATTATATGGTCATATATTGCATAAGCCTGCCACAACGTCAATGTACCCCATTCTCGGCAGGTCCTGATCTTCTGAGATAAATCCACTTACTTGGTAAATACTTCCTTACTAGGACTCTGCAGGTCAAGGCTAAATAGGGTGCTTAAATAAGACACCTGTGACAGGGAGGGGTGCAAAACAAAGGAGTTGGCCTGGACTCCCAAATATGTTTATGGTTTTTTTTTTTTTTAAATAAAACTTATCTGTGAGATTTGAAATCAGTTTAGTAAATAAGTGCGCTGGATTGTGTATTTTGTATGTTGCATATATTGGTCCCAGCAACACACTAAGATATGCAGCCCTAGCCATCTTTGGATTTCTCCCTCTTTCCGTTTCAGGAACTTATAACTGCAGTGATCTGGCTATGGTTTACGCGACTGAAATAAAACTTAAGTGGCTGACCGCATTGTAACTTTTCGAGCCCATTATTGTAGTGTATTTCTTCTACCTAATGTGTCACTGTTCTACAGCTACATGAGGCAGAGATTCTGAAACAACTTGCTGAAAAGCGTGAGCATGAGAAAGAAGTTCTGCAAAAAGCAATTGAAGAGAATAATAACTTCAGCAAAATGGCAGAAGAAAAGCTAACTTCAAAAATGGAAACTAATAAAGAGAAAAGAGAAGCTCAAATGGCTGCCAAACTGGAGAGATTGCGAGAGAAGGTGATGGTTGGGTTGAGTTAAAATTCTTGCCCTGTGTTGGTTGTCCACTTGGGCAGTCACATTTTCTTGAATAAACTCGTAAGTTAAAAGTGTGCAAATTTCAAAAAAGTCATGTTCCAATTTTCCTGTCATGTTTGTGAATTGGTAATCTGCCAATTTTGTGGTAATTATTTAGAAGAAAGCTGGTAAACTTGTTTTGGGGGGGTTTTTTGTTTTTTGTTTTTGTTTGCAACATGAATTTCTTATTTCTTTTTCAGGATAAGAAAGTGGAAGAAATTCGAAGGGGAAAAGAGTCCAAAGATGTTTGTGAAAACTGAGTCATTTTCTGTCAACTGACCACAGCATTGCAAAGCTAATAATGCAGTCTCCCCCCGCCCTCCCGATCTTCGTTCTGCAGCTGTGATGTAAATCCAGACTGTCACATAGCAGCTCTTTAGCTGTTGCATATCACTGGTTAGATCACAAGTCTAACAACTTAAGGGCCAACAGTGTGACAGTTCTGATTTAGATAGTTAAATTGCACTCTGTTTGCTTGGATAATAATTGAATTGTAGATTTTCAATTATCCAGCCTTCTATCTGTGCCTGTTTTTGTTGTATTGTACTGGAGTTTTTTTGGTGTGGGGTTTTCTAGTATTATGCCAGTGTTCAGACTGTTACATATTGCACTTAAATCTCAATGGTTCTGTCTATTACTTGTAATAGTTTGTCTAAATAAAACAATTTGTCAGAAGCCTTAATGCTCATTTGGTAAATGTAATTTAATGTTTTTTATATAAACTATCGTAGATGCAAGTAAAGACATTTTTGCACTTTCCTCCTTTAACCCATTAAGGACACAGCTTTAAAAGCTTGTCTTGCACTTAAAGGGACACTGTAGTCACTATATCCACTTTGTCTCTTTGAATTGGTTTTAGTGCTTGGAGTGCACTGGCACTGTCCCTCCATTCAGTGTTGCACCATGTTTGTGCAGTATGCCACAAAATAAGAGTCCCTGGCCACCCACAGTCCGGCCCCTTCTGTATGTGTAGCTAAGGCAGAGATTACACACTTCCTTGTCGTCATACCATCAGTTGGAGCTCTGACAGGTTAAGCAGTCAGCTGACACTCTCAGCCAATCACAGCTGCCCATTGCTGCTCAGGGTAATACTTCCTTATTAGCCAAAGCAGCACAGAGGGATGGACTGCCGTGGTCTCTTGTTTAGCATTAAAACAGTACAACATTAAAAATTGTTTAATGCTGAAAGAAATGATGGCACCAGGGGACTCCATACACTATAACCAGTTTAATGAGATGAAGCAGATACAGTGCTTACGGTGTCCATATGTGGATGTTGAAGGGGCACATTGGAGACACACCACTTTCTCTTTTTTTTTTTTTTTTTTTTCAAAAGTGGATGCTGGGCCAAGTCTCATTTTGGCAGCTCATGATTGCAAGATACCTCTCACACGCCACATCTATTTTTTATTTTTATTTAATATAAGCAGCTCATCAATTCAAACTATGAACAACTGCATACTATTTGCTGTGAAAGGGAGAATAGTTGGAGTGACATTATCAGGGGTTAGTACTAGGGATCGACAGATTATCGGTTTTACGATATCGGCCGATATTCTGTATTTTCGGCAATGTCTGTACCGGCCAATAGATGCGGATAATACATACCAGGAGATTTGCACATGGAGCTGAAGAGAGCTGCTGGGAAGGTAAGTAACAGCTTGCTACCGGCCCCTCACTTCTCAGATAACACTGGACCACCAGGAAATGCCATAGCCCCCCTCCCTGGCCAGGTAACCATAACGGAGGGGGGAATAAAGAAAAAAAATGCCCCTCATTTTACAAATTACATCCCTTCAGAGATACACACTACAAAAAAAAACACTGCATCTATTACACACTACACAAATACACACTGCATCCACTACATGTGGCATGTATATTTGTGCATTTAACTTTAGAAATAGTTTTATTTTTATTTTTCAAAATTGGTAGATGTACAGAATATCGGTAAGCTATTGGCCTGTACATTCAGTTTATCTGTATCTGCTCTAAAAAAAAATATCGGTCGATCCCTTGTTAGTACCAAGTCATCTGCGTCACAGTCAATACTGTAATGGATTCCAGAACCAAAACACAGACCACAAAGATAGAACAGAGAAACTTTTTTAATAACGTTACTTAGAATGGTCAGGCTATACAAGCAGAGAATAGTCAAGGTACAAGCTGAGGTCAAAGGAGTAAAAAGAAATGGAACAATAGGGCAAGCAGAGGTCAAGGATCGGGGGAGACAAAGTGAAGATTCGGTGACAGGGCATTAATAACTGGTCTAAACTTTTACGCCCCTCTTGTAACACACCCTTTTTTTTTTTTTATTATTTTTTTTTTTGGGGGGGGGGTTGGTAGAATCCTGAAGCAGAAGTGACCTGGCTCCATTGATGGTCCCCTTCTGTGGCACTCCAGCAACCCAGAAATGAGCTGAAACTAAATTGAAAGTAACGTGCATTTCAGATCCGCATTTGCCTTTTTAATAATTACAAAGGCATTTCTGGCTGCATTTTATTTATATATACCTTCTTTTTCAATACCATGCCTGTTTTCTTTGCATGTCCAAACACGCTGCATCAGTTGATCGGGTAGGGAGTGTTATGCAGATAGGCATCCTTTTAATATCCCCTCTGCCACGAACTGCGACCTTGCAAGTGCGTTCACCATGGATGGTGGTTAGTTTGAACACCTTTTTATCGTGGTACTTTAGTGGCAGCAGTTCATTCGGGCAGAGAGCTGCTGTTTCCCCGCTTATTTATTTATTTCCTTCTAGAGCCTTTGGGAAACCTGTGTGACTCTTAGGAATAGTTCCACAGTCTCAAAGCAGTACAGCATTTTTAGAAGTTGGATTCGATTGTAAAAATTATCGATATACAAGTGATATCCCTTGTTTAGTAACTGCATGATTAGATCCCAATTTTCCCCACTTGTTCCTACTATATTTGGGAAACCTGAGGGATCAAGGTTGCTATCCCTTCCTTTGTATACACGGAAGGTATACACATCGCCACTTTCACACAACTTATGATATTTGATCCCATATCGGAATCTTTTGGATGGGATGTACTGTTTAAACCCCAGTCTTCCCTTAAACTTCATGATGGATTCGTCAATAGAAATGTTTTTTGGGGGTAAAAACAGTGGCAAATTTTTTGTTAAAGTGGGCAATTAGCATATTTTTATTTATATATATATATATATATATATATATATGTCATACTGCGGATGACCTTTTAGGGGGCACTTCCTTTTGTCACTAAAGTGCATAAATTGCAGTATGTCTTCATATATGTCCCTGCTCGTCTGGGAAAAAATGGGGGTATTGCAAATGGAGTTCTTAGACCAATACATTCCAACGGTGGGCTTTTTAATTATCTCCATTAGTATTGTCAGTGCCCAGAATTGTTTCAATTCTGGTACACTGGTTGGGTTCCATCTCTTTCCTGGCGATAAGAGACTCTTGATGGTGTGCCAGATACTGCTCAGTGTACAGATTAGTCTGGGTGACTATCTCCCCAAGAACAGCTGCATACAATCCAGCGCATTATAGCCAGACAGGTCAGCCTGTGTGCCAGGATTGGCAGTGAACTCTGGGATGTCTGGTAAAAAAATATTAGGGGGTGCCCAGTCATCTGCACCATGTTCAGCATTATGGGAATCTGCTATTTCTGATGGTCCTGCAGTATCTAGCACATAGTCCCTGTCCACTGCGTCACTCTCTGAGGCAGTGTCAGTCGCCTCTGAGTCAGCCGATAACCGGGCATAAGCCTCCTCTGCGCTATATTTCCTAAGTATTGTGCACTACGGTAAACTTTAAACTTTAATTTTTTAAAAAACTTTTTTTTTTCTTTTCACCCCTTACTAGCTTATCACTAAATTACACCCACACCAACTAACTAAATCACAAATTAATTTTTAAAAAATTTAAATTTAACCCCTTAGGATTACTCAAAAAAAAAAAAAAAATCACAGTAAAGTACTGTGAAATGTTTTTTAATCACATGAATAATTAGCAGGGAAAGGGGGTTTGGAACCTCCTATAGACAATTTATTCTATTCAGGGACACAATGTAACAATGATCCTTTTCTCTCCAATTCAAAGTCCCAGAAGAGGTGGATCTGATATCACTGCAGCATTTTGTGACTGGCTGTCACAGTGATCACATGGGTTGGGACATTGCGATTTGCTGTTGCTGGTCTGCCCGTGACTCTGAGGAACCCAGCAACAGCTTTAACGCTGCGATTGCCAGCACTGCAGCGATCTGGGGTTAATTTTAGCGCATGACGGACCGGGTCCATCCTCCGGCGTTAAATGCTTCCCCTTTTTGTAAGCTTACCCAGATTGCTTCAAACTGCAGGTTCTATGTTTTTCCACTATATATGGCACTACAAAATGTGAAAATTAGAGTAAAACTGAAGTGATTTGCCTCAGGGATGTGTTCTCCCACTGGCCAAATGGATTAGGTGGGAGGAGGTGTTGGGCAGCAGGTGTAGTGAAGTAGCAGCTACCCGTGCAAGCATTTTATAGCTTTGTTTGTTTAGCTTGTGCCGGCAATTATGCTATGGTCCTAGGTTAGTGCAGCCTCTGATGCTCCAAGCATGCATAAGCAGATGTTGCCTAGTACCTTGAGACATTAAAGAAGCAGTAGGGTTATGTCAGGATTACAGAATGATCCAGCACATAGAATTGTGTAACACAGAGGACTGATAGGTAACGTATACCGGACCTTAGAATGGCCGGAGTAATGTACCAAAGAATAGTCAGGAATAGCCGAGGTCAAGGAAACCGAAAGAGACACAACGATAAGGAAAAGCCAGGAGTCAGGGATGCCAGAAAACAGGGAAGTCAAAAACAATGCCAAAGTCAAATAACCAGAATTACCAGATTCAATAACGCGCTCTCGGACAACCACAAGGGAAACCACGACAGGGCACTGAGCAGGATGAGAACTGGGCCTAAATACCCCATCTCTAGATCAGATAGGCTGTAACTGGCCTTTGACCCCAAAGGCAGTTACCAGGTTTCCCATTTGCATAATTGCTGCTCAGCATTAACCTTTCTGTTGATTTGGTTGCTGCTCGGCACAACTTTTCCTGTGTGGACAGTAAATGCCATTAACCACATTTTTATATTATCCGCCTCGAGACGTTGAGGTGCGTCCGAAACTCCAAAGACCTGCCAGGGTCCCCCGAAATCTGCCAAGTCATCAAAAACCAGGATCTGTCTAGGAGGAGAGGATGGCAATATTCGAGTCTCAAAGGAGATCTGGACAGGCCGGTAACAACCTTGGAACTTCAATCTCCAGAAGTTGGGGGAACCATGACTGTGTCCCTCCAAACAGGGTTAAGAGGACCAGCTCGGCCTCTTGGCGGCGAACCTGCAGGAGTACTTGAGTAAGCATGGCAAATGGAGGGAAAGCGTAGAGAAGCGGTCTGTGCCAGTCTTGCAGACACGCGTCCATGGCCTCCGTGGCTGGGTCTGGACGGCAGCTGACAGGACAAGGTAGGCATTGAGCCGCGACGCAAAAAGGTTGATGGCAAAGGACCCCAGAGGGAGTAGATAGCGTAAAACACCTCTACATCCAATCTCCAATCGCTGCTGTCGTATAGATATTGCAAACATTATGCAGGTCTGGTAGATACTGCACCTGGACCACCAAATTCTGCGTCAGACAAAACTCCCAGAAGTCCATTGCCAGATGAGCCACAAGTGCTGATTGAGTTCTGCCCATGTGGTTGACATACCTTACCGCTGATATGTTGTCCATATGCAGGCATTGGCAGTCCCTTTTGCAAAACACTGAATCGCAAATGACCCTGCCAGAAGTTCTAGGACATTGATGTGCATTCGGGATTCACTCTCCGACCAGCGACCTCCTGTTGACACAGTCTCGCAGTGAGCGCCCAAGCTGTGGAGACTTGCATCTGAATCTATGGTGATTTCTGACTGAGATCCAAATTTGACCCTGCCGTTCCACGCACATAAGTTGCGGATCCTCCAATGTAATTCTTCCTTCGTTTCTATGTATAGGAGATCAGATCTGCTTATGAAGCGCCCTCGCGGAGGTGTGCGAACTTCAACCTTTACAGAGCTCGAGAATGGAGAGGGGCTGGAAACTCTGCCAAGTGTCGTAAGGTGATATGCGGCCGGAGTAGAGCAAGTTCCTTGCAGATCGTCCGAATCCTGGATGAAGGTAGGCTCAGTGAATCCTCTTCGGAATCTACGATGAAACCCAAGAGCTCCATGCATCTAGGGGGTGTCAGACAGGATTTCTCTCAAATAATTAAGGTAGAACAGCCGGGTCAGGAGATCTACCGTCCATAGCAGGTGAAGTAGGAGGATGGAGCGGTCTTGAGCCATGTGCAGAATATCTTCCAGATACACAATAAGGTGCACACCCTGACTGCGAAGCCAGGTCATCACTGGACATAGCAGCTTGGTGAAGCACCAAGGTGCCGAAGAGAGACCAAACGGAAGACAGGTGAAGCGCCATACGCAATTCCTCCAACGGAACTGAAGGAGATCTTTCAAAACACTGTTCACCAGCAACGTCAGGTACGTGTCCTTCAAATCCAGCTTTGCAAATAAATCCCCGTGGGTGCAAATTGATGACCGGATGCATCTGGCCACCCTTTTTCTCTATCAGGAAGAGATTACTGTTGACCCCTCAGGGGCGCAGCGGGGCCAACACTATAGCGTCCTTGGCAAGTAGGGCCGACAACTCCTCATCGATCAACCTCCGACCCCGAAGGGGAAAACCAGATTGGTCGAGGAGTAGGGATGTGTCGAGGTGCCCCAACCAGCTCTATGTGGACACCCCTTATTGTATCAAGAACCCATGCAACCGACATGATGGATGCCCAGGCTGGGAGAAAATGGAGTCTGCTCACTTCACAAACATGAGAATAAGCATGAGGTAGAATTAAGCGTACCGTATGGGCATCTTCTACTGGAATTCCCTCTGAAGCCCCTTGACCGCCATGGTCATCCACGAGATGAGAAGAAGGGGGATCGGGTCCTCGCCTCCTGGTAATTAAGCGTACCATATGGGCATCTTCTACTGGAATTCACTCTGAAGCTCCTTGACCGCCATGGTCGTCCACGAGATGAGAAGAAAGGGGATCAGGTCCTCGCCTCCTGGTAGTTAGGGCGTTGGTTGAAGGAGCCTTGTCCCGAGCCACAGGAGTTGAAATAGCTGCAGCCAGCCCGACGACCCATGGATAGAGACCCACCCCTGGAATACCCTCCTCATGGAAGAGTGGGCCTTATCCAGGGCAGTAAATGCCCCAACAAATGCCCTATATTCTTTGTAGGTCATCCAGGTTGTAGTGGGACTGCCGCTAAACTGTGCATTGCCCTAATTTGTCTGCGACCCCAAAGGGAAAACCAGATTGGTCGAGGAGTAGGGATGTGTCGAGGTGCCCCAACCAGCTCTATGTGGACACCTCTTATTGTATCAAGAACCCATGCAACAGACGTGATGGATGCCCAGGCTGGGAGAAAATGGAGTCTGCCCACTTCACATGAGAAGAAGCATGAGGTAGAATTAAGCTTACCGTATGGGCATCTTCTACTGGAATTCCCTCTGAAGCCCCTTGACCGCCATGGTCATCCACAAGATGAGAAGAAGGGGGATCGGGTCCTCGCCTCCTGGTAGTTAGGGCGTTGGTTGTAGGAGCCTCGTCCCGAGCCACAGGAGTTGAAATAGCTGCAGCCAGCCCGATGACCCATGGATAGAGACCCACCCCTGGAATACCCTCCTCATGGAGGAGTGGGCCTTATCCAGGACAGTAAATGCCCCAACGAAACGCCCTATATTCTTTATGAAGGAATCGCCAAACAGTGAAGGCAAAATTGGCCAACTTAGGCTTGATTTTAAATAAAATGGCTTTGTGGCACTTCATAAAGAGGGAAGCATTCAGGGACAGACCCTTAGACCAGGACCCAAGACCAGGGCAAGGGCCACCACAGCAGGACATGGACCCAAAATGATGCACTAAGCCATGACTGACCGATGGGACGGACAGTCACAATTAGCCAGGTAACCGGACCAGTCCGGACAGACACACAGTCCATTGTAAACCAAAACACGAGGCAAAGCCACATGCGGCCCTCACCTATCACTTTCACATATCCGATAGCTCCCCATGCCCACAATAGGTAAAGACAATTAAGCACCCTCCAACCCATGGTACCTATGTTACCAAAACTGATGGTGCCCCGACGACCTCACCCGTACCCCTGACTTACCTCCTGACGCTCATCATCCTATCTACCACTTAGCCCAAGTTAATGCCTGACTTGTACACACCTAACCACTACAAACAATGATAACCAAGAAGCCGGCTAGTAGTTCAGCGGACATATCCATTGAGAACTATACCTTGTTACATGTTATAGTTGGTTCTTCCTTATTAATTCAGCATGTTTTTCATAAACTGAGGCCCACGGTAATTCTGGGAAGATATACATTGCATAGGGCCATACTTGTTTTATGTGCAAACCGCTGTTTCCCTTTTCTTATTCTGTACCCCATACACTTTAATATCTCAATAAAAAAGTGATTGACAAGTACTTACCTTGACAGGACTTATCTAGACCCTTACGTGCCACACAACTTGTTTCAGGCTACCTTGCTAAAGGGGTGCCGCACCCAGATTTCCAGGTAGCATGCCACGTGGTCCGCTGGAAGCCACTCAGTCGACCTTGGGTGATGTAGGTCATCCAGGTTGTAGCGGGACAGCCACTCAACTGTGCATTGCCCTAATTTTCCTAATGTGTGTGTACTGTTTTTGTATGTGTTCTCCCTTCCTTTTCGCTATATTCCCTATCTTGCAACTGTAGTTTGCTCTGTGTGTTTGCCTAAAACTGTCTGCTCGCGGTGCGGGAGGTGCTGTCACGAAGGGAATCCATTCACCTTCCGAACGTGGACCACCACAAAACCCCAATTAGAATGTTATCTCAGAACGTTCACACCTCATAACAAGGTGTTAAAACCACAAATCGCAAGGGAAGCCTTGGCGCATGCCTACCCTGAGTGGCGGCCTGTTTGTTAGACGAATGCCATCCAGGGGACGCATTCGTGGATTGCTTCCATCATCGGTGGGTTCCCGAACGAGGACCTCCCCAGTGCCCCTTGGAATGTTCGCACCAATCAATCATAACCTTGGCAACTCGCAACATAAGTGTGAAACTGCAAGGAAAGTAATTAATCAGTGCTTCCCTGGGTGTTCGTATAGACGAACGGCGGCCAAGGGGAGCATTCGTGTCCCGAAAGGAGACTCTTCCCTTGCCTGGTTTCACCCAGGGACCCTGCGAGCGGAGGCTGTTCATCACGGTTACCGTGCTGGGGGGTCCCTGTGATTGGTGGGAGCACTATTTGGGTAAAATGGCGGGTTTGTGGGCTTTCTGTAGCTGGGGGCCAAAGAGGTGGGAAGCTTCCTGGGAGGAAGACCCCCTGTCACCAGATTTGGGAAACCCTGGGGATGGGTGGCGTGAAGAGGGAACAAAGCGACTGGGGTTCCAATTCCGTTACACGACCCCTGGGACGGGACATTGTCGTTATGCATGGGGAAAGTATAAAGTCGAGTTGTTGTACCCCTGGTACTGTGTACCAGTTACTGGGGAAAAATGGGTCTCTACATTCTCTAAGACCGGAGGTAACCAGTCAGGTTAAGTAGGGTCTGCTACAACTGGTGGCAAGCGGCGGGATCCCATGTCCCAGCCAAAGAGACCTATGGACTTTCAGTCTCTGAAAAGGTAAACACTACTTGCCTTTGCCATGATTTGTGTGAAGCCAGAGGGATAACAGCTGGCAGTCGCAACAAGGTGGATCTGATTGCATCCCTCATGGAAGACGACCGTACACCCCCAGCCAGTGGCCGAAGAAGATGAAATACACAAAGAGGTGGCCTGGCGTTGTACGAAGAGACCCTCTCAGAAGAAATAATGAAAAGGATCATCTCTGAGGCACAAACATATGTCCTCGCCAAGAAGAATCGAGAAACCCCCACACACCCAGATGGACAGAGGGGGCGAGAAGATGTCGCCGGGGAGTCCCACTGCTCCTGCTTAAAAACCCAAACTACCATACACTGCCTTCAAGGAGTTTAAGGTAGCCAGAGAAGGCATTGACTATTTTCTGCAAGCAGTCGACCTAACCGACTGGGTAACCATCTTGGCCAGTAAGTTATCGGGGAAGGCGGCAGAAGGTACCGGAGGAGCAGCTCCGGGAGTACCCCTTTGTCAAGAAGATACTGTTTGCCAGGTATGCCGTCACCCCGGAGGCAAACCGCCGGAAGTTCAGAGAGACCAAGAAGGGAGTGAAGGATTCCCATGCAGAGTGGGCATGCCACATCACCAGGGCCACCCACAACTGGATGAACTCTGAGCAGGCCAAGTCCCCCGAAGAGATCCTACAGCTCTTCATGTTAGAATTTTTTTTCAATGGGCTCCCCAATGAAGTGCGGGAGTGGGTGAGAGACCGGCAGCCCAAGACCCTAACAGAGGCACCGCAGCAGGCCGATGACTATGCTGATGCCACTGTGACCTACAGTCTGCCCTAACCTACTATGCCCAGCTGCCACTGTGACCTACAGACTGCCCTAACCCCGCACCAGGAAAGTCGACAGCGGCTGGGACCCACCCAAGAGTACCCACACAGACGGGCTCCAACTGCTACCACTGCTGTCAGCCCGGCCACCACAAAAAAGAGTGCCCTCAACTCCAACCCCAGTGGGTTTGCCTTGTGGTCGCTCAACCCCTGAGAGCAGTGGCCCACTACTACAAAGCTGACCCCCTGAAGACTCCTGGATTCCCCTGCACTCAGCCAACCCCTACCAAGCTGCCCATGAAAACCAAGCCCACCATCGACAGCCAGTCTGGCTGAATGGGCAGACCGTCCAGGGGCTAAGGGATTCCGGGGCCACCATGATCTTGGTGCAAAACAAGCTCATAACTCAGGCTGAGAGGAATGGAGAGACCCTCGCTGTCCAGGTGGACGGGGGCTGCGTCTACCACTTACCTACAGCCCACAACCATCTGGATTGGGGCACTGGTGATTGGAAGGTAGTCGGACCCCGCGACTCGAGATCCCGAGGCAGTCGCTCCGAGCAATATTCAGGCTGAGACTGTGGATGAAGCCCTGATGCGGGTGATCTCCCAGGTGGGTTTTCCCCGGAAGATCACCTCGGACCAGGGCACCCAGTTTACTGCCGAAATTACCCACCAACTATGGAACCTCTGCGGCATTAAACCGATTCTGGGCTCCCCATACCACCCACAGACCAATGTCCTGCGTGAGCTCTTCAATGGCACGTTGAAGTAAATGCTCTGTGCCTTTGCGGCGACTAACAATGATTGGTTCGCTTCCCGGGAGGTGCCCCAGGAATCTACCGGGTTTTCTTCGTTCAAGCTGATATTCAGGCGGAGAGTGGGAAGGCCCCTAGACCTAGACCAGGAGCAATGGGAGGGAGCTGGAGAACAGGAAGGGAACCCCATCGTCCCATTTGTGCTGGAGGAACTCACCCATCTGGTGCGGGAGAACCTCCAGGTGGCCCAGTGACAACAGCACACTTTGTATAATCAGGGCACCAGGAGCTGCAGCTTTCAAGTCAGGCAGAAGGTTTTTGTGCTGAAACCCGTCTAACATGACAGGCTGCAGGTGGTGGAACAGAAATGTGCATATGTGATCGGCCCGTGCTCAGGTACTGGAGTCCGACGCCTGTTGCATGCTAACTTGCTTAAGCCCTACCACGAGCGGACAGAGGATGTAGCCGCTAAATGTACTCCAGCCTCTGAAGATCTTCACCTGCCTGACATCCTGGAGGAGTGAGCCTAGGCAGGGTCCATTGAGGAGTTCCACTTAGGGGACTGACTAACTGAGAGGGAACGCAGACAGGCACAGCAGATGCTGTCCGTAAAGAGAGCCACGTTCTCCAATCTGCCAGGGTATACCCCATTAGCCACCCACAGAGTGGAGACCCCCGACCAACAGTCTCTGCGGCAAGCCCCATACCAGGTACCAAAGGTTGTATGGGGGAATATGCTGCAGGAGATGCTCCGGCTAGGGGTCATAGAACCGTCCACAAGTCCTTGGGTCTCCCCAGTCATCCTGGTCCCGAAGCGAGATGGGACTACCCGGTTCTGAGTGGATTACAGGAGGCTCAAAGATAAAACCATCTCCGATGCATACCCCATGCTCCGTATAGACGAGCTTCCGGATAGTATGGCCCGAGACCAGTACCTCACTACCATCGACCTGTGTAAGGGGCAGATTCCCCTAGCAGCAGATGCCGTTCCCAAGTCTGCCTTCGTCAACCCCTTTGGCCTGTACCAGTTTAAGGTAATGCATTTTGGGATACATGTAGGGGCTGAACTAAACAGAATTAGGGAAGCAGGATTGACCCTAAAGCCCAGCAAGTGCCATCTGAGGATGGCTGAGGTGCAGTACCTAGGGCACCGGTTGGGGTGTGGGTTGGAGGAGTGTGTGAGGTAGAAGAACAAACCGCACAAGATGGGGGTCTCAAGCCAGCAAAATGCCTGCAGAACAGCTCTATGTCCAACTGACTCCAATCGATATGAGTGTTGACTGGGCCAGAGCTGCTGCTGCTTTAGATGATACCGACTTGAGGTAATCGTAGAAAGCGGAATTTCCGTACTTGTGCCTTAAATCCACCACCTTGTGTAAACAGAGGTCGAATTCCTCTTGCCTCTGAGGGTATACAGAGCAGATGACATATAGTCTAAAGCTGAGAACGAATTCGGGGATTGAGAGTTTTTATTAAGACATGAGTCCATTGTTTTAAGCATCACAGAAATATCTCCGTAATTAAAAGCTCTATTTTCTAAAATGTCCTGCAAAGCAAAAAGGAGTGATACTAGGCTGACATCCTTGCCATCTAGAATATCTTTCTTAATGGAAGCTGGAACCGAATGTGCACGGGCGATGACGTGTGAAGTGGAGGGAGTAATAGTAATGGCATTACTTTGTGTGTTTGAGGGTGCAGGTGTGGGGGATAGAACATTAGATGCGTTAGGGATGATGGTTTCTATCTTGGTCATGCTCTTGTTACGCGAATGAAGTTTAGACAAGATAGATGACAAGGTGTCTTTTTTTTAATAAATATAAATGTTTATTAATTTTTTTTCAGATAAAAAAAGGACAAACAATCACATATCATCGAAAATATAAAATTTGACATCCCAAGACCCTTAACAGTCTTAATAAACTTATTAATCAAGTCAACATATTGGTCAGTCTACTATGATTTAATAATACTAAGACACTGACAAACTTTGAAACATAAAAAGACAAAGCAAAACACAATGGTCTCTAATCATTATATAAAGAAGATAAAAATAAGTAAATGCAATAAAGGTTTCACAATTTAAATCTCGATATCACACATCCTACATTTTAGCCATATTTTATACACTGAACCCCTATCGCACAATCCCGAAGGAGTAGGGAGGGTAGAGAGATGCGGGGAGGTATCTCAAGATACTAAATAAAAATTGATATACAACCATTCAGAATTTTCTCAACTTTTATTTTAGGCTATGTGACGAAGTGCCCTTCGCCACTTGGTCCTGGAGAGGCCTGCTTGCCAGCCTCCTGCCCTGTGACTATGGCCCAGGGGTGTATGGCCCTTTAAAAACATTATTGGGGCTTATGGATTTTTATGGGACTGGTGCTGCCCCTTTAAGCACATTTTTGTGACATAGGGAGAATTGGAACAATGCCCCTTTAAAACTGTGCCCCCAGAGTCCCCAGACTGTGAAAATAACTTGTACATTGCTTTTCCCCATATGGTTCAGTAATTGTCGCTTACTGAATCATTTATTGCACAGGCGGACCACACAAGGGGAAGTGTGCAGCCAGTTTACCTCCGAGGCTGGTGGTCAACCGCAAGGTTAATTTCCGACTGCTGGGGGGCTGCTGTTCGAACGCAGTCAGCCATGTGTGCAGCCAAATCCATGGTACTAAAATCGGCTACACATTTGCACAAACACAGCTGACCCTTACTTTCTGCTCCACTTCGACGCTTCAGCTGAAAACGAAGTTCCGTTCGATAATTCAAACGCACAGTTAGACTAAACTACTTGCACGAACATTGCCCCGTTCGTGCATTCGAATGGGACTTAGTAATTTTTCTGAGTGAAATTACCGACTGCACAGCCCAAATCTGAAACTGTTTTGGGCAGGAAAGCATGCTTGGGGTCGGTCAAAAATGACTTCCAGCTAACTTTTTAACGACTGGAGGGAATTGTCTGATTTTTGGGTATGTTTGTATTTGAAGTATGCTGATTAATAATATGTATGGAGATTGTATGTATATTTTGTGAGTTATGAGTATTGTATAAAAACTGTATTTTTTCTGCCTGTGATAATTACATTAACCCATTGTGTACAGTAATTATATCACAGGCAGAGGGGAGGATTTTGCTGAAATGAATGGGAGTGTTTTACTCTATTGTACGTGTTTGATTGGCTGTTCTACAAAACCATGTGGGTGGTACTTTGTGTGTAAAACTTGCATAAAAGAAAGCCCTTTGGTGCTGATTAAGAGAGATCTTCTTGATCCTCAACACGTAGTCTTGTCTCGTGATTGGAGGGGGCAGCTATACTCACACTGGGGATTGCTATACTTATATACTCCCCTGAGCTTTAATCACTTAGCTCTTCTAAGAGCTGTTCCTGATATGCTCTCCTCGAGGAGAGGTCTTTCCCACACGGTCCTGGAGGACAGAGGCTGATCCAGGGTGGAAGGAAGACGGCGGGACTCCAGTTAAGCTACGGCGGTTGTGGAGTCTGCAGTGGTTGTGGTGTCCGGTGCAGTGCTTGTGGCAGGCGCAAGCCTGAAAGCGTTCATCAACGGAGGGTACTCGGTCAGAGTATGGGGGAGTCCGTTATAGGGTATATAACTTAAGCTTCCTGGATAAAGTTATTCCAATATTATATTGCCCATGTTGGAGACTCTTTCTGCTTCCAAGATTTAACAATACATTTTTTTGCTGCTATCAGAATATGAGTAGCTATATATCCGTTGTTTTGCAACAATTTAGGCCAATCAAGGTGTAATAGGGAAGTTTTGGGAGGAAAAAGTATATGAGCATCCGTACGTTTCTCTAATATGTTATATGTTAATTCCCGAAAGGGTTTTAATTTCTGACAATTCCACCAGATATGAATATAGGAACTTTCTAGATGATTACATCGCCAACAAAGAGAGGAATATGTAGGGAACATCTTATTGATTTTCTTTGGATCCAAATGCCATTTAGTTAATATATTGTATTGTAACTCTATAAGATTGAGGCAATGTATAGATTTCTTGACTTTTGGTATGATCTTATACCAGTCTGAAATTAGAATCTCCATTTCAAGATCACTTTTCTCTTTATTTATAATGCAATTAACTGGGTTTACTCTAGATGGATCTTCATCATCAAAAATAGGGCTTTTCATTAAAGTTCTAACATTTTCTCCATATTTTAAGAAATCTAGTCCTATGATTTCATTATCTTTTTTCCATGTAATATTTCTCAGATAGGAGGGAACTTTTTTGGGGGGTATATGGAATTCAAGAGCTATTTCATGAAAAGATTTAATATGAGAGCCATTTAAGATATCTATTAAAGCATTTATACCATTATTTTTCTATGTAGATAAATTAATTTCTTCCATATTATATTCTAGAAGATCTATGCTACTCTTAGCTCTGATACTATTAGCCCGTGATAGCTTGTGTTCTATCTTAAATCTGAACCAGAACTTTAGGATTTGATAAGTAAAATAGTTTTTCCCACTTTTATTATCTAAAATTTTGTCAATACCCAATCTTTTAGGATGCATCCACAATATGAAGGAAAGATCCGATATTTCCAACATAAATTTCTTAATATCATACCAAAAATCTTTAGATTCCATTTTAAACCATTTAGAAATATGTTTAAGGATCGCAGCATCATGGTATTTTTTTATATTGGGGATAGCTAGTCCACCTTTATTTATACTTTTCTCTAATATCTCGCATTTTATTCTCGGCTTTTTCCCTTTAGATATATAGTCAGTGAATATTCTCTGTATTTTCAAAAGATTCGACCTATATAGACATGTGGGAATCACTCCAAAGAGATAATTCCAAATTGGAAGTACATAGGATTGTATGACGTTAATTCGTCCCAGCCATGAAAGTTCCAAAGACTTCCAGTCATTAAGCAATCTGGTAGTCTGATTTAACAGTACCTCCCAATTGGCTTTGATTAAATTTTTTGCTTGAGAAGTATTATGCCTAGATATTCAATGCTTTCAGTTTCCCATTTAAAGCTATATTCTCTCTTTAAAATGTCTATGCAATCTTTGTCTAGATTCCAGCTCATAATGGTTGATTTGGATGTATTAAGCTTGTAATTTGACATATTACCAAATAATTCTTTAAGGAGATGATTAATAGAATGTTCAGGGTCTGTTAGTGTCATTATGACATCATCAGTATACAAACTTAATTTTGACTCTCTATATTCATATTGAATTCCCTTGATGTTTTTATTCATTCTAATATATTGGGATAAGGGCTCTATATATAGCATAGGGGAGAGGGGGCAACCCTACCTAGTTCCATTTTGAACTTTAAACCAAGAAGAAGTAATTCCCGATCCTATTATCCTAGCTGAGGGATTGGTATAAAGAAAAGATATTGCCTGTAGAATCCATCCATTAAAGGACCACTCTAGGCACCAAGACAACTTCATTTCAATGAAGTTGTCTTGGTGCCAGGTACCTCTACTTTTTTTTTTTTTTTTTTTTTAAATACACTGCCGTTTCTGAGAAAATGCAGTGTATTTTTTTGTCCCTATTCCCACCTCCAGTGGCTGTCTCTAAGACAGCCACTAGAGGGTGCTTCCTCAATCCTCACTGTTAGAATCACAGTGAGCTGATGTCAGGCATCCTCTTGGACGTCTAACGTCATTCCCTTGTAATGCAGGCAGCTCAGATGTGAGCGTGCCTGCATTATAGACTATGCTGAGATGTTTTATTCCTCGGAGGCCAGTGTGTGAGAGAGACTCTCTCACTGAAGACGGAGTACCGAAGAAGAATTTCCCCTAACGGAATCTGGCTGCACATTGACTGTAAGTAAACTTTTATCCTATTTTTATTTGATTATTAATGTAATGTCTTTCTATTGTTTTTATTTTTTAATTTTAGTTAGTGATTTGTATAATCTTTACTTCATTTATTTGCATTATTTATGTAGAGAAAAAAAATCTAGATTTGTTTACATATGACCTATGTAATATATTTACTATTTTAACTGTTATGTTTGTTTACATTTTGCTATTTCATTTTATATATATATATACATATATTTGCTTGTATGTGTGTGTACATATGTATTTTTGTTATATATGTATTTTTTAAAATATTTTTCGAGATATTTTCAATGTATTCATTATTTATATTAGTATATGTAGTTGTATGCATACATTGTTGTAATTTATTATTTTACATATGTTGCACCAAAAACAATACATTACATACATACAGTCGTATATATTATATATATATATATATATATATATATATATATATATATATATATACTTTTATAATTGTTTAGTTATATATATATAAAAATTATAACATAAATAAATTTTTAAAATAATATTTATCTTATTTTCAATTTCAGAACGCAGATTTACAAATCGTTCAAAGCGCAATAGAATTTGTGAAAAATTCTAAGTGATTACGGTAAGTTTTAATTTGTCTATATTTTGGGGTAAAGTTTGCCTGGCTCTCTTTGTCTTATTGTATGCTTATACATATAGGATAAAGAGATATCTATGCAAAAAAAGGTTCTAGTGCTGAAATATATTTCTCTATATTGACACAGTTTCACTGTTGCTCGGCACGTGAAAAGTACTGCCCTGAATTTTACCTTTTCCTTTCTTGGGGCTGCATTTTTCGCCTGCTGGTACAGTCAAACTCACTTTTTTTTTCTTTCTCTCTTTCTTTCTTTCTTTCTTTTTTCCCCGTTTTGGAGTTTTGTATTGTGTTTGCAATCGGTATGTACCATTTTAGTATGCCATCCTTGGAGCGCAGGAAAAGAGCTGGCCGTCATCTTGTGCTTCAGCGCATGCAAGGCAGGCTCTTCTCCTGTGCTTTCTTTGCAGGCATACATAAAATGGCTGTGTCGAAGAAATACATTTCTCTATATTGCCACAGTTTCACTGTTGCTCAGCACGTGAAAAGTGCTGCCCTAAATTTTACCTTTTCCTTTCTGGGGGCTGCATTTTTCGCCTGCTGGTACACAGTCAAACTCACTTTTTTTTTTCTTTCTTTTTTTTTTCACCGTTTGGAGTGTTTTTATTGTGTTTTCAATCGGTATGTACCATTTTAGTATGCCATCCTTGGAGCGCAGGAAAAGAGCTGGCCGTCATCTTGTGCTTCAGCGCATGCAAGGCAGGCTCTTCTCCTGTGCTTTCCTTGCGGGCATACATAAAATGGCTGTGTCGAAGAAATATATTTCTCTATATTGCCACAGTTTCACTGTTGCTCGGCACATGAAAAGTGCTGCCCTGAATTTTACCTTTTCCTTTCTTGGGGCTGCATTTTTCACCTGCTGGTACACAGTCAAACTCACTTTTTCTTTCTTTCTTTTTTCTTTTTCACCATTTGGAGTGTTTTTATTGTGTTTTCAATTGGTATGTACCATTTTAGTATGCCATCCTTGGAGCGCAGGAAAAGAGCTGGCCGTCATCTTGTGCTTCAGCGCATGCAAGGCAGGCTCTTCTCCTGTGCTTTCTTTGCAGGCATACATAAAATGGCTGTGTCGAAGAAATACATTTCTCTATATTGCCACAGTTTCACTGTTGCTCAGCACGTGAAAAGTGCTGCCCTGAATTTTACCTTTTCCTTTCTGGGGGCTGCATTTTTCGCCTGCTGGTACACAGTCAAACTCACTTTTTTTTTTCTTTCTTTTTTTTTTCACCATTTGGAGTGTTTTTATTGTGTTTTCAATCGGTATGTACCATTTTAGTATGCCATCCTTGGAGCGCAGGAAAAGAGCTGGCCGTCATCTTGTGCTTCAGCGCATGCAAGGCAGGCTCTTCTCCTGTGCTTTCCTTGCAGGCATACATAAAATGGCTGTGTCGAAGAAATACATTTCTCTATATTGCCACAGTTTCACTGTTGCTCGGCATGTGAAAAGTGCTGCCTTGAATTTTACATTTTCCTTTCTGGGGGCTGCATTTTTCATCTGCTGGTACACAGTCAAAATCATGTTTACGTATCCAACTAATCTTAAACTTGAATTTAAATTTCTTTTTAATATAATATTGTTTTGGGGTTTTTTTCAGAGAATTGTCTTCCGTCATCAGAATCAGCATTGTGTATGACTTGGATCAAGGTAGGCAATGTTTTTGATTGTTAACATTTAATAAAAATTAGTCAATATTAGGGATCGACCGATTATCGGTCATTCTGATATTAGCTATTTTCAGCAATATGGGTATCGGCACATAGAGATACCGATATTGCCGTTAATACCTTCAAGTACCGCCGGGCACATGATAATCACGGTGGTCCTGGATGGCGCAGTAAGCTCTTACTCACCTTCCCAGCAGCTCCCTTCTGTTCCCCCTGTGTAAGTCTTGCATGTCCCACGTCCGTCAGACCGTTGACACCTGTTACCATGGCAACTCTCTGCGCGGCACACAGGGCTCGAGATTTAGACATTGGAGCGGAAGGGAGCTAATAGGAAGGAAAGTAAGAGCTTGCTGCGTACCCTCACTGCATAGTCCGTGCCACCAGCCCACCAAGGAATGTTATATTCCCCCCTCCGTGGTCAAGTAAGAAGCAGGTAGAATGTACTAAAAAAAAATAAAAAAATTTCAATTATCTAAAATAAAGAATGCAACCTAAATTACATACCTCCAGAAACACACACACACCACACACACGCTATGCATTCATTATATACACACTACACAAATACACACAACTCCCCTGTATAAACACACTGCATCTACTACATGTGGCATGTATATTTTGTGCATTTACCTTTCGAAATATTTTTTTATTTTTATTTTTGAAATCGTAAATGTACAGAATAACGGTAAGCTTTGGCTATCAGCCTTAAAGTTCATAGATTATCGGTATTTGCTTCAAAACGTGTGTTTGTATTACTAGCGCTGCAGTGCCCTAATCTACATTTAGGTGACTACGGACCACGCGGTCACAACATTTTTTATAGAAAACTTTTTAGCGTAACCTTTTTAAAGCGTACCTCAGCGCTGGTCTGCTCCGTTGCCTACCGCAATGTCATCCTGCAGGGTGTGCCAAATGTGCTTGCATGTCCTGTGCCGCTCACTGATTAAAGGACCACTATAGGCACCCAGACCACTTCAGCTTAATGAAGTGGTCTGGGTGCCAGGTCCAAAATGTTGTGACCACGTGGTCCGTAGTCACCTAAATGTAGATTAGGGCACTGCAGCGTTAGTAATACAAACACACGTTTTGAAGCAAATACCGATAATCTATGAACTTTAACCCTGCCTGCTGTAAACATAGCATTTTCAGAGAAACTGCTATGTTTATAAATGTGTAAATCCATCCTCCAGTGGCTGTCTCTTGACAGCTGCTAGAGGCGCTTACGTGACGCCAGCCTCTATAGGAAAGCATTGTGAATGCTTTCCTATGGAGTGGCTGAACCATTCAACCAAAGAGGAGGAGAAGAGGTAGGAGAGGAGGAGGAGAGCTTCCCACCTGGCGCTGAAGAAAGAGGTAAGTTTAACCCCTTCCTCACCCTATAGCCCAGCGGGAGGGGGACCCTGAGGGTGGGTGCACCCTCAGGGCACTATAGTGCAAGGAAAAAGAGTATGTTTTCCTTGCACTATAGTGGTCCTTTAAACCTCTCCCATAGTGAAGCATTGCTCAATCCATTCCTATAGTGAACTTATCTGACGTTGTAATCCATGAGGACGTCCAACGTCAGCTAAGTGCTATTAACTTTACTTATGTAAATCTCATAAGCTCCTCTACTTGCTGGTCTGTAGATGTATGTTAACAGTGTTCCATAAACCTTTCATTAAGAGTCCTGGTTTTGTGAGAATTTTTAAATTTGCAAAGATTAACATAACACAATCTAAAATAAATTAAACTAACATATTCAAAACTAATAAATATATATTATATATATTTTGAAAAATTCTTTTTTAGGGTGGGGTTTTAATAAGGTTTCAGTGGTACAGAGTAATTGGTAACAGTAGCATAAGAAGACATGAATGTTTGCATAAATTTGAACACAAGTGATATTGTTTTTTTTTAATCATACATTTTACAGTCACAATTGGTACAGGTGTTTAATTATGTTCCATATATGTAGTCTTCAATGCCTGTATATTTATGTGTTCGTCGTCCATTTTTGAGTTTAGTAAATTAAAAAAATTATTATAATTTTAATTGTCAAAATTAACAATGTCAAAAATATTTCTGTTTTAATTAAGAGAAGTGTTGGCGCAAACTATCACACTACATTTTATTCTTATTTTCTTTTGTCATCCCTTTTATTTTTTTAAAAACATAGACAAAATGCCAAAGTGTTTAGTTGTAGGCTGCAGAAACAGTCACACTAAACATTCAGCTGATTGCTCTTTCTTTAATTTTCCAAGTACACCGGACAGAATTAAAGAATGGCTTTTAGCCACAGGTGATGAATTTGTCAACATAGATGCCGCAATTCAATTAATCATTGATAAACAAAAAAGTGAGATTTTCTAAATTTGTTCGGCTCATTTCACAGCAGATATGATAGTGAAGTCTGAAAGGAGAACAAGATTGGTTTTAATGGCAAAACCAACTATTTTTGTAAAAGTGTTACAAACTATACACGATATGTCTTTAAGGAGATCAGAAAACATTAGTGATATAGAAATGTTAGACCTCAGTGCTCCGTCAACGGACCGCAGTGCTTCAACAGAGGACCGCAGTGCTCCGTCAGATGACCGCAGTGCTCCAACAGAGGACCTCAGTGCTCCGTCAGAGGACCTCAGTGCTCCAGGCGAGACATCTATCTACGATCATGAATATATATCAGGTTTCAATTACAAATTGGCTTTAGATAAATCATTTAGGAACAACACCATAGATAGGAGCTTTGTCACAAATTCAAAATTAGAGAAAGACTTTCCACATCTGGTTCATTTTTGCCACACGGGCTCACTGGAAGTCTTTCATAGCCTTGTATTAAAATACCATCCCAAAAGAGTTCATTTCACGATGGATTGGATGGTAGCCGGGACACAACTGGCTGTTTTGGCCCACAACGCCAATGTAGGCAGAGAACAGGCTACTATCCACAAAGAACAAGAAGGCAGTGGACACATTGGGGACTTGCGCTTCAAACCGTTTTTCTCTAAAAGGAGTAAAAATCTGAAAATAAAGAAAATATATGAAAAAAACAACTATTGTCCATATATATTCAATGATGGCTGATGTACTACGAATAGCCTCAGGTGACTTACAAGTTAATTGGGAGTCTCAAACAGGGCAACTTCCAAGAAACATTGCTTCAACACCTCGCCCACCAACGGTGGTAATGGTTGACCGTCACTTTTCACGTTTACATCCAAGAAGACTTTAAAATGTTCAAAAATGTATCATTTGTGTTTGAAATTTTTGGACAGGTGATAAAAATAATTAAAAATCTGTTAATGGTGATAAATACTTGCTTATATTGCAATTTATTTGTAATTTGTAGTAGAACAGCAAATTTTAATTTCTATGAATAATTTTTTTTTGTTTTGATTATTTTGTATAATTTATTGAACAAAACCAGGACGTTGCACTTACTATTTGTTTTTGTTTTATTTCAAATGTTACATTATAGGCACCATAACAACTTAATGCAAATTAAGTTATTAGGATGCCTGTAGTTTACCATTTTATTTATTTATAAATATTTGTTATTGTCTTATTTTTACAAGTTAAAAGTTGATATTGTACAATAATGTTTTATTTTAATAAAAAATTTTTTATAATAATATTTACATTTTCAAACCAATTAATGTAACAATAAAGTTAATTTAGTGATGTCCCTGCTTTTTAAAAAAAGTTTACTTGTGATCCAAATTTTATTTATAAAAATTTATGTTATTTATTACATTAAATTATTGTTGTAAAAAAATGTATGATTGTTGTTAATAAATGTTTATTAGTTCTCATTTTTTGTTCTTTATTCTTTAATCATGTACATGTAGACACCCTATTGAAATTAGTAAAAGCAGGTTTAAAGGACAAATAATTTTACCCATCACACTGCAGTAAAAGTACTTTTAGTATTGAATATATATATATTAGTGTTTGCGTTATTTCTGTTGTAAAATAAAATTAGTAGATTAAAGTATCATTAAAATAATAAAAAAATGCAATAATTTTTTTTAACAGTTTTTAATTCATTAATATAACACAAATATAATTTTTTTAACAGTTTACATTATACACAAAAAATAAATTAACAAATTAACTTTTTTAAACATTATATACAACAAACAAATAATGTTGAATAGTTAACGAATTTTGAAAAAGTAAACCAATGGCAAGGCTACGTACTGTCTACTATACAAGTTCCACAGCTATAGGGTCATCATCCGCATATCTAAACCCCATGTATATCGCATCAGGTGCAGGAAAGTGTGACCTAATCAATTTTACTGTGCATGAGGGTATCGGACGCCACCTTTTGGTTCCCAAGTATCCGTACACCCACATTGTGAAGGACCTGTAGGCAGTTTTCTGTAGTCATTATGATAAAAAAATAAAAATAAAGGAAACATTTTATATTGCATATAAATAACCAAACAAAATATGATTGTCAATGGAGGATAGAATAGAAGATCATAAATTATGAATATAAAATTTAACATCCAAACTGTAGAAAGTAAGTAAAACGAAACCTGACCAATTGCAGTATTACAATACTAAAAATAAAGGAGCACTATAGTAACAGGAAAACAAACTTGTTTTCCTGGCACTATAGGGTCATTAGTCCCCAGCCTCAGTGCCCCCTTCATGCTGTGCTGAAGGGGTTAAAACACCTTCAGACACTTGACTTTCTCCAGCGCCGAGCTCACTCGGTGCTGATGACCTCTCCTCTTTCTGCCAACGTCCGCATTACTCCATGCTTTCCTATGGACGTCCAGCGTTGTGAGAATTGCGGAAGCTCCTCTAGCGACTGTCAGGGATTAAACCTCATTGAAACATAGCAGTTTCTCTTAAACTATGTTTGGAGCTGCAGGGTTAAAATTAGAGGGACCTGGCACCCAGACCACTTCATTGACCTGGAGTGGTCTGGGTGCCAGGTCCCCCTAGTTTTAACCCATTTCGGTGTAAACATAGTTTACTAGAAACTGCTATGTTTCACTGAGGGTTAATCCAGCCTCTAGTGGCTGTCTCACTGACAGTCGCTAGAGGAGCTTCCACAATTCTCACTGTGAAAATCACAGTGAGAGGACGCTGGACGTCCATAGGAAAGCATGGAGTAATTCTTTCCTATAGGCTGTTTTTCGAATGCGCAACGCTCTAGACACGCATGTGCATTGGTAGCGGACATTGGCAGGAGGAGGAGAGGTCACCATCACCGGGGGAGCACGGCTCTGGACAAAGGCGAGTGGCTGACGATGTTTTAATCCCTTTAGCCCAGCTGGAGTGGGGCCTAAGAGGTTGGGGGGTGACCTAACGACCCTATAGTGCCAGCAAATGAGTTTGTTTTTCTGTCACTATGGTGCTCCTTTAGAGATTAATTTTGCTTCTTTTTTTTCTTAGTGACTCACAATTTTAATGAACAATGCGCTGTATTTCGATTTATGATACACTCACCTTTCCTGCATTTGTTCCGGAGAACGTAATATAGCGGATTTTACATAGCTGAGACCATAACGGTATAGAGACAGCACGTGTTCCCGTGAAGATAATTGCTCATGTAGATATGGAAGATTGCAAATGCAATTGTGTTGTTCATTCAACATATCGACAATGTTCTCTATCTCCCGGCAGCATAGACTTTCTTCCTCACTTTGCATTGACATACAATTGCCACACAGACACCATTCCGATGTTCCAACTCTTGTTGGTGAACCTGGCTTATCTTCATCGTTAAAGGACCACTCTAGGCACCCAGACCACTTCAGCTTAATGAAGTGGTCTGGGTGCCAGTTCCAGCTAGAATTAACCCATTTTTTTTTTATCCTCTAGTGGCTGTCTACACACACACACACACACAATTGCACACAGGCTCTATATATAATTCGGGTGCTTGCAGTCCAGGGAAAATATTAAACATAAATTGTACAGATGACCAGCACTCAAGGTTTTACTGAAGATTAAAATTTGTAAACTTTAATGAAGATTCATATTAAAAAGGTTCATGATGAAAGTCACAGACATGGACTGACACATCTATCCACCTTTTAATATGAGTCTTTTAATCTTCACTATAACCTTGATTTCTTAATCGTAGGTCTTCTTAGAGCTCTTTTGTGCGAGGCATCATTCACATCAGGCAATGCTTCTTGTGAAAAGCAAACCCAGAACTGCTGTGTGTTTTTTATAGGGCAGGTCAGCTGTAACCAACACCTCCAATCTCATCTCATTGATTGGACTCCAGTTGGCTGACATCTCACTCCAATTAGCTCTTGGAGATGTCATTAGTCTAGGGGTACACATACTTTTTCCACCTGCACTGTAAATGTTTACATGGTGTGTTCAATAAAAACATGGCAACATTTCATTCTTTGTGTGTTATTAGTTTAAGCAGACTGTGATTGTCTATTGTTGTGACTTAGATGATGATCAGATCACATTTTATGACCAATTTATGCAGAAATCCATATTATTCCAAAGGGTTCACATACTTTTTCTTGCAACTGTATATAGTTATATAGTTACATAGCTGAAAAGAGACTTGCGTCCATCAAGTTCAGCCTACCTCACATTAGTTTTTTGCTGTTGATCCAAAATAAGGCAAAAAAACCCCCACAATTTTGTAACAAGCTAGGAAAAAAAATTCTTTCTTGACCCCAGAATGGCAGTCAGATTTATCCTTGGATCAAGCAGTTATTACCCTACATTGAAAGATTATATCCTTGAATATTCTGTTTTTGCAAGTATGCATCTAGTAGCCGTTTGAACATCTGTATGGACTCTGATAAAACCACTTCTTCAGGCAGAGAATTCCACATCCTGAATGTTCTTACAGTAAAAAAACCTTTCCTTTGCTTTAGACGAAATCTTCTTTCTTCCAGTCTAAACGCATGGCCTCGTGTCCTATGTAAAGTCCGGTTTGTGAATAGATTTCCACACAATGGTTTGTATTGGCCCTGAATATATTTGTATAATGTTATCATATCCCCTCTCAGGCGACATTTTTCTAAACTAAATAGGTTTAAATTTGTTAACCTTTCTTCATAGCTGATATGTTCCATTCCTTTTATTAATTTTGTAGCCCCCCTCTGCACTTTTTCCAGTGCCATAATATCCTTCTTTAGAACAGGTGCCCAAAATTGCACAGCATATTCAATATGGGGTCTTACCAGTGATTTATAAAGAGGCAAAATGATATTCTCGTCCCGAGAATGAATGCCCTTTTTCATGCATGACAATACCTTACTGGCCTTGGCCATTGCTGATTGACATTGCACATTGTTGCATAGTTTTTTGTCTATAACAATTCCCAAGTCCTTTTCGTGTGCTGTTATCCCTAATTCGCTTCCTTTAAGGGTATACGTTGCTTGTGTATTATTTACGCCAAAGTGCATAACTTTGCATTTTTCAACATTAAATTTCATCTGCCATTTGAGTGCCCAGTCCCCCAGTCTATCTAAATCCCTCTGCAACAAAGTAATATCTTGCTCACATTGTATTATTTTACAAAGTTTTGTGTCATCTGCAAACACTGAAACATGACTTTCAGTGCTGTCTTCAAGATCATTTATAAATATGTTAAATAGAAAGGGTCCCAGAACAGACCCCTGAGGGACACCACTTGCCACCTCTGTCCAGCTTGAAAATTTACCATTAATGACAACGCTTTGTACTCTGTTTTAAGCCAATGTTCTACCCAAGAACAAGCATTTTCATCTAGACTGATTTCCTTGAGTTTGAACACTAATCTATTGTGTGGAACTGTATCAAATGCCTTGGCAAAATCCAAATAGATCACATCCACGGCAACACCCTGATCTATACTTCTACTTACTTCTTCGTATACAACTTACTTCTTCGTAGAATATATATATATATATATATATATATATGTGTGTATATACACACACACATACACACAGCTTTTTAATGGTGATGTGTTATTTTTATTAATAGTTTTTATTACTGTATTTATGTCTTTGAGATACATATAAGTGTGTTAGAGTGTGAGTGTATATATACACACAAACATCTCTCCATCTCTCTCTCTCTTCTATATATATTTATATATATATATATATATATATATATGTAAACAGATACAATTTGTATCTTGTAATACCTTTTAGATAGATATCAATAAATATAAAGATATCTATAAAGAGATATATATGATATCTATATATTAATAGATATATGATGTCTATATATGGGAAGGCGGAGCCTGGAGTTGTGGGAGAGGTTGCAACCGGCCTATATAAACCCACTACTTACCTCCATACCTTGCTGACAGAGTCCCCTTCAGGCACAAGTGGCGAAGGGCACTTCTTCACAATGTATTAGGGGAATAACATAATACGTATATAGATCGGGTAACTTTGTCACTGATACATTTTAAAGGTTACAACACGGGTTATAAATTACTTCAAGGGATATCCACAATATAGATATTTCTTTAAGCATATCGGTTAAGAAATTTTATAAATACAGAGCAAATAAATTAAAGTAATTAGGCGGGCGTATACATTTATCGCAGTCTGATTACAACTGTAGGTAACTAAATAGATATAAATCACGCATAGTCTTGGTGGAAGCGGCAATTAAGGGGGAAAGGGAAAGGGTATCGTTGTATCAATATACGGCATATGGGTAAAAGTAGGTATACAGGTTGATGAGGTAAAAAATTTGTATTGTCATGTCCTTGCAGGTGGGTTTGTTCTCAATTTTCAACACACGAGCATCCCAGCACAAGGGAGTGCCTATAGTATACGGTACGTTCATTATGGATAAATTAGGTGGCACTAATATGCAAATCCGCTCGAAGCTAGAAACATAGTATTAACATCGTACATAGTTCAAACTGGTAAAGGGCATCTTGTTACATCTTACCCTCGTAGGTCACAGATTCATCAAGACCAACGCTGGTCATAACAATTCGTCAGAGGCATAGACCGCACCTTACCTCTTGGGAAATTTAAATAGAATCAAACGCTTAGTTGCGGTACAGGTAAATAAATTTAAAAAAAGGGGAGGGGTACGCCTATTCGGGTGTTTTACTTTGATTATTTTCATCTTAGGCCAAGCAAACTAAGCATATACAACTACAGCCGTAACCTAAAGACCCACTCGTCAGGTATGTATTAGTCAAGGAATCATACTTATGACATGATATAGGCACTGGCACAATAGTTGGACATAAAAAAAATATATATATATATATCTATTTATGACAATTATACTTCCCAAATTTTCCTCATTACAGAGATATTCACCTTCGGTCCAACTCATAGGTAGATGTCACAGTACTCAACCCAAAGTACAGAGAGGGCCTCACCAAGCATGCCTAGATTACTTTTATGTGTTAATTGAGGCCCACCTTTCTGCCACAACGCTTCGGTGGCCCAGTCATACGTCCAACGCATAGTTAGAGCCTCTAACGGTCCAACGGCAAGTAGCAGGGCCTCGCCCACCTCGTTATCTACTACAACTTACTAATAAGTCACATCAAACCCTTTGTCATTCATATAGGATGTCTCACTCCTTCGACATAGGAGAAGAAGTCTCCCCTTCCAGCACGCCAGCTAGACCACCCACCCCTACGACGGCCCCAACAACAGCCGAAAACCTAGATAGCCCTTGTTCGTTGAGGTCATGGACAATTCCTAAAATTGCTGCGGAACTCAGACGTAGGGGTGTACCATATCCGGCCATGGCTAGGAAAGCTGAGCTATATAGGATTATGATGACAACCACCGAGACCCCTCAACCAGGAACCAGCTCACACAAAAATATGAACGAAACCATAGCGGGCCTGCAAGCCACCATGACATCTATCCTGGCGTCCATTAGTGATATCAGCCAGAGAATGGACAGACTGGAAGCTCCTGAGCCAATTATCGTGGCACCCGACATCAGTCTCACACCTGATATTGAACACATAGCGGCATAGGGTAATGTGGCAGGGGCACAAATTGCACAAAATCCTACCACTCACATTGTCACACCAGCATACTTGGTACCTCCTAACATTAGGAAAGATATTTTAGAGGGAAAAGACGTCAACCTTATTTCCCTATTAATAGCGTCTCAAGACATGGCAGAAAATAAGACTTATAATTACAGGGATTTGTCAGTGGTGATGAAAGCTAGAGACCCCAGACTAAGTAAAAAATTAACCATACCGGAGTTCGTCCTAGCTTTTGGCATATATAGAGACGTAGTATGCACCAGTTTTCCCCATCGTAGAGAAGAACTGGATTTGTATTTGCACAAATTGGTGGATCTGGGACACAAGTACGGTGGCCATACGTTTTTGATTATCACAAGTCATTTTCGGCAAAAGCAGCAGCAGCTTTGGTACAATTCAATATAAGAACCGATTGGAGGCACTTAGATACCGAACTTTTCTGCTGCCATTATGCCGGCCTCATACCACCGTCTTGCGCAATTTGTTCATCAAATACCCACACTACCAATTTACCCAAACGAACCAAGTCTTTCAACTACCAGCTACGCAGTTCCTAGCACCAGTAGCACCGACCAAAGTACATTTAAAGACAAATTAGGTTGGCCAATAGTTTTCTTGGGGAAGGCGCAGATTTGTAACAATTTTAACGCAGGCGGTTATAGGTTGTTACATGTCTGCACCATCTGCCACAGAGCCCATGCTAAGACGATGTGTCCTAACCGATTGTTCCCCAAGAAATAACTGACGGAAGTCAATGTTGATACGCTAGCCTTTTACCTTAGTTCACATCCATCTAGGAACTTAGTACAATTTCTGATCACGGGCTTCACGGAGGGGTTTCACACTGGGTTGGTAGCACTACCATCAGGAACTATTGAATGCAGGAACCTACAATCTGCCACTACTGACCCAGCAACAGTAGACATTCTGTTGCAAGCTGAAGTATTTAACATATTTATAAATGATCTTGAAGACAGCACTGAAAGTCATGTTTCAGTGTTTGCAGATGACACAAAACTTTGTAAAATAATACAATGTGAGCAAGATATTACTTTGTTGCAGAGGGATTTAGATAGACTGGGGGACTGGGCACTCAAATGGCAGATGAAATTTAATGTTGAAAAATGCAAAGTTATGCACTTTGGCGTAAATAATACACAAGCAACGTATACCCTTAAAGGAAGGGCCATTCACACGGCCACCATTCACTTGTTGGAGAACCAGCCCAATAGGAATTGCATGGGGGAAATACAACAATAAAGCACGGTTAATCATCGATTTGTGAGCCCCTCATTCCAGCACCACACCAAGCCTAAACTCGCTTATACCATTGTCCGAGTTCTCTTTACAGTACACCACAGTCAATAATGCCATACAGGCCATACTGGAAGCAGGGGTGGCAGCTTGGCTTGGAAAAAACGATATTTCAAATGCCTTCAAGCTGTTCCCTTTGCACCCCTCTCTTTGGCATTTGCATGGCGTAAGGTGGAAAGGGCTATACTACTTTGCGAACCGGCTGACGTTTGGGGTCAAAAGTAGCCCCAAATTGTTTGATATTTTTGCTGAGACACTGTGTTGGCTACTGTTAAATATCTGCTGTTGTACAGTAATTATACACTATCTGGACGACTTCCTAACAGTAGAGAAACCAGACGCGGTACCACACAGTATCAACAAGACGGTTGCATTATTCAAGACATTAGGGGTACCAGTGGCCGAGAACAAGACAGTGGGCCTCACCACCAAACTAACTTTCTTAGGTATCGAATTAGACTCAACTGCCATGAAAGCTAGCCTGCCACCGGACAAAGTTCAGAGAATCCGGGTAGAGGTTGGGTCATTCCTCGACAAAGGTATGACGTCAAGAAAGGATCTTCAATCACTCCTGGGTTCGCTGAACTTCGCCATGAGAGTAATACCACAGGGACGAGCTTTCATCTCACGTCTACTCAGTTTGTTACCCAACTTACCCAACGACGACAGCAGGGTTACACTGGACATTCAGGCTAGGGCGAATCTGACTATGTGGTACCATTTCCTGTCAGACTGGAATGGGAGAAACTTGTTCATACCACCGTTGACATTAAACTCCTCTGTGTTATGGACGGATGCTGCAGGTTACGCAGGTTTCGCAGCCATCTTCGAAGACAGGCATGGCGAAGCACTAGGATTACCCGCTTTCACAAAGACTTCGGCACTGTTTGAGATCTACCCCATAGTGACAGCAGCTAAAGTCTGGGGCCACTTATGGGGAGGGAAAGCTGTCAAATGCTACACCGACAACATGGCGGCTTGCGAGATTCTGAACAAAGGCAGGTCTTCTTCACTAACCATCATGAGCCTGGTCAGGAGACTCACATGGTTGGCAGCCACAAAATTTTTTTCCTGACTTGCATACACGTGCCAGGTCACCATAATTCAGCAGCTGACGCACTATCCCGTTCAAAATTACAGGTTTTCAGACAGCTACACCCAACAGCAGAGGAACAGCCAAGCAAGGTGCCGCAGTTCAAAGACCTCATCCTGGACTAAAATTACTCATGGAGCACGGGAGAGCACTAGCACAGGCCTCACTTTCCCCAAACACTAGACGCACGTACAACCGAGCCTTAATATTATACAATAAATTTGTTTCAGAATACCTCATCACGTATCCTTATAGGTTAGATACCATGGTGGCATTCACCTCTTTTTGCCATCTCAACTTGAAACTGGCACACAACACCATAAAACTCTATTTAACTGGAATACAGCATCATGTAAGCAACACATATCCCAGTATAAAAAACTTCCTGTCAGCACACCCCATTAAAAACATGCTAAAAGGCATCCAACGCCTAGAAAACCCAAAACCTACTACACGGCTACCAATGGACGCTGAGAAATTCAGGGTATTGTCTGACATGTTAGATACCAAACCCTTTGATAATCACACCAATAACACACTCAAAACAGCCATATACCTGGCATTTTATGAGTTTATGCGTCCCAACGAACTCACCTTAAGTAACATCAACAATAAGGGAAATATGCTGTGTGTGTCAAACTTAAACAAAATAGGTGATCACTACACATTGTCAGTAAGACATTCAAAAACTAATCAAATGGGTCCGCCATTCAATTTTACCCAACCGGCAATCATTAGTGCCCCATACAACTATTCGACAAATACATGGCCGGTATGGCTGATCAACCCAAACAAGTTCCTCTTCTCACAATACACAGTCAACCCCTGACTACATCAAAATTCATCAAATACGTGAGATTACTATTCACAAGAATCGGGTACGATCCCGCTGCATATACAGGCCACTCCTTTCGTATCGGAGCCGCAACATCAGCCTCCTACCAGTTCATATTATTAAAAAGCTAGGCCGTTGGAAGTCTTCGGCATACCATCGTTACATACCTCAACCTGAGAAAGAGTTGAGACAAGCTTTTAAACAATTGGCAAAATAAGAAAGCTCGGGTAATAATGTATGTGTATCCGTATTAAAGTGTGGAACCGATACTTCTCTTTTGCCCTCTTTATTTACAGGCCAACCCGTACGTTGGTTTCGGCACACTACAACCGACTTAGTATATTATACTGTTGATTAGAGGTATAGGTCCACATAAATACAGCCTTCTTTCCTGACCACAAATGGGAAGGCAGAGCCTGGAGTTGTGGGATGGGTTGCAACCGGCCTATATAAACCCACTACTTACCTCCATACCTTGCTGACAGTGTTTGGTTACTTCCGGTTGCCCCACCCACCACTCCACAAAGGAAATCAATTAATTGGTTGGCCCTCTTTATTTACAGGCCAACCCGTATGTCGGTTTTGGCACACTACAACCGACTTAGTATATTATACTGTTGATTAGAGGTATAGGTCCACATAAATACGGCCTTCTTCCCTGACCACAAATATATATATATATATATACACACACATAGATAACTATACATTTTTATATATATGTACATATATATCTATATATATATATATAGAGAGAGAGAGAGAGAGAGAGAGAGAGAGAGATAGGGAGAGGGAGAGATAGCGGCTGTCAGGAAGAAATAAATATATATATATATATAGAGAGAGAAAGAGAGAGAGAAATATATATATATATAAATATATATATATAGAAATATATATATATATGGAGAGAGATAAATATATATAGATATCTATAGAGAAATATATATAGATATGTTTGGTTTTTTTAATAAAATATTTCTTATTTATATTTATTTATTCCTGCTGGTTCCCTGGACTGGCGCTGGGTAGTGAGAGTTGGAGTGCCGGTGTTCTATCAGATTCACAAGGTATCTGAATCTGATAGAAAACCGGGGCTAGAGGAATGGGAGGTGGGCTAAGGGAGGACAGTGGGCGGTGAACTGAGATGTCACTCAGTTCGCCGCTCATGAACGCGCGCGATGTGCATAAAAATTCTTCCCATTGAGATTCATTGTAGTCAATGAATCTCTATGAGAAGATTTTCAATGGCTGAGCGCTGCGCTGGACGCGCATGCGCTTTTCACCCGCAATGATTTCCTATGAGGGGAAATTAATTGGCGGACAGCGGGGAAAAGAGTCAGCAGACCCGATGACTGCGCGGGAGGTGTAGACGATCGGTGACGTAGCGCTGCAAAGAAGGTAAGTAAAGGGTTATTTAGAATAGGATTTAAAAGTTAAAAGTGGGTTTCAGAGGGGCACAGAGTAGTCAGTTATAGAATAGGGCTGTTAAATCAGGTAGTTTAGGGGTGCCTAGAGTGGTCCTTTAAAGCCTCTATTGATTAATGTTTGAAACATAAAAGTCCAGCTTACTCTACCGAAGGCTTTATTCGCATCCAGCGAAAGTAAGATAGTCTGATCGGTCCTTGTTAGTTAAATTTATCAAGTCTACTACTCTACGTATATTGTCAGAAGGGTACCTTCCCGTTACAAAGCCTGTTTGGTCAGGATGAATTCAAGATGGAATTATAGGTTTCAATCTATCTGCTATAATGGCAGAGTATATTTTTATATCAGTATTAATGAGTGAAATAGGGTGGTAAATTTCAATCAGGGAGGGGTCTTTATTATTTTTTAATATAGGTATTATATTTGCCTGAAGTAGTTGGGTTCCAATTTCACTTCTATCTGAAAAGAAATTAAATAATTTTGTAACATATTTACATAAATCATCTTCTATGGTTTTATAACATATTCCTGGAAGTCCATCAGGGCCAGGGGCTTTATTTTTTTAAATTTTATCTATAGCTAACCTCACTCCGTTATTGGTTGATTCAGATCCCTAATTTGATCTTCCACATTTTTCTAAATATTCTTGGATCTCTAAATTTGTTTTAAGAGTTTTTAGATGATACATTTTTTGATAGAAAGATCCAAAAGCTTCCCCAATTTCTGGTGGAGAATGTATAGTTTCCTCTTTGTTTGATATTTTATAGATTCATTGAGTGGCAGTGCGCTTTTTTAATTTAGCCATCAAGATTTTATCCGCTTTATTTCCTTTGAGATCATAAGACTGATTTAGCTTTGTTAGAGTATCCTCTACATTGTCTAATAATCTTTGATTTATTTCTTCTCAGATGTTACCAATTTGAGAAGCTAATTCTTCAGAGGGAGTTTCCTTATTTTTCTCTTTCTCTTCTGAAAGGGCTATATACAGATCGGCTATAGTTAAGCCTTTTTCTTGTTTTTCTCTAGAGCCTATTTGAATCAGATAGCCCATTGCTACACATTTATAGGTACACCATATTTTTTCAAGCAAAATGTCTGGGGTCATGTTTTCATAAAAAAAAGTTTTGTCATTTCTTTCATGTATTTATGTTGTGGATAGAAATTAATGTTAGTAAAATGTCTATTTACTATGTGCATCTGTGCTTTTATTATTTACTCAAAATGGCTGCTAGAGCACCCCCTCCCGTCAACCAAAGAATGTAAAGAATGTCGTGTATTAAGATGGCATCTCCATCCAGAGCTGCACCCAGGATGATGGTGACATCACACTTTGGAGGAAGTGCATTAGATAAGACACTTAACACTTATCTTGCATTTTGCATATGATGTATTTCTGCCTTTATAAGTGACTTGCCGGCCCCCTGATTAAAACATTCCGAAGTTTTTCATTAACCTGAAACCTGTGTCTCAGTGTGATTTACTTCAGCGTGCACACATTCTATTTTAAGCAATCTGGAGGGGGCAGATACACGAGCAAACACTTGGTTTGATCTAAAACAATTGGGGCCCAACGTGGAGCTCCGGGTTCTGGCCGACAGCCAGCCATCCTAGAAGACTCTGAGGCAGACTTACAGTGATGGGACAGAGACTGATCACCTCTGATATACGGTAATGACTGCCATTAGCACTTTGCTATATACAGCCAGAGGGCTGGTGTAAGCTGCTGAAAGAGAACAATGGATTATTGCATGATAATAACCTATTTTAGAATGTATGAGAGTGGTGTATAGGGTAGAGAGAGAGATTGGTGGAATATCAATGGATGGTTACAGTGTTTAGGATGTGAAATAATAGAGGAATATTTGGTATAGACAAAATAAGCTGATGGTATATAGTGAGTATTGAGGTAAGAATTTCTGTGCAGTATTATGTACATTGGGAACAAGAGGATGTTAGGGGAAAGCCCTGGGGTAATATTGGGAGTGGATATAAAGGGTTAGAAAGAGGTGGAATGTATATTGTGAAATTCTGGGGTAACATAGGAGTTGACCATGAGGCTGAAACTTTGGGTAGCATGGGGAAGTGATGGTGAATATTTGGGAATGTAAATATAGAGGCTGGTGGAAAATTACAGAGTGATGGGTTGTTAAGAGGATACTAGAATATTGGGGTAAGGGAAGAGAAAGGCAAGTGAGATTTTGTTGGAATGATAAGAAGGGACACGTGGAATACTAGGTTGGTATATGGAGGAAAAGAGTCTAATGAAAGGTGAATAGTAGGAGAAGCTGGCTGAATATTGTGAGACAATAGAATGTTAATTTGAGTAGTACGTTGGTAGATGTGGAGATTGAATGAATCATGGGGAAATTGTATGTAAGAATGGTGTATATGGAATGTTGGTCGTATGGGTCTTGCAAAGCTTTGGTGTAGTAAGGCGGTGGGAGATGGATTGTATTAATCTATACTGACCAATAAAGTTCTAAAGCACAGATGCTGTGTTTGAGTAACGCTAATTTAAAGTATATTTTTCTATGAACAGCTTTATGGGCTGTTCAATGCATAATGTTTCCATCTGTCTTATTTAGTTTGCCAGTTTTATTTTCCAAATTTGAATACCTAGGTTTAGTTTAGACACTGATCTCTGGTACAAAATAGAGACTGATAATGTTGTGTTAGAGAATTTAATAAAATATTTTAGTTTGGTAATTTATTTAAAGTTTAGAATTTCATTTTGCAAAAAATAATGCTTATTTGGCTTATTCATCAGCTACTGTACATGTAATGTTGAAGGTATGTGCGAGACACCACCCTATGATGGCGACTGGCACAAAGAAGAGGAGGTTGGCCCAACCCCCGTGGCATCCACCCAATTACCAGTATCCACAGTCATCGCCCCCTTGGCCCCTGCCCCAATGTACCCTGTCCTTAGAGCGGACGGATCTCTGTATTCCCCCCGCCCCTGTCATGCCCTCTCTGCCTGCCCCTGATCCTCCTCCCCTTCCTCCTTTAGTAGTTTTTCCTTAAATTGGGCTCACCTGGCAATTTAATTATCACAGGTGTCTGAGATTGTTTTCAGTGATCAAAAGAGACCTGAGACACAATGCCATCCATGTGTTAAACTGAAAAACAAAATATTTAATCTTTGTGACACTTAAATAGAATTTGCATAATAATTTGGAACAGGGTGTATATATAGATGCCATTGGAGTGCCAAAGGGGGTGCCTAATGAATTCAAGGCAAGAGATGAAGTTGCAGCAGGGTTTGAATCCATCCTACCTATCATCACAGTCAATAAGAATTAGAATTGGATTAACTATACAGGGAGTGCAGAATTATTAGGCAAGTTGTATTTTTGAGGATTCATTTTATTATTGAACAACAACCATGTTCTCAATGAACCCAAAAAACTCATTAATATCAAAGCTGAATATTTTTGGAAGTAGTTTTTAGTTTGTTTTTAGTTATAGCTATGTTAGGGGGATATCTGTGTGTGCAGGTGACTATTACTGTGCATAATTATTAGGCAACTTAACAAAAAACAAATATATACCCATTTCAATTATTTATTATTACCAGTGAAACCAATATAACATATCAACATTCACAAATATACATTTCTGACATTCAAAAACAAAACAAAAACAAATCAGTGACCAATATAGCCACCTTTCTTTGCAAGGACACTCAAAAGCCTGCCATCCATGGATTCTGTCAGTGTTTTGATCTGTTCACCATCAACATTGCGTGCAGCAGCAACCACAGCCTCCCAGACACTGTTCAGAGAGGTGTACTGTTTTCCCTCCTTGTAAATCTCACATTTGATGATGGACCACAGGTTCTCAATGGGGTTCAGATCAGGTGAACAAGGAGGCCATGTCATTAGATTTTCTTCTTTTATACCCTTTCTTGCCAGCCACGCTGTGGAGTACTTGGACGCGTGTGATGGAGCATTGTCCTGCATGAAAATCATGTTTTTCTTGAAGGATGCAGACTTCTTCCTGTACCACTGCTTGAAGAAGGTGTCTTCCAGGAACTGGCAGTAGGACTGGGAGTTGAGCTTGACTCCATCCTCAACCCGAAAAGGCCCCACAAGCTCATCTTTGATGATACCAGCCCAAACCAGTACTCCACCTCCACCTTGCTGGCGTCTGAGTCGGACTGGAGCTCTCTGCCCTTTACCAATCCAGCCACGGGCCCATCCATCTGGCCCATCAAGACTCACTCTCATTTCATCAGTCCATAAAACCTTAGAAAAATCAGTCTTGAGATATTTCTTGGCCCAGTCTTGACGTTTCAGCTTGTGTGTCTTGTTCAGTGGTGGTCGTCTTTCAGCCTTTCTTACCTTGGCCATGTCTCTGAGTATTGCACACCTTGTGCTTTTGGGCACTCCAGTGATGTTGCAGCTCTGAAATATGGCCAAACTGGTGGCAAGTGGCATCGTGGCAGCTGCACGCTTGACTTTTCTCAGTTCATGGGCAGTTATTTTGCGCCTTGGTTTTTCCACACGCTTCTTGCGACCCTGTTGACTATTTTGAATGAAACGCTTGATTGTTCGATGATCACGCTTCAGAAGCTTTGCAATTTTAAGAGTGCTGCATCCCTCTGCAAGATATCTCACTATTTATGACTTTTCTGAGCCTGTCAAGTCCTTCTTTTGACCCATTTTGCCAAAGGAAAGGAAGTTGCCTAATAATTATGCACACCTGATATAGGGTGTTGATGTCATTAGACCACACCCCTTCTCATTACAGAGATGCACATCACCTAATATGCTTAATTGGTAGTAGGCTTTCGAGCCTATACAGCTTGGAGTAAGACAACATGCATAAAGAGGATGATGTGGTCAAAATACTCATTTGCCTAATAATTCTGCATTCCCTGTATATCGATTCCATAGGTGTACCAAGGGGGGTACCAAACGAGTTCAAGGCCAGAGATGAGGTTGTTGCAGGATTCGAATCCTTGATCCCACTCATCACCGCTAACAAGAATGTTAACTGGATTAATTATAGCTATTATAATCAGCAACGTTTTGTCAATTATACTAGAGATGCCCTTCAAGGCTTGGAAGAACAATTGCAGGCTACTTCCCAAATGACATTCCAGAATCGAATGGCCTTAGACATGATCCTAGCAGAAAAGGGGGGTGTGTGTAAAATACTCCCCGACACAATGACGTGCTGTATCTTCATTCCAGATAATATAGGCCCCAATGGTAAAGTAACCATGGCCATAGAGAAATTAGAAAGTCTCTCTGACGAGTTAAAAAAGAACTCAGGGGTCTCCAATTCATGGGACAGATGGTTGGGATGGATGAGTGGATGGCAGTTCTCTTTCAAGTAGGTATGGCAGTTCTTACAGTAGTGATTCTCTTCCTCTTCCTGGTTTGCTGCGTGATGCCCTGGGTGCAAAGGTACTTACAAAAGACTAGATCAGACCATTGACCGCACTACACCTACATTCCTACATCAAGATATTGACGATATAAACTGTGACACCCCGCACACACCTCTTCAGTCCCACCACCTCAAAAGGACAACTACTTCTTTATAGGGACAGCGTCTGTCTCCACAGGTAGGAGTCTGACGCGGGAGATGTAGTGGGTTAGCCACTACGGGATACCCGCGCAGTGAAGCGTTCGAGGCCTGTTCAGAAAAATGTAGGGACATTGTTAGGGTTAGTTATTAGTTGTCTCTTTAGTAAATAGTCTTTTTAAGGGGGGACTGTTGTGGACAAAAATATTAACCCAATTCATATTAATAAAATGCCTATTTACTCAGCATAACCACAATCAGCATTATTCAACCTTATATGTGATTTGCCTAAAATGGCCACTAGGGAGTTTCCCTTTGACATTGACTAACACCCTCATTAACAAGATGGCGCTGGAATCTGGGGGAGACCTCCAAGATACCAGTGACATCACACTCGGTAGAAAGAGCAATAAATGAACCACTTAACACCTAACCAATTATTGATGTATTATTCCATGTTATCTCTGACAATGCATATGATGTAATTTTGCTTTATAAAGAGCATGCTGCCCCCCCAGAATAAACATTCCTCAAGTTTTTCATTAACCCGAAACCTGTGTCTGGTGTGAATTACTTCAGGAGCGTGCACGCATCTTTTTAAATTTGGCCGGGGGCAGATACGCAAGATAATCAATTAATTGATTGATTTCCACATCAACCATATATACCATGTATCATACGCCCACCACCAGAAAAAAAAAGATAGTAGCTATGCCTATTGTAAGGCCTTATTTCCTGATTTTTTCCATATATATCTTAGTATTCCTCCAATATTTTTGCTTCTCAGTGCTTACAGGTTTGTAAAAAAAAAAAAAAAAAGACGTAAAAAAATCATAAAGTTGTATATCTGAAAAAAGTTTAAACTTATCTATAGATATTCAGTAGATTCAATAACTATTCCACTAGTTCAATGTGTGTATTTCTTTTTGCTTTTTATTTGCAGAATTCTCCCAATTTTTATGCTGCTTCAAGACAATCAGAGGATGTTGAGCATTCACCAGCCAATCATTCCACTCTCATGGCACAACTCATGCCTGCAAAAAGGAGGAAAATCGCCATAAAAAATTAATTAATCAGAAAAAAAAAAAAGAAGTAAATATGCCTGTTATAAGGCCTGTTTCTTCCATAAAAAGCTGGATACTCAGACACTATTTTTGCTTCTCAGTGGTTGCTGATTTGTGTGTAAATTATAATTTAATAACTAAAAGAAAATCGTAAAAGTCATAAGGTAGTATATCTGAGAGAGAAATTGAGACATATCTGTAGGTATTCCCTGGTCTTTCATATAGAAACTTCTCACTTTGATTATAAAAAGGATAGAAATTCTTTAACCTGTCTTCAGACTGAAAATGTCAATATCTTTTATATAAGGATACCTGAGCAATTATGGGGTCTCTTCTGTTCGGTGAAACCCCCTCTCCGCTCCAGAGCATATCCTCCTTATATCATACCACAGTGTGTGGGGATATTTATGGTATGATAATATTATACAGTTGAGAATTGCCCACTATTTCAATTCTCTTAGATCTTAGAGATCGTTATCATGTAAGTGAAATGTATTCCATACAAATAAAATCACAATTTGTTATAAAAATAGATATACTTTATTGTGACAAATAAAATAATAATAATATTAGGTAGCATGCATGATAATAATCAGGGAATATTTAGTATAACATAAGTATGCAATGGCAATGGCTAAACACAGTACAAAGCTACAGCGTCAACTGTCAAGATTTACACGATTTATGAGGGTACATCACAGACACAGAAAGCTAAACTTCCAGCGAAAAGCCATAAAACCTTGGCTAACAGTTAGATCAACTGAGTAACCCTTACAATGCTGGCTAGATCCTCCTAGGCATATAATATCCTATTCTCATGTAATTTTCAATTAAAATAACATTCAAACTAGCTCATTAATCATTTCCTGGACCCATCCAATAAGAATAATCTACCAGATTTTTACAAAAGCCGAATTTAACTCTACCTAAGGTATACGATCTTATTTTAGAGCAAATCAATACACATGGATAAAAACAGCGGTATGCTAACACGTGGTAAAATACCAGTACTATGTAACTATCTGACTCCACCTGCAGAATGGAGTGTTATAACTACATATTCTTTAGTTAACTAAGATTTCTCAATTATTGAAATCTGACCATGATTTATCCAGTCATATATCCTGCCATTAGTAAATTTTTACTTAATTTAAATTAATTCAATAAAACCAGCATAATTACCAGTTATGTAGATGTTCTCATCAGATGAGTACGTAGTCCCAAGAACTTGAATGCGAATATGATTGGTTGTATGGAGGTGTGTAAGTAATAGAGAAAAGTGATTGTGATAAGGTGAATGGGGTGGTCTGTGAGGGAGTCTATATCTCGACAGAATTGTTCAGAGAGGCGTATGATTTTTAAACCCCGTGTATGTTTCAAGGTATGTAACCAGAATGAATATTTAGTTATGGGCCCCTGGGGTGGAGCATTTGGAGAGCAGGGTGGGCCAGTGTTCTACTCCGCAGTTTAGCGGTTTTCTTGGAAGACATAGATCCAGCCCAGGGTTTTGGACTGTCTCCAACCTACTGCTCAGCTGCAGGTAATCGGCTGCAGCAGTGGGAATAAATCCCTCCCTGCCAGGCAGGTAGGGAGAGAATGTTTTGTTTCTCTCTGAAAGGCTGGCTAAATACTGGAGTGCTGAGAGTGGACAAAGACTCTAGGTTGGTGAAACCAATACTGTTTTGTTTAGTTTAACCCTGAGAGATAGGGAACCTAATGTCAGTTAGTGCTCAGACGAGCTAGGTTTTTGTTTATAAGATTTTGTGTTACATTTATGTTTTCATTTACTGCTGTATCCTGTGTGGATTTACAAATAAAGTGCCTGGAGTATTTGCAATTACAAAAACTGTGCATGTTTTTGCCCTAGAGGACCGTGCTACCTGCTGACAAGGATCACATGATGTTGGTTAGAAAGTAATATATAGAGTCCTAATAATTCAAAATGAATACATGGATATAGTAAAGTCTTCATATAAGTCCAATCCTCCACGGAATGTAGAAAACCACTTCCTTTCCCTGCTATGTATATAGACAATACAGAACTGGGAGGCCCTATTGCAGAAATGATCTAATTTACTTGAGGACAGTAAATATATTAAGACTTTACTATATCCATGTATTCATTTTGAATTATTAGGACTCTATATGGACATTTTGGTACTATTTTAGATTTCTTACTTTTTATTTATAAATTTATACATTTATTATTGCATTGTTCTAGCTCCTGGTTTATTTTATCTTTTGATATATTCCTACTTACCTTTTAAGAGGATTGGTGACCTCTTTTAAACCAGTTTTTGAGCTAGTTACTTCTGCTATTAATTCTTGCACTTTTACTCCCTCTACTCCTGGTTCAGGTATATTTTTTGCCATTTTAAGTTACCGTTTTATTGTACTTTTAATATCACTCTGTATACTGTGCAGGGACTCTCCTCTGCTGGATACTCCAAGATATACTCAGGAACAAGTAAAACAATCCAATGGAGCAGCCAAAATCAATAAAATAATCCAGAAATCTCCCACCTCATCCCCAGCAGCTGGACGACACTCCGCTCTGGGGATATAACTGATTTTTATTTCCACATCCACGGCTTTTATGCCATCTCCCATGCAAGGGGTTTCACAGGCAGAAACTGCAAGGGTTTCAATCCCAGGATCTCTTGTGCCAGAGAGATAATTGCCTGAGTAAACTCCTCCAATGTAATTATCTCTCAAGCACAAAAACACCCAAAATATCCCATACCCCAAAAGTCCCCCAACCATACATAGGAACCCCACAAAAAGTACATTCTCTAATAGCCCCGATCTAAGTGACCAACATATTCAAGAATCACTCAAATCGGTTCAGTAGAACGGGAACGGCATCATGTGAAAGTTTTGACTTTCAGACATGAGGTGATAGCCAAAAATGGTTTCAGGAGAATAGATGGTCTGGCCGGTCTCTGTTTGTGAGGTTCCTGTGCGAAAAACCATACAAGGGAATCTCTTGCCTTCACGATACGAATGCTCCCCCTGTTCGGTACTTTATATCTCCTGAACGCTGTTCGTGTAGGTGGTTGGGAACAGGAATTGGCAACGGTCAAAAGTTTACCGGTGTTCGCGTGAGTGCCGAAACAAAAATAGTTCCAGGCACTCGACGACCAAGTGACGCTGTCCTAGTTCGGGAGACAAGATGGCTGCCATTCTCCCAGCCACGTGTTCGTTTTTACGAAATGACGGCCACCCAGGAGAGCATTCACTAATTATTTCCCTTTCAGTTTCACACTTAAGTGGTTAGTATTAACATTCTAATGGGGTATAGGGGTGGTCCTTGTTCGGGAGATGAATGGATTCCGTTCATATGAAGTCTCCTGAACGGCCAAAGAAGAACCACACAAAATAACCGTCAAAACACACGAAATAACACGGGGAAAGATACGGACAGCCAATATAGGGAATTAAAGTAGTTTGCAAATGTCCATTCCGCTACAATAAAGAACTTACCAATCCAGTGATAGGACAGCACGAAGACTGATTGAACCCGGAAGAGTCGATCACCCACATGTGTGAGGTGGGCTTGACGTGCTCGGCATGGTTGCTGAGCAACCAAAAGGCAATCCATAGCCGTGGCTACCAAGTAACTAAAGAAACAACGATACAAAGTCCTGGGTATCTAGCAAGGAGGATAACGAATGCAGTCTAAAGTATAAAGACGGAACAACACAGATAGGTGTGGAAATAGGATGGCGCTTTGTGGTGACATCCCCCTGTGACATCCAAATATTGAATATTGGTGTGATGACAATTCAAAGTTAAATTCACTGGTGTGGATGAGTTGTTAATGTTATCAACCATTTCTTTTAGTGTGGACATAGTACCTTTCCATATAAGGAATATATCATCCACAAATCTCAGTTATTTAATGATCCGGTTCTTATATGTATCCAATATGTATTTGCTCTCAAACCAGTACATGAACTTATTTGCTTATGATGGTGCTATGGCCGCACCCATTGCAGTCCATGAGATTTGCAAGTAGAATTGTCTTTGTCTTTTAAAGTAATTGAATGAATCTGATCCAGAAGATCCTGTGTATCCCTGAGACATATAGGAAAATTCTTTATGTATTTCTCATAGGATTGTATCACAACGGTGCCCCCTTTATCTACCGGGCGAATTACAACAGTAATGTCATGTATCAGATCGTGTAGAGCTGTTTGTTCCTCTTTGGTAAGATTATACCTATGGTGCGGAGGATTTTTAACAGTTGACTCAGTTTCTTGATGTATGATTTGCATAAAAGATTTAATAGATGAATTAGTGGTGCACATGTCTCTCTTGTCCCAACTGGGAAAAGGGTACAAATATACTGGAATTAAATCCTTCATAAGTTCATGGCTGTATAGAGTTCTCTGAATTTTGTATAACTCTATTTCTGTCTGAAATGTATCCGGTTGAAAAACAGGTACAAATGTCCTTTATTCAGAACAGAAGAGTGGTTATGGTTTAAAACTTTGTCTGACAAATTGAATACAGATGTAATTTCCTCTTTCTGGGTGGTTTTGCGATAGCTCCTATATTTCTTGTAACCCTTATGTCCTCTCCAAAAGTTACTGTTGCGCCTTGTGAAGTGATCCTGGTTGTTACCAGTAGAACGTTCGAATGTCTACCTCCCTCTAAAAAAGAGACACCTTTGGTTTTCTGATATTCTTCTTTGTATTCAATATTAGAGGCTAATTCACTCGAACTTAAGTCAACTGTCTGGAAGGAAGATTTACGTATCCTTGTTCTGAATCTTGGGGTCGGGTTACAGGAATTTTATAGCATGACAGGAGGCTTCATATTTGCTTAAGTCTCTCTTTACTAGAACTCCACAGCAGCACATTAACATAGAGATAAAAACACCAGAGACAAAAAAATCATGAATCTATAAAAGGCTTCTCTCAACTAACTATTTCCTCTTTCTTTGCTGCTCCGCAGTCAGTACAGGTCAGAGTACCACTGCCTCCTTTTATATATGGGTGGTTGTGGATATTATACTGTATTGATTTATTTGTTTAAAGGGTATTTTTGCAACTACCTACTTAGTGCTGTAGGGAATGATTTATTTAGCAATACTGTATTTTCTGCATCTACCTTCTTAGTGCTTTAGTGATTTATTTATTTAGCTATACTGTATTTTCTACACCTACCTGCTTAGTGCTGTAGTAATTGCTTGATTGATTTACTTACTCTATCTCTGAAGAACAAGCCCTTGCCATACTATGGCCAAGGAGTTCCCAAGATTTACCTCATACTTCCACAGCAAAATATTTATACATCAATTTATCTAAACTGAAAAAACGTGAAATAGACCTTGACCTCCATGGAGTATTTATTTCTGACTATTATAGAGCTAATAGAATCCCAAGGGGCTTTACGATAAGAAATGCCCCTACAATTGGAAGACAGAATTCCGAATTCTGTAAAAAATGGATGAACATAGCTAATAAATAATCCCTTGACTAGATGGTAATAGTGGTTGAGGAGGTTGGGAAGGAAATTATCTTGGTGAAGGAATTTTAATTAACCAATGTTCTACCTTACAAACACCACCATCAATTGACCTTATGCTCAAATTGCAGGACAATATTAAAAAACACCACAATGATCTCATACGATTCAAAAAATTGAAACTTGACAAAGTGAATCACGATTACAAGTACCATGAAGTATATCGCTGGTTGAGTGGTACAGATACTAAATGTAGATTATACTATCTTTAGTGTAACTATAATCTTAATTTTATTAATGACAGGAGGCGAATATTTGCTTAAGTCTCTCTTTACTAGAACTCCACAGCAGCACATTAACATAGAGATAAAAACACCAGAGACAAAAAAAATCAGGAATCTATAAAAGGCTTCTCCCAACTAACTATTTCCTCTTTCTTTGCTGCTCCGCAGTCAGTACAGGTCAGAGTACCACTGCCTCCTTTTATATATGGGTGGTTGTGGATATTTTACTGTATTTATATGTTTATTACTGTATTGATTTATTTGTTTAGAGGGTATTTTTGCAACTACCTACTTAGTGCTGTAGGGAATGATTTATTTAGCTATACTGTATTTTCTGCATCTACCTTCTTAGTGCTCTAGTGATTGATTTATTTAGCTATACTGTATTTTCTACACCTACCTGCTTAGTGCTGTAGTGATTGCTTGATTGATTTATTTACTGTATTTTCTGCATCTACGTTCTTATGGCTGCAGGGATTTATTTGTTTAGAATGTGTTTACCTTCCTACTGCCATTATGATTTATTTATTTAGATTGTATTTTTCTGTCCCTACTTTTTTGCTGTAGGGATGTATTTTCTCTTATGACTTTTCTGCATTTTCCTGTTTTGGGTCCCCTGTCTGGGGATTGTTTTCTTCTCGGGTTTGGGGGGTTTCCTTTTTTCCCTCCCTCTACCTTTTCCGGGTGGCTTTGCCCCCTTCACTTTTTCCTCCGTCCACTTTCCGTTGCCAACCGCCGGGACCCCGGAGTAAGACTCGTGTTGGATCCCGCCCGCCGGCTCCGTCCACTGAGCGAGATCCTCTGGTTACCTTTATATTACAGTTACACAGTAATATACTATGTACAGTTACACAGAAGAATGTTATGTGCAGTGTGGCGGCCCCAAGCATAAACTTCCACGTGACCGTGTGGTCGGATGAGGGTGGGGCCGGCCAGTTACCAAACTTACCGCATTAGTTACGTCGATGGCAGGCCCATGTGCTGTAGCTTTGACTGGGACTCAGCTATGACTTAGGCGCATTGCACCCTCAGGCTGTCCTGGCTTTGTGCCCCATGTGGCTGGCAGGTTAGGCTACTGGAAACCTTAGTGGATGATATAGATCACAGGCATGCTATATAGAGCTGTGCACAACCCCTCAAGGGTTACAGGCACAACTGGCAGTGTTACCACTTATATTCATACCCCCCTCCCCCTTTTTGTTTGTTCAGATGATTGCTTGCAGATCTCTGTTTTGTCATATTGACCAATGGAGCACCTCATGTGAGGTAACTCATTTGGTGAGTTCCCTGACTACAGGTGTACTCAATATGCAAGTTCACTATTTACGGAGTGTCAGGCACTAGTTAACTGAAGTGCGTTATCTACAGTTACACAATGGAATGCTAGGTACAGTCACACAGAAGAATGTAATCTACAGTTACACAGTAGAAGGCTATGTACAGTTACACAGTAATATACTATGTACAGTTACACAGAAGAATGTTATGTACAGTTGCACAGAAGAGTGTTATGTACAAATACACAGAAGAATGTACGTACAGTTACACGGAAGAGTGTTATGTACAGTTACACAGAAGAATGTTATGTACAGTTACACAGAAGAGCGTTAGGTACAGTTACACAGAAGAACGTATTGTATGTTTACACATAAGGATGTTATGTACGGCTTCACAGAAGAGTGTTATGTACAGTTACACAGAAGAAGGTTACGTACAGTTACACAGAAGAGTGTTAATTACAGTTACACAGAAGAGTGTTAATTACAGTTACACAGAAGTGTGTTATGTGCTATTAATTTGAAGAAGTGTTATGTACATCTTATCTAAAGAGCGAAAGGTACATTTTATCGGAAGAATGGAATGCGCAGTTCCTCACCTGTACATCTCTGAAGGTCCTGCTTTGCCTGTGCCCCATTGATTGGCCTGCTTTGTCTGTGCCCCATTGATCTGGCCTGTGCTGTCTGTGCCAGAATGTCCGCATGCCAAGCCTACTGCCACATACTCACGCTTGTGCATTGCATGCGCTGCCCAACTTGCCTCGGTCACTATATGGGGTGCTGCCCCTATCTCTCTGCCGGTGACACTTGTCCTCTATACGCCTTGAGGTCGCTTTGCCTGGGACCGCTGCACAGGAGAACCCTTATCCGGGTTAACAGCGCAGACTATGACTACTATGGCAGTGACCGCCTCCGTGGAAGTAGGCTTCAGCCATTGTCCTCCCTTAAGCTTATCAGGAGCGTAATGCTAGAGGGCCCACCTTTAAAACGGCAGGCGACTTGAATGAGTCAGACTGTCAGGTTATACCTGCCGTGCCTTTCGCCGTAGAAACCCACTTCCGGGTTCACAGAGCTTCGCCCCGCCCCTTTTTTCTGACGCGGTCCTTCCACGCTACATAGGAAGACAGATTCAAAGGGCTGGATTATTGCACAGGTGTCTGCAAAAATTACCAGCTGCTCTACTTTGATCCTCCGTGTACCGAATAACGCTCTGGGACGACTACCCTCCTTCTCCACTCCTTGACCTCGGCTTGCTAAACGGACTTCTACCTTCTCCACTCCTTGACCTCGGCTTGCTAAACGGACTTCTACCACTCTCCACTCCTTGACCTCGGCTTGATAAACGGACTTCTACCCCTCTTCACTACCATTGGATGTAATTAACCTCTTCAGTTCCAGAACTGCCTCTTAAGCTAAGTAATTGTTTCTACAATCAAACTACTCTCTGTTACTAATAAGAGACTGGTTCTAAGGCTCAATACTGTGTCATTCTCTCAAGTTACTCTCTGCTATACATAAGGAACTGCTTCTAAGGCTAAATTCTTCTTCCAACAATCAAATTATTCCTAGCTGCAATTCTGTCTTGCCTCATAGATAATTTTGCTTGTAGTTATTCTATCACAATTAAGCTGAACCTAACTCTGCATATATTTACTGCACTATTCCTAAATTAGGACTGATTGGCTTGTGCAAATCTTCATTGGCTTATTCTTTACTCACAATTAACGTCCTGCTTGAAGGTTTAAAGCTACAGTAACCTCTCCTACATCAGTAACAAAGGAGGTAAAACTAATAGTTACTGCAATTAAAATTTCTGCAGTTGAGTTCCAAACAAAAATATTATTACACAGACTCTCCTAGAGGAGAGCAGGCAAGGGCACATGAGCGCTACTGGAAGGGTGAAGGCCCTGAACCAGTGACTTGAATGAGTCAGACTCTCCTTGAGGAGAGCAGGCAAGTGCGCATGAGCGCTACTGGAAGGGTGAATGCCCTGAACCAGGCTCCCGGAAAGATAAGACTCAGAGGAGCGGCTAGCCCCTCTGCAATCGGCCAGACGGCCCTGCCTATATGGCGCGGGGGAGGCGATGATCACTGGACGTGGCAGTGACCACCTTCTTAAAAAGGCAGACGACTTGAAGGAGTCAGACTCTCCGAGTGGAGAGCAGGCAAGGGCGCATAAGCACTCGGGTAGGGTGAAGGCCCGGAACCAGACGCCCGGAAAGATTAGACTCTGGAGAAGTGTCTAGTCCTGATACGATCGACCTTGACAGCCAGACAACACTGCCTATGTGGCGCAGGGGTGAAGGTCCCCGTAACCACCCCCCACCATGGCCGCCCTAGCTGAATGGCAGGCGGATCGGTTCCCCTCGCAGGGAGAGGATGATGGGGGTGTGGATTATTATGACGGCCCCTAGTGGCACCATGAGATGTAGAACAAAGTCCACTACAGGGGCCCTGACGACCGTGGAAGAAGAGGTGGTCTCGTGGATCGCCTTAAACGAACCCCTGTTCGACCCTCGATCCATTGCTCACCTGTTTTTTTTTTGGAATGGTCTCTGCCCGATCACCTAGCACCATCGGTGTGTTTCTGGGCCCGTAGACCGCTGGCTTGAGAAGCCGCAGGATGATTCGAGCGGTATTCCCAGCCGGGCTCCCGAACATAGTAGCCGCAAACCCAGACTTAGACCCCGATGGGGCACTGCGGTTTTGCTGGTTAAACACCTGTCTAGCATTCAGGAGATCCTGAGTGTGGCCCACTGCAGTGCCTATACTTTTAAGTCCACACTGACAAGCCGATTGTTCTCCGCTACATGAGTGAGTTGTGCTAGAGGAACATACAAGGAAGTATAAGACGTCTCCTTTTTTACATGGAAATACTTGATGGAGGCTTATCTCAGCTCCAAACCGTACCTTTTATAGGGGATTGGACCCTTGACCTGGAATTTCACACTTGCCTCCACTTTCGGATGACATCACAGACAGGGCCCTGAGTCTGGGGTGGCAGACGACCCTATCCTAAACGCAATTTGGACCGCTGGAGGTGCTTGGGATAAAGGGATCTGAGCCCCTTTGAGTCCCGGCACGAGTCTACAATTGAACATATATTCATTAGTTACTTTGAATTAGACGTGGCCCTCAAGAAACTTCTAGAGACCGCGTGCCCAGTTCTGGTAAGGTGGCCTCTATTTTCTCCCTGGTGAAATAGGTATCTTGTGCATCGGTCATTTGGGCGACAATACAACCTGGTTGGCAGGTTGGGAGGAATTGAGGACATTCAGGAATACCAGAACTATATGAAGACATCTTGCTGTACGGTCTACCTGGATGGGCTTGCCGGACCCCCTGCGAGGTACCTCCCAGACCAAAAGGTCAGACGCTCCCTGCGTTTTCCCTTGTTCGAGTCCCTGTATTTCGTTTTCAACCAGGGACATATCGACCTCCTCTACATCTCAAGGAGTGGAGTCCTGGAGCGCGGATTGGACGCAAGGGGGTGCCTCCGATGCTCTCCTCTGCCAGAGTTCTCGTACGTATGGAATAGAGGACTTGGCATCAAGACTTTAGTCCACGGAGGAGAACCCATTAGGCCACGACCAGTTCGGCTGGATGACTGACCCGTTTGCTCAGCGATGGACGCTTCCCTCCAGGAGTGTTCGACACGGAGACGCGGACGAGTCTCCTCCGTTTGTTTGGTCTCAGGACCTTTCTACAGGTGCCTCGGTCTGCTGGTACTTTGGAATTATGATCTCCGCTTCGGCAGAGTCGAACCTAGTTCCTGGATTCCCTGGACCCTTGCTCATTTGATCTCGGGGATTGTGAGACTTTGGTCTGCATGGCGACCCTGACGTAGTTGGGTCTGGTACGAATCTCCTAATTTTGCTACCGCTTTTACAGGGTTCAGGTATTGTTCGGTCACTTTATTACCAGGGACTGCCATATTAATTAGATTAGGTAGCGCGTACGACTGTTGTCGGCGGGCCTCGCTCTGCTTAGAATTCCCTTTACGATTCCTGAGGACAGGTATTCATCTCCCCAGGGGGTACACGCATTTTTGTCATGCTCCTATGGTGGGTTCTGTCGGGTTTTGCCCATTCACTGATTCTGGATTTATTTCCGTTATTATATCTTGCTCTTCTTTCAGATGGGTTTGGCGGTTCGGTCCTTAGTTGTCTATCAGCCTTAGTCGGACCTGAGGGTCATATTCTTACTTTGGTAGCGCTCCCACCTTTAGGCGGTGTTCAACGTCATCATTTGTTTTAATGGTTCTTCCCTTTTTCTCGCCCTTCATGTACCGCTTGGTTGTTGTTGGCATTGGCGGGGCGTATAGGTTTTTTTGGTTCACTTAAGTCCATAACACTGCGACTTCAGGTACCGTCATGGCAGGAGTTTTTCTCCAAGACATCGTACACTTTCCTGCCGGTTATGAGCAGCTATCTTCGCAGAGTTTAGGTTGGTACGGCGGATCGTGTTTCTTTTGTCTTTGCTGTCTGAGCGTCAAAACAGCAAATATGAAGCCTCCTGTCATGCTATAAAATTGTAGATTATACTAGCTTTAGTGTAACTATACAAGTTACTAGTGTAACTAATGTTATTAATGACAGGAGGCGAATATTTCCCTCTCAGTTTCTCCCTCCCCTTGTTGTTTGTTGGTTTGACTGACTTGTTGTTTATTCACCTGGTCTCCTGGGCTAGGTTGGTTATCTGGGATATGGTACTGTCAGTATTTTATGATGGGGATTCAGGTTTTTTCACTATGTGGGATATTATACTGTCAGTATTTACGATGGGGATTCATGTTTTCTCAGTACATTCGCTAATCAGTGTTTTCCGACTACTCTACAGGATAAAGGTCAAGGCTTGGTTCCATGTTTTCAATTTTGGATGGCATTCATTGTTATGTTATGTTTGTTTCTCCTGTTATTGTATTTGTGGTGTATTGTTTATGTACTTGTCGCAGCGTGAAAGAGGATATAGTTAGTTGGGAGAAGCCTTTTATAGATTCCTGATTTTTTTGTCTCTGGTGTTTTTATCTCTATGTTAATGTGCTGCTGTGGAGTTCTAGTGAAAAGAGACTTAAGCAAATATTCGCCTCCTGTCATTAATAAAATTAAGATTATAGTTACACTAAAGCTAGTATAATCTACAATTAGTATCTGTACCACTCAACCAGCGATATACTTCATGGTACTTGTAATCGTGATTCACTTTGTCAATTTTCAATTTTTTGAATCGTATGAGATCATTGTGGTATTTTTTAATATTGTCTTGCAATTTGAGCATAAGGTCAGTTGATGGTGGTGTTTGTAAGGTAGTAACATGGGTTAATTAAAATTCCTTCACCAGGATAATTTCCTTCCCAACCTCCTCAACCACTATTACCATCCAGTCAAGGGATTATATATTAGCTATGTTCATCCATTTTTTACAGAATTTGGAATTCTGTCTTCCAATTGTAGGGGCATTTCTTATCGTAAAGCCCCTTGGGATTCTATTAGCTCTATAATAGTCAGAAATAAATACTCCATGGAGGTCAAGGTCTATTTCACGTTTTTTCAGTTTAGATAAATTGATGTATAAATCTTTTGCTGTGGAAGTATGAGGTAAATCTTGGGAACTACTTGGCCATAGTATGGCAAGGGCTTGTTCTTCAGAGATAGAGTCTAAGCAGTTTCCTCTAAGGCTCCAGATCTACTAAAAAAAATCCTCCATGATGAATCAATCTTGATCACTGAGCAAATCACTGTTTTAAAGATATGTCTCAAAGGTGGGGGTACTCAAGAAAGTGCTACGCAGCACTTGTCAATATTCCAAATTAAAGATGCTTGGCACTCCTCCCAAATACAAACAATATAGTTACCGTGCCTAGGTGCAATCCCGCATATATATATATATATATAGATATATATCTATATATATATATATATAAAAAAAATCAAGTATAGAGAACACTGCAGAACTAAAATCTGTGCAATAATAGTGTTTATTTTATTTCCCAAAAAATTAGCTGTGCATAATATCAAAGCAGCAACGTTTCGACCTACTATGAGGTCTTTTTCAAGCTAACACCACAAGGCAAACATTGCAAAGGAAAAGGTCAAACAATAATTCACTTAAATGAAGGTCATTTACATAAATAATTAACACAAAATATACAAATCACACAAAATATCTACAAGTACATTACACACAATAATCCATGACTTACCCCTGTGTGCCAAAGGAGGGAGAGACAAAAGAAAATATAAAAATAATAAATGTAAGAATCTGCAGATAAGAGAGTAAACACCTCTCAAGGTACATATAAATCACTTCCGGTTAGGAGGGAGGCTTGTGGAACGCAAGTGTGGGCGTCCCTACTATGGAGCAGCACGAGCACCATCCAAACAAAAACAAAACAGCGGTTCGCATGAGCATACGCATGAACGGCACTAAATGAATGTGCGCACATGCTCAAGAGTTTGCTATGAATATTGTAAACCTAAAGAGACATCACCCATGCATCCCCAAGCAATCTGCCGACTAAGGCTTACCATAAGCATGTATAAAGCATACAAATTCTCAGTAAATCACAGAGAACTACATATAAAGAAAGAAAGAGATGGAATATGGAGAATGAATAAAAAGAGAAAGGAAATAATAAATAGGAAATAAAGATAAATAATAAAACAATATAAATAATTTAAAAAAGTAATAAATGGAAAATAAATTTAAAAAATGGAAAATAAATTTTAAAAAAAGTAATAAATATAAAAAAATAAATATAAAGGGGGCGGAGCCTGACCGGGGAACGGAATGGACGCTTAGAGGATAAGCCCACGCTATCGGGCTCTAACAATAGCTACCTTGCTAGCTACGATCCGCGCACAGACCACCCAATGACCCTGCACACACGCCCCACGCTCACCCGCTGACATGGGAGGGAATCGCAAGAAGCGCGATTCGACACCATCAGTGGCCTCTCTGTTCCGGCCGCCACGAGGTCCAGCGCCATCTTCCCCACGACGGCGGGAAGACTCAGCCTCCGAATCTGACCACAGTGAGGCAGCAGCCCCGGCATCCACGACACTCACAAAAAGAGATCTGCAGGTACTATTGCACGATGCTGCAGAAGATATAAAAGAACACATGGCTGCAGAGCTTGAAAAGCAGCTCCACCACCTCGAAGCAGAAATAGCTGATCTGGGGGATAGGACAGGGCAAGTGGAGCAGAGAGCAGACGAGCTCTTAGAAAAGCAGACCACCCAAGAAGCAGAAATCATTACTTTACAACACAGAGTAGAGGCACTGGAAAACAGCATGGAAGACCTCAACAATCGCTCCAGGTGTAACAACATACGGGTAAGGGGCCTCCCTGAAATGGTCATCCCCGACATGCTACCCTCCACGCTCCGCGAACTCTTCCTGACAATCCTCCCAGAAGCAATGCCACAAGACCTGACCATAGACCGGGCACACAGAGCCCTGAAGCCTCCCAGCCAAAAGCAAATGGCGCCCAGAGACGTAATAGTTCGATTCCATTATTTCACATTCAAAGAAGCCATCATGGCAGCCACACACAAAAACCCTCCGATATTCGACGCCATCACCCTCCAGTTCTACCAAGACGTCTCACCCATTACCCTAGCCAAGCGCCGGGAACTCAAACCACTCACCAGCGCACTGGCACAAGCGAACATAGCATACTGCTGGGGGCACCCATTCAAACTGCTAGTCCACAAGCAAGACACCACCCATGTCCTTCAAGATACCTCAAAGATGACAACCTTCGCAGCTACACTGGGCATTAAATTACCAGAGACACAAGCGAAGTACACAACCCCGTCCACTAATGCCAGACCGCAACGACCACTCTGGGAGAAGGTACAGACACCCAGGAACTGACCAACCAAACGGCACCAACAAGCTTCACCGCAAGCCCGGGACCAGGACCCATGAAGGCCACTAAGCAACCCCAGGAACGCGAACCCACTTATATATATCCTTTACATGCTATTTTCTTTGTGTTACTAATACCATAGTTTAATACGTTAGGTAGCAAGCTGGACAATGGGACATTTTCACACCGGCCACAGAGCAGGGTCTTTGACACGGAAAGATAGGGGCAAGGGAACTAGCAGAAGGGGGGAATATAAGAGGGGCAGAATGGGGGCAACCACTCGGGCAAGGAGGGTGGGGGGAGGTCATTGTCATGTGTATGCCAATGTTGAAATGTGAATTACACACCAACTTAAAACACCAAATGACCCCCAGAGAAATACCACCTAACATCTGAGACCAATGGTTACAAAGTTTTATGTTTGGTACTTATATGTCAGTACACATGGTACTCATGTCACACTGTTTTACTGTTTGTTACCGTTTTTATACAATGCACCTTCTAACACGCTACCTGAGCCAATAAACTGACGGACAGAACCTGCGCAAAACATAACTGCGCCCAAACCCCCAACAAAAGGAAACTTAGAAAGAAACCTGCTATGCGCAGCAGACAAATGGACACGACGCATAGTATACATGTATATGATGGCTTGTATAACAACTGTCTCTTCTCTGTAAAACTCTATATAGAAGGTGAAAAATACAATAAACACAGAATGTTTAAAAAAATAAATAAATATAAAATGAAATTAATAATAAATGAAATAATATCAAGAGTATCCAAGAAAACTAATACACAAATAAACAATAATAAAAATAAATAATAAAAATAAATATAAAATAATAAAATTAAAAAGAAATAAAGAAAAAATAAACATATATAAAAAAATAGATAAAACAATATTTTAAAAATAAACAATAAAAAAATAAAAAATAGAAAAATAAATTTAAAAATTGTCAATCTCCCACCAAGACACGGAGGGGCAAGAAAAAACAATACACCAGTAGTCTAAGAATACATGAATAATGCATAATCAGTTAAATAGATATATAATTATAAAAAATAATCAAAGTATTATCAATGTAGACAAAGTGAATAAAGCTGGCATAAGGAACACTCAAATGGACAAGTGCAGAATAATTATATATCTATATATGCACAAGAAAAAAATAATAAAAAGTAAAAAATTATAAAAAGTAAAAATAATTACAATTTATATGTATATAGGTAATAACCCTAATATAATATAAGCTTCAACATGCATGTGCAATAATGTTACTAATTTAAATGTGTAAATAACGATATATTATGATTAAAGTGAAGTTCCACTATTCAATTGCAATATATGCGTAGTGCATGCGTAATATAAGAAGTGTATGCTAACCTAACTGTGACGAAGTGCCCTTCACCACTTGGTCCTGGAGAGGCCTGCTTGCCAGCCTCCTCCCCTGTGACTATGACTCTTTGATGTATTTGGCTTTAAAGCCCCTATTCTACCTTCAGACAGACTATTTATGTAGGTTGCTTTATTTCTCTTATGTTTTAGTCACCCTGTACCCATTATAGGTGCAGGGTGTGTGTAATGTAATTGTTTATAGTGTGTGTGTGTACTGTGAAATGTATTGCCTGCTCTCCTGTACTGCTGAGGTTTGCTACCAACTAGGTGGATTTGGCTATGGAGCTTGTCTAGTGCCATCTGTTGGTAGCAACAGAACACTGGTTCATTTGCATATTCTGGTAGATTTGCATATTGCTAATTCTGCAATGCATCCCTTAACACTCGCACATGCTCGGCCTTATGTCCACAACAGCAAGTGCCACAGACCCCATTCCATACTAACACCCACTATATGTGGAAGCATTCACGATTGGAAGCTCCTCAGGAAGTACCCAAAGGGAAACCTACGCGACTGAAATGAAGCCACCTGACACACTCGGGCCATACAGGCCACCCTACCTCCTGTCCTACTTATAAACACAACCCATGCTTCATGCTCAGTATACGATCTTCACCTGCACACTAACACGACCACATTACTGACATATTATTGTCCGTTATGTCTATTAATGAAAAAAGTGCTGCATCCTCATATGTCAAGTACATGCAACCATCTGTTTTAAAATAATTTCCTTGCTTATGCTCTTTTGGCCACATTGGCACCATTGTTACTAAGTGCACTGCAAAAATAAAGAATAAAAAATAAATAAATTAGGTTTTCTAAACATAAGTCTACAATACGTACCGGACTAACTGATTTACCTCTTCCTGCACATTTTTTGGAAGCTAGAAATGGTGTCTCTCAATTAAGATTTCAGATTTTAGAACAGATTATGGAATGACCAAGGAGAGGCGATAGGAATAAGAAACTACTATTACGTGAGGCTTTTTGGATTCGGGAACTTAATTAATTAAATTATGATTATGATCTATCCTAGTTAATTTAGGTATTGGTTGCTTTTATTGTTTTTATAATTGTCTGGCTATATGTAGCCAAATTCTTAAGTTTAATTTTTTTTTGTTACATTTTATAGGACTTCTGGTGGAAATTTGGTGCTGGTTTTTTATACACCCTAATCCTTTTTTAGCTTGGTGTGAAATTCTGGACTTTTATGGGACTACTCTGACTTGGACACACTATATCACTCCTTTGATTGCTCTATACGTATTTATATATTAATATCATAAATACACTACACTTTATAAATATATTATGACACTTTGATTAACAGACTATATTGCTTAACACTTAGTCACTTTATTTAAGTAGGTACACTTTATTTATTTATTTTGCTTATTTATTAAGCTACATTGTGACACTTTGCACATGCACTTTGATAGGTTACCATACACTGCATATATTACGCATGCACTATGCATATATTGCAATTGAATAGTGGCACTTCACTTTAATCATAATATATTGTTATTTACACATTTAAATTATAAACATTATTGCACATGTTGAAGCTATAATATTATATTATGGTTATTACCTATATACACATAAATTGTGATTATTTTTACTTTTTATTATTTTTTTTATTGTGCATATATAGAAATATAATTATTCTGCACTTGTCAATTTGAGTGTTCCTTATGCCAGCATTATTCACTTGATCTACATTGATAATACTTTAATTAATTTTTATAATTATATATCTATTTCATTGATTATGCATTATGCATATATTCTTAGACTCCTGATGTATTGATTTTTCTTGCCCCTCTTTGTGTCTTGGTGGGAGATTGACATTTTTTTTTTCTACTTTTTTATTTATAATTTTTTATTATTTATTTTTATAATTACATTTTTCTTTTATTTATTTATTTTAATTTTTTATATTTTTTGTTATTTATTTTAATTTTTTATTTGTGTTTTTGTTTGTGCATTAGTTTTCTTGTATACTCTTTATCTTACTTCATTTATTATTAATTTCATTTTATATTTATGTTTTATATTTATTTATATCTATTTTCAAATCTTTTATTTATTTTCTATTTTTTGTGTTATTTTTGTATTATTTATATTGTTTTATTATTCATCTTTAATTGATATGTATTATTATTATTTCCTTTCTCTTTTTATCCATTCTCCTTATTCAATCTCTTTTTTTATCTGTAGTTCTCTGGGATTTACGGAGAATTCGAATGCTTTATACACATTCATTTAGTGCCGTTCGTGCATATGCTCATGCCGAACTGCTATTTTGTTTAGTTTTTTGTTTGGATGGCGCTCACTCTGCTCCGTAGTAGGGACACCCCCTTTGCATTCCACAAGCCTCCCTGCGTTCCACCTAACCGGAAATGATTTCTATGCGCCTTGAGAGACATTTACTCTCTTATCTGTAGATTCTTACATTTATTATTTTTATATTTTCTTTTGTCTCTTCCTCCGTTGGCACAAAGGAGTAAGTCATGGATTATGTTATGTTTGTGTTAATTATTTATGTCAATGACCTTCACTTAAGTGAATTATTGTTTGACCTTTTTCTTTGCACTATTTGCTATATATAACTACCGCATTGATACAGTGAGCACTATCCTGTGTTATCCTCTTCTTTCCCGAGGATCTCTGCCACGCACATTCGTCCATATCCCACCAGTGGGGGACCAGTACCACTGAATGCGAATTACACCCGAGCTAGTTTTAGCTCTATTATAGGTGAGTGTGATCCTTTTTCACTTTGAATCTCCATAAAAAAGCGGAAGATATACTCTGCACTATTGGATTTTCCTCTCCCTATTTTCTTTTGCATATTGCCACCTGGAACAAGACACTCCATCCATCCATCCATTTCTTCAACTTTATCAGGACTGTTTCCTCCCTTCAAGCGGACGGCACTATTCCCTGCTCATTCTTAGGACTGTTTATCCATTTCTTGTTTGTATTGCTATTTGTAAGTACTCATTTCACTTTTTACATGTGTTTTATGTGAAGAGACTTTTAGTTTTTATTAACTGTTACACTTCCTTTTTTTATCCTGTTATATTTATTTATTTATTTATTTTTTGGCGCGACCTAATACCCCCCTTTTTTATTATTTCCATTTCTCTGACGTACTGTGAGGGAACGTCCTTTAAGGTTGCTGCCTGTTTGTACACTCTACACTATTCCGTTGAGATACCAAGCGCTGAATCCACTACCATTCTCACATATATATGCACTTATGTTTGCCTTGTGGTGTTAGCTTGAAAAATACCTCATAGTAGGTCAAAACATTGCTGCTCTTTTTTTGTTCCATTAAATCTGCTTGCGGCTTTGACACTTTGAGTGCCTGGTGAACTTTTTTGTGTTGCCTTAACGTGATGGGATTGCTGATCCTGCTCCAGAGTACCGGTGACTGCTGGGATTGAGTACGGTTCCTATAATCACTTTTGTAACTGGTGACTGCAGTGACAAACAGGCAAAACACATGAAATGTGAAGGTGACTAGACGTGAAGAGGATAGTAATTTACCAAACTCAATCAAATAGGTGTCGAAATATAAAATATTAACAACATATTCAATTTCTATAATAATACAAAAAGGCAATAATGTATACATTGTGCATGAATACTCTAAGCAATAAATAAAATATCATACTTTTAATAATGAGATTCAACTGTTGCCCTGTATCATGTGTGTTGTACACTGTGGTCCCTACCAGTGAAGCAAGGATAAAATCCAACATGTCTAATATAAAGTATAAACCAAAGAAAAAAGGTTACCTGCGCACTTCCCACATCTCTATGCATATTTAAACAAATAAAGGTTATTTAGTTTCTGTCAGTCCAAGGGAATTTAGGAGGCAGGTGCTGGGGGCTGGTGTGGCCGCATTAAGGCTGCAGGTGGCTGGAGGAGCACTGAGTCTCCCTTCCTGATTCCCAGCACCTACCTCAGCACTTATGCCCTGGCCCAGCATGTAAGCTCCGTCCCCACTCAGAAGCCCTGCCTCCACACATAAGCTCCATCTCCCGCACTCAAGCAGGGGACCTTGCTGCAGGAAGAGACCTGAAAATGTCCTCCCAGAGAAAACTTGATCTCCCACAGCCTCCAGTGCCAGGTAGGGTTTAAATAGTGTGTTTGTAGTGATTGTCTGCAGTGAGTGTGTGTCATTGATCTTGTGTGTAGTGAGCATGTGTGTTTCAATGATCTTGTGTGTCAGTGAGCATGTGAGTGTGTGTGTCACTGAGCTTTTCTATAGTGAGTATATGTGTGTCAGTGAGCATGTGAGTGTGTGTGTCAGTTGACTTGTAGTATGTGTGTGTCAGGGAGATTGGCTGTACTGAGAGTGTGTGTCAGTGAGCTTGTCTGTAGTGAGCATGTGTGTCAGTGAACTTGTGTGTAGTGCTCATGTGTGTGCATCAGTGAGCTTGTTTGTAGTGAGTGTGTGTGTATACAAGTGAGTTTGTCTGTAGTAAGCTTGGCTGTGTGTCAGAGAGTTTGTCTGTACTAAGTTTGTGTGTGTACTAATAAGCTTGCGTGTGTGTCTGTGAGACTATGTGTTTTGTGTAAGTGAACCTGTGTATCAGTGTGCTTGTGTCAGTGAAACTTTCTTTGCCTGCATTTGAGTATACTTACTGTATAATTATTTTTTTTCCATGAAAGGACCAATTTATTGAATTAAAAAAGAAACATACCAATAATACATTTTATTTATATATATATTATTAATTCTATGCTTCTCTTTCAATTCAGTGATAATGTGACTGATTAATTTATAGTAATTTTATTTAGTACTTTATAAACAGAGTGTGTGTATGTATGTATATATATATATATATATACACACACACATATATATATATATATATACATACACACACACATATATACATATACACACACATATACACATATATATATATATATATATATGTATATATACACATACATATACACATATACACATACACAGTGGGACCTCGGTTTACGAATTCAGTGCGTTCTACGGGACATTTCTTATTGGAAAAAATTTGTAAACCGAAACGCGGTTTCCCATAGGAATGCATTGAAAACCAATGAATCCGTTCTGGAGGTAAAAAAAAAAAGTCAAAATGAGCTGGCATGGAAACCAACCCACAATGCTGAACACACAATAAAAGGCATGCAAACGAAGAAGCTCAGCTCCCTACCTTTCCACAGCTTGAGAAATGCACCAAAAAGTTCCAAAACAACTGCAAACAATTTCCAGAATGGCTCCAAAACTCGATGCAAAAGCCGCTCCAACACCTCCACACTTGTCGTGGCGAGGCTCCAGGTGCACTGCATCCTGGGGAAACTTGCTTTGTATTGCGAAAAAAATTTGTAAACCGATTCATTATTTTCAATGGATTTTTATTTGTAAACTGAAAATTATGTTAACCGAGTCGCTTGTAAACCGAGATCCCACTGTATATATATATATATATATATATATATAAATAGTAAGAGGCTTGCACTCATGGTCTTTTCAAGTAACATAGAATGTGACGGCAGATAAGAACCATTCGGCCCATCTAGTCTGCCCAATTTTCTAAAAACTTTCATTAGTCCCTAGCCTTATCTTATAGTTAGGATAGCCTTATGCCTATCCCATGCATGCTTAAACTCCTTTACTGTGTTAACCTCTACCACTTCAGCTGGAAGGCTATTCCATGCATCCACTACCCTCTCAGTAAAGTAATACTTCCTGATATTATTTTTAAACCTTTGTCCCTCTAATTTAAGACTATGTCCTCTTGTTGTGGTAGTTTTTCTTCTTTTAAATATAGTCTCCTCCTTTACTGTGTTGATTCCCTTTATATATTTAAATGTTTCTATCATATCCCCCCTGTCTCGTCTTTCCTCCAAGCTATACATGTTAAGATCCTTTAACCTTTCCTGGTAAGTTTTATCCCGCAATCCATGAACCAGTTTAGTAGCCCTTCTCTGAACCCTCTCTAAGGTATCAATATCCTTCTGAAGATACGGTCTCCAGTACTGTGTACAATACTCCAAGTGAGGTCTCACCAGTGTTCTGTATAATGGCATGAGCACTTCCCTCTTTCTACTGCTAATACCTCTCCCTATACAACCAAGCATTCTGCTAGCATTTCCTGCTGCTCTATTACATTGTCTGCCTACCTTTAAGTCATCAGAAATAATCACCCCTAAATCCCTTTCCTCATATGTTGAGGTTAGGACTCTATCAAATATTCTGTACTCTGCCCTTGGGTTTTTACGTCCAAGATGCATTATCTTGCACTTATCCACATTAAATGTCAGTTGCCACAATTCTGACCATTTTTCTAGTTTACCTAAATCATTTGTCATTTGGCTTATCCCTCCTGGAACATCAACCCTGTTACATATCTTAGTATCATCAGCAAAAAGACATACCTTACCATCAAGACCTTCTGCAATATCACTAATAAAAATATTAAAGAGAATGGGTCCAAGTACAGATCCCTGAGGTACCCCACTGGTGACAAGTCCAAGCTTCGAATATATTCCATTAACTACAACCCTCTGTTGCCTGTCACTCAGCCACTGCCTTACCCATTCAACAATATTGGAATCCAAACTTAAAGATTGCAGTTTATTGATAAGCCTTCTATGTGCAACAGTGTCAAAAGCCTTACTGAAATCTAGGTAAGCAATGTCTACTGCACCACCCTGATCTATAATTTTAGTTACCCAATCAAAAAAATCAATAAGATTAGTTTGGCATGATCTCCCTGAAGTAAACCCATGTTGTCTCTGATCTTGAAATCCATGTGTTTTTAGATGTTCATCAATCCTATCCTTTAACATGGTTTCCATCACTTTCCCCACTACTGAAGTAAGGCTTACTGGCCTATAGTTGCCCGACTCCTCCCTATTACCTTTCTTGTAAATGGGCACAACATTCGCTAACTTCCAATCTTCTGGGACTACTCCTGTTAACAATGATTGGTTAAATAAATCTGTTAATGGTTTTGCTAGTACACCACTAAGCTCTTTTAATAGCTTTGGGTGTATTCCATCAGGTCCCATTGACTTATTTGTCTTTACTTTTGACAGTTGAAATAGAACCTCTTCCTCTGTAAACTCACGTGTAATAAATGACTCATTTATCCTTTTTCTCAACTGAGGTCCCTTTCCTTCATTTTCTTCTGTAAATACAGAACAAAAATATTCATTGAGGCAGTCAGCCTGACCTTTATCCTCTTCTACATACCTTCCTTCTTTTGTTTTTAATCTAACTAATCCTTGTTTTACTTTTCTTTTCTCATTTATGTATCTAAAAAATGTTTTATCCCCCTTTTTTACTGACTGTGCTATTTTCTCTTCTGTGTGTGATTTGGAAGCTCTTATAACTTGCTTAGCCTCTTTCTGCCTAATCTTATAGATCATTTTGTCTTCCTCACTCTGGGTTTTTTTATAATTCCTAAATGCTAACTTTTTGTTTTTAACTATTTTGGCCACATCTGCGGAGTACCACAGTGGTTTCTTGAATTTTTTGCTTTTACTGACAAGCCTAATGCAATTTTCTGTTGCCTTCAATAGTGCAACTTTTAAATAATCCCATTTTTCTTGGACTCCATTTAAATTGCTCCAGTCTGATAATGACTCCTCTACCCATATTCTAATTTTAGAAAAGTCTGTTTTTCTAAAGTCTAAAACTTTTGTTTTTGTGTGGTGTGACTCAGTCACTGTTCTTATATTAAACCACACTGACTGATGATCACTGGATCCTAAACTTTCACCTACAGTAACATCTGATACCAAATCTCCATTTGTTAACACTAAATCTAGTATGGCCTCTTTACGAGTTGGCTCCTCAACAACTTGTTTTAGAGACAATCCCAGTAGGGAGTTTAGAATATGTGTGCTCCTGGCACAAGTAGCTAATTTTGTTTTCCAATTTACATCAGGAAGATTAAAGTCACCCATGATGATAACTTCCCCCTTCATTGTCATTTTAGCTATTTCCTCAACTAGTAGATTATCTAACTCTTCAATTTGTCCTGGGGGCCTATAAATCACACCTACACGAGTTACTGTGTGATTACCAAATTCTAACGTAGCCCAAACGGACTCTATGTTTGCCTCACTAACTTTTATTAGGCTAGATTTTATGCTATCCTTCACATACAAGGCCACCCCTCCCCCTTTCTTGCCTTCCCTATCTTTCCTATATAAAGAGTACCCTGGTATTGCTATGTCCCAGTCATTTTTCTCATTGTACCATGTCTCAGTAACAGCGACTAAATCTACACTATCAGTTGCCATTATTGCCACAAGTTCATGGATCTTATTCCCTAAACTGCGAGCATTTGTAGACATGACTCTAAGCTTATCATTTTTTAACACACTTGCTACAGGCACCTTCTGTCCTTGTTTTGGGGGACAATTGGATTGATGTTTTATCACCCTTTTGCCCCCCCCTCCTAGTTTAAATACATCCTAGCAAAACCTCTGAACTGCTCACTGAGAACATTTGTTCCCTTTTGAGAAAGATGCAAACCATCTTTTTTGTACGGCTTATCTCCATTCCAAACAGAGCTACCATGAGAAATAAAGCCAAATCCTTGCTCCCGACACCATTCACCAAGCCACAAATTAAAGTCCCTAATACGCATCCGCCTGTCGTTCTGAGTGTTATGCACAGGCAGAACTTCAGAGAATGACAGTGTGGAAGCAACCTGCCGTATATCATTGGCAAAAACGCTAAAAACTTCCTTAACCTCTGAAACCTCATTGCAAGCCAAGTCATTTGTCCCTAGATGGACAAGTACATCCAATTCCCCTTCCTGCTTTGCTTGCTTAACAATATTACAGATACGTCTCCTGTCTCTGTGAGCAGTAGCTCCGGGAAGACACCTCACAAGACCACCATTGTCCATCTCCACACCTCTTATAATGGAATCACCCAACAACAACTGCTTTCTATTAGGCCTCACCATAGTCTCCAAGCCGGTGTCCACAACACCACTAGTTCAGTGCCTCTCTCCACAACACCACTAGCCTCAGTGCCTCTCTCCACAACACCACTAGTCTTAATGCCTCTCCTCACAACATCACTAGCCTCAGTGCCTCTCCTCACAACACCACTAGCCTCAGTGCCTCTCTCCACAACACCACTAGCCTCAGTGCCTCTCTCTACAACACCACTAGTCTCAGTGCCTCTCTCCACAACACCACTAGCCTCAGTGCCTCTCTCCACAACACCACTGGCGTAAAGAATACACAAGCAACGTATACCTTTAATGGAGGCGAATTAGAGGAAAAGGACTTTATGAATTGTAATAGAAAACAAACTATGCAACAATGTGCAATGTCAATCAGCAATGGCCAAGGCCAGTAAGGTATTGTCATGCATGAAAAAGGGCATTCATTCTCGGGCCGAGAATATAATTTTGCCTCTTTATAAATCACTGGTAAATATTGAATATGCTGTGCAATTTTGGGCACCTGTTCTAAAGGAGGATATTATGGCCCTGGAAAAAGTGCAGAGGGAGGCTACAAAATGAATAAAAGGAATGGAACATGTGGCGGAACCAACCTCACCACTATGCACTGGAGAAGCCTGGTTGCCAGCCTCCTGCCATGTGACTATGGCCCCTGGGATGTATTGCCCTTTAAAGACATGATTTGGGCATAATGGATTTGTGTTGTGCTGCTGCTAGCCCTTTAAAGAACCATCTGGGGACATACTGTGGAGTTACTGGGTGGCCACCATTTCCTGTATCAGAAGCACATGGTGAGAACAATGGATGGCGGCCATTTTAACTCTCAGACACTGTTTGGACTTTTCAACACGGTGCCATCTCGCCAGTATTTGTTGCACAGAGACATCGTGCGGTGGTTTTGGACTATACAGCAGGGGACACATTATACAGTGATTGTTTTTTATTTAGCCTGGATATGTTCTGCAGAATCTGCATTAAACTGTATTTTCCAAAGTACTGAACGGATCTGGGTGAATTTTGGATATGTGGTTCACCCAGATCCCCCAGTTCCAAGGATATTTATGGGGTTATTGCATGTTTTGGGGTCCCTGTGATGTGTTTTATGAAACTGTATTTCTCTACTGTGATAATTAGATTACCCATTGTGTTCAGTAATCATATCACAGCCAGAGGGGAGGATTTTGTGTGGGAGTGTCTGGGTGTATTGTATGGATTGATTGGCTGTTTTGTAACGCCCTGTGGGCTGTACTATGTTTGTGGATTGGGAATAAAAGAGACTGTATGTGACAGTACAGGGAGTTCCTGTTTTAACCCTCAAAGTGAAGTGTCGTCTCATTATTGGGGGAAGGATTTATTGTATGCTGTTCCAGTTTGACTGCTAGGAGAGTAAACCTATTCGTATGGTTCCTATTCAACTGTCTACAGCATTCATATGCTTGACAGAAGGTATACGCTTCTCTAGTTCGGTGATTGTGGTGTCTGCTGCAGTGCTTGGAGTCCTCAGGAAGCGCTAGGAGCATCTTTCAACGGAGGTACCCAGTCGGGGTGCCAGGCGATCCGTTACAGAACATATCAGCTATAAAGAAAGGTTAACAAATTTAAACCTATTTAGTTTAGAAAAACGTCGCCTGAGAGGGGATATGATAACATTATACAAATATATTCGGGGCCAATACAAACCATTGTGTGGAAATCTATTCAAAAACCAGACTTTGCAAAGGACACGAGGTCATGCGTGGTTCGATCCGTCCCTATTCGTCATCATTGAGTAAACTTTGACCCTGTACCTCACAGTCAGCAGACACATTCCAGCCAATTAGCAGCACACCCTCCCTAGCAGACCCTCCCACCTACTGGACAGCATCCATTTTAGATTCATTCTGAAGCTGCATGCTTAGTGAGAGGACGGAAAGTGTAGCTGCTGCTCATTAGATAGGGAAATTGATAGCTAGGCTAGGGTATTCAGTGTCCACTACAGTCCTGAAGGACTCATCTGATCTCTGCTCTAAGGACAGCACCCCAAAAAGCCCTAATTAGGGCTAGAACATCAGTCTGCTTTTTTTTTTTCTTTTTTTTTTTTTCTGTGTAATGTAATTGCAGTTGCCTGCCTGCCAGCTTCTGTGTCAGGCTCACAGTGGATACTGTGCCCATTTGCCGAGTGCCACGACTCATAACTGGTGTCACAATAGCTTAGGCTTGACATTTAAAAAGAAAAAAACATTTTTTCACTGTAATAGATTGAATAGCAGTTAGTTGTCTGCAAGCGTCTGGGTGTCAGGCCTCCTTCAGCGTGTGCTCTGCAGACCTCTGCCCATGTACTTTGCCACTCATATCTGGTGTCTCTATAGCGTGCTTTTACAAAGAAAAAAAGTTTTTCAGTGTAAGCTAATAGCAGTCAGTGTCCTTAAAGCGGGTGTTAGGCCTCCTTCAGTGTGTGCTCTGCAGACCTCTGCCCGTGTACTTTGCCACTCATATCTGGTGTCTCTATAGCGTGCTTTTACAAAGAAAAAAAGTTTTTCAGTGTAAGCTAATAGCAGTCAGTGTCCTTAAAGCGGGTGTCAGGCCTCCTTCAGCGTGTGCTCTGCAGACCTCTGCCCGTGTACTTTGCCACTCATATCTGGTGTCTCTATAGCCTGCTTTTACAAAAAAAAAAGTTTTTTCAGTGTAAGCTAATAGCAGTCAGTGTCCTTAAAGCGGGTGTCAGGCCTCCTTCAGCGTGTGCTCTGCAGACCTCTGCCCGCGGTAATTTTGCCACCATATCTGGTGTCTCTATAGCCGCATACAAAGAAAAAGTTTCTTTCAGTGTAAGCTAATAGCAGCCGCGTCCTGTGCTGGGTGTCAGCCTCCTCTTCAGCTGTGCTCTGCGGTGACCTTCGCTCCATGTATCACTTTGCCACTCATATCTGGTGTCTCTGTAGAGTGCTTTTACAAAGAAAAAAAGTTTTTCAGTGTAAGCTAATAGCAGTCAGTGTCCTTAAAGCGGGTGTCAGGCCTCCTTCAGCGTGTGCTCTGCAGACCTCTGCCCGTGTACTTTGCCATTCATATCTGGTGTCTCTATAGTGTGCTTTTACAAAGAAAAAAAGTTTTTCAGTGTAAGCTAATAGCAGTCAGTGTCCTTAAAGCGGGTGTCAGGCCTCCTTCAGCGTGTGCTCTGCAGACCTCTGCCCGTATACTTTGCCACTCATATCTGGTGTCTCTATAGCGTGCTTTTACAAAGAAAAAAAGTTTTTCAGTGTAAGCTAATAGCAGTCAGTGTCCTTAAAGCGGGTGTCAGGCCTCCTTCGGCGTGTGCTCTGCAGACCTCTGCCCGTGTACTTTGCCACTCATATCTGATGTCTCTATAGCGTGCTTTTACAAAGAAAAAAAGTTTTTCAGTGTAAGCTAATAGCAGTCAGTGTCCTTAAAGCGGGTGTCAGGCCTCCTTCAGCGTGTGCTCTGCAGACCTCTGCCCGTGTACTTTGCCACTCATATCTGGTGTGTCTATAGCGTGCTTTTACAAAGAAAAAAAAGTTTTTCAGTGTAAGCTAATAGCAGTCAGTGTCCTTAAAGCGGGTGTCAGGCCTTCAGCGTGTGCTCTGCAGACCTCTGCCAGTGTACTTTGCCACTCATATCTGGTGTCACAATAGCGTGCATTTAAAACCAAAAAACTTGTTTCACTGTTATAGATTGAATAGCAGTTAGTTGTCTCAAAGCGGGTGTGTCAGGCTCACAGTGGAGACTGTGCCCAGTGCCACCACTCACTCACTGGTGTCACAATAGCTTGCATTTAAAAACAAAAAACTTTTTTCACTGTTATAGATTGAATAGCAGTTAGTTGTCTCAAAGCGTTGGTGTCAGGTTCACAGTGGATACTGTGCCCAGTGCCACCACTCACTCACTGGTGTCACAATAGCATGCATTTAAAAACCAAAAAACTTTTTTCACTGTTATAGATTGAATAGCAGTTAGTTGTCTCAAAGCGGGTGTGTCAGGCTCACCGTGGATACTGTGCCCAGTGCCACCACTCACTCACTGGTGTCACAATAGCTTGCATTTAAAAACAAAAAACTTTTTTCACTGTTATAGATTGAATAGCAGTTAGTTGTCTGCCAGCGTTGGTGTCAGGTTCACAGTGGATACTGTGCCCAGTGCCACCACTCACTCACTGGTGTCACAATAGCATGCATTTAAAAACCCAAAAACTTTTTTCACTGTTATAGATTGAATAGCAGTTAGTTGTCTCCAAGCGTCTGTGTCAGGCTCGCAGCGTACACTGTTATAGATTGAATAGCAGTTAGTTGTCTCAAAGCGGGTGTGTCATCCCTACAGCATGTACTCTGCCAACCTCTGCCAGTTCACAGTGCCACTCATATCTGGTGTCACAGTAGCTTGCACGCATAGTACCACTAATCGAAAAAAAAATGACAGGCAGAGGCAGGCCACCCCGCAGGGGCCGTCGTGGTCGTGGTGCTGTGATTCCCTTTTGCCCTGGAATAATGCCCAGTTTTCAGAGGCCAGGTACCCTGAACTTGAAAAGTTCTGAGGACATAGTTGACTGGCTAACACAGGACACCCAATCTTCTACAGCTTCCGCTCGGAACCTTGATGCAACATTCTCCTCCAGCTTAGCTTCGGGCACCTCTCAAGATACCACTCACCCGCCTGCCGCCACCACCAACACTAGCACCACAGCTGCTTCACTTGGTATGTCAGAGGAGTTATTTACACATCCGTTTGAAGAAATGAGTGATGCGCAACCATTATTGACAGAGGATGTAGATAACAGGGATATGTCTCAATCAGGCAGCATTACACATGTACGGTGTGATGATGATGATGTTGTACCCGCTGCTGCTTCCTTTGCTGAGTTGTCAGATACAAGTAAAGCGGTTGATGATGACGATGCGTCCATGGATGTCACGTGGGTGCCCACTCGGGAAGAAGAAGAACAGGATGAAAGTTCAGATGGTGAGACAGAGAGGCGGAGGAGACGAGTTGGAAGCAGGGGGAGGTCGTCGCAAGGAGCTAGTGGCACTGTCAGACAGCACGCATCGGCACCCGGGGTCAGCCCGACAGCACGCCAATCAATGCATGCTGTGTCCACCACCAGAATGCCGTCATTGCAGAGCTCAGCAGTGTGGCATTTTTTTTGTGTGTCTGCCTCTGACAACAGCGATGCCATTTGCAACCTGTGCTAAAAGAAACTGAGTCATGGGAAGTCCAACACCCACCTAGGTACAACTGCTTTGTACATCACAAACGCCTATGGCATCAACACATGAGTACAAGCAGCACACAAACTCAAAGCCGCCATCCTCCTCCTGGTCCAGCATTTTCAGCCACGTCAACCACTGCTGTCCTCCTTGCCCCCTCTCAACCATCCGCCACTCCGTCTCTTTCCTTGAGCGGTTCCTGCTCATCTGCCCACAGTCAGGTGTCTGTCAAGGGCATTTGCGACAGCCTGACACGTTGGAATTCAACACTCCTAATGTTCGACCGCCTGCTCCAACAAGAAAAAGCCGTTAATGAATATTTGTATGACCGGGGTTCTAAGACAGCCTCTGGGGAGCTGGGAATTTTTTTGCCACGTTACGAGTCGCTCATGCGCAATGCCTGTAGGCTCATGCTTCCTTTTGAGGAGGTGACAAACCTAGTCAGTCGCACCGAAGGCACCATCAGCAACATCATACCATTTGTTTTCTTCCTGGAGCGTGCCCTGCGAAGAGTGCTGGATCAGGCCGTAGATGAGCGTGAAGAGGAAGAGTTGTGGTCACCATCACCACCAGAACCAGCCTTATCAGCATTGCTTGCTGGACCTGCGGCAACGCTGGAAGAGGATTGTGAGGAAGAGGAGTCAGAGGAGGAATGTGGCTTTGAGGAGGAAGACCAACCACAACAGACATCCCAGGGTGCTCGTTGTCACCTATCTGGTACCATTGGGGTTGTACGTGGCTGGGGGGAAGAACATACCTTCATTGAGATCACTGAGGAGGAGGAATGGGAAATGAGTAGCTCGGCATCCAACCTTGTGCAAATGGGGTCTTTCATGCTGTCGTGCCTGTTGAGGGACCCTCGTATAAAAAGGCTGAAGGAGAACGTCCTGTACTGGGTGTCCACGCTACTAGACCGCCGGTATAAGCAGAAAGTGGCTTAAATGTTACCAAATTACAACAAGTCGGAAAGGATGCAGCATTTGCAAAATAAATTAAAAAGTATGCTTTACACAGCGTATAAGGGTGATGTCACAGCACAACGGGAATCTAACAGGGGAAGAGGTGAAAGTAATCCTCCCACGACCACGCCGGCAAGGACAGGACGCTTTACAGATGTGTTGTTGATGGAGGACATGCGGAGCTTTTTAAGTCCTACGAATCGCCACAGCCCTTCGGGATCCACCCTCAGAGAACGACTCGACCAACAGGCAGCAGACTACCTCGCCTTAACTGCAGATATCGACACTCTGAGGAGCGATGAACCCCTTCACTACTGGGTGTGCAGGCTTGACCTGTGGCCTGAGCTATCCCAATTTGCAATAGAACTTCTGGCCTGCCCCGCTTCAAGTGTCCTGTCAGAAAGGACCTTCGGTGCAGCAGGAGGTATTGTCACTGAGAAGAGAAGTTGCCTAGGTCAAAAAAGTCTAGATTACCTCACCTTTATTAAGATGAATGAGGGATGGATCCCAACGGGACTGACAGTGGGCAATACATCCGACTAAAAAAGGCCTGATGAGATGAGAAGGCCTTGGGCTAAAAATGGTCTACACGCTGCTGTATTTTAGCTCTGAATGCTGGTTGGCTTGCGTGACTCATCCGCCACCAATTAGGGTTCAAGCCGCAATGTTTTAGGGCAGTGCTCCCCAACCTTTTTATCGCCGTGGACCGGTAAACGTTTGATCCACGTACCGGTCCGCGGCCCGGGGGTTGGGGAACACTGTTTTAGGGCACTTTCTGCCTTGGAAACAAACATCAATTCTTCTGGCCGCTGCTACAGCAGTGGCTGCAACAATACCTAATTTTTCAGGCATGTGTACATGCCTAATTTTTCGGGCCTCTGGTGCTGCACTGTGGTTTCAAAAACCAAACCAAAAAAAAGGCACATAACAGGGATTAAACTGATAAGAATAATACTACTTAACACACCTTATAATAACGCCGAGAGAGGCAACGCAGAGAGAGGAGTCTGAAAAAGAGGAGTCAGAGGAGGAAGGTGGCTTTGAGGAGGTGGAAGACCAAACACAGCAGGCGTCCCAGGGGGCTTGTTGTCACCTTTCGGGGACCCTTGGTGTTGTACGTGGCTGGGTGGAGGAAGAGACCTTCAATGACATCAGTGAGGACAAGGAGCGGGACATGGCTAGCTTGGTATCCAACCTTGTGCAAATGGGGAGTTTGCGGTTGTGCAAATGGACTGTTTGCGGTTGTTTGCGATGCGTTAAACGGGGAGTTTGGTCTGTCACTGTGAAGCAGGCGTAACCCTTACACTACCTGATCGATACAACATCATACAGTAGGTCCCCCCCTCATTATTTTTATGGCCCCCACCCACCGCTCACGGGTGGGGGCAGGGGGGAGGACAGTAGGTCCCCCTTATCCTTATTTACTGAATATTCCCCTGTATAACAATGTTTGGCATTTAGTGAATATTCCCTATTCTGCTGTGTCAGTGTGTATCATGGTCTCTGAGGATAGGTGTCAATCCATATCTGCCAAGTGACCCTATGTAGGGGGAACAGTCTCTATTCTGCTCTGTGTCAGTGTGTATCATGGTCTCTGAGGACGGGTGTCAATCCATATCTGCCAAGTGACCCTATGTTGGGGTAACATTCCCTATTCTGATCTGTGTCAGTGTGTATCAGGGGCTCTGAGGACAGGTGTCAATCCATATCTGCCAAGTGACCCTATGTAGGAGGAACAGTCTCTATTCTGCTCTGTGTCAGTGTATATCAGGGGCTCTGAGGACAGGTGTCAATCCATATCTGCCAAGTGACCCTATGTAGGAGGAACAGTCTCTATTCTGCTCTGTATCAGTGTGTATCATGTTCTCTGAGGACAGGTGTCAATCCATATCTGCCAAGTGACCCTATGTAGGAGGAACAGTCTCTATTCTGCTCTGTGTCAGTGTGTATCATGGTCTCTGAGGACAGGTGTCAATCCATATCTGCCAAGTGACCCTATGTGGGAGGAACAGTCTCTATTCTGCTCTGTGTCAGTGTGTATCATGGTCTCTGAGGACAGGTGTCAATCCATATCTGCCAAGTGACCCTATGTAGGAGGAACAGTCTCTATTCTGCTCTGTGTCGGTGTGTATCATGGTCTCTGAGGACAGGTGTCAATCCATATCTGCCAAGTGACCCTATGTAGGAGAACAGTCTCTATTCTGCTCTGTGTCGGTGTGTATCAGGGGCTCTGAGGACAGGTGTCAATCCATATCTGCCAAGTGACCCTATGTTGGGGTAACATTCCCTATTCTGCTCTGTGTCAGTGTGTATCAGGGGCTCTGAGGACAGGTGTCAATCCATATCTGCCAAGTGACCCTATGTAGGGGGAACAGTCTCTATTCTGCTCTGTGTCAGTGTGTATCATGGTCTCTGAGGACAGGTGTCAATCCATATCTGCCAAGTGACCCTATGTAGGAGGAACAGTCCTCTATTCTGCTCTGTGTCAGTGTGTATCAGGGTCTCTGAGGACAGGTGTCAATCCATATGTCAAGGTGTCAATATGTCATATGTCAGGTGTCAATCCATATCCATTGTGATTTAGGAATGTTAGGTGATTTATGCCCTTTATGGATTAAGACCAGACTCTGCATCAACTGTGTAATTTTCCATGGGAGTTTTGCCATGGATCCCCCTCCGGCATGCCACAGTCCAGGTGTTAGTCCCCTTGAAACAACTTTTCCATCACTATTGTGGCCAGAAAGAGTCCCTGTGTGTTTTAAAATTCGCCTGCCCATTGAAGTCTATGGCGGTTCGCCCGGTTCGCGAACATTTGCAGAAGTTCAAGTTCGCCGTTCGCTAACCGAAAATTTCGGGTTCGCGACATCACTACATATTATCATTAAAAAAAATCATGTTACTATGTATCTCAGTAACTTCTAAATAACATATATGCTATCTATATACCACAAAGTGCTTTTAAATTCCTTTAAAATGACACATATGCTTATATATGTACAATAAAGTTCATCAGAAAATGTAAAGTGAGCTGTGTGCCTTTATACACATCAAAGTGCATTGAAGTGAATTAAAGTGATTTTTTTTTAGCTATATACAGCATAATGCACCCTATTTTCTCTAAGGTGCCATATATAATAGTGCATTTAGGTAGAATAACCTCATAATAACATGTACGCTATCTGCATATGATAAAGTGCCTTTAAATTAGTGTAAAGTAACACATATATATGTAATAAAGTGCATAAAAATTCAAAGTGACTTACATACCTATTATATACATAAAAGTGCTTGCAAGTGAATTGTAAAGTGATATATGTGCAATTATGTACATCAAAGTGCACACTATTAACTTAAAGTGCCATACACGCCTCTATGTACATCAAAGTGCATCTAAATTAGTATAAAGTGACTTCTGCCCTGTTTGTACATTAATCTGTCTGATATGTAATTTTAAGTACAGCTATAGATGAAAAATTATTTGTTGGTTCTTGATGAAGTTTAAGAGTACTTGTGTAAATCTAAGCAACATATACACCATGGTGCAACCATATCTACACCTCTAACTATTATTCATATAAGTCACAATTATATCTCAAAATTAATCTTATACATACCCCCACTCAAAACATATTAAGAATTTTATACATACAATATACCATTAAAAATATACCATTAAAATTATTTTTGATATTCGAGGCCAGCATTCTTCTTAATGTTCATATAAATGGATGATATGATATCATTTCATTTAAACCTCTGGGTGCAACTGTATTCAATTCTTGTATCCAAAATGTCTCTCTTCTTAGCAACAAATTTCCTCTTTTTCCTCCCCTTCTTAACAATGGTACATGAGCTATAGCCACAGATTTCAATGCTGTGAGTGGATGTTTATATTCTAAAAAATGTTTTGCCACCGGTTTATCGGTTTGTCCATCCCTGGATGCTGTTCTTATATTCAACCTATGTCCCCTAATTCGATCACATAGTTCTGTTTCTGTTTTTCCAATATAAACTAGACCGCAAGAGCAAGATATTTTGTAGATGACATAGGTCGTTTTACAAGTGATTGTGTATTAATCTTGTTACTCTTTTTTTTTATGTGGATGGTTAAATTTCATGAAGGGACCATATGTCCGCACGTCATGCACCCTAAACAGCGAACACTTCCCCTCACTTGTGGTTTATGATGCTTTAGATAGCTATCCTCTGGATCAGTCCTCATTAATACATCTCTCAGGTTTCTGCTCCTTTGGTAACAGATCCTTGGGGGCTCTTTAAACACCTTTGGCAGTGTGTCACCACATTCTAACATGTTCCAGTTTTTTTTCACTACGTTAGATACTTTCACTGCTTGTTTGTGAAATGTCATTGGAAAGACCATCCTAGGAGATGTCGTGGAATCCTTTGGCGTGAATGCACTCTTTGCCTCTTCTAACGCTTTTTCCAGGATTCTTTCACTGTAACCTCATTCTAGGAACTTGTTTTTCATTTGTATTAATTGTTGTTGTTTTGTTGTTTCATTAGAATTATTTCTTATAACCCTAAGAAATTGAGCACGAGGTATGGAGTTTTTAAGAGCCGTCAGATGAGCACTGTTGTAATGTAACATTGTGTTTCGATCCGTTGGTTTGGACAATTTTGTGTTCCTGTACAGATAACTCCAAGTCCAACAATTGGACCTTCTCTGTGCTAACATTAGCGGTCATTCGTACTGGTGTTGGAAGATGATTAATGTACTCCACCATTCCGTGTGCTTGTGTTTCCGTACCTCCCCATATAATTAACACATCATCTATAAAGCGAAAATAACTTATAATGTGTTGTTGAAATGGCTTCAGTATGTGCTCTGTTTCAAACACAACATATACGCATTCGCATACATGGGAGCCATAGCGGCACCCATGCACGTTCCAGATATTTGCATGTACCATTGTTGCTCGAAACGCAAGTGGTTGTTTTTCAATGTAAGTTCCAATAATTCAAGTGTGTACTCGATAGGAGGGCCTTTATAAACAGATGAAGAGGACAGCACCCATCTCATAGCCTCTACACCATCATCATGCGGGATGATGGTATAGAGGCTGTTGACGTCCATTGTAATAAGTACAGGTTGGCTTGCTTCTATATGTAGTGACTTCAAGATTGTCAAAAGCGAGTGTGTGTCTTTTACACAGGTATGGAGATTTTGGACTGTGTCTTTGAATAAAGCATCTAACCGTTTAGTTATTGGTTGTAAGACACTTCCAATTGCAGACACTATGGGGCACCTTGGTGGATCTGTTTGACTTTTATGTATTTTTGGGATGGTGTATATAATTGGTGTCCTCGGATGTTGCTCAATTAAATATAAATTTAGGCTATGGTCTATATAGTTAGCTCTCAATCCCATAGTTAGTAATCTTCTATTTTCCCTTGTACTTCTCTTGTTGGATCACCTTTTAATAATTCATATGTATTAGTGTCCTGCAACTGCCTCGTTATTTCTGCTGCATATTTATTGTAGTCCATAAAGACTATACACCCACCCTTATCGGCGGGCCGGATCACAATGGTTGAAATCCAAATCCTCAATGAGTTGACGTTGTTTCCTAGTCAAATTGTGTTGTCTGTGGCATGGTTATTTAATAACTTCCATAGTTTCATGTTCAACTGTAGACAAGAATGTTTTAATGTTCGCCTTGTTGCTTTGTGGGTCAAAGTGTGATTTCGGTTTGAATTGTGTCACTTACATTTGGTGGCTCCGTGTCTGATGCACACTCTCCTGAGATTACATCTATGGTGTGTGCTCTTGGGCGCACTATTCTCTTACGTGGCCTACTAGGTCTACATTGTTGTTCTCCATTCAGCCATTTGTAGACCCGGTGTTCCAGATAATCCTGTTGTACATATTCAGATTTTTGTTTCTTAAATCTGATGAGATCATTTTTATACTTCAACAATTCATCTTTTAGTTTATCTAGTAATTTCATACCCTCCGGGGTAGATAATAAAATAGTATGTTCTGTTTCAACCTCTGTTATTTTACGTACAATATTTTTCAGGTCAGTCTTCACATCTTGTATTAAGATTATCATGAGGTCCAATGATGCCTTATTGAGAACTGCAGTCCAGACTCTGCACACCTTTGCTTTTGATCTCCCAATAGTGGGTATATTAATTATCCGAAAGCCACGTGGAATCCGTATCGCCTTATAATAATCCGAGAGGAACAATCCATGTAGATCCAAGTCTATACGTTTCCTGTGTAGCATTAAGAGTTGAAAATATACATCTTTGCAGGTGACATTATATGGTAATTCAGTGCTAGATTGTACCTAAAGTATTGCTTGTGCCTCTTCTTTTGGTAAAATGGAGGGTTTCCACTTGTTCGGCATACCCTCCAGCTTGTAACATAAATTCATATATATGATCCATATTCAATAAGGAGTAAATTCCAATCAAATAACTATTTGTCCATTCTGTTGCAATAATAGCAGGATTAATTTGTCGGTGCATAGGATCAGAGTCTGTCAAAAATGGCTCTTGTTCTATATGTCTTCGCTTGTCCTTGCACACTGACTAATATTCTAAATGCTGGGTGCATTCTTATAGCCAATGCCAAAAAATTATACTATAAATAGTAAGAGGCTTGCACGCACGGTCTTTTCACGTAGTAAAATTCCTTTATTTCATATCCATGTTAAAACTCGACGTTTCAGCCCTCATCCATGACTTTGCTCAGTATCAATACATCACAAATGCATATAACAAACTTTTATATCCAAACAATTGATTAGTTAATTGATAAAATTCACTCACCACCCATGTAGCTAATTCATTTCCCCGCCGTCCTTAAAATTAGAATGCGCATGTTTCAATGCACTTTCATGTAGATAAAGGCACACAGGTTACTTTAAATTTTCTGATGCACTTTGTTGTACATATATAAGCTTAATTATTTTAATGAAATACATCTTGATCCTCCTATCCTCTATCTCTTTTTCTTGTCTAAGTAATTTAACAACTAATAAAACACTTCACCATTAAATTGTAAGCTAAATTGTCAGTCTTGACAGGCCCCTATTAATATAATCCTTGTGTGGCTACTTACTGGCTCACCGAAGTATGCAAATAAATTTTGTACTAACCGGTTTACTTGAAATTGTACTGTATACAGCTCGCATTACATCTGTTTGTATGTACGACTTGCAATGTATATAAAATAATTGTAAATTGCAATAAAGAAAATAAGTATTAGCAAAAGCAGCACCTGTTTGCTACTTATCTTCTTAATTCCTGTAGAAACTGTAAGGGTGTACTTAGTTTTTCACACATGGTTTCTCCATTTTGGCTTTATTTTTGTTAAATTAATCATGACATGGTGTAATATGTTATGTGTTGTTGTTACTCTGAGGATCCTGTAAAGACATAGGTCACATTTATTTCCCCTTATCTATTTTTATTAAATACGTCTTGATCCTCCTATCCTCTTTTTCTTGTTTATTCACATGTAGGGGTAACATAGTTACATAGCTTAAAAGAGACTTGCGTCCAAGTTCAGCCTTCCTCACATATGTTGTTGCTGTTGATCCAAAAGAAGGCAAAAAACCTAGTCTGAAGCGCTTCCAATTTTGCCATAAACTAGGAAAAAAAGTCCTTCTTGACCCCAAAATAGCAGTCAGATGTCTCCTTGGATCAAGCAGCTATTACCCCACTAATAAGAAATTATATGCCTGTATGTTATGTTTTTGTAAGTATTTATCCAATTGCAGTTTAAACATCTGTAGTGACTCGGACAAAACCACCTCTTCAGGCAGAGAATTCCATATCCTTATTGCTCTTACTGTAAAAAAAACCCTTTCTTTGCCTTAGATGAAAACTGTAATTTTACTCACCGTAAATTCCTTTTTCCTTAATATGGTGGCAGTACAATAAGGATGTACTCTTCCCTCGGGACAAGCATCTGAAATAAATAATTAACATAAAAAGTACCTCCCCTTACCAGGTATAAGAGACCCAACCAGCCCTGGGACCTCAGTACGTACCAAGAACACCTCAGTGAAGCCATAGAACACCCAAATATAATATATATACATAAGGGGAAGGAGTGATGTACTGCCAACATATTAAGGAAAAAGGAATTTACGGTGAGTAAAATTACAGTTTTTCCTGACATATGGTGGCAGTACAATAGGGATATATCGAGATCCCATACTAAGGGCGGGAAGTTAGGCAATAACAGCTTGTAACACCTTGTGCCCAAAATCAGCATCAGAGGCAGAGAATACGTCTAGCCTGTAATGCTTGACAAAAGTGTTGAAAGAAGACCAGGTAGACGCCTTGCATATATCTTCCGGAGAGGCACAAGCTTTTTCGGCCCAAGAGGCAGCCATGGCTCTAGTAGAATGTGCTTTAAAGGAGGCAGGCAGAGGTAGATACGAGGAAGAATAGGCCAATTTAATAGTATCCACCAGCCATCTAGCTAAAGTGGCCTTGGAGGCAACTTGCCCTTTAAATTTTCCAAAGAAATTCATGAATAGATGATCAGTCATCCTATACGTAGATGAGCAGTCCAAGTAGATTTTCAGAGATCTACCCACATCTAGTTGGCTCCAATCAAATTTCCAATCTGGCATAGATGGACTATTAAAGGAAGGAAGAAAAACAGGTTGGTTTATAACCTTGGAGGAGATGACTTTCGGAAGAAAGGAAGGCTTAGGGTACATAACCACTTTATCCGGAAGAAGTTTTGTAAAGGCAGAAGAGGAAGAAAGGCCCTGGAGTTCCCCTATCCTCTTAGCCGAAGTAATGGCCACCAAAAACACGGTTTTCAGGGACAGATTCTTCAATGAAGCTTCTTCCAAAGGTTCGAAAGGCTGAGTACACAGAGATTTCAAAACTAAAGACAAATCCCAAGAGGGAAAACAGATTTTCTTAGGAGGGTTTACGAGTCTAACAGCTTTAAAAAAATCTCCTAATGAGAGGATCAGAAGCCCAATTTTTTACCAAAAAATGACTGAGAGCGGAAACTTGGACTTTGAGGGTAGACAGACTAAAACCTTGAACAAGACCACCTTGCAAAAAATGAAGGATAGTATCAGTAGAATGAGAGGATCCTATGCAACAATGAGATATGCACCAGTGAAGAAATCTCGTCCAAATTTTTAAGTAGATAGAAGAAGTAGAGCTTCTGGTAGAATTTAACAGTAACTGAAACTTCTCTTCTTTATGCCCCTATTATGCAGAATTAGCCGTGCAGCAGCCAAGCCGTCAAGCCGTGCAGCAGCCAAGACGTCAACAATACTTCTACTGTAATTCCCTTGTTTTCCAGAAGATCCGGTGTTACCGGGAGTATCCAGTACTTTAAAGCCATCTTCTTTAAAACCGAGAACCAGCTGCGGTTTGGCCAGTACAGTATTATGGCCAGAATACGAGCTTGATCTGATGTTACCTTTTGCGGAATCCTTGGGACAAGGCTCACTGGGGGAAAAATTTAAACAAGGGGAAATTCCCACCGGATCGAAAGACCATCCATTACCAGCGGCTTGTCTACCTTGAAGAATGAGGCAAACGATCTTACTTTTGCATTTGATCTTCTTGCCATAAGGTCTATGACTGGCAGACCGAATCTCTTCACCAGAAGAGTGAAAATTTCTGGATTGAGAGACCACTCGTTCTGGGACCATTTTGATCTGCTTAAATCGTCCGCTACCATGTTGTTTACTCCTCGAATGTGAATGGCGGAAATGTCATCTAAATGACTTTAAGCCCAGGACATAATCCGTGAGCAAAGGAAATACAATTTTTTTACTCTTGTACCGCCTTGTTTGTTTAGGTAGGAGACTGTAGTCTGATTGTCCGACTGGATCTTTACAGCTTTTCCTATAAGCAAATCCTTGAATTGCTGAAGAGCATAGAGAACTGCAAACAACTCCCTGAAATATGAAGATTCCTTTGTTTCCTTTTTTGACCAAACACCTTGTCTTAAGTGATACAGGAGGAGAGCTCCCCAACCTGTATTTGAAGCGTCTGTAGAAATCACAATCCAAGATTTTTTACAAAAAGACAGGCCTTCTGTAATGAATTTTCCCCCTACCCACCAAGAGATCTTTTCTTTTGTATGATCTGATATACTCATTAAAGCATCCAAGTCTTCTTCCTTCTTTGGCCATTGGATAAGAATTTCCCACTGTAAGGGCCTTGATTCCGCTCTGGCCCATTTTACTGCCGGAATTGTAGAGGTCAGATTACCTAAAACCTGCATGGCTTTCCTCACTGAACATTCTGACATCAGAAGAAGGTTTTTTATTAAAATCTTTATCTTTTTTCCTCTTTTCTCTTGTTAGATGAACCGACAGAGACTCTGACTTGATCAAAAACCCTAGAAACAGGATAGACCTCATAGGGGTAAGGTGTGATTTTTCTAGGTTGATAATCCAACCATGTTCTTCCAGGATTTCTAATGTATAGGCCACATCTGACTCTAGAGTGCCTCTTGAATCTGCCTTTATTAACCAGTCGTCCAAGTAAGGTACTACTGTGATTCCTTGCATCCTTAAAAAAGCTGTGACCGGTGTGAGGACCTTTGTAAAAATCCTGGGTGCTGAAGCTAGCCCGAATGGAAGGGCTTTAAATTGGAAATGATGGACCTTTTTTCCTTTCCTTATAGCAAACCTCAGGTATTTTCTTGATTTCACATCCTCAGGAATATGCAGGTAGGCATCCTTTAGATCCAAAGTTGCCATGAAATCTCCTTTTTGAAGGATATGGGTGACAGACGCTATAGTTGGTAAGGAATGAGTTCAGGTTTTTTTAGATCCAAGATTGGACGAAAAGACATGTCCGGTTTTGGGACTAGGAACAACCTGGAGTATACCCCTTGATATACTTGGGAAGTTGGAATCCTTTCTACCACACCTTTTCTTAATAGGGAGACTGTAGCAGAAAAAAGGGCTTGTTTTTTTAACTTCGACCGGTAGACAAGGAAACACGGTCTTGGAACATCTGAGAATTTTATTCGGTATCCATTTTGCACCAGATTCAGAATCCATGGCTTTGTAGTGGTCTCCCTCCATCTGTGAACAAAACCTTGCAACTTTCCGCCCACTCTGATGGCGTCAGAAACGTTTGTTTCTGTCAGACTTAGGGTCTTTTTGTGTGTCAAATCTTGGATTTTTTCTTTGTTGACGAAAAAACCTGGGTTTTTCTTGAAAACCCCTACGGTTTTTGAACTGGAAATTTCTATATGTGGGTTTCCAGGCATATTTCCTGTCTTGAGGCAGGGCCTTCTTGGTTTCCGACATTTTTCGGATTAACTCTTCTAAAGGAGAACCAAACAACTTTTTCTTCTCCAAAGGCAGTTCACATAATGCAAATGTTGATGCAGTGTCTGCTGTCCAGGCTTTAAGCCACAGTGCCCTTCGGGCCACAGATGTCAAACCCATGACACGAGCCAAAAGCTTTATCACCTCCGTGACAATATCCATAAGGTACTCATTAGACAACCTTAAATTCTGGAACAGGAGGGAAAGACCTTTGTCTTGGTTATCATGCAGACCATCTTCCAAAGTGTTAAGCCAAAGATTCTGAGCTCTCACCACTGAAGCCCAGCTAATGCTGCTTTAGCCTGAAAACCTGCAGCCTGATAAGTCCTTCTGCTGGAAGTTTCAGCCCTCTCGGCAATTCTTCCCATTTATCTTCCTCCTCTATTTTAACAATACTTTTAAAATGTCTGGAGACAAAAGCCCTTTTCTCAGGGTTCTTCCATTCTCTGAATATAAAATACAGCATTTTTTGTTGGACTGGCAGTGTTTTACCCTTGGATTTATCTACCGTTTCATCAGAAAGGATAACATTAACCTCTTTAATAAATTTTCTCAACTCATCATGAGGAAATCCAACCTCAGAAATAGAAGAGTCGCTAGAGGATTCTGAATAAGAAAAAGAACATTCACCCAAGGATAGTTCTGAATTAGATGGAGTTCTCTTCCTTTTAGACTTCTGTTTAGTAGCTTTTACAGGAGAAGTGTGAGCAGGATCTTTAAAAGACTCAAAAGTCTGGGCCAGATTATCCTGAAACCAAGACAAAAAGGATTTCATCTCTTGTTGCTTGGATTTTTCTGGCGTCAAGGAAGAGCAAACATTACAGACTTTCCTTTTAAAACCATCTGGTAAAGGAGTCCGTTCCTGTTGGAACAAGAAAGAGAACTGAGGTCCCTGGGCTGGTTGGGTCTCTTATATGACTTTTTATGGTAATTTATTTCAGATGCTTGTCCCGAGGAAAGAGTACATCCCTATTGTCCTGCCACCATATGTTAGGAAAATCTCCTTTCTTTCAGCCTAAATGTGTGACCTTGTGTCCTATGTATAGCCCTGTTTATGAATAGATTTCCAGATAAAGGTTTGCGTGCAGTGATAGTTGGAAAATTACTGATTTTATCCTTTAGGTCTTTATCATACTGTAATATTGGCCAGTTCTGTGACGGCACGCAGAGCAAGAAATCTCCGGGACCTTTTGGTCCACAGTCACATTGAACCAATCACTCATAATCCAACATGGCTTACACCAACGGCAGGCATTTACCAATGCGGTCATTGCAAGGCCTGCAAATACATCAAACCATCTAAAACGGTTGAGAGTACAGTAACATCTAAGAATTACAAAGTAAAAGAATTTATCAATTGCAGCTCTACTAAAGTCATCTATTTGATAACCTGCAGCTGCAAGAAACAATATATTGGTAAAACATACTAAGAATTCAAAAGAAGGGTTCTTCAACACATCTGTTCTATTACTAATCTTAAGGTTTCCACCCCTGTTGGAAATCACGTGAGACTACACCACGATGGTGATCCCACTCATTTGACCTTTCAAGCCATAGAAAAATTATCTATGAATTCCAGAAAGGGAAATTACAATAGAATGCTACTAATGAAGGAATCAAGATGGATCTACTATTTCAAAACCCTGACCCCAAACAGTCTAAATGAGGAGTTCAACTTTACTCCTTTCATTCATAAATAATGTGCAATCATCTACATAAGATCCATCTTAGAACCAAGACATAGTTAATCTTTCTAATAACTAATGCAGTTTGAAAGTAGATTTCAAAGACATCTGTATTATAGCTCCAAATCCCTGTGGGCTATACTCTTCCGGTTGTATATAAATAACTTTAGCTCTCTACCATTGGAATCCAGCCTAGTCTATGGTCATATACCGGTGACATGTTAATACTAGCCGTATTTTACATGTTATAAACTAGATATACTCTTTCTTTCTCCACCTCTGCATTTCAAAGCAGACACATGTATAGACCATTCCATCTACACATATTGACAACCATTGGTCTCCAGTTTTCCTCCGGGAACCATAGGTAATCCAACTAGATCTACACCTTAGTTAGGTATCTCTAGATAGGTTTTCCGATACAATTTGTCTAGCACACATATACATACCTTTTTGGTGACCTACATATGGTGTAACAAGATGTGTCTCTTATTTTCCTCTATCATTGTATCTTTTCAGGTTTTATATATATTTTTTGATTCTTTATTTTACTTTAACCAGTCACACTCAGGTAACCATAGAAACCCATCTGGATCTATATTCAAGTTAGGTATCTCTAGATAGGCTTTTCGATATAATTTGCGTAGCACACATATACTTACCTTTTTGGCGAGCTATATATGGTGCAACAAGATGTGTTTCCTACTTTCCTTTACTATTGCATCATCTCAGGTTATATATATTTAGATTCCTTATATAACTTTAAGCAGTCACACTTACAGGGGACCCTCTCATGTTTCCAATCATTCTTGGGTGCATTAATAAGCTATTACTACCATATTCTACAATAAGATTATGTTCCTTCATCAAGTTATTCTGTGTCTAATTACAGACTCAGTTTAAATTCCTGGTGCTTTTTTGTACGGTATCTATTCAGTCCGATCTGCCTCTTTGTACCATTGTAGCTATATTCTGCTACCACACACATTTTTCCTATCTAGTCATTTTGTATGTAATGACAATATACAGTCATATTCTAGATACCTTAGTATATATATTTCGATCTCCTACTGCTCTATATTTTAGCACACTTCCAGGCGATCTTTTCTTTATCTGTATTCAGTTCTATGCGCATCCATACAACTTTCTCGTATAATTTACATTAGGTGGGCTAGTCTTCATTATCATAACTTCTCGGTCCTTCTGACCATGATACAAATAACAAGATACTTCATCCCTTTTTCATACACTCTGATAGACCTTTCTTTTTGTCCCAAGGAGTTAATTATATATATTTCTTATCCATACTCTCACCACTTCAATGTGGTATTAATGGGTGTATATTATTCACATTAATAGGATTGGGTTACATTGTTGGAATCTTTTTCTTGCCCTTTTTTTCATTATTATCATTACTATCTTTTTCTAGCCGAGACATTAAGAATATATATCCTCTGGTATCACTGTGCTCTTTGTCTGGGACCAGAAGGGGTTAATCAACTAGTCTTCCCCTGACGTCATGAATTGGGCGGTTCAATGGCCCATGACGTTGAGATATCCACCAATCAGAAATATTTGATCTGACCAATCACGAGCCACTGGCTCTATTTTAAACTGAGTGTTCCACATCGACTGGTTCCCTTCTGACGAGCCTGGTCGGGTGAAACGCGCGCGTCAAGGGATTTACCACGCCATCAGCAATATCAATTTGACATGCTCTTCTATTGCACTTTATTCTTTCTATCTATGAGGGGGGTTGGATGTAGGTGCCCTTGAAGGCACGGGTGGGCTATTTAGTCCGTGTACCTGATGTACTTTTCATCTTTTTTCTTACAATCTGTTTTTTGTTGTTGTTTTTTTTCCTCTTCTTCCTCCTACAATTATCATTTTTGCCAAGGAGGTGAGCTGTAGGTGCCCCTTCATAGCACATTGTGCATTTTTCCACAGCGAAACCCTAAATACATTTTAGGGGCTCCCTCAGCCTATTGGTAGATGTGTATACAGTTAACCTAACACTAAACCAACCGCTGACGAACAAGCTATAATCTATTTATTTATTTAGTCTGCTCTAATCTTATATATAGGCTCTCTATACTTATGGCAGTTTTTCCTATTTTACATTCAGGTCCCATACCCCCATCCCTCCCCTACTTATATCATATGGTTAACACATATTCCTGTATAGCACAGACGTATGCTATAACGGTAAACCTAGCAAGTGCAATACTAGAACCTCTCTAATCTACTGTTATCAAGCCAATCTCATTGATTTTAGCATTTCTTTCTATTTATGTATTTTCACACTGTATTTATTTTGTGTGTTACACTTGGGTGATTGCCTCATTTTTGGTTGGCAATTTTTAATATTTACTTAATTGTTTTTTGTTTTCTGAACTATATGATCAGTCTTCCGTGCGGTACTCTCATTTAGTTTCAAGTACCTAATAACGGGTATACTACTCCTTTTCTTTTTCGATTCCACTAGGGGTTATCGCCCTCCCCTGTAGTATACCTTTACGAGCCGTACTTATGCGTTTCTTCTTATCCCTTAATAGCCCTTCAAATATTTTCCCAGTTACAGAAGTTAAGCTCACAGGTCTATAATTTCCAGGCAAGGATTTTGAACCCTTTTTAAATATAGGAAAAACATCTGCCTTCCTCCAATGCTCCGGTACAACACCTGAAACAAAAGAATCTTGAAAAATTAAATACAGAGGTTCACTTATTTCCCACTTAGTTCCTTAAGTAGTCGTGGGTGAATACCGTCAGGCCCCGGAGCTTTATTTACATTAATTTTCTTTAAAAGCTGTAGCACCTTGTCTCGAGTTATCCAATCACAAATTATTTGCAAGTTTTTTGCAGCAATCATTTGCATATCTCTTGCCATAGGATCCTCATTAATATATAGTGAAGAAAAATAGTTATTTAAAATTTCTGCTTTTTCCTGGTCTTCATTAGCTAATAAACCCAACTCTGTTTCCAGTGTACCTACATTTTTTGTTTTTTTAGAATTGATGTACTTTTTTTTTTAATTTTGGGCTTGGTTTTGTATTCTTTAGCTATCAATTTCTAATTTTCTAGTTTAGCCACTTTAATTGCCTTTTTGCAAGCGTTATAGCCACTTTAATTGCCTTTTTGCAAGCGTTATTGGCTTCCTTATATCTTATATAGGATGCCTCTGATTTTGTCTGATTTAAATGCTTTAAATGCCCTTTTCTTATTTTTAATCTCTTGTTTTACTTCTCTACTAAGCCACATTGGTTTTAATTTGTTTCTTTTATATTTATTACCCAATGGTACATACTGAGAAATGTACCTTTCTAATATTTGTTTGAATAGTTTCCATTTATCCTCTGTTTTTATCACTAAGGAGTTTATGCCAGTCGATATGTTGTAGAGCTTCCCTAATCTTATTCAAATTGGCTTTTTTTAAATTATATTTTTTAGTATACCCCACTTGCTTTTGCTTTTTTGAGTTTATTTCAAAATTTACCATATTATGATCACTATTTCCCAAATGCTCCCCTACTTGATTGTTGGTTAAAAGATCAACATTGTTTGTTATGAAGAGATCCAGACAAGCATCCTTTCTAGTTGGTGCTTGTACCAGTTGTGACATAAAGGTGTCATTTAACTCATTCAAAAACCTGATTTCCCTTGCTGAAGTACTAGTCCCTCTATCCCAATTTGTGTCTGGGTAATTAAAATCTCCAATAATTAACGTGTTACCTCGATTTGCAGCTTTCTCGATTTGCTCTAACCACTGTTCTTCCTCAATAATATTTTCATTAGGTGGTTTATAACATATCCCAACCAATAATTGATTTCCCTTTGTTTGACCCAAGCTGATAGCTAACCATAAAGCCTCCACAATTTCCTCGTCACACTCCACATGCCTAAGATTTGACTTTAACTCATGGTTGACATATAAACATACCTCACCACCCTTCTTGTTTTTCCTATCCTTCCTAAATAATGTGTACCCATTTAAATTAACTGCCCAGTCATGTGTCTCATCCCACCATGTTTCTGTTATGCCTATTTCATATTGTTAATGTATGCTATTGCCTCTAGTTCCCCCATTTTGTTATATAGGCCCCTTGCATTAGTAAGCATACATTTAATATTATCATGAGTCTTTTGTACTTTTTGTGAATTATCAATATTACATACCTCCCCTGTTCTGAGCTTTCCCCTCCCCCCATCTCCACCGCCTTTGTTCCAAGCTAAAGCCCATCTACTTTAAATCCTATCTCCATTTTCTAGATTACTTTGACCCTCCACCCCTACCACTAGTTTAAAATCTCCTCCAACCTTCAAGCCATCCTATCCCCCAGCACAGCAGACCCTCTTCCGTTTAGGCGCAATCCATCATGACTATACAGGTTGTACCCAAGCGCAAAATCGGCCCAGTGCTCTAAAAACCCTAAACCCTCTTTCCTGCACCAAGACTTTAGCCACGCATTGACCTCTCTAATCTCCCGCTGCCTTTCTGCTGTAGCGCGCGGCACAGGTAATATTTCTGAAAAAATTACCTTGGAGGTCCTTTTCTTTAGCACCTTCCATTTTCCTCTGACTTTGTCATTGGTACCAATATGGACCATGACAGCTGGGTCAGCTCCAGCCCCTCCCAATAATCCCTCCACTCTGTCGGCAACATGCCGGACCCGAGCACCCGGGAGACAGCAAACTGTCCGGTTGAGTCGATCAGAGTGGCAGATTACCCTATCTACTCTCTTAATAATAGAGTCCCCTACCACCACAACCTGTCTAGACTTCCTTACCCTCTCAACCCCACCCGTACTAGAGGGGCTGTTCCCATGGCTGTTAGCAGGAACAGCTTCCTGTAGTACAGCTACTCCTGAGCTGATGCGCCCAACATCTTCACTCAAACGGACAAATCTGTTAGTCTGCATGAGATCAGGACTAGCTAAACCTTTTCTCTTCCCTGCCCCCCTGCTTCCTCGCCCCACTGTCACCCAGCTACGTGCCTGTTCCCCATCTGTCTTATCTCCTCCCTCTCCACTACCTGTCCCCACTAAACTCTGCTCAGTGAGCAGCAGACTCCTCTCAAGATTGTCAATCTCCCTCAGTGTTACAATTTGCCTCTCCAGATCTCTAATCTGAGCTTCCAGAAATGCCACTTGCTCACACCCACCACAGAGGTATGGACCCTGGACAGAATCATCCAGGCATGCATACATGCGGCATGATGTGCACCGAGTTAAACTCGCATTCTTGCTAGCACTCATCCCCAGTTACAAAAAAACACAAGTGAGCAAAAACAACATTTACCCTCTTGGTTTAAACATCCTTGTAGTTTAAAAACTCCTGTTGTTTTAACTCCTACTTTAAAGAGCCTACTTTCAAGCAAACTCCAGTGAGCAAGCTCTGTGAGTCAGTAGTGGGTTTATATTGGCAATACAAATCCCACACAGTTGGAATTTAAGGGGCACTCCCCCTAATTAGCTCAGCAGCAGCAGAACCCAAAAGGAGGGGAATAGAAACAAGAGATAAAAATAAAAAATAAAAATAAAAAATAAAACGTTTTAAATAACACCAGCAAGGAGAAAATATAGAAGAAAAAAAAAAAAGGATAAATTTTAAATATATCCAGCAAAGAGAAAATAAAATATATATAAAAAGTGGAAAAAAGTTACAAAAAATTAAAATAAATCAAAACAGCAAGGAGAAAAATAAATTAAAAAGGGTAAAAGTAAAAAAAAAATACAAAACACAAAATACAAAAATTGAAACCTGCTTTTTTCCCCACTTGGTACACAGACAGCACCCCTACCCCCCATAGCACAGCGCAGCACTCCTACCCTCCACACACACACACACAGTACTCCTACTCCCCCACACACAGTACCCCTACTCCCCACACACACAGTACCCCTACTCCCCACACACACCCCTAACCCCCCCACACACAGTGCCCCTACCCCCACCCAGCACCCCTACCCCACATGCAGCACAGCACCCCTACCCCAACACACACAGCACCCCTACCCCCCACAGCACAGCACCCCTACCCCACATGCAGCACAGCACCCCTACCCCACATGCAGCACAGCACCCCTACCCCCCACAGCACCCCTACCCCACATGCAGCACCCCTATCCCACATGCAGCACAGCACCCCTACCTCCCCACACACACACACACACAGCACCCTACCCAACACACAGCACAGCACCCCTCGCACAAACACACACACACAGCACCCCTCAGACACACACAGCACCCCTCAGACACACAGCACACCACACACAAACACATACACTGCACCCCTCAAGGCAGTGTGTGTGTGTGTATTCAGCCGTCTGTGTGTGCGTGTACTCAGCAGTGTGTGTATTCAGTGGACTGTGTGTGTATGTATTCAGCAGACTGTGTGTGTATGTATTCAGCAGACTGTGTGTGTGTACTCAGGAGCCTGTGTGTGTGTATTCATCAGTCTGTGTATGTGTGTATGTGTATTCAGCAGTCTGTATGTACTCAGCAGTGTGTGTATTCAGTGGACTGTGTGTGTATTCGTATTCAGCAGGCTGTGTGTGTGTGTAAGTATTCAGCAGGCTGTGTGTGTGTGTATTCAGCAGTCTATGTATTTAGCAGTCTGTGTGTATGTATTGCATTTGTTGGAGATACTAATAAATATAAGCTTAATTTTATCCATTATTTAAAATTTGTATCATTCAACTCTCTGTTGTGTTCTTTTAAAACAAAAGCTGTTACTTAGTTTGGACAACCGTACAAGTTATTTTTTTCTAAACTTAAACCTCAGTATTCAGGTTTAATTGCCGTGTTGGCACTTTGAGGAAAAAAAAGTTGGCATGTATTGTGGTATGGGCACTCGGGCTCAAAAAGGTTCGCCATCACTTCACTGCATTAGGGTGTGCAACCTAAAGCAGAAACACATGCCGTGTGTATATGTATTTTTGTATATACATACACATATATATATGCAAATGGTGTGCAGTGTGTGTGATTGTGAGGGGTGCAGTGTGTAAGGGGTGCAGTGTGTAAGGGGTGTGTGTGATTGTGAAGGGTGCAGTGTGTGGTACATTGTGTGTGATTGTGAGGGGTGGGTTGTAGTGTGAGAGAAGCTTTGCAGGCTAGGATAGGGGTCTGAGAGGGAAGCAGCTTTTTAATTTCATTATACTTATTTTAATATATTTTTTTTTTTTTAAGTGTTTAGGCCCCACCCTCTCCTCCCTCCTTGTTTCTTACCTGCATCGTGGGAGGAGGGGTGGTCAGCATATTCCCTGGTGGTCCGGTGGCACTGTAGGGGCTCTCAACCTTCACCTCTGCAGCTCCACTGGTGAAGGCTCTTCTTGCGAGTCCCGGCACCACGTGGAATTGAGCATTGCCGTGTGGGGGCTGAAAGTGTTTGGCAATGCTGATAGTGTATGTGGTGACCGTGTGTGTGCGTGGGGATGATAGGGTGTGGGTGGGGGTGACTGGGTCTGTGAAGGGGTGTGTGAAGGGGGGCTGTGACAGTGTGTGTGTGGGGGGGGATGTGACAGGGTGTGGGTGGGGGTGACAGGGTGGGGGGTAGAGTGGCTGTGACTGGCTGGAGATCGCAGGATTTTATCCATTTTTACTCCGCCAGTAGTAAGCTGCAGACTGAAGGCTTTATCTCCGTCAGGGCAGACTGACAGGAGGGGCCTCGCACCCGGTGGCATTGTGAGCAAGCCGCAGGGCCCCCTCCGACATGTATTCAGCAGTCTATGTATTTAGCAGTCTGTGTGTGTATGTATTGCATTTGTTGGAGATACTAATAAATATAAGCTTAATTTTATCCATTATTTAAAATTTGTATCATTGAACTCTGTTGTTGTGTTCTTTTAAAACAAAAGTTGTTAATTAGTTTGGACAACTGTACAAGTTATTTTTTCTAAACTTAAATCTCAGTATTCGGGTTTAATTGCCTAAGGCAGTGCAGCACGGGGGCATGATTAGGGTGTGCCCAGGCACACCCGGTGTGTACGCCTATGGTGCCCAGATAAGTTTACAGGGTTTAGTTAAACTTAGCCCATTCTAACCGTATCAGTTTATATAGGCAGATGTTATTAGCCTTTCTATAAAAACCCTTTTCCATTTGAAATTGATAGTTGATTTGATTAACCCCTTAAGACCGGAGGGCGTACTATTACGCCCTATTTTAGGCGGCTCTAATAGTACGCCCTTTGGTCTTTCTTTACTTACCCGGTCGGGAGGACTCCCAGGGAGCCCCCCACGGCACGTCTGACCCCCTGGCAGCCCCCCCGGCCTTGTGAGAGTGAGGTCCTTGCGAGGACCTCACAATCACATGGCCGGGATAGCTGCCTCCTGCATTGCCATTGTAGTCTCCCTGCTGGCTGGAAATAAAATTAAAATAAGTTAAAAAGTGTAAAATATATATATATATATTTTTTTTTATTTTTTTTTTTTTTTTTAAGGCCGTTTGGCCTGTATTTGTGGGAGGGGCTTAAATTAATTCACTCCCCTATATAAGGGACACCCCTTACCTGACTCATATTGCTTGAGGTCAGCATCAGAATGATTTCCACTTCCGGGTCATCTAGACGCCATTTTACCTGATTACTCTATGAGGTTTTCTAAGCTGAGCTGTGTCAGGAATTCAGCCACAGGCTTTTCCGGCCTTCCACATTCTTTCTTCAATCTATCGCTGTGGATGGTGTCCAAGTGACTCACAAACCGTAAGTCGACCTACCCGTTACGCCAGGCATCTGGCACCATGCACGGGTCAGGTCCTCACTTTACGGCTGCATTTTGTCTAAATCTGTCCTAAAACCATTGCATGTTCATGCATATCATTCGTTTAAATTCACTTGTTTATATCTGTCACTGGCTCATTTCGAGCATTAGCATACTTCCAAACGGGAACACATTCTGTTTCAAATGCCTAAACATACTAGGCAATTCTGTGCGTGCATTTCGAATCTCACTGCTCGTTTCGTTTTGTTTCCCTGACATACCAGGCTCACGGTTCGTGCAATTTTCTACCAAACGGGAACTAGTTCATGCATTTACTATTGTACTACACACACACACACACACACACACGTTTCGTGCGTTTACAACCCACGAACAGAACTTTGGTTTGTTACAATGACTGTTATTAAGCTATTATGTTCACTTTTTGTATATTGTCAAACGGGCATTGTTTGTTTCCCTGTCATACAACTATAATGCTGGGGAATAGCTCACGAACAATGTTTCACATAAACCACACTGACTTCTACAGGTCACTCTCAAAATCTCACGTTAACCTTGCATTTGGATTAACCCCTTAAGGACCAAACTCTGGAATAAAAGGGAATCATGATATGTCACACATGTCATGTATCCTTCAAGGGTTAAAGGGTATTTTACCATACAATCAGCATTTCTGACCCCTACTGGTCAACAGCAAAACTGTCTTCACATGTCATATACAATTACCAGCCAATATAAATTACACATAAGATTGTTTTAAACATAACCATAAATTAAACTCCAACACGGGCTCAACTTCAGGTTTAATTCACAATAATTTACATTTCACATTAAGACCAACAGTGGTTCTATCAACACTGCCACCTACAGGTCTGTCAAGTACATTGACAATTTTCATGGGGTTTTTCATGGGGTTTTACAAACACCAAAACACTGACCCCTATAGGTCAACAGACAAACAACATTTCACATACCAATCAGTATCAACTACACTGCCACGTATAGGGCACTCGGCAGATCTCCAGTGCACTTGCATTTTGCAACACCATGTTCACGGACCATTCAATAATGCATACAACAATTTACATAGCAAGCAGTATATCAACATCTGTTATAAATACACATATTATTACACAGTAGCACACGCATCTGTATATACGTAACTGGTAATATGGTTCACATACATACAGCACTTAATGGGTTAAGATTGATACATATTTAACCAGTATGGATATGATGTTTAATATTTACATATCACAGCACTTTACTTTCACATATACTGTATGTTTTAAGATAAGCTTGGTCTATGCTATATTTCCTTATGCCATACGATTTTATCCATTCAGGTTACAGTTACTACTAAAAAACCTATACGGATTGTCAGGTTCAATACCATACAACCAGGTACGTACACCTGCTCACGTAGTTATCCATCTCTTACCTTCCCTGGAATAGTAATATTGTACTGGCAATTAGGGTTCTAGGGCCCAATAGGTATTACCCCCTGTTTTCTCTGCATTATGCTTCGGTTAGTGGTCCCGCGAGGCCAACACCCCACCTCACACTCTGAGGCATACACCCCTCAGGCCACTCGTGAGCTAGCCGCCTTGCATTGTATCATGGAGAGGGCCTCACCTGTCACTCCCCTTCCTATTTTCTGGTTACTGTCACCGAGAGGCCAACATCCTGCCACAACGTTCGGTGGCCACAAAAAATCCCCTCGTGCCAAGCATAGATAGAGCCTCTCAAGCCACTTGGCAACTAGCAGGGCCTCACCAGTCACCAAAAAACACCAAGCCTAATTGTTTCGCCTTACGGCTTAGCTAGCAAGCCGGTACAAGACCCCTGGGTACAAATATATAATTGCAATTTTATTGTTATTTAAGTATTTCTCAAAAAGATGGTAAAGAATCACCTCTTCCTAGCACCCCGGCTAGAAGTGATACACCTTCATCTCTTACCTTCCCTGGAGTAGTAGTAATGTACTGGCAATTAGGGTTCTCTAGCCCAATAGGTATAAACCCCTGTTTTCTCTGCTTTATGCTTCAGTTAGTGGTCCCGCGAGGCCAACACCCCGCCTCACACTCGGAGGCATACACCCCTCGGGCCACTCGTGAGCTAGCCGCCTCGCATTGTATCATAGAGAGGGCCTCACCTGTCACTCCCCTTCCTATTACACTCGGAGGCATACACCCCTCGGGCCACTTGTGAGCTAGCCGCCTCACATTGTATCATAGAGAGGGCCTCACCTGTCACTCCCCTTCCTATTTTCTGGTTACTGTCACCGAGAGGCCAACATCCTGCCACAATGTTCGGTGGCCACAAAAAATCCCCTCGCGCCAAGCATAGATAGAGCCTCTCAAGCCACTTGGCAACCAGCAGGGCCTCACCAGTCACCAAAAAACACCAAGCCTAATCGTTTCGCCTTACGGCTTAGCTAGCAAGCCAGTACAAGACCCCTGGGTACAAATAATTGCAATCTTTATTGTTATTTAAGTATTTTTCAAAAAGATGGTGAAGAATCACCTCTTCCTGGCACCCTGGCTAGAAGTGATACACCTTCAAGCAGAGGAGATGTAGCTCCGACCTAAGGAGGCGACAAATCCCCTACCCTGCCACAGCAAGGAAACACGGAGGCAAGGGAAGGCCCAGCAACACCAACTCAGGTGACACCCAGGTCATGCTAGCCTCACTCAAACTCATGAGCCAAAAAATTTACGACAGACTGGCAATCTCGAGTCGGTCACAGCCCTCACAAGGCTGGGCCTCACGCTACTGTACAATCAGCACCAACCGAAACTCGGTTACCTGGTACAATCAATTCTTGGTACAAGACGTTAACCCTGCACATATGATCCCGGCACATTGGGGAAACAAGGCATATATATGTATGATGATGTATCTATGATGGTCAGACCCAGGGATTCTAGGTAAATCGGGAACTGACCATCCCTTGGTTGTGTTGGCATTTGGAATATGTAGAGATGCTTATTTGTGCAGGTACCTATACAGAAGGGATTTTCTCCCAAACAAACGGACGAGCACTCTCAGGCTCCAGGTACCAGCACCTCTGAACTACCAGAGACAATTGGTATTAGTAGTTGCATTGCATATATGTTCAAATCATTCAGGGCACATGACAAACCATGTGTCCCAATACAACTTACAAATAACGTACTCACCATCTGTACACACCAATGCATTTTCAACACTACTGACTCATCATCCTTCCAGACTTGTAGTAGATTTACTAAGGCTCTGGAGCTTCAAAGGGCTCCCATACATGTATCATAAATAAACCCTCAAGGAATATAGCATGCCCTCACTTACAGTCAGCACAACAGAACCGTCGGCTGTAAACACACATAGCCAAGATTTGCAGAGGGGTTTTTACTTGGGTTTCCAATCTCCACCATTTACAGCATGGCACCAAACACAAACACATTGGTATTGTCACAAGGGAATCTTCCCTTAAACAAAGACTTACCATAGACTTATTGGCACCACACACCTTCCCTACCCCAAGTCTCAACTCCCTCATACCCTCCGAGGAGTTTCCTTACTATACACACCATTGATCTACCTTTACAGCTATCACTCAAGCATGGGTTGAAGCTTCGTTAAGTAATATCATCAACACAGTAAACGGCTGCCATCTACCCTACAAACTGGCACTTACATGGCATAAAATGGGCAATCCTTTCCCCGCTAAAAGCAGCTGCTGTGGCATGGGGTAAATCATGGTCAGGGTTATCAATCCGTTGTTACTCAGACAACTAAGCACATGTCATATCATCAACAAATGCCACTCATCATCCATACGATCATGGTATTGCTGGGGAACTCACTTGGTTGGCCACTTACCACATTTCTTTTACTTTCATGTACCAGGCCGGGGTATACATCCCTGCCGACAATTGTCTCATTTATATTCCAGGCATGTTCATCATACGCTTCCTACAGCAGCCCATACAGTCACGGCCACTCTTTTGTTCCAGAGACAAAATCATGGATTAGACATACTCATGCAGCATAGCATGCACTATCCCACCTAGCACTTTCATCCCATCCTTGTAGAACGCATAACACAGCTATTCACTGGCTTTAAAGAATCTCATTGGAACACGACATAGCTCAACCTGTGTCATAACATTTCTCCTAGGTTTTGCTTCATTTTTTGCCACCTTAAACTAAAACCATCAATTATATATTTTACAGGCATTCAACAACAGACAAGAATATACTATACCATCCCCCCACGTTCCACTCAGAGATTACCAATAGCCATCCAACTTTTCCATCCTTATCGGACCTATTAGAGCTACAACCATTCAATTATACCACCAAGTCGGCCATTACCAGCCATGCACACTGCCTTTTATGCCTTTCTCAGGCCAGAGAATCCACTACCATAACCACCACTCAGACAGATCATTGTCTTCAACGATCCCACGTATGTAAACACATATATCATTACCTATTGGTTCTACCACATTCCGAAACAAGTCAACACGCACCAACAGTAGAGATAACATACTATCCTACCCACAACAAATGGTGTCCAGTTGCGGTCCTAGATTCCTACCTTTAAAATCCTTCAAGGAATTAAATAACGTAATGCATTTAAGGAAATGTCTGGTTAATTTGTATATATTGTTGACTGTATTAAATCTTTGATTATTCTTTTTGCCCTCTTTATTTACAGGCCTATCGTATCGTCGGTCTCGGCACACCACAACCGACTTGCTCCTTTTATACTATCCTACGCTTATGCTGGAACCTTACTCCATATACGGCTATTTGCCCCGAACACAAGTTTTAAGGCCATTTGGCCTGTATTTGTGGGAGGGGCTTAAATTCCCCTATATAAGGGACACCCCTTACCTGACTCATATCGCTTGAGGTCAGCATCAGAATGACCCTCCCACCCACTCCTCATTTCAACACTTTCTCTTTTCTTTCCATTTACTTTACTTTCTTACTCCTTGGTGGGCCCTCTTTATTTACAGACCTACCGTATCGTCGGTCTCGGCACACCACAACCGACTTGCTCCCTTTATACTATCCTACACTTATGCTGGAACCTTACTCCATATACGGCTATTTGCCCCGAACACATATACATACATATATATATATATATATATATATATATATATATATATATATATATATATATATATATATATATATATATATATATATATATATATATATATATATATATATACACACACACACACTGTCTAGGTGTATTTTACTATTAATATAGATATAGAGAGAGAGAGAGAGAAAAAAAACAGCGCTAAATTGCCACAATAAAATTATAAGAAAGGCAGCACTCCTCAAAGGGGAGTCCCCAATAATCCCCTAATGGTAACAGATAGCAAGAACAAACAGAGATATAAGGATGCACCTAAAACTTGATAAAATAAAAGACTAAATTAGTCAGATAAAATACAGAATAAAATAAGTAATAAAACAATAGTCCAATAAAATAGGCTTATCACAGTCCGTGAGGGTAGGTCCCACTTGTAAAGGAATATTCTTTAGGGTGTAGATGGGATATATCCTGGTTCCTGAACTTGGAGAGGGAGAGTGCCGCTCCAATCAGCATGTAGTGTTAATTCCTGCAAATGTAGAATCTCCCACTAGCTACAGCAAAGCTAGGATACACCTTTCCCCACAACACGAGTCGATGCTGCGAGTTGAGGGTAAAATGAACTGTTTTAATGGCACTCATGCACGGTAATTTATACAAGTTATCACGCCAGAGGACAACCCCTCTGGACCTGATGGTAAACTGGACAATGCAATGTCCCAACCAATAAGAGTAAAGTGCATCCTATGAAAACACTCCCCCTACCCTGGAGATAATTGGTCTCAACGGTTACACTAACCTAATTATCTCCAGGTCCATGAAAATAACACATTTTATTACTTACATGAAAACATAAAAATGCATAACTTTTATATTTTAATACTAAAATATCCCATTCGACCATTCTCTGTATAGCTCAGATCTGAGCGCACAAAATATACGAATGGCGTTCAGATCTCTCGAACGGTGTGTAAGACACGAAATTAAAATCTGTTCGTATGGTTTTGTACGAAGGGATGGGACAACAGCACCTCAGCGGGGTTCGTGCAAACCAGGAACCGATTATAGTTCCAGGGGTTGTACGTTTAGGTCCCGCCGAGCATTCAACGACAAAAGATGGCCACCGCCTCGTGTTCGGCATACGAACGGCGACCACCTTGGGATAAGTACTTAGATTGCGGTTAACCGCAGAAACCACCGCTTAATTGAAGACACGCCGGAATCTAGGTGGTCGTCGTTCGAAAGTTTTTTCGTGAGTTGGTTTGGTATCCCATTCGGTCAATTGTAGATGAACGGTGACCACCCTAAAGAAGTTTCACTGCTGGAACAAAATGCATACCATATTGTTTTTATTACTATTATTTTATTGCTGTAATAAAGAATTTTCGTTGCCTGCTATATGGATCCCTATTTGTTTCCTGGCTAATAGTGGTGACTACAAGAAAAAGGAGGCTATAACCTCTTCCATCTCCTTCAGGGGAGGCACCTTTGTAGCTCTTGAAATTCTACATGCTTGTGAGTGCATTTTATCAGTGTATAAAATTATACTTATTATATTGTGATAGTATCAAACTGTTTTATTTTTTTCTTTTAGAAATATCAGCTGTATCCTAGATTGTTTGTGTATAAATATAGTTGTGTTAAAGGGACACTATAGTCTACATATAAAAGCAAGAAAGACAGGTCCCCCAGCCTTCTTTCTTGCTTTTCTATGAACTTGCCCATATTAAAAATAATTTTCGAGCCCTTTTTATTATATAAACTTACCTCGGTTCCAGCGCTGAGATCCCCGTCAGGCCACGCCTCCTTTTTCATCAAAATGACGAAATCGCAGGGCTCAATCAGACGCTTCTCTCAGAGTGTTATTGCAATCTGGTGCGCGTGCGTGGCTTCACGCTGCACCAATCGCGTTCTTCATAGAGCGGCATTGAATGTCGTCCTATGAAGACACTAGCGCTATACCGCGCATAGAGCTCAGCTCGCTGTTTGTGCCCAACCCCCTCCTAACCCAAAACTATGCAAACTCTATATATAGTGTTTGTATAAAAACACAAAATTTAAATAAATATTGTTTAACATACACACACAATCTATCTCTTTCTATCTATCTCTATAGATCTCTATCTATTTATATCTTTCTATCTATCTCTATTTATATCTTTCTATCTCTATCTAACTATTTCTATTTCTTTCTATCTATCTAGATATCTATCTATCTCTATTTATATCTATGTGCCCTGTGTTCTGTTGACAGCAGATCTGAGTGGATTGAGGCGTTTTATGCCTCAATTAACTCGGAAGTCCCTCTGGTGGCAGTCTGAGTGACTTCAACTGGAGGTGTTCCTAGCTTTGAATGTAAACAATGTATTTTCCTCAGAAAATAGTGTTTACATGGGAAAGGCTGCAGGGAGCTATAGATCTCACCTGAACAACCTCATTATTATTATTATTATTATGATATTTATATAGCGCCATCAAATTCCGCAGCGCTTTACAATGCGTGGACGAACAGACATGTAGTTGTAACCAGACAAGTTGGACACACAGGAACAGAGGGGTTGAGGGCCCTGCTCAATGAGCTTACATGCTGGAGGGAGTGGGGTAAAATGACACAAAAGGTAAGGATAGTATTAGGACTAGTGACAGCTGCAGAAGAGGAATCAGTCAGGAGTTATTAACAGTTTAATTGATACGCTTTTATGAAGAAGTGGGAGACTGGTGAGCATCTAACGGAGGAGGGGAAGGAAGTTCCACAGGAACGTGCAGCTCCCTCGGTATGGAAGGCGAGCATCAGAGGTGGGAGTACGGACAGAAGATAGACGTAAGTCTTCAGCAGATCGTAAGGGCCTAGACGGGACATACTTGTGTATAAGGGAGGATAGATAGGTGGGGGCAGCATTATGTAGAGATTTGAAAGCAAGAACCAGAATTTTAAATTGAGCTCTATATTTTATAGGAAGCCAATGTAGGGACTGACAGAAGGATGAGGCATGGGAGGGCGCGACAGAGCTATTTGTTCTCTAAAATTCTTATTCACACATGAACGTAACGCCAAGCTCAAGCAACGCCTGAAGCGACACAGTGGAGTCATGAAAGGACAGTGGAATGGACCAACACCTTAGTCGCATCTGGCGTTAAGTAGGGGCGGAGGCGCGCAATGTTTTTGAGATGGAAATGACAGGATCTGGCGATAGACTGAACATGAGGCTTGAAGGAGAGGTCGGCGTCAAAGAGGACACCTAGGCAGCAAGCCTGCATGGTGGAGCTGATGGTAGCATCGTTGACTTGGAGGGAGACAGACACAGGAGTAACAACACTTGAGGGAGGAAAGACCAGAATTTCAGTTTTGGTCAAGTTTAATTTAAGGAAGTGGGCAGCCATCCAATTAGAAACAGCAGAGAGGCAGTCAGAGACACTACTCAAGAGGGACAGGGAGAGATCAGGAGAGGACAGATAGATTTGCTTGTCATCTGCATAGAAATGATATTGGAAGCCAAAGGAGCTAATGAGTTTATCAAGGGAGACAGTATAGATGGAGAACAGGAGGGGACCAAGGACTGAACCTTGGGGGACACCAACAGAGAGGAGTTGGGGAAAAGAAGCAGAGCCAGAGAAAGAAACACTTTAAGAGCGGTGGGAGAGGTAATATTAAGCTGAAGTTGTAGGTGACTATAGTGTCCCTTTAACACCTTAAGGACGCATGATGGAAAACTTACATCATGCAGTATTTTCCAGCAGGGTCTATTACCTTGCTGGTACCTATGAGCCCCACTCTCACCTGGGGCCAGAATTAGTGGCCCCAGACTGACTGATGCTCTGTTTGCAGAGCTCAAAGTGAGCGCTGCAAACAAGCATTTAAATGGGGATTTAAATCCCCACTATTACAATTTGGTGTGATCAGGGTTAAATCCCTGCTCACACAAGGGAGTTCCAGGTATCAATGGAAACCTGGGGCTCCCCTCTATCAGCTGGGGACATTTTTAGCGACCCCAGCCTTTTTGATGAGCTACATGCAGTGCTGGAAGTCAGCGCGGCATGTATCTGCTTAAATAGGCATTTAAATGCCTATATCTAGATTGTGGTGTAAGCAGGGTTAAATCCCTGCTCACACCAGGAAACCCAGGTATCATTAGAAACCTGGTAGGATTGAGAGTAGGATTAAGGTTATAATTAGGGTCACACATGGGATTATGTTATGGGTTAGGATTGTGGTAAGGGTTTATTATTAGATTGAGGGTTAGATTTGGGATTAGGATTTGGTTTAGAATTAGGGCTTGGTTTAGGATTACGGATTTAGATTGGGATTAAGATTAAGATCGCTACTTTCCAAAGATATACACATGGGGTATATTTGTACTGAGAAGATGTTGCTGAGTACAGATAAGATAATTTGATGACAGTGGGACACACGTGATTTAAAAAATAAGCTTTAAAAATACTATGTGCATGTAAAAATGTTGAAATAAAAATGAATACCACAAGCTTTGAAACAAAATGGTAACAAAATGTCACTTCAATAAAGCTTATAATATTTTATGTGAGAGTCCCCATGGTGTCCACTTTTGTAAATGATATGCATTGGTTGTGTAATTTAAAAATATAAGCCACTAAAATGCCCCAAAATGAAACAATGACCCATTGTCAATTTGCCATTTAAAAAAAAAAAACTGTACTGGGCTGGGTATGATTTTAGCCCTGTATTTTTTTCACAAAAATCTGGCTAAGGTGTTTGTGACGAGAGCAATCTCGCCACATTGCATTGGAGAAGCCTTGCTGCCCGTCTGCTGCCTCTGGATTATGGCCCCCTGTTAAAAGACTTTGTTTTGCCTGCAGAAAAGCTGTATTCGTGCTTTTCTGCCAGTTGTTCGGTAGTTTTGTTTGAATGTGTTATACCCCAGATAGGAATCCCATGGAGCCCATTCGTATAAAACTGACTGTAAAGACTTTGGCTCCATGGCGATTAAACTGTATTCGTGTGGTCTGAGCGCCATTCACTTAATAATGTGCGCTCAGACCTGAGCTATCTGGGGATATGTTAAATGTATAGTTTTAATGTAATGTGTCTTACCTGGTGTATTTTAACAGTAATACTTGTTTTAGTATCCCCATGTGCATAATGGAGATTTGCCTTTGTCTTGGGAGATAATTGAATTACTTCTCAGTTATCTCCCAGGGCAGAGGGGAGGAAGCCAGGATGCATTGTGGGAATATATTGTGACTGTGTGTCCTATTTGTCTGCTTGTCTGTCCCTTGTCACAGTCTCCCATTTGGTCCCCTAGGGGAGTGTCCACCAGGTGGGAGACCTGCATAAATACTGGGCAGGTAGCCCTCATTAAACAGACCACTGCTTGACCCTCAACACAGAGCCTTGTCTAGTTCTTGGGGGGATTCACTGTATGCTGTTAGAGACTGATTGCCAGGAGTGTAAGCTGATTGTCTGCTTTTCCTGTTCGTCTGCTAGCAGCTATTTGGGAGGTTCCAGTTCGGGAGTTGGAGTGCTATTTTGTATCCAGTTCGGGAGTTTGGTGTTCTGCAGTAGCTGTGCCAGTATCTCTGGAAAGGGGGCCGATCGCCTAAACGGTTTTTACCCCTTTTGTGCAAAATGGTCCGTTACAGTGT
>OW240912.1:150979577-150998280 GCA_933207985.1 Pelobates cultripes
TGTTTTGGGAAGTTCAAGATCTTTTTGATTCAAATTCCTTAAGTCATCTTGAAGAGAGGAAAGGATTCCAATTATTTTGTTAGAAGGATAATCATCAATAGAAGTTTTATAAGAAATTCGAAAGAGGGCGTCAGCTTTTTGATTTCTAGTTCCAGGTCTGTATACTAATTGGAAGTTAAAGCGGTTAAAAAAGAGGTTCCATCTAACTTGTCTAGCTGTAAGGGTTTTGTTAGTATACAGATATTCGAGATTTTTATGATCAGTATAAACTATAGGTTGTTTTGTATCTTCAAGAAGATGACGCCAATTTTCAAGGGCAGCTTTAACGCTTAACAATTCTTTTTCACCAATAGGATAATTTTTCTCAGCAGAACTCAAGGATCTTGAAAAGAAGGCAACTGGATGAAGTGGATCTTGAGGTGTCTTTTGTTGAGAAAGAACTGCTCCGATAGCTGAATCTGATGCATCTACTTCAAGAACATATAAGAATGTTGGATTAGGTAGTTGTAGAATAGGTGCGGTTGTAAATCTTTTTTTTAATTCAGTAAAGGCCTTTTGGGCTTCTTTATTCCAATTAAAAGGACGTTTATTACTGTTAAGAAGATTAAGTGGACGTGATACATCTGAGTAGTTTCTAATAAATTTCCTATAGAAATTTGCAAATCCAAGAAATCGCTGTAATTCTTTAGTAGTAGCAGGAACAGGCCAGTTAATAATACATTCAATTTTTGAGTTATCCATTTTTAAGGAATGAGGTGAAATAATATATCCTAGGAAAGATAATTCGGTAACCTCAAAAAGGCATTTCTCAGGTTTAGCGTATAATTTGTGAGTTCTCAATCTAGATAGAACCCATCTTACATGCTTCCTATGTTCATCCAGATTGTTAGAATATATTAAGATATCATCTAAATAGATAATAACACATATATCCTGGAGATCTCTAAAGATATCATTTATGAAATGTTGGAATGTAGCAGGGGCATTACAAAGCCCAAAAGGCATTACAAGATATTCGTATAGACCATATCTTGTTCGGAAAGCGGTCTTCCATTCATCATCCTGTTTTATTCTAATGAGGTTATAAGCGCCCCGAAGGTCGAGTTTAGTGAATATAGTTGCAGTTCTTAATCTTTCAATTAATTCATTTATTAGCGGAAGAGGATAACGTTTTTTTATTGTTATTTTATTTAAGGCTCTGTAATCTATAACGGGACGGATGGTTTGATCTTTATTTCTCACGAAGAATATACTAGAAGCAGCCGGGGATGTCGAGGGTCTGATGAACCCTTTACGTAAATTTTCATTAAGATATTCCTTTAAGATTTCTAATTCCTTTTCAGAAAGTGGGTAGATGTGACCATAAGGAATGGGAGCTCCAGGTATTAGATCAATTGGGCAATCATATACCCGATGAGGTGGAAGTGTTTCTGCTTCTTTTTTACAGAAGACATCTGAAAAATCGGAGTAGAATGTAGGTATAACTGGTTCTTTAGTAATTTGGAGAATAGGAATATGTTGAAAACACGTTTTTTTTTTACAGAAATCAGAGGAGAAAGAGATGGTAAAAGGAGACCATTCAATTAGAGGATTATGGGTTTTTAACCAATTAATTCCTAAAATGACCGGATAAAGTGGAGATTTAATAACATCAAATGTAAGGAATTCGGTATGAACGTTGTTGGTAGTTACTTTTATAGGAATTGTCTCATCTTTTATGGGTCCAGAGGATATAAATGAACCATCAATAACTCTGATTGGAACAAAGTGAGTTTTTCGAACACAAGGAATTTTATTTTTTGTAACAAAAGAAAAATCAAGAAAGGTTCCATTGTGTAACGAGAATATACCCCTACACGCAGGATCCAGCTAAACAGAAGCCAATACAGAGGAGAGATACGTGTACCGGACCTTAGAATGGCCGGACTCGACGTATATGAGAGGAGACAGAGCCAGGAACAAACCGAGGTCAAGGGCACAGAGAGACAGCGTAAACTAGGACAAGCCGGGTCTGGTACACGGAAAACAGCAAGCCGGCAAACAGTACAGATAAGGATAAAGCGAAAACGAAGTCAGAATACGAAGCCAAAGTCAATACAAGAAAACACAACTGAACACCACAAGCGCTAAAGGGAACTGAAACAGAAACCACGATAGGGCAACGAGCTAAGGGAAAAAGGTAAGTTAAATAGCTTTTAAACCAAAGTGATTGGCTCCTGTCACTTCCACACCCCCCAAAGGTAATTGTATAGGGAGTGTGGTATGACAGGAGCCAATGGGAGCCTTTTGGCAATTAGGCTCCCACTGTCTCTTTAAGAGCGCGCCCGAGACTCTCGGCGCGCTCTTAGTTTCAGGCGGGACACGTGACCGCTTCACGCGGTCACTGCCCGCCTTCCATCTAAAGTAGTCGGATGAGCCGCGCGCGGCTCGTGCAGCCGCAGGACCGCGCGCGGCTTGAAGAGAGGACCGCGACCGGCCCCCGGTTAAGGTAAGTAACGCTACAGTACCCCCCCCGAGGACACGCCCTCCGGGCGGGTAGGACCAGGCCTGGCAGGAAAACGAGAATGGAAAGAGCGCACAAGACGGGGAGCATGAACAGCATCAGCCCAAATCCAACTGTGCTCCTCAGGCCCATAACCCTTCCAATGTACCAAGTACTGAAGTCGACCCCTAAGGAAACGAGAGTCAAGAACAGCAGACACTTCGAACTACTCATGACCCTCCACTGAGATAGGAGGGGGAGGAGGAGTATGCCGGGTATAGCGGTTGCGTACGTAAGGTTTCAACAATGAGGTGTGAAAGACATTAGGAATACGTAGATTCTTAGGCAGGCCTAAGGCATAAGAAACAGGATTAACCTTATGTATAATACGATAAGGTCCAATGAAGCGGGGAGCCAATTTCATAGAAGGCACCCGGAGACGAATATTCCGCGCGGAAAGCAAAACCCTGTCCCCCACAACATAGGACGGAGCTGCTCTGCGATGCTTGTCAGCCTGAGCCTTCTGGCGAGTAGCAGAGTCCACCAAAGAACGCCGAACCTGCTCCCAAGTATTACGCAAACCAGCCAAATGCTCATCCAGAACTGGCATGCCCTGTGAGGAGAATGCAGCCGGAAGAACAACGGGATGCTGGCCATAGACAACGTAAAAAGGGGTCTTGCTGGAAGAATCATGAGTGGCGTTATTCCGAGCAAATTCAGCCCAAGGAAGCAGGTCAGACCAATTGTCCCGATGGTGAGACACAAAACAACGGAGGTATTGCTCCAGAGACTGGTTGGCACGTTCAGCAGCCCCATTAGACTGGGGATGATAAGCGGAAGAAAATGAGAGAAATACCCATTTCTGAACAAAAGGCCCTCCAGAACCTGGAAATAAATTGGCTACCCCTATCGGATACAATAGATACGGGAATACCATGTAATCGAAATACTTCTCTGGCGAAGATATGAGCCAGTTCCTTGGATGTGGGCAACTTGTGAAGAGACACGAAGTGAGCCATCTTGGAAAACCGATCCACTATCATCAGGATTACTGTGTTACCATTAGAAGGGGGTAATTCAACAATAAAATCCATGGACAGGTTAGACCAAGGTCTCTCGGGAATGGGTAATGGATGCAACAGCCCACAAGGAACCCTACGAGAAGATTTCATACAGGCACAAGTAGTACAAGCACCTATATAGTCAGTGACATCCTTGCGTAAGGAATCCCACCAAAAATACAGAGAAACTGCTGACACCGTTTTGGAAATACCAGGATGTTCTTGTGATCCGTAAATATGAGAATAGGATCTTTAGTTCCTTCTAACAAATGTCTCCATTCTTTCAGTGCTAAAATAATAGCAAGGAGTTCGCGATTACCCACATCATAATTCTTTTCTGCTTTGGACATTTGTTTGGAGAAGAAGCCACAAGGATGCAATGGCTTCTCAGGCGACTCTCTTTGGGATAAGACAGCACCTACCCCAATATCCGAAGCATCAACTTCAAGAATATAGGGCAGTGAGGGGACAGGATGCTGTAAAATAGGTGCAGAGGCGAACGTAGTTTTAAGAAATTCAAAAGCCTGAAGTGCCTCGGTAGACCAAACACGAGTATTGCCATCCTTTTTAGTCATACGGGTAATAGGTGCTACAATGGACGAGAAACCTTTGATAAAACGTCTATAATAATTGGAGAACCCAAGAAAACGCTGAATAGCTTTCAGACCTTGCGGTAGAGGCCATTCTATTACAGCAGCAAGCTTCTGGGGATCCATACGAAAACCTTTAGCGGAAATCAAATACCCCAAGAACTGGACTTCGGTTTGGTCAAACAGACATTTTTCTAGCTTGCAATAAAGACCATTAGCAAGAAGGGTCTTCAAAACTGTCGTAACATGTCTGTGATGAGTGTGTATGTCTGTAGAATATATTAAAATGTCGTCCAAGAATACGATAACAAATGTGTGAATAAAATCTCTTAAGACATCATTAATAAATTCTTGGAATACTGCTGGGGCATTGCAAAGCCCAAATGGCATAACAGTATATTCGTAATGACCGGATCTAGTGTTGAATGCAGTCTTCCATTCGTGATTTTCCTTTATACGTATCAAATTGTATGCACTCCTAAGGTCTAATTTAGTGAACACAGTGGCATGTTTCAGCCTGTCAAATAATTCTGTAATTAAAGGTATAGGGTATGCATTTTTGATAGTGATTTTGTTTAGACCTCTATAATCTATACACGGTCTTAAATCACCTTCTTTCTTCGATACAAAGAAGAACCCTGCTCCAGCTGGAGAAGAGGATCTCCTAATAAACCCCTTTTCTAGTGATTCCTTAATATACTCCTCCATGACACGGTTTTCTTGAACCGATAAGGGGTACACCCTGCCCTTTGGAGGTATAGTGCCAGGCAACAAGTCAATAGCACAATCATAGGGTCTGTGAGGCGGTAATTTCTCAGCCTCCCTTTTATCGAAAACAGTCTTTAGAGATAAATACTGAGGGGGTATAGCCGTAGACAAAGGAGGACTGGTAGGTACCTTAATAGAATTCAAAGGTGTGACTTCCAACGTACAAGACACGTGGCAGGCCTCACTCCATGATTTTATTTGCCCTGTCTCCCAGTCAATGTGTAATGGTACAGTCTCATGAGTAACAACTGGAGAACTTAATGGTCTACCATCTATGGCCTCAACGGCCAAGGGTATCTCCTTCTCTCTGATGGGAATGTTGTTTCTCTTTATAAAGCCAGAGTCTATAAAATTTTCAGCTGCCCCAGAGTCAACCAGAGCATATATGTTGTCAACTATACAAATCTCTCCCATATATAAAGAAACCGGGAGAAGCAAGCGGTTAGGAGGCAATTTAGGAGACTTAGATATCACACCCAAGGCCAGTCCCCTATAAGGTCTTAGGTGCGAGAGTTTTCCGGGAGTAAAGGACATTCCTTTACCATATGGTCTCTCCTACCACAGTATAGGCAGAGTCCCTCCCTTCTCCTATGTAATTTCTCAGTATCAGAGAGTTTGGCAACCCCTAATTGCATAGGTTCCTCCTCAGACACTTTAACACTCTCTGGTACATTAACTCTGGGGTTAATGGGTGTAACAAAACGTCTATTCCTGTTCTTGGTATAGAGCCTGTCACGAATTCTATTATCTATATCAATGAGGTAATCAATAAGGTCCTCTAAGGCAATAGGAAGCTCCTTAGCTGCTACCTCATCCAATATCGTATCTGACAAACCTTCCATGAAGGCAGTAGTTAACCCATTGTTGGTCCAATCTACCTGCGAAGCAAGAGTGCGAAACTGAATAGCATAATCAGCCACAGACCTAGAACCCTGTTTAATTCTCATTAATGCTCTCGCGGCATTCTTTGACCTTTTCATTGTGTCAAAAGTTCTACGAAAAGCCGTAAGAAAACTGTTGAAATCATGTACCATAGGTCCATTAGCTTCCCAAATAGGATTTGCCCACTCAAGTGCCTTATCGGTAAGTTGGTGCATAAAGAACCCAACCTTAGACCTCTCTGTGGGAAATGAACGTGGATACATTTCGAAGTGGAATTCAATTTGATTAATAAACCCTCTGCAAGTCTTAGAGTCCCCTCCATACCTAGGAGGAGGTGTTAAATGGGCCGAAGTATTAGGCAAAGTAGATACTTCAGGGAGAAGGGGCGTAGGAGGGTTAGGTGTGGTTGCTGGAACGGTTCTAGCTAGGAGCGTCTGGAGAGCCTGAGCTATCTGATCCATACGGTGATCCTGCTCTACAAATCTTGCCTCATGGGACGCCATCTGTTGAGCTAAATCTGCGGGGTCCATGGCCCTATCGTAATGTAACGAGAATATACCCCTACACGCAGGATCCAGCTAAACAGAAGCCAATACAGAGGAGAGATACGTCTACCGGACCTTAGAATGGCCGGACTCGACGTATATGAGAGGAGACAGAGCCAGGAACAAACCGAGGTCAAGGGCACAGAGAGACAGCGTAAACTAGGACAAGCCGGGGTCTGGTACACGGAAAACAGCAAGCCGGCAAACAGTACAGATAAGGATAAAGCGAAAACGAAGTCAGAATACAAAGCCAAAGTCAATACGAGAAAACACAACTGAACACCACAAGCGCTAAAGGGAACTGAAACAGAAACCACGATAGGGCAACGAGCTAAGGGAAAAAGGTAAGTTTAAATAGCTTTTAAACGAAAGTGATTGGCTCCTGTCACTTCCACACCCCAAAAGGTAATTGTATAGGGAGTGTGGTATGACAGGAGCCAATGGGAGCCTTTTGGCAATTAGGCTCCCACTGTCTCTTTAAGAGCGCGCCCGAGACTCGCGGCGCGCTCTTAGTTTCAGGCGGGACACGTGACCGCTTCACGCGGTCACTGCCCGCCTTCCATCTGAAGCAGTCGGATGAGCCGCGCGCGGCTCGTGCAGCCGCAGGACCGCGCGCGGCTTGAAGAGAGGACCGCGACCGGCCCCCGGTTAAGGTAAGTAACGCTACAGTATGTATGTGTTTATGCGTTTGCATATACGTGTGTGTGTGTATATATATATATATTAACATTTTCTGCACTGTCTGCTTTGTTTCCCCCTCCCCTCACTCTGATCTTCAGAAAGATATTTGACCCTCTGCAAGAATGTTTTCTATTTTCTATCAAACCTGTGTCTTATCTACACTCATGTTGCTTAAACCCCTGTGTGGCGAAACCGGCCTCGCCACGTGTCCTTGGAGGGGGCTGCTTGCCCGCCTCTTGCCTTTGGACTATGGACCAGACTTTATGTGAATGTGTTAACCCAGATAGCTATGCCATGGAGCCCATTCGTGTAGCTAAAGACTTCGGCTCCATGGCAATTGAACTGTGTGAATAGGATCTGAGCGCTATTCGGTAGTTTTGTGCGCTCAGATCCCAGCTATCTGGGGATATGTGAAATGTCTGTGTCTTATGTGTAAAAGGTGACTATGTATTTTAAAGTGTTTTGTGTCTTTTTGCAACCATGTGCTTAATGGAGTCTTGTGTCTGTCCTGGGAGATAATTGAATTACTTCTCAATTCAATCTCCAGGATAGAAGACTCTGAAACTGGTTTGGGCCGGAAAGCCATGCTTCATTTAGTCACAAAGGACTTTCCCTTAACTTTTGAACCCCTGGTCTGATTCGTGCCATTTTTTAATATGTTGTTCCCCTGAATGGATTGATTATGAAAATGTATGTTTTATGTTTGTGACATGTATATTTTAGAAGTTATAAATATTGTGTAAAAACTGTATTCCTCTGCCGGTGATAATGAGATTACCCATTGTGTTCAGTAATCATATCACATGCAGAGGGGAGGATTTTGTGTGGGAGTGTCTGGGTGTATTGTACGGATTGATTGGTTGTTTTGTAACGCCCTGTGGGCTGTACTATGTTTGTAAATTGGGAATAAAAGAGACTGTATGTGACAGTACAGGGAGTTCCGGTTTTAACCCTCAAAGTGAAGTGTCGTCTCATTATTGGGGGAAGGATTTATTGTATGCTGTTCCTTTTAACTGCTAGAAGAGTAAACCTATTCGTATGGTTCCTATTCAACTGTCTACAGCATTCATATGCTTGGGAGAATTTATTTGTTTCTCCGGTTCGGTGATTTTGATGTCTGCTGCAGTGCTTGTAGTCCTCAGGAAGTGCTAGGAGCATCCTTTAACAGAGGTACCCAGTCAGGGTGCCAGGTGGTCCGTTACACCCTGTATCACAATTCAACTTTGAATTCTCTGTCGTCTTGCTCACAAATGCTTCAGACTTGAGAGAGGGAGGTTCGCCCGAAAGCTTGTTACTAAAAAATTCTGTTCGTCCAATAAAAAAAAAATTTCATTGTCTTCAACGATCCCACGTACGTAAACACATATATCATTACCTATTGGCTCTACCACATTCCGAAATGAGTCAACATGCACCAACAGTAGAGATAACATACTATCCTACCCACAACAAATGGTGCCCACTTTCGGTCCTAGATTCCTACCTTCAAAATCCTTTCAGGAATTAAATACTGTAATGCATTTAAGGAAATGTCTGGTTAATTTGTATATATTTGTTGACTGTATTAAATCTTTGATTATTCATTTTTGCCCTCTTTATTTACAGGCCTACCGTATCGTCGGTATCGGCACACCACAACCGACTTGCTCCCTTTACACTATCCTAAGCTTATGCTGGATCCTTACTCCATATACGGCTATTTTGCCCCTTACACAAGTATTAAGGCAGTTTTGCCTGTATTTGTGGGAGGGGCTTAAATTAATTCACTCCCCTATATAAGGGACACCCCTTACCTGACTCATATCGCTTGAGGTCAGCATCAGAATGACCCTCCCACCCACTCCTCATTTCAACACTTTCTCTTTTCTTTCCATTTACTTTACTTTCTTACTCCTTGGTGGGCCCTCTTTATTTACAGGCCTACCGTATCGTCGGTATCGGCACACCACAACCGACTTGCTCCCTTTACACTATCCTAAGCTTATGCTGGATCCTTACTCCATATACGGATATTTTGCCCCTTACACAAATATATATATATTTTACAAGATACAAATTTTATCTGGTTTTTATACAACACATACACACTGTATATTCCTACCACTATAGCTCCCTCTGCCCACCCCCTCCATTTTAAAAATACACTTACTGTACTTAACTGGCTCTGTGCCTAGCTCCCTTCTCAACACGGAGACTAATGCACATGCGCAGCCAATGCCGTGTTAGACCCTCTCCATATGCTGTTTTGCTTGACATCCTCATGCAGAGCGCGAGTTTGTACAGCGTCAGTCAAACTGACCAAAAGTCACCTAACAAGCAGGAAGTGCCTCTAGTGGCTGTCTGATTGACAGCCACTAGAGGCACTCTTAACCCTGCAGTGTAATTATTGCAGTTTCTCAAAAACTGCAATAGTTACAGTTGCAAGATTAACGGGCAGCCTATAATGTCCCTTTAATGCTGCCTGGCACATTAACACATTGCAATATCCTATCATTCCTAAACTGGCTACTGTAAATCACATAGCCCTACACTGCAATTTTATTTTGTACTACACCAAAACAACAACCACCAATCATATGTGAGGAATTTGTGAACATATCTGTACATTTACTCTCTTTTTGAGAAGCAAATGGAAGGCCAATGATTTGCCAAGACATAGGCCAGAGTGAAAGTCTTTCAGTAATAAAAAGAAGAGAAGCATTGCATTCACCTTCAGATTCTATGTACGATTACCTTGACTACCAGCTCCTTCACATCTTCAGTTTGCTCGAGTAGTTCCTATCTTTGTAAATTAAAAGGTTTGCATAAAGTGGGTTTAAATTTAAAGACATTTATTCTAAAGAAATAAAAACAAGTACAACAGAAAATGTAAATAACAAAAACATTGCTAGTTATTCCAGTTGCAATTTTGGCATTTAACCCCTTAAGGACTGGACTGTTTTTGCGATGTTGTACATTTGCAACCAGGCATATTTTTACACTTTTGTGGTGTTTGTGTTTGGCTGTAATTTTCCGCTTTCTCATTTACTGTTCCCATACAAATTATATATTGTTTTTTTCAGGACAAAAGGGGCTTTCTTTACATACCATTATTTATATAATCTCATGTATTTTAATAAAAAAAAAAAAAAAAGATGAAAAATTGAAACAAAAAAATACATGTTTGGCTTTTACTTGAAAAATCTTTTACTCATCTACAAAAGCGAATGAAAAAAACTGCTAAATAAATTCAAAATTTTGTCCTGAGTTTAAAAATACCCAGTGTTTACGTGCTTTTTTGCATGTTCTAGGGCTATAGGTACAAGTAGGATATTGCGGTTTCAAAACAAATTTTTAAAATTTATCAATAGTGACATTGTAACACTATTATCTGTCATAAATCTCTGAATAACACCCCACATGTACATATTTTTTTTTTTTTAAGGTAGACAACCCAGGGTATTCAATATGGGGTATATCCAGTCTTTTTTTAGTAGCCACTTAGTTGAAAACACTGGCCAAAGTAAGCATTCATATTTGTTTGTGTGTGAAAAGTAAAAAAACAAAATTGAACGCTAATTTTGGCCAGTGTTTGTGACCAAGTGGTTACTAAAAAAGACTGGACATACCCCATTTGCAATACCTTGGGTTGTCTTCTTTTGCAAATAGTATGCCATCATGGGGGTAATTCTCATTCCTGGGCTACCATACGCTCTCAAAGGCAGCGTAACCAACCTGGCCAATTTCAATGTAAAAATATTTGACCCATATATTTGACCCTGTAACTTTCACAAACGCTATAAAACCTGTACATGGGGGGTACTGTTATACTCGGGAGACTTTGCTGAACACAAATATTAGTGTTTCAAAACAGGAAAACGTATCACAACAATTATATCAGTAAAAGTGCTGTTTGTGTGTGAAAAATGCAAAAAAAGTCACTTTCACTGACAATATCATCGCTGTGATATGTTTTACTGTTTTGAATCACTAATATTTGTGTTCAGCGAAGTCTCCCGAGTAAAACAGTACCCCCCATGTACAGGTTTTAGGGTGTCGTAGAACGTTACAGGGTAAAATACAGTGCTAGCAAATTAAATTCTCAGGAATTTCGGCCTGGGTTGGCAGGCAGGTCCCTCAAATTGCAATCAATAAAATTACTGAATTATGTAAAAATATTACATAAATACGCACGTAGAATTTAAATATATATGCATATTTATATATTTGAAGTCTAAGTGTATATTTATATAATTATTTATCTAATTTTGTATATGGACATGTGTATATTTTGTATTATTTTTATTTATTTATATATACATAGATATATATACAAATTCATTCTAAGTGTATTTTGATATATATTAATTTTAAAATAGTTAGAATAACATTTCATATAGATATAATTAAAAAAAAAATAATTTAATTTACTTATTATTTATATTTTATAATAATATATATACACTATATATATATATATATATATATATATATATACATACACACACACACACACACACACACACACGTGTGTGTAATTTAATTATAAGTGTATTTTTATATTAATATAAGTACATATTAATATAAAAATACACTTAGTATGGCATTATATATGATATATAGACATATATTATATATGTCTATATATCATATATACACATAATTATTTTTTTTATTTTTTTATTAACACTAACTTTATATTTTTTTTTGATTTTACACTAGCAGGGAGACTGCCTGTCAGTACAGACAGTCCCCCTGCAGGCAGACACTAGGACACCTATTGTGACCATGTGATCGCTCTGTTGAGCGATCACATGGCCACAGGGGTCCCAATTCAGTGTGGGGAGACTGTCTGGGCTGCAGGCAGTCTCCCCACAACCGGAGCAACGCCGATCAGATGGCGTTCAGGTAAGTAACTAGGACCGTTAGGACGGTTCAGGACCGTCATCGGTCAGCAAGGCAAAAATGCCGATGACGGTCCTGAACCGTCCTCGGTCGTGAAGGGGTTAACATTTTAGAAATTCATCACAGAATAAGAAACACACAGGGTGACTGTAGTGATCTGTGCAGTCACACATTCTATATAAAAATAATTTTAAAAAAACCAAAAACATAATCATCATGAATAAAATATAGCATGTTACGTTTTTCACATTGAAATTCGCCAGATTGGTTACGTTGCCTTTGAGACTGTATGGTAGCCCAGGAATGAGAATTACCCCCATGATGGCATACCATTTGCAATAGTAGACAACCCAAGGTATTGCAAATGGGATATGTCCAATCCTTTTTAGTAGCTACTTTGTCACAAACACTGGCCAAAATTAGTATTAATATTTGTGTGTGAAAAATGCAAAAAAAAGAATTTAACCCCTTAAGGACACATGACGGAAATATTCCGTCATGATTCCATTTTATTTCTGAAATTGTGTCCTTAAGGGGTTAAAAGCCAATTTTGCCAGTGTGGAAAAAAAAAAAAAAAAAAAAAAAGACTGGACATACCCCATTTGCAATACCTTGGGTTGTCTACTATTGCAAATGGTATGCCATTATGGGCATAATTTTCATTCCTGTGCAACGAAACCAATCTGGTGAATTTCAATGTGAATAAACTGAAAAAGCAAGCATATATTGGACTCTCTAACTTTTGAAAACACCATAAAACCTGTACATGAGGGTTACGGTTATCCTCAGGAGACTTCGCTGAACAAAAATATTAGTGTTTCAAAAGAGTAAAACATATCACAACAATATCGCCCGTGTGCCATTTGTGTATGAAAAATGCAAAAAAATTCACTTTCACTGACAATATCATCGTAAGACATTTTACTGTTTTGAACCACTAATATTTGTGTTCAGCGAAGTCTTCCGAGTAAAACCGTACCCCCTATGTACAAGTTTTATGGTGTCTTGGAAAGTTACAGGGTTAAATATAGTGCTAGCAAAATTAAATTCCCTGGACTTTTGGCCTGGATTGTCAGGCAGGTCCGACAAATTGTAATTAATAAAATGACCTAGTTATGTAAAATTATGACAAATATATATATATATATATATATATATATATATATATATCTCTATATCTATATCTATATATCTATCTATCTATCTCTCTCTCAATATATGAATTTTAAAATAGAACGAAATTACACATTTGTTTAATTTTCTTTAACGTAGTTACATATTTATTTTATGTTATGTATATTATTCTATGTGTACTTTCATAATATATATATTAAAATACACTTAGACTATGTGTATGTGTGTGCGTGTGTATATATAATAAATATATAGTACACAATTTTAAACTGTTTTAACGTTTTTTGTTTTGTTTTTTTACAGGCAGCATGGGGAGTACAGGCACTCCTCCTGCTGGCACTGACATGGATGGCAATGCCGTCCATGTGATTGCAAGGTCCTCGCGATCACATGGCCCAGAGGGGCCAGAATGGATGGAGGGGGACACCCTGGGCTGCCAGGTGAGTCCCCACACCTCGATCACCGGCGACCAGGTAAGTAGAAAGGACGGCGGGGACGTGCTATGTGGGAGGACATGTTTATGGAGGTTGTGTAAAAAAAAAAAAAAAAAAAGAATCTACAAACCTCAACTCATAGCATGTCCCTTTAACCAAGATATAAAGCACACATAATGCAATTGACTTTTCAGCTTATATTTAATATTAAAAAAAAATTACAAAAAAAATTAATAAAAAAATGTTGTAAACATTAAGCAGAATAAAGATGTCAAATGTTTCAATCAAGATGACGCTGGAGTTTATTTTACAAAAACTGCACTACAATTTATGAATAGGTTTTACCAAACAGTTACATATTTGGATAATAGAAGATGTGTGAATATTCAACTCAATTATTGCAATATTTTACAAAAACACAAATGGGAAAAAAACATATTAGAAAAAATTGTGTTTCATGACCAAATTTCCCTCTGAGTCATGTGTAAACATTATTTGTCTGGAGTCCTTTTCACTGAGTGATTGGAAGACTCTAGCTGGACCTGTAAAGTTTGTCTTGTCCTGAAGTGGGAGAACTGAGTGACATTTCTTTTGCTTGGCTTTTACAGGATTGTGGTTTATCACTCTGTACCCCTGACTGTCCTCAGTAAAGAGTTGACTGGCCTGTAAAGAGTGGGAAGAGTCATCAATTTCTTTGCTTGAATCATCATCCAAACACTGAAAGGAGACCGGAAATTCAGCCACAAGACAATAGTCTTTTTTGTTTGCTGCACAAGACTGTAAACCACCTTGCAGTAAGTGCATGTTTTGTAAATCCTTGTGTGCACTGCAAAATAAAGGTGTATCACATAAATTGATTTGGGAGGGACTGCTTTTCTTTGGGGCAGAACCTAATTTAACCTGTTCACTTTGTGATGGATTTCCAGTGTCCTCGCCATCACAGTTTTCAGAAAATGTGCACTCATCTTCATTATGTAGGCTCTTCATTAATTGAGAGGATTCTGCCAGAAGGAAAAAAAAAAAAAAGTTGGTTTATACAACTAGCTGAATATCACCATGCAGCCAGCCCACGAAAGGCATATCTTTATCAGTTTATATTTAATTGTAAAAAGTGTCCTTGACACCAATGATACATAGACGAAAAAGTACTTCTCAAAATGACTATTAAAAAGGTTAACAACGCACAATAAATCGATACAGCATATATAAACATATACTGCTGTATTGAGGTATGTTTAAATTCATGCCCCTTAGTCCCTGCATCAGGGACACTGTCTCCCACCCTCTTTTGTAATTATCGATTGAATAGGTTTTAATATCTTTTGAGATCCTCCTTTCTAATCATTGATAAACCAACCTCTCCTATCTTTTCCCTTTTTACTTTTAATCACCCCTTAGGTGCCAAATTAAGAAATATCATTCCAATAATGAATCTATTGGAACAAATCATTGACTCATATCTAGATTTAGATGAGATTACACAAGTGTTTTCCACTAATCCTTTACCTAAGACCACCACCATTAGTAATGGCATTAATAGAGCGTTCTTTGCAATCCAATGCCTTTATCAAAAACAAATAAGACACTGGGAGATTGCGCGTCTCAAACAATATACTGAACAGAAATTGGTACCCCAAGGGATATGACCAGACATTTTTGTACCAGATAAATTACAAACGGAAGAACAGGTACAAGAGTGGAATGGTATATTAGACTGTTCCTTCAAACATATGGACTTTTTGGTAAAGTTAGAGTCTTCACATTTCAGAAAGATCAATTCAAAGCTACAAGATGAAATTGTGAATTTAAAAAAAAAAAAAAACTTTAAATCCAACAGTCCGTTCCTACCCATGGAAAATAAATTACAACAACAATATAGCAAAATTCAGACAATCTAAAAAATAAGAAAAAACAGCAAGTTCCAACGTGATTTTAAGGACTTCAAAGAGGGACATATATTTAAACGTCGTAACCACTACAATAGTAATACTAATTCTACCTCTGCAGAAACTGATTGGTCAGACTCAGGAAGCAGCCCATCCTCTTACTCTAGGTCAGTGATGGCTAACCTTGACACCATAAATTGTTTCTGGAATACATTTCCCATGATGCAACAGATTCTAAAAGCTAGCCGAGCGTCATGGGAAATTAAGTTCAGAAAATTTATGGTGTCAAGGTTATCCATCACTGCTCTAGGAGATCAAGGTCACCATCTAGAAATAGAAGTAGTCAACCAAACAGAGGTGAATTACGAAACACTGACAAAACTATCTTTTTTAGATACACCAACTTCCACTGAAATCTCAACCTATCGTCGCCAAAGGCAGGTGAGACTTTGAGACAGGGAAAAATGGCCATACAAAACCAACCAGCGACCTTAATCACATCCCCTAATAGGGTCATCAACCTATGTGACTTCCCACTACTCCCTAAAAATTTGTCTCTACTCAACAAAGGCCTTTATTTCATTTATCCTAACTCCTATTTGACATCCATCTATTTGGCCGCAAATTGGCATTAGAAGTAATACACCAGATACAACAATCTAAAATAGCCAATGAATTAAAGAGAAAGAAAGCTAGAATGCAAGTCAGATAGAAGGCTCTCTTCGTCAGTTCCGCTGCAAACACAGAAATTGGAATTAGATCAACAACAAAATATATCAGATTCCTCCTCTCAATCATTTAAAGAAGCAGAACATCTATCTCCAAAGGGCATATCCTCAAACTTAAGTCCAAGAGAATATAGCACGGATGAATTACATATTTATCTTGAGTCCTGTTTTGAACGGCAACTTGAGAAAATTAAAAAGGAGATACATGAAGGCCTGCTGTAATTCAAATTGGAGTTATCACAGATGGAAAAAAAACTTAAGCAGTACGAAGAAAAAGTAGAATCAATGGAATTTCAGCAAGCAACAACAGAAGATACCATGAGAAAGACAAATAAGAAGATAGAGGATAGAGGATATGGAACTCAAAATTGCAGATCTGGAAGATCGTTCCCGTCGCAATAATTTAAGAATCAGGGGAATCCCAGAATTTGTCAATAGTGACAAATTGCAAGATCATATTAGGGAGATTTTCGCACAATTGGTTATACAAACGACAAATTCATCAAATTTCCTGGAAAGTCACAGAGTTATGAAACCGGAATATGTGGATCAAAGCAAACCGAGAGATGTGATGATCTGCTGCTCGTCTTATAAAATGAAAGAACAAGTTATAAAAGCATCAAGACTTACTAAGATGAAGGATCCACATAGCGACATCAGGATTTTTCCAGATATCTCCTATCACACTAGGATTAAAAGAAAATCGTTTGCAAACTACACAAAGATCCTGCATCAGAAGAACATTAGATATGCATGGCGATATCCCTGTAAGATTATTGTTTCGTATGAAGCAAGGACATATTCCTTTTCAGACGTTACAGAAATTTCAAATTGGTTCAGAGAGCAGAATTTTCAATTGGACATTTAAGGAGATGAGGATAAAGGACGAAGGAGAGAAGCTGTATAATTGAAAAACAAAGGTGTTTTCTTTTTTATTTTATTTTTTCTCTTTCTCTCCCCCCCCCCTCCTGGCTTTATTACCTATACCTGATCTAAGGGGAAGATAAAGAAGACGAAGATAGACTCTGTTAATTGACAAAATCATAATTGTTATGCACTAGGAGGGTTTCTTCTTTGGGGATGATTGTACATGCAAAGATTTTTTTAGGCAATGTAAGATACTAGATGTTTATACAATTGGTTCATAAAGTTACTATTGGTATCAAAGAGGTGGTTGCTGTTCCCGATATGCACTGTAATAATAGGATGTAAAATAATGATTAAGGAAGGATAAGTATAATAGTTGCTATATATGAAGAAATTTCACTGAAGAAGGAAACGGGAACATATAATTATTAGAATAGATGAGGAGGGATATTGAATTTGCCTTAGAAAGAGTTTGAGCGGAAGATTTGAGGGTAAAACTTTTTTAAATTTGATAGTTCACAAACGAGCACTGATTTCTAGAGGAGAATTTAAATAATTAAGTTTCAAAACACAGCTTGTCAATTTTAAGCTGGATTTCACAAAATGAGTGTAAATTGATAAGTCACTGTTATTGCTATAAAAGTTGTAAGAATTCTGAATTAAATAGAGGTACTGAAGGGGTAGAAAGACAAAAGGTTGATAATTGTCGTAAGGGGTTGTCTAATCACTAAGGTTTATGTTGGATTGCATGATAATTTAGGCTTATTAGAAGTGGAAGAATATAATGGGTCGGGTATGAAGCCTGAGACCATCTAGGACAGGGGTTCTCAACCCAGTCCTCAGGACCCCCTACCAGTCCAGGATTTGGGGATTACCTGGGTGTGTCTCAGGTGTTTAGAAAAAGGTAAAAAACACCTTAGACTCTAAGGTGTTTTTTTTTTCCTTTTTCTAAACACCTTAGACACACCCAGGTAATCCCTAAACCCTGGACTGGTAGGGGGTCCTGAGGACTAACGTTGAGAACCCCTGATCTAGGAGAAGAAAGGGCGAGAGGAGGAAGAAGGATTAGGTAGAGATTGATAAGGTTTTTTTTTTTTTCTCTCTTTATTGTTAATTATGTAGAGTACCAATCGGGGTCCTAAATTTATTATCTGGCTCAAATACTCTCCTAAAGGGGTAGTTCAGCATCATTATAATGATCCTATAAAGGATCTATTTGGAGGTTCTGTGAAAGAGGGAACACCACAGGTCCATCCATACTTCCTTTAAGGGATGTTTCTTATAAATGTGGTTGTGAATGTAAATGTTTTGTGGTTTTTTGATTGTTAGAAGTTGACATGATGCAAATATATGAACTAGCAAATATATGAACTAGACACCTATCCTGAAGGGGATGTGACTCTGAAAAGAGGTAAAAAGGGAAAAAAAGAGAGAGGAGAAGATAGGAGAAGGAGAGGGAAAAAAAAAAGAAAAGATAAAAAAGATAAGATAAATTCCCTATGTTTAATGTAGTTTCTATTAATGCACAAGGCCTGAATTCTCCACAAAAAAGGAAACTCCTAGCTGACCATATTAGAAGAGAAAATGCGCAAGTTGTAGGCATTCAAGAGACCCATTGGAGAAGAACAGAAGAGGGGAAATTTAGAATTAAAGATTTCCCTAGTTCGGTATGCTCTTCCTGTAAAGATAAAAAAAAGAGGGGAGTAGCTATTTTCTTCTCTTCAACATTAAATGTTTCAATTATCTATTCTAAGACTGATC
>OW240912.1:151003393-151062857 GCA_933207985.1 Pelobates cultripes
TAGTGATTCTTCCCCCCGCCCCCTTTGCTACATCCAGGAGTTTGCTAAATAACCCTGAAAAAGGTATTTATTCACATTTTTTAATACAATTTTTTTTTTTAAAGAATATAAAACGCTTTAGTGAATAACGCGACTAAACCTATTTTTTCCCCAACCTGGATTTTATAGCTTAAATTTTCAGCTTTCATTTTTATTTACCAGATTGGTAAGTGTGGCGCCTGGGTGAGGAATTGCAAAACACAGTCTCTATAGCACTAGTTAGTGAATTGGTCAACGATACCAAACATTTTTAACTGGGTGAAAAATTGCCAATCACAATATGTCGGCTGCCTTCATTTCCAGCTAGGACTCTCCAACCATGGATCAAGCCAGGGCTTTTATCCAATCCCACCCCGAGGACGGACTATTGGGCGTGGCAATCCTCAACAATAACACTTACTGACTAACTCTCGGCTGTATCGAGAGGACATAGTCACGTGGCGGTTTCCATGGTAATGTGGTTTCTTGCGCACTTTGCATCGCCGGCGTGAGGAGAGAGGTTATGCTGGGGTCTCTCTGTTTTGGTGGCTGAAGCTCCATGATCTCGTGTCACCGACAAGCATGAAACTAAAGTCCCGGTAACTAAAACCGGCTGGAGGAAGAGGAGCAGTGACAGCAGCTCATGGTATAAACCCGCCTCTCATTCCTCCTCGTGTGTTAACTCTTATACCACTTCACCTTGGAAATTGTGACCTCTCATACTGCTGGCTACTCATAAGGGGGAAGGGGGTTATGTTCGGCAGATATGACCCTTTTTTGGGCCGAAATGGGTATGCCCATTTTAGTCTGAAAATTTTCATGATCCTTAGCCCCTGTCCCAGGGACACTGTCTCCCATCCTCTTTTTTAACGATGTTTAAATTCATGAAAAAAAAAAAAAAAAAAAGTTGCTAAGAATGACAGACAAAAATGTCAAACTAGAAAACTAATTCAAAAAAAGTGTGCCACAAGTGTCCCTTTAACAAATGTATCTGTAGTATTAGAATATGTTGACATACCAGAATTGTTGAAAAGCATCAAATTTTCCCCCAGAGCGAAATCTAAAACAGGCGGTTCTTTATTATTTGTGCTTTGCTCATAAGGATCTATTTGAGGCTTCATGTTCTTTTTGCCTGAAAAAAATTAAATCGATGTGTTCAAATTCAACATCTACAAAAATGTAGATGTAATAATTTTAAGGCATTCTAAAAAGAACCACGTCCGTGTTCTGAACACTAAACAGGTACACATAAAATGTCACTGCACATCTTACCAGGTGGCGTGAAGAAAGAATACATGGAGGTCTGCTTGGTGCAAGTCGTAAGTGTTCTTGTTTGGGTGAAGTCAAAAAGAAATGAATCAGTGCTTTTCCTTCTTGAGATTGGATTAAAACGCTTCGAGGTATAAGGGAGCATCTTCTAAAACCAGAAAGTAAACAACCTTAATTAATATATATATATTTATATATTTATATTTATTTTTTTTTCACAGAAAACGGAATATATATATTTTTACACAGAAAACTGCCAATGACCCTAAATGAAACACATAACTAATGTTGAGAACAACATGAAAAAAATAACATAAAATCACTCTTTTCTTCATATAAACCACTATAAGTGTCAAAGATGCAAATATTAATAGATCTAGTTTTGGTAGATATGAGTGCACTACAATACACTCACAATTAGGGAGCATATAAAGTACTACTCAGGACAATAGAAGCTCCACTGAGTAAAACTTCACCAGCAGATGCTCCATAGAGAGTGGACCAGATTAGGAGTAACAATTAACTCTTCCATAAGTAGTAACCTGATTTGACACTTTTCAGCTTCTGAAAAACGGCTTTAGCTATGAGAGAGTGACATGTTTCCTTCTGCTTCATATCCCTGGTTTTTAACCATACAAATAAAAAGGGAGATGATGAGACTCTCCACACTACCTTAATGTGTTAGAACAGTGATGGCAAACCTTTTTGAGCCAGAGTGCCCAAACCGCAATACATGCCAACTTTTTTTTCCTTAAAGTGCCAACACGGCAATTAAACCTCAATACTGAGGTTTAAGTTTAAAAAAACAACTTGTACTGTTGTCCGAACTAATTAACTTTACAGAGAGTTCAATGATACAAATTTTAAATAATGATATACATAGATAAAATGAAGCTTATATTTATTAGTATCTCCAACAAATGCAATAGGGGGTAGGGGTGCTGTGTGTGTGGGGGGTAGGGTGCTGTGTGTGGGGGGGTAGGGGCTGTGTGTGGGGGGTAGGGTGCTGTGTGTGGGGGTAGGGTGCTGTGGGGGGGGTAGGGTGCTGTGTGTGGGGGGGTAGGGGGTGGGGTAGGGGGTGCTGTGTGTGTGGGGGTAGTGCTGGGGTGGTGTGGGGGTAGGGGTGCTGTGTGGGGGGGTAGGGGTGCTGTGTGGGGGGGATAGGGTGCTGTGTGGGGGGATAGGGGTGCTGTGTGTGGGGGGTAGGGGTGCTGTGTGTGGGGGGGTAGGGGTGCTGTGTGTGGGGGGTAGGGTGCTGTGTGGGGGTAGGGTGCTGTGTGTGGGGGGGTAGGGGTGCTGTGTGTGGGGGGGTAGGGGTGCTGTGTGTGGGGGTAGGGGTGCTGTGTGTGGGGGTAGGGTGCTGTGTGTGGGGGGTAGGGTGCTGTGTGTGGGGTAGGTGCTGTGTGGGGGTGGCTGTGGAGGGATGCTGGGTGTGTGGGGGTAGGGTGCTGTGTGTGTGCGCGGTAGGTGCTGTGTGTGTGCGGGTAGGGGTGCTGTGTGTGTGCGGGTAGGGGTGCTGTGTGTGTGCGGGTAGGGGTGCTGTGTGTGTGCGGGTAGGGGTAAAGGTGTTTTAAACAAACAAAAAAAAAAGTATGCTAAATCAGTATCTCCCCCCCTCCCTCCTTCTTACCTTTAATGAAGGAGGGGGGGGGGACACAGCCATCCCTGGTGGTCCGGTGGTGGCATGCACTGCTTCCGTGTCGGGAGGCAGGGATCTGTGAAGCAGCTCCCCGGCCTCCAGCGCGGCAAACACTCCACACAGCTTGCTCGCGGGAGGACAGGGGAGCTGCTTCACAGATCCCTGCCTCCCGACACGGAAGCAGAGTAGGCGCCTGCCAATTTGGGCAGGCAGGTGCCTACTCTGCATTGATGGCGAACCTATGGCTGCGTGCCCACAGAAAGGGCCCGGCGTGCCACCTGTGGCACGCGTGCCATAGGTTCGCCATCACTGTGCTATAACAAAAAAAAAAAAGTCTATAATTTAAGCAAAGGATGACATTGTGGAGCGGTGTAATGCCGCCATTTTAAAAAGCTTGGAATGTAGCATATATACTAATATATGCTTATACAAACATTTGTTCTATTTTACTGTGAAGCAGCATTGCATGCAGTGCTGTACTGATATATGCTTAGGAAGTAGAGCCAGCTATAGGAACTAGGAAGGTAAATATAAAGAGTGCCATAAAATAGGACATACAAGCCAAGTACCAGCAGTAAATGTGAAGATCCTGTAATTTCTCCAGTTCTGACTGTATGTATGCACAAACTACTAAACAAGGTAAATCTTACACCAATATAGACAAAGCAAATAGTCAAGTGAAAAAACAACTTGAAGGCTTTCTCAGCTATCAGATACTTTGAGCTCCCTGCAGCCCAAAATAATGTCCACTATTTACTGGCTACGTTTCATAGCCAGTAAATACGTTTCATACCTGTTGAGGTCTCCTCTTGAGTTCGGCAGTGTCCAGCCAAACGCCGCACTCCTCGGGCTGTAGACTGCGGGACTCCTTCACCTTCATATTCTAATATGGACCGATTAGCTTCCTAAAATGTGAAGAATATATCCTGCAGAAAGCACATACGCAAACCGAAAAAAAAACATGGGACCTGACACACTCAAATCTCCCGCGGCAGGTCCTCCAGAAACGTATTTATCCTGCCTTAATGACGTCACCTAGGAATATAGCTGCCCAGCACACTGCCTGAAACAATGTATTTCCGGTGTTCTGTAACACGATTTCCCTACTATACGTCACATCGTATAGTAGCTATTGCCTATGCTGCGCATGCGTGGTCGGACTCCAGACGGGTAGGAGGACCCTGTCCTTTCTGAGGATAGGAAATAGTTTGCTCAGTTTGAGTAAGCTAATTCCTATCCTTGTAAAGGACCTTTTCGCCCCCTACTGGTCAGGCCCTGTATAGGGATAGGAACTATCCAGCTCACACTGAGAGAGCTAGTTCCTATCCTGCTAAATGACCTATTGCTCCATAGTTTTCAGGTCCTCTTAAAAGATAGGAACTAGACAGTGAGAAATCTAGTTCCTATCCAGCAAAAGGACCTTTATAGCTCCAGCTCACACAGGTCCCTTACATGGATAGTAATACCTAGTTCCTTTACTGCTAAGGGACTTCTATACCTTCAGCTAACAATGGGCCTTTACAGGGATAGGAACTAGACAGCTTACAGTGAGAAATCTAGTACCTATCCAGTTAAAGGACCTTTATAGCTCCAGCTCACAAAGATCCTTTACAGGGATAGTTTTTATACTGCTAAGGGACTGTAAACCTTCAGCTAATAGTGATCCTTTAGAAGGATACGAATTCCTAGTTTTTATACTGCTAATGAACCTTTATTGATTGCAAACTTCTCAGCTAAAGGGAATGATTTTAACTTATGTGGAGCACAAGACCGCAGATCTGAGTTTGTTACACGCAAAGACCTGCTACAGCCCTTGCGGCTCATGATGACTGGATGCTGCGGGCCGGTAGGGAGACTGAGTTGGTCCCAACTTCGTAAAGCTGTAGCAGTGTGGAAAGTGGGGGACAGTTCATATGTGGGTGCAATGTCAATTTAAAAGTAAAGGGATGCAATTGCTGGCAATGGAGAAATTGAAGATAGTGGCATATAGACCCACGTAAGGTGGGGGGGGATATATGGCACTGTGATTAGATACAATACCCATATTCAAGTCATTGATTTGAAATAAAATTCACTTAAAGGGACACTATAGTCACCTGAACAACTATAGCTTAATGTAGTTGTTCAGATGAGATCTATAGCTCCCTGCAGGCAATCTAATGTAAACACTGTATTTTTCTGAGAAAATACAGTGTTTGCATTGATTGATAGGAATACCTCCAGTGGCCGTCACTCAGACGGTCACCAGAGGGACTTCCTATTATGCAAGGCCCTGTGCGCGCCTTTTCTCTTCTGCCTGTCAGTAGAGGAGGTGGGCGGGCAAAGACTGCGAGCTCAGGACTTCAGAGGGCATGAATGCCGCCCTCTGAAGTATGTGTGCATGTGCGGCGAAGCCGCGCATGCGCACAAGGGAGCAATGACGCTTCCAAACGGAAGCATCTGATTGCTCGCGCCGCCTATTTCGTTATTTTGACGAAATAGTGGGCGCGACTTCACGAGGCTCCCGGCGTTGGAACCAGGTGAGTAAACACTGCTGCCTGGAGAGTCCCTTTAAACATGCTGAACTGTTAATGCTGAGATTTTCTTTTCTTCTTTTGACTTCCGCAGTGTCATTATATACCTAAATTTATTGTTTAGTTTATGGGTACTGGTCTGGTTCATTTCAAACTCCAACATTTTTTCATTTGTTGTAAACTCATAGAGGGTGATTTTGTCCAGGGAGCGGCAGCCGCAAGTGTCAGGAAAAGTGAGAAGAGGTGCATTGGCTGTTATATTTATAAAATCCACTGCACTGGTTTTATACATCACACAACACATTTGGCTTCTGAAATTGAGACTCTGCCACGCACAGTTTGGTGAAGATTATTAGAGGAATTTTAGGCAAATAGCACCAGAGCAAGGTGGAAGTTCAAAAACAGCACTAGTAGCACAAACTCCCTACTTTTGCCATGACTTTATGTTGGAAATTGGAGCACACTAAGATTGTGCCACTATTGGGCACAATTTCTTTCAGCGCCACCTATAAAAATCCCGACACATACTACACCTGTGTGGTCTAACTATTTACTCACAACCAATCTTCATCTGAGCTGCAGAAACTCCCAGCTGTCTATAGAAATTTTGTAGAACGTTTGTAAAACTTGGTGTACCACAGTTGTTGCAGAAAATGGCACTACCTCCTACTCAAGTATTAACTTTTTCCAAGTCAACCATATGCTTTACAGATTAAATACGTTTTACATTAAAAAAAACGAAAAAAAACTCCTTTTGCAATGGTTCGCCATTTATAGGCTGGGGTAGGGCATTTTATTGCTTTTTTTTGCAAGGGCTGTCGTAGCTTTTTGTTAGTTGGCTGTAGTGCCGTTTTTTTTTTTTTTTATGGGCATTTTCATACACATTGATAAGGACATGTTACCCGAAGATTGTGAAAAATAAAGAAAACTGGTTTATTTTATCTGAAACTTTGTGAAGCAGAATGGGCATATCTGTGTTTACTACTCACATCTTCTTGCCACTGTTTTCAAGGCAAGATATATCATAGAAAAATTGTTAATTTTTTTTTTCATTTTATTTATTCAATATTCTTCCATCTACCCTGGACTCATAGTGCCCTCCCACCTTTAACTGTGTGGTCTTTAAACATCTAGCAGGAGAAAAATGCAGTTATTGACCTTTTTTTATATATATATTCTACCTTGCTTTTACAATACACAGCTATGCTAGTTCACACTACCTTTGGACATGTCCATTACACAATACTTTGTAGGCAGCATCTTATGCCCGGGCTCCTATTTCACAAACCACACCTGCTACTATGTGGACTTAATCCGTGGATTGACAAATTCCACTGGAATCTAGGAGCCAGCTGAAAAAAAAGTTAATAGTCAAGTTTTTGTTTTTTCTAAAACTAACAAAGGTATATTTAAAACAACAAAAATAGTCCCCAGAACCACTGCAGCTTAATGAAGTGGTTAGTTAAGCTTGTACATTGAAAGGACGTAACTGTTACATCATCCCATGTTCTGCGGAGATGTCTGGCTTTGGTTTCTGGTATCCAGTACTCTTTTTACAATTCTTGTTTAGTTTTTTGGTTTTCTATTCTATGTCTGGTTTTCTTTATGCTGGGTTTTTCTGGGTTCATTCATGTAATCCGTCCCTGGAATTCCCAGTGTCCAGGTTTCCTTTAAATGTTTGTTGCCACAGCCGCTTGTTTTCCATTTTCCTTTTGTTTCAGTCTGGACCTGCAGCAGTGTTTCAAGTCTCTGCCCTTTCTTGCAGGTAAGTGCTATTGTGGTTTAGTATTGTTCTTTTAGCGAACATTAGGCAGTGTAGGACCTGCCAAATATGGGGTACATTGGCGTTGTGGCAGGCTTATGCAATGTATGATCATATAATGTAGCTAAATTATTATGATAATACTTTTCATATATAGTGCTTAGTTATGTCTCCTCTTGTTTTGCCTCTCATATCTTGTCTTGTTTTAGTTTGTATTCCTAGTCCATGTACAGTCCTGTCCTGCCCCTGTTTAGTTAATGTTCCCTTATGTATTGTGTTCATGTTCTGGGTTTAGCTTCCTATTCTTCTCTGGTTCTGGGTTCTACTAGTTCTGTCTTGTTTTCATGTTTGGTGCCTGTTCTAGCCTTGCCTTGTTTCTGTACTGGATACATGTCTGCTGCAGAACCCCCCTATCCAGTACCTGGGAGGTCTGCATATCAAGCTCTTAGTTCCTGGGATCCGCTGTAGCTGCATCAGGGTTATGGTATGTGGCCATGCAAACCCTGGCGCTCAACACCAGGGGGCGTGTGGTTACCCTGCACCAGGCCCTGATAAATCACTTCCACACTGGAGACTCCCAACTTTTCATTCAGGGGTCCCGGTTTCCGGACCGCCACCATGACAATCACATATGTAGTATGGCACATGGTCATCTTTGTTCCCCCTCTTCTAGAAAAACCCTATCGCTACACCCTCCTTTTCTAAGAACACCCTGCCTAGTAATGCCCCCTAGATAAACTTAGAATCAATTTGTTGCATGCATATTTTATGCTGTCTGTACAACCTTTCCATGCTGTTCGTTAATAGTTGGTAATTAATGATACTCCCCCTTATTGCATATGATTTAAAAGCTGCGTTCTGTTTAATACATTTTGGACATTTTCTGCATTCCTTTGTATGGTCTCTCAAGAGTGTCTCCAAGTACTTGAGGTCGTGGTACAGTCTGGATAGAACTATAAGACCATGGCAGGTAATTCTGCTGACCATCAAGGACAGGACAGATGTTCCAACACTTAATATCGTGATTCTGGTGTCTATAGCTTGTCCCGGCAGGGTTTTCAATGTAAACACTGCATTTTGAGAGAAAATGCATCTCTATGAGTAGATGCTGATTGGCGCAGTGAGGCATTTTGCCACACATGCGCAGTAGCCTCCCAATGCTATCCCATGGAAAGCAATGGACTGGTTGAGATAATCAATAATGATTATTAGCCATGGAGGCAGGGCCAGCCACTGCAAGCCAACACAGTGTGGGAAAAAGGTGAGGGCACCAGTCACACTCAGACATACTCACTAACAGACACACACCTATAGTAAAGTGCTGCCGAATTTGTTGGGGCTTCATAAATACTAATATTAATACTGGCACATACACACACATTCTCTCACACACTCACAAATTATTAGTTTTTTAATTTAATGGCACCCAGCCTCCCTACGTTAGGGAATGCTTTCCCTCAGGTCCAGTGTGGTGTTTGCTCTGCCTCTTCGCGGGCCGGCTTCAGGCATCACAGCAGAGCAACAAGATCACAGCTCCTTCACCACCGCCTCCATTCTCCCCCAGCCCCCTAAACGCACTGACAAATACCCAAACGCCAGGAGAAAATTCCTAGTCGCCATGGTGATTGGCCCACCGGGATACCGGGGAATTTCCAGGTGGACCGCTGCACCTGGGGCTGGCAGGAAGCCCTAATGTGTAATTTAAATAATTTTCCCTCGGACTGTAATAGCCTGTGTCAGTCCGAGGGAAAGAAGGGGGGGGGGCTGCCTTTTAGGCTGTCAGGGGGCCGGAGGGAGTTCTGAGTCTCACTCCTTAACCCCTTAAGGACACATGACATGTGACATGTCATGATTCCCTTTTATTCCAGAAGTTTGGTCCTTAAGGGGTTAAAGGACCACTCCAGGCACCCAGACCACTTCAGCTTAATGAAGTGGTCTGGGTGCCAGGTCCAGCTAGGGTTAACCCATTTTTTTTTTTTTTTTTTTAATAAACATAGCAGTTTCAGAGAAACTATGTTTATAAATGGGTTAATCCAGCCCTCAAATCCTCTAGTGGCTGTCTCATTTACAGCCGCTAGAGGCGCTTGCGTGATTCTCACTGTGAAAATCACAGTGAGAACACGCAAGCGTCCATAGGAAAGCATTGTAAAAGCGTGTGCATTCAGCCGAAAGGGAGGAGAGGAGGATCGGAGGAGGAGAGCTCCCTGCCCGGCGCTGGAGAAAGGTACGTTTTAACCCCCTTCCTCTCCCCAGAGCCCGGCGGGAGGGGGGACCCTGAGGGTGGGGGCACCCTTAGGGCACGGAAAACGAGTGTTTTCCTGGCACTATAGTGGCCCTTTAACCCCTTTAGACCGGAGGGCGTACTATTACGCCCTCTTATAGGCGGCTCTAAACGCCGCCGGGCGTAATAGTACGCCCTCCGGTCTTTCTGTACTCACCCGGTCGCCGGCGGTCCCACGCCGGCGATCGCGGTGGGAGGGACTCCCAGGGAGCCCCCCGCGGCACGTCCGTCTTCCAGGAAGCCCCCCGGCCGTGTGAGAGTGGGGTCCTAGCGAGGACCCCACAATCACATGGCCGGGTATAGCTGGCTTCTGTATTGCCAGCAGGGGGGCTGCCTGTAATTACAGGTGGTCCCCCTGCTGGCTGAAAATAAAATACACATATACATACACACGTACACCGTCTAGGTGTATTTTACTATTAATATATATTAATATATATATAATTATATATATATATTAATATCAAATTACACGTAGACTGATACTGATTAAATATATATATAATTATTGTTATATATATATTTATATATATTATAAAAAAAATTAAAATGTAAATACGTTAAAAAATAAAATTAAAAAAATTATTAAAAATAAATAATTAAATATATAGATGTGTGTTATTTCGTTCTAACTGTATTGTGAAATTAATATATATATATATCAAAATACACGTAGAACGAAATAATATATATATCTTTATACATAAATATATACGTTGTGATCCTTGTTTGCAGGTAGCACGGTCCTCTAGGGCAAAAACATGCACAGTCCTTGTAGTTGCAAATACTCCAGGCACTTTATTTGTAAGTTCACACAGGATACAGCAGTTAAATGAAAACATAAATGTAACAGAAAACCCTATAAACAAAAAACCTAGCTTGTCTGAGCACTAACTGACATAAGTTTCCCTATCTCTCAGGGTTACACTAAACAATATTGCACCAACCTTTTAGATAGCAACACTCTGCTATCTAACCTGTTGCTTTCCTTTCTGCACTCCCAGTGCTCCAAGCCAGCTTTGCCCTGACTGCTTTCCTTTCTGCACTCCCAGTGCTCCAAGCCAGCCTTGCCCTGACTGCTTTCCTTTCCGCACTCCCAGTGCCTAGTCTCTTTGACTCTATCTGGAGAGATCAGCCTCTCTCCTACCTGCTTCCTGGGAGGAAGCCAGCAATCCCCCTCTACCTGTCTAGCAGGGAGGAGTTTATTCCCACTGCAACAGCTCATTAACTGCAGCTGAGCAGTGGGTTGGAGACAGTCCAAAAACCCCTGGCCTGGATCTATGTCTCCCCAGAAAACCACTAAACTGTGGAGTGGAGCATTGGCCCACCCTTCTCTCCAAATGCTCCACCCCAGGGGCCCATAACTAAACAATGCGTTGTGTTGTGCAAAACACAAACTACACATACTCCCCCTGGGGTTAAAAGGCCTATCTGCCTTCACTTTATCACAACGTATATATCACTATATATATATATACCTATATATAAATAAAAATATTTTAAAAAAATTATATAGATATATACATATATATACACATACGTATATATATATATATACACATATATTAATTCTACATATATATTTATGTAATATTTTTACATAATTAGGTATCTTAATTAATTACAATTAGCAGGACCTGCCTGACAACTCATGCCGAAAGTAAAGGGAATTTAATTTGCTAGCACTATATTTAACCCTATAACTTTCCAAGACACCATAAAACCTGTACATGGGGGGTACTGTTCTACTCGGGAGACTTCGCTGAACACAAATATTAGTGTTTCAAAACAGTAAAATGTATTACAACGATGATATCGCCAGTAAAAGTGAAGTTTTTTGCATTTTTCACGCACAAACAGCATTACACGGACAATATTATTGCTGTGATACTTTTTACTGTTTTGAAACACAAATATTTGTGTTCAGCGAAGTCTCCCGAGTACAACAGTACCCCTCATGTACAGGTTTTATGGTGTTTTCAAAAGTTACAGCATCAAATATAAGGCTTCTGTTTCATTTTTTTCACATTAAAATTCGCCAGATTGGTTAGGTTGCCTTTGAGACCCTATGGTAGCCCAAGAATGAAAATTACCCCTATGATGGCATACCATTTGCAAAAGAAGACAACCCAAGGTATTGCAAATGGGGTATGTCCAGTCTTTTTTAGTAGCCACTTAGTCACAAACACTGGCCAAAATTGGCGTTTTTTGCATTTTTCACACACAAACAAATACTAACGCTAACTTTGGCCAGTGTTTGTGACCAAATGGCTACTAAAAAAGACTGGACATACCCCATTTGCAATACCTTGGTTGTCTACTATTGCAAATGGTATGCCATTATGGGTGTAAATTTCATTCCTGGGCTACTATAAAGTCCCAAAGGCAACGTAACCAATCTGGCGAATTTCAATTTCAAATGTAACGTGCTATATTTGACCCTGTAACTTCCCAAAATGCCATAAAACCTGTACATAGGGGGTACTGTCTTACACGTGAGACTTTACTGAATACAAATATGTGTATTTTATTGCAGTAAAAGCAAACAGTATTATGACACTGACCGTTAAAATGTCATGTAGAACTAAAAAAATTAAAAAAATCGTATTTTCTCCCATTTTTTTCATATTAAATTATGTTTCATAGCTAAATATTTGATATTAAATGAAAGCCCTGTTTCCCCTGAATAAAATGATATATAATAAGGGTGGGTGCATTTACTATGAAAGAGGTGTATTACGGTTGGACAGACATGTAGCGCAAATGCCAGGTTTTGTTTACATTTTGTTTTGTTAACAACGTGTACATTTGGCTCCGTCCTTAAGGGGTTAATCTTCAGCAATTCGTGCCTCTAAGCTCCGCCCCCAGATGCAAGCCCCACCTCTCTGATGCAAGTCCCGCCTCCTGTGAGCAAGCTCTGCCCCCACACACTGCTGACCTGGAAGGAAGAGTTCAGAAAATGGAGGCATCACATCCCAGTGCTCCTATTCTCCCACAGCCTTTTGTGACAGGTAAGTAAGGTGAAGTGGCCATGGTGCTTTAGAGTGTAAACTTATTTAAAACTTGCCTATAACTACTGGGGGGCTGAGAATTGTTTAGACTGAGCCATGGTTGACTGCCCACACAGTTTATACACTCTATGGATGAACTTTAACAGACTTCCATTTATTTATCCCATTTTATTTTTGCTTTTGTCTTTACACTATATATCCTTATATTTTAGTTTCTCTGATTAAACAAATTTGCCTGGTTATATTGATTTTTTTGCCTAAATTATATGTATTTTAAATGTACAAATTAATTTGGTCACAAAGCAAAAAAGTTGTGGGAGGGGCTATAGACCTACTTAAGGGACTCCCCCCTTTCCCTCACTTACCTTCGTTGGTCTAGACGAACAGCCTGTTACTCGCAGGCTTCCGTTACTCCCGACTTCCTGGTTTGTATCGTCACTTCCGGTGAGACGCGGCGCACTCCTCTGACGTCATGCGCTGACTTCTGCCGGCTCCACAGGCCCGCCGGCTCTCCAAACCCGGCCCTGAACAGCGGTACAGCCGACCGGCCTCTCCTCCTCGCCAACCCGTTTTGGTGCGGTAAGCTGGGCTCCCCATGTGGGGATTACAGGACAGAGACTCCATTACCACTTAGGAGTCTCTGTTCCCAGCCGCCGGGGAAACCGGTCTTAAGGGGAAGAGGGGGGGGGAGACATATACTTACGGCCCGGTCGGGAACAGGCCACAACCAGACCCCTATATCATAAGGGGTCCCTGTTCCTGCCAGCAACACACATGGGGGGGGGGCACAAAATAGTTGGGTGCAGGATTAAAACCCCGGTCCACAACCTTGCATAATGGATACGTTCCACTGCTGGCTGACCCTTAGTTCAGCCAGCTGCCACCGTACATGCCCATAGAATATGTGTGTGTGTGTGTGTTTAAAGTGGAATAAGATACATTAAAGTACCTTTCAATAAACCTTCTGTTATTTATGCATATACTGCTAATTAGGATGCTGGTTAAATTAAGTTAAATCACAGGTTTAAACATATGTGTATGATTTTGCTTGTTAAACATAATAATACATGATATATGTTTACTTATGGCGGGCTAGATATGTTAGGAGTTCTGCATGTATAATAGCAATCGTTAAGTCTTAAGATAATTATACCTCAGTTACGGTTAAAGTACATGGCCTACTGATGGCATTATGTACTTTGGGGGGACAGTACTCGCTGCAGTCCCCCCCAGAACTCTTACTACGTCAATTTTATGTATATGTTCTTCATGAGAGTACATTATCTAAAATTCTCATAACCCCAGGCACCCGCATACCCTCGGACGGTTCACCTAAGCTAACCCCCCCACACTCAAGAGACATCTGAATTCTCTTACACAGAACCAGTGCTCAATTTTCTGCAGGTATGTTGATTTGCACGTTTTCTTTTTCAACATGGCCATGTTAGTTAATTCCCTGCCCCTTAATCCTAGTGGTCCGCAAGGCCAACTCCCATCCTCCACTTCGAGGTACTTCACGCCCCTCGGGCCAAATCATAGTTAGCCGCCTCGCAAACTATAGAGAGGGCGACACCTGTCACTACCACTACACTACCACTCAGACACTTCGCAGGGCTTAGGACACCAGCTTGTGCCATATGTACGTCACCCGCTCACACAGCTTATTTGTGCCCACTCTGCCCGGACAGCGCTCCAGCACATCATTACAGCAACCCCTTAAAGCTGAGAAACAGACCAGAGACAAATTGGGTCGTCCGGTAGTGTACCTAGGCAAACCACAATTTTGCAATAATTTCAATGAGGGCTCCTGTGGTTACAGCGCTTGCCGCTTATTGCACGTATGCTCACACTGTTTTCGGGCACATGCGAAATCTATGTGCCCAAATAAAATGTTCCAGAAACCTTATTTGTCTCCAGTGAACGTTCCTGTACTTGAACATATGCTGTCCACTCACCCCTCCAAACACCTGGTGGAATTTTTATGCACAGGGCTCATTTACATGCCAACAGGGGTTTTAGAGTGTCACAATTTGCAGTCAGCCACAAATAACCCTACTACAGTCACTACCTTGCTACAACTGGAAGTGGACCAGGGATTTGTCATCGGGCCTTTTGGTAACCCCCCCTTTTCCAGCTGGAGAACTAACCCTATCAGGCTGGTTTCCAGCAAAAATTCTGATAAACTAAGGCTCATCATTGACCTATATAATATAGCTAAATAGGAGCTCTGTTTGCCAAGGACGTCCCAATATTGGAACAATGGGGCGTGAGAGGCAACACAGAGCCTTTTGGTCAGCTGGTGTTGTCAGCTCCACCAAGGGCTTGGACCCTAATAATTTACAAAATAGTAAGTGTGATCTCCATCTGGGGAGATCATGAAATGCTGACACAAATAATAAATGGACAAATATGAACCACTTATGCACAAAATAGTAGTAATAATAATAACCAGTGGGGTCTTGTAAAGGGGAAAAGAACAGGGTCTAAATACAACTATACCATTTATATTGAAGAGACCCTTAATTCTTCTAGAAGGCTAGATTAAGAGAGTAAAAATAAAAAATCTTTATTGAATCACAAAAAAGGACTAGCCAAAAAAGGAAAGCCACCCCAAAAAGATAAAAAACAATAGGGGTAAGGCTTTATTTCAAAATCCCCTTAAATCAAAAACTCATAGTAGAGATGGAGCTAGATTCTTGGTATAAACATCCAAAATGGATTGTATTAATGTAGCTCAATGCTAGTAGCAACAGGATTAATAGGGCTTGGACATTCTGGTAGAGAAGTAGAAGAGCATAGATCCCTATCAAGGGTAAGAATCAAAGGAGAAATATGAAGGGACAGAAGCAGGGGAGAGGGGAGGGGTGAATACACACCCTTTCTAATATACTAAATACATAAATCAACCTCAAAAAACTGAATCTGTCCCTAAACTCCATGAAACACCTTCATGGGTGTTCTAATCTGAATGCTCATTCTAAGGAAAATATCGCCCACTACCTGTTTGCTACAGGATCCCCACCGGCTAAAGTTGAGAAAAGAGAATTACTTAGTGTTCAACCCTATAGTGCCCAACCCATTAGTGAAAAAAAGTAAATAAAAATAAAAAGCAGTCAGGACATATCGATCGCCCGACGCGCGTTTCGGTGTCTAAATGACACCTTCGTCAGGGGCTAAGGAAACGCCGGCTGAAAAAGCCGGGACTTTTAAATGGTCTGTGAGCCAATCATCTCCAGGGGTTCCCTGTCTCAGCCCCTCCTCCAATCGTCATTAATGACGTATGGGATAGTCCTCACGTGATCCATGACGCGAAGCCCCACGTGGACGCATAGAGAGGAGGGGGTGGGACCAGATTACATCACTATGAAGGACATCTATATCTAAAACCTACCCTCCTCAATCTAATTCGTCGGGATGTGTTAGTCTAGATATAGTGCGCTAAATAAAGGAGTGATTAGGTCCCTCCAGCTACTATTACTATGTTATAACAAAAATAGAAGATAAATAATAATAATGGGTTCTTGGTTTTGCACCTTTGAAGTGGTGTGTAATATGTTTTTTTATATGTTTATATATAGTCATAGTAATGGTGAAAAATTCTTAATGAGTGAAATAAATAAATTCTATCGTACTGCATTATTCACTAGTACTATATATCGAACTATTATTGTATATTCATAAATGTACACTTGAATTACCGAATATAGTAATATAATATCATTAAAGAGGTGCTGGGATCGCTCAATGTATCCCCTTCAGAAATATAGACTTAAAGTGTCAAGTGTAGCAATATGATATTATAGAAGAGGTGCTGAAATCACCTCAGTGTTCACCTTCATAAGTGTTAATTATTTCAAAAACTAATCATATTTCAAGTTCACTAATTTTGCTATTGTCATGGGTCATCCTATCCTTTATCAGCTGCTTCATATGTTTGTAAAACGAAAAAAGGGGAAACAGAAAAGGATATGGCTATTCCAGACCTTTAAATAGTAATTTGAATATCTAATCTTTTAAAAAATAATAATAAATAAATAATAAGTGCAAAGATATTTTAATTTGTCAACATTTATATATGTGAGATCGTGTAATAAAAGGAGAATAAGAGAATCCCTCATTCAAACCTTTAGGGTACAAAGTTTGCAGACGGTAAATCCAGTAGCATTCTCTCTTTCTAATTTGCAGGTCCCAGTTGCCTTTTCTTTGATCTTGTTTTATAAGTTCGATGCCTTGGAATTTTAGAACAGTAGGGTTTCCCTCATGAGCTGTTTTAACATGTCTTGAGACCGGAGTCTCTATATGTCAGAGTTTTTACCGAGTTGATATGTTCTAGAATTCTTCGTCTAAAGGGGCGAAAAGTTTTTCCCACATAAGACATCCCACATTGGCAGGTAATCAGGTAGACTAATCCTTTGGAACTGCAATTGAAGAAGGCTGGAGTATCGAAGTGTAGGCTTTTGGAGCTATCATGAAAGGACTAAGAGTCTTTTTTTTATAAAGTCACAAGCTTTACACCTACCACACTTGTAGGTGCCTTTAAGATTATTAGTTAACCAGTGTTTAGGTGCTTGTGTCCTCTGAAAGCAGGGCCGGACTGGCCCACCAGGATACCGGGAAATTTCCCGGTGGGCCGTGGCACCTGGGGCCGGTCTGACAGCCTGTAATCCCGGCCGGCCATGTCCCCCATGTGTGAGCTGTGCGGCCGCACAGAGCCCCATGGGAGCACTGGGAGCCGGCCGGCACAGCTCACACATGGCCGGCCGGGATCATAAAAATAAAATAAAAAATTTGCGGCGGGGGCGGAGCTTACATGTGACGGCCGGGGCGGAGCTTAGCGTGCGGCGGGGGCGGGGCTTACTGTGCGGCGGGGCCCTGGCTGACTGCAGCATGGGAAGCAGGAAGGAGTCCCTGCTTCCCCAACAACAACCCTGCAGGAACTCCAAGGGATCTGGAGGTAAGAAGGAGGTCAGTGTGACTGTCTGTGTGTGTGTGACTGCCTGTGAGTGACTGCCTGTGTGTGTGACTGTCTGTGTCTGTCTGACTGTGTGTGTCTGTCTGACTGTGTGTGTGACTGTGTGTGTGTGACTGCCTGTGTGTGTGACTGTCTGCCTGTGTGTGTGACTGTGTGCGTGTGACTGTCTGCCTGTGTGTGTGTGGCTGTCTGCCTGTCTCTGTATGTGTGGATGTTTGCCTCGGTGTCAGTGACTGTCTGCCTCTGTGTGTGCGTGCGCCTGCTAGTGAGGGAGCCTCTGTGTGTGTGTGTGTGTGTGTGTGCCTGCTAGTGAGGGAGCTTGTATGTGTGTTAGTGAGCTCTTGTCTGTAATGAGCGTGTGTGTCCGTGAGCGTGTGTGTCAGTGAGCATGTGTGTGTCAGTAAGCTTGTCTGTAGTGAATCTGTGTGTTAGTGAGCTGTTCTGTAGGGAGCATGTGTGTGTCAATGGGCTTGTCTGTAGGGAGTGTGTGCGCATCAGTGAGCTTGTCTGTAGTGAGCGTGTGTGTGTGACAGTGAGCTTGTCTGTAGTAAGCTTGTGTGTGTATCAGAGTTTCTGTACTAAATTTGTGTGTGCCAGTAACCTTGTCTGTGTGTGTCATTGAGATTGTCTGTCAATGAGCCTATTTGTGTGCATCAGTAAGATTGTCTGTGTCTTTGTGTGAGTATACTTTACTGTATAATTTAATTACCCTAAAATAACTAATATTTTGAATGAGAAGAAGAAATGTATCAATAATATATATATATATGTGTGTGTATATATATGTGTGTGTGTGTATGTATATATGTATATGTGTATATATATATATATATATATATATATATATATATATATATACTATTGCATCACCAGAGCTCCAGTATCCAGGCAATTGAAATAGTTGGCTGCACTCTCAGATTTCCTTAAAACTTAACTTTTATTGAAATATGTAAGAGAAGATCAATGTTTCAGTGCCTCTTGTGGACTTTCGGCATGATCCTGATGCAAGTCCACAAGAGGGACTGAAACGTTGATCTTCTCTTAAATATTTCAATAAAAGTTACATTTAAAGGAAATCCGAGAGTGCAGCCAACTATTTCAATTGCCTATATATATATATATATATATATATAAACACTCTACATAGCACAATGACTTATGGGGCTGGCATAGATTTTTTTCCAGGGCTGCTTCATATCCCCAGTCCGGCCCTGTCTGAAAGTGACTCCGTACAAGGGAATCTTTTAAATTCTTCCCTCTCCTTGCGGTGAGGGCTGCCTGTTTTGGGATGATGTCTTTTAATAAATCATCTTGTTTTAGCAGAGGCCAAAATCTGTTCATGATAGATCTGACACAATCCCAACCTGCATCATAGGTGGCTATACACCGAAGTGGTTTGTTGTCTGGATTGATTTGTCTGTGAGGTGTTATTTCCTCCATTATCAGACTCTCTCTATCCGTGATGAGAGCTCTATGATAGGCTCTCTTCAAGCATTTATTTGGGTACCCTTTAGATCTAAACATAGCTCGTAGATCTTTCGCCTTCATTTTGAAATCTTCCACATCTGAACAATTGCGCCGAAGGCGCAAATATTGACCAATGTGGATGCCCCTCTTTTTGGGGGACTGGGTGATAGCTACCCCAATTAAGTAAGCTGTTTGTGGCTGTACTTTTCCTGAATAGATTAGTCTTGATGGTACCGTTGGGATTTGGGATTAGGACAAGGTCTAAAAAGGTTAGTGAGGGCGTTCCTATCTCGATTGTGAATTTGAGATTCAAATCATTAACATTAAGTTTCTGTACAAACTTTGCAAATTGTTCGTTTGTGCCTGTCCATATGATTACAATATCATCTATGTATCTCTTCCAGTAATAGATGTATTGTGAAAGGTCATTATTTGGATCCGCAAAAACTATTTTTTCCTCCCACCATCTCAGGTGCAGGTTAGCATATGAGGGTGCATAAGATGTCCCCATCGCTGTCCCCTGCACCTGGTGGTAGAAAGTTCCATCGAACAAAAAGAAATTGTGTGTCAGTATGTATTTGAGGAGTTGTATAGTGAAATCACTATGTTTATCAAACTTACTTCCTCTTCTTCTTAGAAAATGGTTAGTATGTTTTTAAACCTAAGGTATGAGGAATTGAACTATATAGGGACTCCACGTCTAAACTACACAATATAGATTGTGCGGGCATTTGAATTTTTGTTAGCTCTGCCAAAGTTTGTTTAGTATCTCTAAGATACGATGGTAATCGGGTCACCAGAGGTTTCAAGATTTGATCCAGATACAAGCTTGCATTTTGAGTCAAGTTATTATTCCCAGAGACTATAGGTCTACCTGTAAGTACTTTGTGCTGTTTATGTATCTTGGGCAGACTATAAAAAGTTGAGATACGTGGGCTATCACTTAAAATGTAGTCATATTCATTCTTAGAGATCACTGTATCCTGCAATCCTTTTTGTAATTATTTTTAACTCCTCTAGAAATTTTTTTGACGGATCCATTGAGATGACTTTGTAGGTATTAGCATCAGTCAATATTCGCTTGGTCATTTCTACGTAGTTGTCAGTATCCATAATAACGATATTTCCCCCTTTATCTGAGGGTTTAATCGTAATTTCCTTATTGTCCCTTAAAGAATTGAGCGCCCTTACTTCTGCTGTAGATAAGTTAGAGTTGGGTTTCAAAGTTAATTCTGTTGTTGTAATTTTATCAATCTCGTTGCATACCAATTCAACAAAGGTTTCAACATATTTGGCATCACCGAGTTTGGGACAATATTTACTTTTCTTTTTAAGATCTGTGAGAGGACATGAGAATTGATCTGTGATCTCATTCTCCTCTAGGAGATCTGCAAGTAACATGGCCATTTTGTAATCTCTGGGATTAAGGCCTAAAATGTTTGCCTTTTTATCCTCTAGGAGGAGATGATTTTTATGTAGAAGCAGTTTTCTAGCAAATAAATGTATGTCTTTGACCCAGGTGAACTTGTCAAAGTGTGGAGTTGGTATAAATGACAGGCCTTTACCCAGTAGTTCTATTTCTGATGTTGAGAGCCTATACTTGGATAAATTGACCACTTGGTTTTTATTTAATATTGATTCCTTCGGTTGTATTGTTTTCTTGGTTTTAATCGTCGTTGGGGGTAATCTTCCCCCTGTTTGTCTAAAAAAGTGACCCCTTTTTTAAGTATTCCTCTATTCTGTTCGTCTGGAGCTGAGGTGGAAGGTTGAGCATCTAATTCTGACTCACTTGATTCATATTCTGAGGTTGAAATCTGATCTCTGTCTATTTTTCTTCTCCTCTGGAATCTCCTATACACATTAACTGTCTTAAAATCTTTAGTGTCCCTTAGAAATTTTTGGTGTTTACGTTGTTTAATTATAGATTGATATTTCTCCAAATTGTTTTGTAACTTATTTTCATTCAGAGTAAAGTTGGGGTCTGTTTTAAATTGTTGGACCCTATCAACTTCCTCATCAACCTTTTTTTTTCTATATCTTTTAACTTTTTGTTTTCATATTTACAAATTATTTCCATAAACTTGGCAGAGCATTGTCCTGCCGCCTCCTCCCATTCTTTGATGAAGTCTTCTTCATCTATATGTGTTGTTGATGTTGTAGGAACCCCCAGACCTCTTGGTATTAGCCCTTTTTTTTTTTAAATAGTTTTCTAATGATGCTATCTCCCAACTTGTTCTAATCTGCTGTTTATATAATTGAGTTCAAGTATTGAAACCTGCTGTTAATGTGTAGTTGGACTCATCAGGGGGTAAATGAGCTTATGAAAAGATCAAATCTGCATCTTGGCACCACTTAGAAGCATTAGGTAAGTTTGAGAGAAATCCTGCCATCTGAATTAAAAAATTCTGATCTCACAAGTTTTGACCAATTGAAATGGGTCTTAAACCCTTAGAATGAATATAATATAGCTAAATAGGAGCTCTGTTTGCCAAGAACGTCCCAATAGTGGAACAATGGGGCGTGAGAGGCAACACAGAGCCTTTTGGTCAGCTGGTGTTGTCAGCTCCACCAAGGGCTTGGACCCTAATAATTTACAAAATAGTAAGTGTGATCTCCATCTGGGGAGATCATGAAATGCTGACACAAATAATAAATGGACAAATATGAACCACTTATGCACAAAATAGTAATAATAATAACCAGTGGGGTCTTGTAAAGTGGAAAAGAAAAGAACAGGGTCTAAATACAACTATACCATTTATATTGAACAAGAGACCCTTAATTCTTCTAGAAGGCTAGATTAAGAGAGTAAAAATAAAAAATCTTTATTGAATCACAAAAAAGGACTAGCCAAAAAAAGACCATCATTGACCTATCCGCACCACACTCTTCAGCCATCCCCAGCCTAAACGCATTGATTCCTTCGGAAGAGTTTTCCCTACAATACTCCACTATTGACCACGCTATTACAGCTATCAGGTCGGGGGCCTGGCTTAGCAAGACGGATATAGTCAATGCTTTTAAATTGTTACCTATACACCCCTCCTTATGGCACCTGCATGGAGTTAAGTGGCAAGACGACTACTACGTTTTCACAAAACTCACTTTTGGGGCCAAGAGTAGTCCAAGGATTTTCGACATGTTCGCAGAAGCTTTGTGTTGGCTCCTCCTTAATACCTGCAGGTGCCAAAATGTGATACACTACCTAGATGACTTTCTGTTCATCGAAGCCAATACCTACCCCCGTGTAGCCTAGACAAAGCTGTCACACTATTCACCGCACTCGGTGTCCCCGTATCTCCTACCAAAACGGAAGGGCCAGACACAGTCATCAATTTTCTAGGTATTCTACTGGATTCAGCAACAATGATGGCCAGCCTACCTAGAACAAAGATTGATAACATCCTTCATGACATTAGCCACTACATACACAGGGGGTCTTGCAACCGTAAAGAACTACAATCACTTTTGGGTTCACTAAATTTCGCTATGCGCATAATCCCCCAGGGCAGGGCTTTCATTTCCATGCTCCTCGCCCTGTTCCCCACCTTCACCAACGACTATGCCCGCATATCCTTGGACTACCCTGCGACTGCTGACCTCCATATGTGGTACAAATTTCTCTCGGACTGGAACGGTAGGAGCATGTTCCTTCCACAGTTGGATTCTCGGTCACCTGTCATTTGGGCAGACGCAGCATCATCCACGGGATATGCGGCCATTTTCGGCACAGATTGGCTCTGGGGGACTTGGCCAACAGAAACACAGGGTATTGAGGGTTTTACACTAACTCAGCCCTCTTTGAGGTATACCCAATAGTTGCTGCAGCTGTCACTTGGTGTAGGTTATGGGAAGGTCAGTCCGTACGCTGTTTCTCGGATAACCTGGCAATATGCCACATTATCAACAAAGGTCGCTCTTCCTCCTTGACAATTATGAACTTCCTTAGGAAACTGACATGGCTGGCAGCTAACCATCACTTCCACATTGTATGCTCTCATGTTCCCGGCATATACAATACGGAAGCTGACCAGCTATCTCACTTTCAGACGGTCCCTACCCTCGGCAGTTCGTATGGCAACCCCAGCTCCAACCTTCCAAGACCTTGTCATGGAGTAGATGAACTACTTCAGCACAGCCACACTCTCACAAAATTAGCATTATCCACTAGCACTCAACACGCATATCACAGAGCTTTTCACCTATACAAACGATTCATGTCTGACCATCACCTAACCAACTGGTTTGAAGTATCGTCACTAATGGTTTTTGCATCTTTTTGCCACCTTAAACTTAAATTCTCACATAACACTATTAAGCTTTACCTCACGGGGATACAACACCACACGTATTACTCCTTCCCTAACCACAAAGGTTTCTTAACCTCATACCCCATCCGCACACTACTGAAGGGCATAGCAAAAGCAGACGGCCCAGCGACACTCAAAAATTGCCTATTGACATGGAAATGTTCAAGTCATTGTCCAACCTACTCGACCAGGCACCATTTGAACCCAATACAAACGCGGTTATTAAAGCCGCCATGTATCTAGCTTTTTATGGTTTTCTTAGGCCACGAGAGTTCACCATTAGTGGCCAACAACATAACCAAGGGTGCCTCCTCATGTCATATCTCACGAAACACACAGACTACTACGTCCTGACCCTACCTAAGACAAGTCAGATGGGGGAACCAGTTCACATAAACTACAACCCCACTGGTAACAATTGGTGCCCGGTAAAACCGCTGGACGCTTTCTTAGCCACGAAACCTACACACCCCTCAAGACCCCTACTGTTGTTACACGATACCATTCTCACCACGGCAAAATTCATGCTTTACGTCCGGATGCTTATCACCAGACTTGGTCTAAACCCTGGTAGCTACTCGGGGCACTCCTTCAGAATTGGAGCCGCCTCTAGCCAAGACATACCAGCTCATGTTATTAAAACACTGGATCGCTGGAAATCCTCAGCTTACGCCACCTACATCCCGCACGCAGTCCAAGAGATTAGGAAGGCGTTCATTAAGATGTCTACTTAATAATATGTACTTATGTTTACTGAATAAATGATTACCTTGCTTTTCTATTTTTGCCCACTTTATTTACCGGCCTACAGCATACATCAGTTTCGGCACACCTCAACCGACTATTTCCTTTTATTGTATTTCTCTCCACCAGAGTATTCCATATCATATGAGAATGCCCCGAACACAAATATATTTTTATATATATATATTTGCTTTGAGTTTTATTTTTCTTAATAAAACAAAAATAAGTTTTTTTGTTTTTTTTTTAAATTAGTTTCAGATTCCACTAATTTCTAAGGCAGAATTTTAATATAGATATTTTTTTTTTTTTTTTTTTACCATGCACCTTTTATTAACATGAAATAAAAATATATAAAAATAAAATCCGGGAATTATTTTAGAGACCTGAAGCTCAGTGACTTAGAAAGGTTATATTATATGATCTGTAGCATGAGCAAGTTCTTTTGTTCCTCAAACCTATAAACAGGGACGTGTCTTAAACGAGGCAAACAAGGCATCTGCCTTGGGCGGCACTTTGTATGGGGAGGGCAAAAAAAGCTGCACCAAACACCCAGGCAGATCCCTTGTTTGCCTCGTGTCCTGGGGGCTCAACAGTTGGCCGGCTGGACACTTTTGAGCCCCCCCCCCCCAAGGTTGGCGGCGGGCAGCCAGGGAGCATACTCACCTGAGCTCTTTCTGCTCAGCTCCCTCCGCGCTGCTTAATAAAGCCGGGAGCCAGAATATGACGTCACTCCGGCTCCCGGCATCACTAAGTTGTTCACGAGGGAGCTAAGTAGGAAGATTAAAGTTCCCTCGCCTGTCCATCCCCTGCCTGCGCGAACAGCAGCCCCACTGGACAGGTAAGTAATCCACTCCAGCTCTCCCAGGGAGGCTGGGTGGATTTAAAATAAAAGTTTAAAAATAATTTGTGAGTGTTGGTGGAAATGTGTGTGTGTGTGTGTGTGTGTCTATCAGTGTGTCAAATCAGTAAGTGTGTGTATGTCATTGTTTGTCAGTGTATATTAGAGTGTGTCTGTTAATGAGTGTGTGCGTCTGTCAGTGAGTGAGCGTCTGCCAGTCAAAGTGCGGCCTTGACCGGAAGGGGTGGGGAAGGGCAGCACAAATCCTAAATACATCACTGCCTATAAACCTATTCTATGTATTTCATAAATAAGAACAATTTTTAAGACTGTGCATTCACACAGTTCCTTATAAGATTGCACTGGTCTATAGAATAAACCAATCCTAACTTAACTGGGATACAAGAATCTGTTCACTAAACAGTGACTGAAAGTAATTTTAAAATTGGTGTGTAACCACTATACAATGAATGCATTCAAAAGGAAAAACAAACTGCTAAGATTTGGGGAAAAAAGTGTTCGGTTTACAAATGTCCCAGTTGCAGTCATACAAAGCTATTTACTCAAGTGAGAATTTAAAGTGAACTTCAAATTTAAGATTAAAATTGCCAAACTGAAAAAAAAATCTCTAAGTCAGCTATGCTTCTAGGTCGACTACTGGACTGGCCTTAAATTTGAAATTCGCTTTTAATTCTCATTTCTCACTTTCATACATAATCCTGTTTGCTGTCTTAGCCTAAATGTTATAATTCGGTTTTGAATTCACTCCAGTTTGGTGTACTAAATCAACTTTTCCCCCCTAAATTTGTTTCCAACTCACCACAATATGAGAGATGTATATGTGTGTGTGTGTGTATGTATATATATATATATATATATATATATATATATATATATATATATATTCATATATATATATTCACTATAGTGTGTGGGGCTGGCATACATTTTTCAAGGGCTGCTGCTATCCCCAGTCCGGCCCTGAATATACCCATGTGACTAAAAGGTTATTGTTTGGTTGTGGGAGACTGTTCCTGTCCGTGAATTGCTATGTGTTATTCCCCGTGTTTTCCCCTGTATTGTGATGTATTCATGTGCTTTGCCTGCTCCCTTTTCGGGAGCGCCATATGAACAGGTTCCGTTCGCCTCCCTAACTGGGACCACCATGAAACCCCATTTAGAATGTTGTCAAACTGCGTAACGAGGTATCAAAACCACAGACCACAAGGGAAGCTTCGGCACGTACCGACCCTGGGTGGCAGCCCATTCGTTAATCGAATGCCATCCAGGGGGAGAATTTGCGGATTGCTCATACCAATCCATTAGAACGTTGGCAATTCGCAACATAAGTGTGAAACTGCAAGGGAAGTCATTAAGGAGTGCTTCCCTGGGCGGCCGCCGTTTGTATAGGCGGATGGCATCCAGGGGGAGCATGCGTGTCCCAAAAGGTTTCACCCAGAAACCCCTCGAACAGAGACTGTTTGTGACCGTTACCGTTCTGGTTAATTTACTTTAAACAGGCTCTGTTTGTGCAATTGTGACTATATGGTTCATTTACCGAACAACTGCACGAACAGAGACCACCCTGGAGCTTGTTAACACCTATTAACAACTTGGAACGTTTCTCACCACATTGTTCATCTGGGTGGCCACGATTCCTATGAACAACCACGAGGTGGCTGCCAAATGGGTCTCTTCATTTTACATTAGCTGATGTAACCAGTCGGATTACCCTCGACCCACTACAGAGACTGTAGTCTTTGACACCCCAGCCCTTCTGTGTGCCTTATTGCCCCCCTTAGCCCCTCTGTGTGTCTGTCCCCCAAGTTTGTCTCTTTGCCCCTGCGTATCTTTGTCCCACCAATCCCTTTGTCTCTCCGTCCCCACAAAGCCCCCCTGTGTGTCTCTTTGCCCCCTGCAGCTCCCTTTGTATGTCTTTGTCTTTCCATGTATCTCTTTGCCCCTCTTTGTCCCCCCAGCCCTGTGTGTCTCTTGCCTTCTGTGTGCCTCTTTGTTCAGCTAAGCCCCTCTGAGTATGCTCCTCCTTGTCTCTTTGTCCCCGCCAACCCTTCTGTTTGTGTCTTTGCCCCCAAAGCCTCTTTGTGTATCTCTTTGCCACCCCTTCCCCACTCTGTCTTTTTGTCCACCCTCAGCCCCTGTGTGTCTCTTTATCCATCCCCCCCTTTTTGCTGTCTTCCTCCTTCTGCAGTGCCAGCTTACCTACTTGTAGCGTGGTCGAGTGAACTGTGGTGGAGAATCTCTGTATCCACTACTGTCTGGGAGCACTTCCTGTTAGACTTGGTAGAGGATTCAGAAGATTCTCTACTGTGGTGCGCTTGGCCATGCAACATGAAATGATTGACAGGAGGGGAATGCATGGGACAGAGACACACTGGCTGTGCGTGGATGGGAGTGAGAGACACACACACACTGGCTGTGCATGGGTGGGAGTGAGAGACACACACACTGGCTGTGCGTGGGTGGGAGTGAGAGACACACACACACTGGCTGTGCGTGGGTGGGAGTGAGAGACACACACACACTGGCTGTGCGTGGGTGGGAGTGAGAGACACACACACACTGGCTGTGCGTGGGTGGGAGTGAGAGACACACACACACACACACACTGGCTGTGCGTGGGTGGGAGTGAGACACACACACACACACACACTGGCTGTGCGTGGGTGGGAGTGAGACACACACACACACACACTGGCTGTGCGTGGGTGGGAGTGAGAGACACACACACACACACACTGGCTGTGCGTGGGTGGGAGTGAGAGACACACAAACACACACACACTGGCTGTGCGTGGGTGGGAGTGAGAGACACACAAACACAGACTGGGTTGGACAGACTGTCTAAATGCTAATGGAATAGATGCATTCTAAACCCAGAGATTTGTGACAGAGGAGATTAAATAATAAAATGTTACTTTCTATATGTACAAGGTCCCATTGTAAGTTACGGGTCAAAACTCCAGAATTTGCCAGACACACAGTCTGGACAAAACTTAAAGAAACTGTTTGATCTGACAGAAAACTTAAATTATGGCCACTATAAAGATAAAGCCAAATGACGTCAAAATAGCCACCACGAAAAGTTAACTCTTTCCTGGATAGGTATGTTTAGTGGGACAAGACTGCCCTCTATAGACCAAATACCTAAATTGCGATCCCTAGGTAAGCACACCTCTAGTGCTTCTATTGGGTTATCAACTGATGACGTACAGAGAGTCTGGCCCTTTAAAAGTTAGGACAAAGGGAAGACAGTAGGGTTGAAAAGAAGGAAAAAGAGGAGAGAGGAATTGGAAGTTTGGGGACTCCCACTCGGACATGCAGAGAAACCCAGGACAACATCTGAGACTAACACTCTACTCTTTAAACTCTAACACTTAGAATTTTACTGACTTTCTAACCAACACCACCTTTCACCATAACTCATGCACCTACAGACATCCAAACAAGTTCCTGAGACTATCTACCAATCGGATGAAATATCTACTCAACTGGTAATTATACTGGTTTCATTTAACTAATTAAATTAATTAAAATTTACTAATAGCATGATATATGACTGGATAAATCACGGTCAAATTTCCATATTAAGAAATCTTAGTTAACTAAAGAATATATAGTTATAAACATTCCATTCTGCAGGTGGAATTAAGAATAATTATATATAATCACGTGTTAGCATACCGCTGTTTTTATCCAGGTGTATTGATTTGCTCTAAATTAAGATAAAATATATTTTAGACAAATTAAAATCTGCTTATATAAATCTGGTAGATTCTCTTATTGGATGGTTCCAGGAAATGACTAATGAACTGATTTAAATGTTATTTTATTTAAAATTACATAAGAATAGATCCTAATTACCTAGGAGATCTAGCCAGCACTGAAAGGGTTATTCTAACTGTTAGCCAGGGTTTTATGGCCCTTCGCTGTGAAAAGCTTCGCTTTCTCTCTGTGAAAGATACCTCATAAATTGTGTAAGACTTGACAGAAAATGCTGTTTAGCCATTGAAACGTGTATAGCCATTCCTTTGTATTGCATACCATTTTATACTGGATATTCATTGATTATTGTCACGCATGTTAAATAATAATAATATCATTATTATTATTATAAAATAAAATCTATTTTTATAACAAAATTGTGATTTTTATTTATATGAAATACTTTTCACTTAACACGATAACTACCTTTGGGATCTGAGAATTGAATTAGTGGGCAATTCTCACTGTTTACTATTATTATCCCATAAATATCCCCACAAATCAGAAGAGGACCGTATCACTCCCAGTGAGGAGGAATTAGCTGGAATGGTAAAACCATCCTCAGCAAGGTCCTGCAAGGTAAGTAAAGTTAATTTCACACTCACATTATAGTTAGGGCATCCACTGAAGAACAGGGACATGGGTTATAATTAGGGTTAACTACTTTAACCTCTCTCACTCCTTACTCTAACCCTAGCAGTAAGACTAAAATTAACCCTATACATAATTGTAAATTTAATGTTTTATTATGTTATTAATTATATAGCGCCAACACATTCCACAGTGCTTTACAGTGGCTGGACGAACAAACATGTAGTTGTAACCAGACAAGTTAATACCTAACCCTAATTTTAGTGAATGCTAATAATGTGTGAAACTAGCTTTACTTACCTTGCAGGACCTTGATGAGTTCACAAGGGCTTCTTCTCCGCTGGTTACTCCAACAGCTACTCAGGAACAAACAGGATACTTCAGGACAGCAGGCATTAATACAAGATGATACACGTATATCCCATCACCTTTTCCAATAACTGGACGGCACTCCGTATTAGGAGCAGAACTGATCCTTTAATGGCCAGGCTGGCCTTTTATGCAGGTTTTTTCCCCAAAGGTTACCACCCAGGCCTTGTGGGGCACTGATAAAAATATACATCAACCAGTAAAAACAGAGTTAAGTCACAAGGCACTCCCATACACTGTATACAATCCCTCCCCTCTGCTCAGGGGATAATTGAGTTAATTACTGTATCAACTCAATTATCCCAAAACAGAAAAATCTAAATGTTCACACTTTTCTGAAAACACCCCAAAAACATATCCTACATTCATAATTACAATATCCACTGATAGCCCCAATCTGAGGCAGCAACATACTGAAAAATCACCCAGATCGGTACAGGAGTACGAGTTCTTAGTTTTACCAACTTCCAACTTCCGTTCGGGAAGTTGAAATAAATGAAAATATACAACAGAATGTATCGTGTCTTCGTTCGTATGGTTCTTTTTACTGAATGCCGGTCTGTTCCCTTGAGTTCCCACAAAATTATGCGAGGATGGTCTCTGTGGTGTTTGTGCTGTTGCGTGTCCGATTTGGGTTCCAGACACGCGACGACCAATTGCTGGGGCAATTCGTATGTTAAGATGTGTGGCCTGGTTCCTCCTCCTCCTCCCGACCCGGGACCCTACTGTCAAACTGTCCCCCCCCCGAGCATAGGTTGAATGAACCTGGGAGCTAGCCCCTTTTTTCCAGCGAAACTCAAACTCCTTTTGATTAACGCCAGAGGGCTTAACACCCCTGAGAAACGCTTGCTTGCTCTGAAAGATTTTAAAGCTCAAAAGGCCCAAATTGTTTACAGGAAACTCACTTCAGGGAAGATAGTGCACCAAAATTAACCAATCATATCTTTACACAAGGCTACTACGAGAATAACAAGGCGGGCAAATTGAAGGGAACCGCGATACAGACCGAGACCAAAACAGATGGTAATGGTCGTTTTATATGTGTTAAGGGTTCACTACTGGGACAGAACATCACCCTAGCTAACATCTAAACACAGAACACCAAACACGGAAGATTTTTTTTTTTTATATTAAATGTTTTATTGACAAGATTTTCGAGGGAATGGGGTGGGGTACAGAAGTAAAAAGAGGGGGGGGATGGTGTAGGGGGTAACAAAGTTGTCAATGATGTTGCTTAGTGTGTGATACAACTTGATGTTGCATAAGTAATACACAGTATACAATACATGAGATACGGTACATGGGATACATTATACATGGGTCTTTACTCATTTGCTTGACAATTGTAGTACATTGTGTAGTGTGTATGCCGTATCTCCTCCTATATCTTATTGCTATGCACGTTTTTTGTGTTACCTTTGCAAGTGTCTAGCATTGTGTGATATCTGGATATGATCTCGTCTTCTTCAAATGCTGTGCCCGGTTTTACATAGTTTCTGGTTCTGAGTTGGATTTTGGAGGTGTTGGGCCCTTTAGGGTTCTGCCTTGATCGGGGTTTGTCACAGTATGCTGCCCTTGAGATTAGGAGATTTGTCCTGAGTGCTGCTGTATGGGTAGATAAGCGTTCATGGATATAGTATTGATGTATTTTTGCTAATCGGTTGGGTTTGGAGGGGCACTGTGGAAGTTTAATGGTTTGCTATGAGATTTCTCACCGCTAATGCCATGATTGCCATGACGCTTTTTATATGCTTTGGCGTGGGTTTGGGGTACATTAAAAATAGGCCTGTGTGTATATCAAGGGTTGGTGTGGTGTTGCCAATGGTTTGCATTATGTTTTGTGCGTCTTTCCATAGTGGGCGTATGCGTAGACACGACCACCAAATGTGAGTTATTGTGCCATTGCCTATCCCGCACCTCCAGCAGTGAGGGGGAACCGTTTTATACATTTTATGGAGCCTCTGGGGTGTGAGGTACCACCTGTATACCAGTTTTGTGTGCTTCAATGTGGGAGTAGCATCGTGTGAGCCCCTTCAGAGAAGCTAGGATTTCTGTATCGGATGTCAATAGATCGCATTCTGACAGCCACTGTTTCACAAATGTTGGGGGTTGAGGTGGTGATAATCGTAAAATAGTTTTGTAGCATGAGGTAAGGGATTTGGGTTTGGTTGGGGCCTGCCAGCATCTGTCGTATAGAGCTTCTAGGTCTGGTAAGTCGGAGCTGTCAGCTACAGTGTTGTGTGAGACATGAGAAGGAATGATGCTTTTGAGTTGCATGTAGAGAAACACGGAGGAGTTGGGCAGGTGGAATTCTTTTTGTAGGTCTGGGAAGGGCTTAATGCGATTTAGGTGGAGGACTTGGTCGAGCGTGTTTACCCCGTATTTGGCCCACGAGTTCAGTGAGAGCAAGGATGAGATTGCTTTTAGGGTTGTCAATGGTGAGCATGGGTGGAATTTGTAGGTGGCATTTTGCTTTTGATGTGTTGTCCCAGTGATGTAGGGTTAGTATGGTAGTGGGGAGGAGTGTATTGTCTTTGGGTCGTAGTGTCTTTGGCGTCCAGAGTATATTTATTAACGAGGTATTGGTGAGTTGGGCTGTTTCCATGTCAACCCATTGGTATACCCCTCTCGGAGTGTGTAGTTTCACTGCTGCCTCTAAGTTGGCTTTGTAGTAGGTGTATACAGGGAGTGCAGAATTATTAGGCAAGTTGTATTTTTGAGGATTAATTTTATTATTGAACAACAACCATGTTCTCAATGAACCCAAAAAACTCATTAATATCAAAGCTGAATATTTTTGGAAGTAGTTTTTAGTTTGTTTTTAGTTATAGCTATGTTAGGGGGATATCTGTGTGTGCAGGTGACTATTACTGTGCATAATTATTAGGCAACTTAACAAAAAACAAATATATACCCATTTCAATTATTTATTATTACCAGTGAAACCAATATAACATCTCAACATTCACAAATATACATTTCTGACATTCAAAAACAAAACAAAAACAAATCAGTGACCAATATAGCCACCTTTCTTTGCAAGGGCACTCAAAAGCCTGCCATCCATGGATTCTGTCTGTGTTTTGATCTGTTCACCATCAACATTGCGTGCAGCAGCAACCACAGCCTCCCAGACACTGTTCAGAGAGGTGTACTGTTTTCCCTCCTTGTAAATCTCACATTTGATGATGGACCACAGGTTCTCAATGGGGTTCAGATCAGGTGAACAAGGAGGCCATGTCATTAGATTTTCTTCTTTTATACCCTTTCTTGCCAGCCACGCTGTGGAGTACTTGGACGCGTGTGATGGAGCATTGTCCTGCATGAAAATCATGTTTTCTTGAAGGATGCAGACTTCTTCCTGTACCACTGCTTGAAGAAGGTGTCTTCCAGGAACTGGCAGTAGGACTGGGAGTTGAGCTTGACTCCATCCTCAACCCGAAAAGGCCCCACAAGCTCATCTTTGATGATACCAGCCCAAACCAGTACTCCACCTCCACCTTGCTGGCGTCTGAGTCGGACTGGAGCTCTCTGCCCTTTACCAATCCAGCCACGGGCCCATCCATCTGGCCCATCAAGACTCACTCTCATTTCATCAGTCCATAAAACCTTAGAAAAATCAGTCTTGAGATATGTCTTGGCCCAGTCTTGACGTTTCAGCTTGTGTGTCTTGTTCAGTGGTGGTAGTCTTTCAGCCTTTCTTACCTTGGCCATGTCTCTGAGTATTGCACACCTTGTGCTTTTGGGCACTCCAGTGATGTTGCAGCTCTGAAATATGGCCAAACTGGTGGCAAGTGGCATCGTGGCAGCTGCACGCTTGACTTTTCTCAGTTCATGGGCAGTTATTTTGCGCCTTGGTTTTTCCACACGCTTCTTGCGACCCTGTTGACTATTTTGAATGAAACGCTTGATTGTTCGATGATCACGCTTCAGAAGCTTTGCAATTTTAAGAGTGCTGCATCCCTCTGCAAGATATCTCACTATTTTTGACTTTTCTGAGCCTGTCAAGTCCTTCTTTTGACCCATTTTGCCAAAGGAAAGGAAGTTGCCTAATAATTATGCACACCTGATATAGGGTGTTGATGTCATTAGACCACACCCCTTCTCATTACAGAGATGCACATCACCTAATATGCTTAATTGGTAGTAGGCTTTCGAGCCTATACAGCTTGGAGTAAGACAACATGCATAAAGAGGATGATGTGGTCAAAATACTCATTTGCCTAATAATTCTGCACTCCCTGTATATCTGGTAAGCTAACTCCTCCATCCACTTGGTGATTTTGGAGGAAGCATTGGGAGATTCTGGGTTTGCGGGTGTCCCATATGTAGGAGGACAGCACTTGTTGGAGTGATTTGAAATTTTTTGGTGGGACCCGTATATGTAGGAGGTGGAAAATGTACAATAGTTTAGGGAGGAGGACCATTTTGACAGTATTGATTCTGCCTAACCATGATAGTTTAACTGGTTTCCAGCATTGGCACTCCGATTTACATAGGCTTAGGAGCGGTTTATAATTGTATTGGAATAATTAGTCAGTTGTGGGTGCAATTTTGACCCCGAGATAGGTGATGTAGTCTGATCTCCAGTCAAAATCATATATGCTTGTGAGTGTTTGAACGAAATCTTTGGGGAGACCTATAGGTAGTGCTTGTGTTTTTGTTTGGTTTAGTTTATAGTATGTTAGGTTGCCATATTTTTCTAAGATTTGTATCAGGGCGGGTAGTGATGAGGGCACGTCTCTCAGTGTTAAGAGGATATTGTCTGCAAACATGGATAGTTTGTGATCAGACCAGCCTATTCTAATGCCCTTGATTTGGGGCTGGCGTCTAATTATGTGTGCTAGCGGTTCTAGAGAGAGAGGATGAACAGTAGCGAGGATAAGGGGCATCCCTGTCTTGTGCCGTTGGTTATATTGAATGGGGTGGAGAGGAAGCCTGCATTAGAGACTTGTGCTGTCGGGGTATTGTTTAGGGCCATAATACCAGAAATTATTGGTGTCGTAAAGCCGAACGTGCTTAAAACTTGTTGAATATAGTCCCAATTGAGCCTGTCAAAGGCTTTCTCTGCATCGAGTGCTAAGATAAGGCCTTGTCCTTTGGTGTTGTGTGTATGTGATAAAATGTTCAGGATTTTCCTAGTGTTGTCTGAGCCCTGTCTTGTTTTGACAAAGCCTGATTGGTCATTGTGTATTAATGTGGGGAGAATGCCAGACAGCCTGTTAGCTAGGAGTTTCGCGTAGAGTTTGACATCTACGTTCAGTAGAGAGATTGGGCTGAAGTTTTGGCATTGCGTTTGGGGTTTGCCTGGTTTTGGGAGAGTGGAGATGTTGGCTTTTTTTTTTTGCATTTCTGGGGGTAAGGCTCCCTGCTAATAGCAGTGATTAAAGAGTGTGGATAAGTGTGGAGATGGGATAGTAATGAAGGTCTGGTAATAGAAGTTGGTGTAGCCGTCTGGGCCTGGTGCTTTGTGTTTGGGGAGTTGCCTGATTGTTGTTTCTAGTTCTTGGGTGGTGAATGGTGCGGTGAGGGAGCTTATAGCTTCCTGGGAGAGCTTGGGTAGGTCAGTTTGTTCCAAAAAGTCTAGAATGTCCTGTGTGGATGGCTGGGTGATCATGGGGTCTTCCTTGAGGTTGTACAGTGTGCTGTAGTAAGCAGCAAATGCGTCGACTATGTTTTGTGGGTTTGTGAGTTTCTGTTTCGTAGTTGTGGTGATGTAAGCCATTCTTGAGTGGCCATGCGTGCTTTTAGTCTTACTGCTAATAGAGCTCCTGCTCTGTTCCCTTGTGAAAAGAAATTGTGTTTATATCGCTGAAGCATGTGGGTAGTTTTGGCTTGTTCTATGTCCCTGAGTTTGGTTTGTAGAATGGACAACTCGTGTCGTAATGTTTGTGTGGGGTTTGCCTTGGTTTTTATGTGTGAGATCAGTGATCTTGGTGAATCTTTGATTCTTTGTTTTTTAGCGTGGCTGCCTGCCTTAATCAGCAGTACTCTTCTTATTACCGCCATATGTGCCAGCCAGACAGTAGTCGAGTTGACGTCAGGGGTTAAGTTTGTTTTGAAGTAGTCAATAAGGTCGATTTTTAGTTGGTTTACAATGTTAGGGTCTTGTAATAGGGAGTCGTTCAGTCTCCATGTTCCCTTGCCTACGGTGGGGCCCTTTTCCGTGATGGTTAGAGTTATTGGAGCATGGTCTGACCAAGTCACAAGACCTATATTTGTTGTGTGGACTGCCTGCAGTAGTGTAGCTGGGATTAAGAATCTATCAATTCTAGTGTATGTGTTGTGTGCTAAGGAGTGAAAGGTGTAGTCTCTCTCTAGGGGATGGTGGACTCTCCAGGGGTCGAGGTAGTTATGTTGGAGAATTTGATTGCAGATTGATGAGGTGGTTTTGTGCGCTTTTTGCGCGGAAGAGTTGGCTAGTCTGGTGGTTGATGTGGATTCTAGGGAGCAGTCAAGGAGGAAATTCGTATCCCCTCCGATGACAATAGATCCGAATTTGTACGTGTTAGCTAGAGCAAAGATTTAATCTATAAATTCTATTTGATTAGTGTGTGGACCATATATGTTGATGAGCGTGTATGGTTCATAGTTTATGTAACATTGGAGTATCAGGTACCTGCCGTTTTTGTCTCCCGTTTTTTTAATCAGTGAGTAGGCTACTCCTTTTCCTATCAAAATGGAGACCCCTCGTTTCTTCTTCTTATAGTAGAAGTCGTGGGGAAATGCGTTGGAGCAGAATTTGGGGCGGTTGCCCCATTTGAAATGGGTTTCCTGATAGAAGGCGATTTGGGCTTTATGTTTCTTTGCTTCCTCCAATGCTAGTCTGCGCTTATGTGGCGAGTTCAGGCCCTTAGTGTTCAGGGATAGAATATTGTGTCATTGTGGGGGGGGAACGGCTGATAAGTCAATTATTGGCGGGAAGATGCCACCGCTTGATGGGGATTGGTGCTCATGGTGCATGGTGTTGTTTGAGTCGTGGGTATCTCTCTGTATGATGTGGTCAGGATGGTCCATGGGGTGGGTATAGCATAGACACCTTCTGGTGCTTAGCCTAGTCTAGTGTGCCCCGTTGTATATTTGAGGGTATGTCATGGAGGGCATGTTGTTCAGAGTTTTAGAGGTAGCTATTATCAGCATACTGTACGGTTGCTCTGCAGGGACAGGAGGATACGTCCATTGTCCGGAAGGGGGAGGGTAGGGGGGGTGGAAACATACCAAATAGTAAAACATATAAGCGTTAAAAACTATATACATAAAACCGTCGATTGGGGTGCCTTGGGGCATAGACTGTATCGGAAGGGCTCTAGTGAGCCTGGTGGGGTTGTGTGGGTTGACAGATCTAACAACCCTATCATGTTAGTTGTATTGGGTTCACCCTTATGTTGCCGAGGGGTCTCGGTGGTGCTTAAAGGTTGCTACGTGTTTTGGGTGGGATGGGGGTATAGGGTGGGAGCATTTTGCAAGCATTGCTAGTTTGAGAGTGGTGTAGCGTGTGGCCCCCTAATTATATGGTGCCTGGTATCAGGGGTTGGCGGTGCCCTCGGGTCTTTCGTGGGTCCAGTGTGTCATGTGAAGGGGCAGGTAAGCGTACCCTGTGTTCGCCTTTTTGCATGATGTCATTCTCTCAGCTATGTAGCATATATTATCGACATGTAGGGATAAGACAAAATATATTTGCAGAGTGAAGCATTCAATATACCTTGGTCACACTTGGAGATGTGTTAGGTCAGGGACCAAGGCCTGGAAAAGGCGTATGGCGTAAGTTAGGTCTTGGGGGAGGACATCTTCTGGGATGCCGCGGAGGCGGATATTACTGCGTCTGTCCCTATCTTCATGATCCGCTACCTTGTTAGTGAGATATTCCAGTTTGGCTCCCATTTCTGTGTAGGCGTCTGCTAGGGTGTTATGGGCAGAGATTATTTCCTCAGTTTTATCCTCGAGGTGTGCTGTTCTAGCGCCTGAATTTCTGTTTTTATTTCTCGTGCCATTTTTTTGCATATCTGCTTGTAGGGAAGTTTGTAGAGCTTGTAGCATTTTGTGGATAGAGAGGTCTGTTGCAGGTGCCGCCACTGGTTCCGATATTGAGGTAGGTGAGTGTTGTGCGCCGGCTCCATCTTGGGCCTGTGCACGTGGCGGTGTCATCGCCGAGATTTGCAGCGTGGTCTGCTTATGTTTCAGCTTTCTGGCTGATTTGGTTGCCATGGTGGGCACGGGTGGTGCCGTGTGTTGGTGTGGGATTTTGGGGTACCCACTGCTATTCTTGTCGCTGTGCAGGGTTGTTGTCTCACGGAGCTAACAGCTCATGCGACCGTCTCGGTGAGCTGCCAGGCCACGCCCCCAAGGAAGATTTTTTTTAAAGTCCACACTCAAGACGCTAATGTCCTTTACTAACGGATTCCTGATCCTAGGGGGTGACTTTAACATTGCCTTCGACCCACGGACTGACCCCTTACGGGCTCGTCAGCAATACCTGTAAGCAATCAGCCACTTATCTTTTTTTTTTTAATGCAAACGTATTATTTTTAATGCGAGTTAGTGCCTGCGCAGAGGCCTAATCATCTGTGTGTGAATGGATTCATAGGTTGTTGCCTGCGCAGAGGCTCTTCATTCATAACAGTTGTTGTATAGCATTCAATATAGTATCATATTCAAGCATGGTCTCTCTGGGTGCCAGTAGGCAGTAATAAGATAAGTGAGTAAATTTAGGCTGATAAATTAAGAATTAACGTTAATGTACAGAACAATATGAAATCAATATCTTTTGCAATCTGTATATTATAAACAGCGCAGTTAACACGTTATAGCATGCCGTTGTCTTTTGGCTAAATTAAGACTTAGTTGTTTGTCCTGTAACAGCGCTTAAACAGTTTCGGTGCAGGCTTGCAACACTAAAAAAGGCGCAACCGTTAAGAATTGGCGTCCGGGTGCATATTAGTAGAGGAGCAGGCTGGTAGTAGCCCTTTGGGTGTCGCCCTAGAGTCGCCTAAATATGTGCATTAAAGAAGTTACATTCTGAGAGTCGGGAGCTAAATGTTCCATCTAATCTTTGTGTGCGACTCCGTATGTGGTCTGGGCTTTAGAATGTAGTTGGTCAGGGTCTATTTGCGTGTTGATTTAACCAGGCAGTAGCATTTAGCATTATGTAGTATAAACATGTGCGCATACAGTATCTCCTGGCATGTAGGTAGGCACAGGCCCTAACGCCCGCTGTCAGCTGCCGTGTGGGTAATATAGAACGTATCTACTTTATCAAAGATTTATATGCGGAGACCATTAGCTCGCTTCTAAAGCCCGCTGAGACCGGATATCCTTACCTACTTATTCAGTTGTGGGCTTAGTTGTGTACGTATGTGTAGTCGTTATATTACGTATCAGTCTGGTACGTGCGGTACCTATTGGTGTAGTGTGTATGCTGTATCGTGAAGCTAGGGTCTTGGGCATGGGTCTGGGTATCATATCCTGTTACATTTCAGTTATTGAACAAGCCCTAATAAACAGCCTTAGACTTATGCCCTCCGGGGCTCTTTAGCATGGGGTGTCGTCCTGTGTGGCAGTCCCAGGGCTCCCATGCCTCCGCTACAGCACAGTCCCAGGGTCGTCGAACCTCCTTCCATCTTCTCCCCACCAACTCCGGTCCGCTGGCTGTGTCCTCCACCGTGCCGTGGGCACTCAGGGGCTGAGGCTGACCATTCGACCCCACCACCAAAGTCTGTGACCCGCCCGCCCCCTGTACCTCCCCAACACCGTGTTGGTCCACATAGAGTGCGTTCCCCCAAGTCTCTCCCACTGTCGGCCTCACTCTTGGGGCCGGTACACGTACCCCACGGCCACCGGTCCGCTGGAAGGGCAGCACACTCCTGCCCCACAGGGCTCGCGGCAGCGGGGACATAGCTCTCCGGGGACCTCTCTACCCAGAGGCCGGGGTACTCACTTCTCCAGCGGGTGCCTGGTCAGCGCGGAGGTTCTGTCCGGCGTCCACTTCCTCTGTTCTTGTACGAGCAGCCCACGCCAGGTCCCCCCAATACGTGCGTTATTCCGCTCCACCTTCTGGGTCCCCACCAGCTCACCAGCCACTTATCTTAACGGTCCAACGATCTGCCGACATAGGGATCGGTCAGACCACCTCTCCCATGCCGGTAAAGAATGCATTAAGCATCAGGGACGCCGGCCGCTATGCGCCCACCCGTTTTAAGGAGGCGGCGCATGTGTACCAGCAACATGAGGTTAGAAGAACTCTAAACGAGAGCTCAATGCGCACATTTTTTTTTGGGGGGCGTGGTTATGATAATCACGTCCCCAATCATATAAAAGCCCAGTCTGCCCCCAAATCAGTGCCTTGTTGTGGTTCCTAGTGTACCTTGTGTCCCTAGTATCATTTTGATAGTTCTTTGGTTTTGACCCAGCTTGTTCTTGATTATTCTTATTTCTGGTTCCCCTGATTCTGCTTCGTTCTTTGCAAATGTGTGTTTCTGGCTCCCTTGACCTTTGCTTGTTTCTGACATTTCTTGTAGTTTCTATTTTATCTGGCCATTCTAAGGGCCGGTTTAGGGACTTTCTATCTGTCTCTGTTCTGGTGGTTTTCACTCTGGGTATTGGGTATTAACGTTACAATCCTCCTGACTATCGTACCTACCGCCTCATTGACGGCTGGAGGGCCATGCACTTGATGGACAGAGACTACACACATTACTCCATACCCCACTCTAAAAACTGACGCATGCTTTACTTTTTCGTACCTTACTATTACCTCTCCTGTGTCAGACAGGCAAACATAGGTCCCATGACTTGGACGGACCACGCACCGGTGACCATGACCTCCCCTCTCTAGCAACCCTGCACCACCCACTGGTGCCGTAATGAAACTCACTTCTCAGACGCGACCCTGGTTGCAGACGCACACGACGCTGACGCAATACTTTACTGAAAACACGACGGCCATCACGCCTGCACCAATTATCTAGGAGGCCCATAAATGCACGATACGGGGTTTCTTTTTGGTAAGGGGAGCCACGTGGAAGAAATGCAGAGAGACTGTGATCAGAGAGCTCACGGACAAAATCCAGGAATTAGAAACTCGACATAAAACTACCATCACCCTAGACACATATCAAGAACTAGTTGACGTGAGAGGGAAATTATCCTCTCTCCTTAGACATTGGCTCTAACGCTCCCTACAGAACACTAAAGCATTATTTTATGTAAATAGTGACAAATGTGGCAAACTCCTTGCTACCATCATAAATAAGAAATGGAAAAATGTACATAACCAGCCTATGTGATACCCAGGGCCAGCCACAGAGAATGCCGGAACGCATCGCTGAAGTAGCACGCGATTACTTCAAAACGCTGTATTCAAAAAAAAATCAGCCCGTGGATACCTCTAACAAAAACACCTGCCGATAATCTACACACAAAACTCCCGGCAGCATCGTCCAGTGCCCTGGAAGCCCCACTGACTATGGAGGAACTGGCACTGGTACTCAAGACTTCAACTATAACTTGTTGACGAAGGGACAGAAACTTACCTCCAAGGCACTAGAGGCAAACATAGCCCTGATACCTAAAGAGGCTAAGGATGCAGAGCATTGTGCCAACTACCGGCCTATCTCCATATTGAATTGGGATATAAAGCTCTTCGCTTAAGTTCTGGCATCCACCTGCCGTCCCTGGTGAAACCTGACCAAGTGGGGTTCATACCACACTGGGAGGCAACGGACAACACCTCCAGGACCATCTCCTTAATCCACCACGCTCAGCAGACCGGCACAGGCCTCCTCCTATCGACAGATGTGGAAAGGGCCTTTGACAGGGTAAGCAGGGACTTCCTGTTTAGCACGCTCACGGCCCTTGGGATGGGACCAAACATGTACAACTGGATTACAGCACTGTATGCTGACCCATCAGCGAAGATATTCATTAACTGAGCTTACACGGACACATTCCACATATGAAAAGGGACCAGGCAAGGCTGCCCATTCTCGCATTTGCTGTTTGTCTTGGCCCTGGAACCGTTTTTACAGGCAATTCAGAGAAACCCAGATATAAAAGGAATCATGTCAGGACCCTCAACACATAAGGTGGCTGCGTACGCAGATGACCTGATCTTCTTTGTCTCTTTAGCTGAGACAACCCTACCCAACATTATGCGAGAATTTGAACTTTATGGAAGGATCTCTAACGTCAAGATTAACCTCACAAAATCCAACCTGCTTAAAATTAACATACATACAGATTCAAACACTCACACATACATACAGATTCAGACACTCACACTGACACATACATACAGATTCAGGCACTCACACATACATGCATACAGATTCAGACACACTTACAGATTTAGTTGACACTCACATACATGCATACAAACAGATTCAGACACTCAGACCCTCATACAGGCTAAGATTTTAGCCACCCTCCAGGTCCTACCTTTTGGCAGCAAAAGGGTGACTTCCATGCCTTGGGCTGTTAGGAGTTGGGTTTCTTGCTTCCTGTCCCGGTCTGGCTTCCCACATCAAGGGTCGACTCGTACCACAGGTTGGGAACCGCTGCTCTACTGTATAAAGCTGATCTCCCTCAATTAAAGCTAGAAGTAATTCTTCTGGATTCACAACTATCACCACGTGTCATGTGCCTTTATTGCTTCTCCAAGCACTTGAATTGATTTGGGTTCCCCTGAATATAATTAAAGGATGATTTATCCATGGCAAATTTGGTGCCGCAAGTCCTGGGAATAACAGTTAACTTATCCGGAACTGGAGAATCTGTGCCTCTCTGAACGAGTGCTGCAGCAAGGTAATAAAAAGTGTTTATTTTTCTACTTATTACCTTCACCCTCAGAGCAGTGCTTATTCTGTGTCAGGGTAAGTTTTGGACTTAAAAATTATAATTTCCCAAAAATATATTTAGGGACATATGTTCTGGTGGTATGTCTTGTGAAAGTAACATAGAAACACAGAATGTGACGGCACATAAGAACCATTCGGCCCATCTAGTCTGCCCAATTTTCTAAATACTTTCATTAGTCCCTAGCCTTATGCCTATCCCACGCATGCTTAAACTCCTTTACTGTGTTAACCTCTACCACTTCAGCTGGAAGGCTATTCCATGCATCCACTACCCTCTCAGTAAAGTAATACTTCCTGATATTATTTTTAAACCTTTGACCCTCTAATTTAAGACTATGTCCTCTTGTTGTGGTAGTTTTTCTTCTTTTAAATATAGTCTCCTCCTTTACTGTGTTGATTCCCTTTATGTATTTAAATGTTTCTATCATATCCCCCCCTGTCTCGTCTTTCCTCCAAGCTATACATGTGAAAATCCTTTAACCTTTCCTGGTAAGTTTTATCCTGCAATCCATGAACCAGTTTAGTAGCCCTTCTTTGAACCTGCTCTAAGGTATCAATATCCATCTGAAGATACGGTCTCCAGTACTGTGTACAATAATCCAAGTGAGGTCTCACAAGTGTTCTCTACAATGGCATGAGCACTTCCCTCTTTCTACTGCTAATACCTCTCCCTATACAACCAAGCATTCTGCTAGCATTTACTGCTGCTCTATTACATTGTCTGCCTACCTTTAAAGGACCACTCTAGAGAAACTGCTATGTTTATTAATGGGTTAAGCCTTCCCCCAAAGCCTCTAGTGGCTGTCTCATTGACAGCCACTAGAGGCGCTTGCGTGCTTCTCACTGTGATTTTCACAGTGAGAGCACGCCAGCGTCCATAGGAAAGCATTGTAAATGCTTTCCTATGTGACAACTGAATCTTGTGACTGATACTGTTATATATATATATATATATATATATATATATATATATATATATATATATATATATATTATAAAAAAAATTAAAATGTAAATACGTTAAAAAATAAAATAAAAAAATAATTAAAAATAAATAATTAAAAAATATATAGGTGTGTTATTTCGTTCTAACTGTATTGTGAAATATATATATATATATATATATATATATATATCAAAATACACGTAGAACAAATATATATATCTATATACATAAATATATACGTATATATCACTATATATACCTATATATAAAAAAATATTTTTAAAAAATTATATAGATATATACATATATACACATACGTAATATATATACATATATATTTATGTATTATTTTTACATAATTAGGTATCTTAATTACAATTAGCAGGACCTGCCTGACAACCCATGCCGAAAGTAAAGGGAATTTAATTTGCTAGCACTATATTTAACCCTATAACTTTCCGAGACACCATAAAACCTGTACATGGGGGGTACTGTTCTACTCGGGAGACTTCGCTGAACACAAATATTAGTGTTTCAAAACAGTAAAATGTATTACAACGATGATATCGCCAGTAAAAGTGACGTTTTTTGCATTTTTCACGCACAAACAGCATTACACGGACAATATTATTGCTGTGATACTTTTTACTGTTTTGAAACACAAATATTTGTGTTCAGCGAAGTCTCCCGAGTACAACAGTACCCCTCATGTACAGGTTTTATGGTGTTTTCAAAAGTTACAGCGTCAAATATAAGGCTTGCGTTTCATTTTTTCACATTAAAATTCGCCAGATTGGTTACGTTGCCTTTGAGACCCTATGGTAGCCCAAGAATGAAAATTACCCCTATGATGGCATACCATTTGCAATAGTAGACAACCCAAGGTATTGCAAACAGGGTATGTCCAGTCTTTTTTAGTAGCCACTTAGTCACAAACACTGGACAAAATTGGCATTTTTTGCATTTTTCACACACAAACAAATACTAACGCTAACTTTGGCCAGTGTTTGTGACCAAATGGCTACTAAAAAAGACTGGACATACCCCATTTGCAATACCTTGGGTTGTCTACTATTGCAAATGGTATGCCATTATGGGTGTAAATTTCATTCCTGGGCTACTATACAGTCTCAAAGGCAACGTAACCAATCTGGCGAATTTCAATTTCAAATGTAACGTGCTATATTTGACCCTGTAACTTCCCAAAATGCCATAAAACCTGTACATAGGGGGTACTGTCTTACACGTGAGACTTTACTGAATACAAATATGTGTATTTTATTGCAGTAAAAGCAAACAGTATTATGACATTGACCGTTAAAATGTCATGTAGAACTAAAAAAATCCAAAAAAAGTATTTTCTCCCATTTTTTTCATATTAAATTATGTTTCATAGCTAAATATTTGATATTAAATGAAAGCCCTGTTTCCCCTGAATAAAATGATATATAATAAGGGTGGGTGCATTTACTATGAAAGAGGTGTATTACGGTTGGACAGACATGTAGCGCAAATGCCAGGTTTTGTTTACATTTTGATTTGTTAACAACGTGTACATTTGGCTCCGTCCTTAAGGGGTTAAATATCTGTTTCAGCACTATATAGTGTTATGAATAAGTTTGTATTCTAGCAACCCTTCCCCATGTTAGGCGTGCTATGCCGTCCTAAATGAGGACTTTAATGCTGCTAGAGTGATCTTATCTGATCGGCTTAGAAAAGGAATAGTCCTACAACTAATTGTTACTCCAAGTCTTGACAAATCCCAGGTCGCCATTGCAACTGTAACGGATCGCCTGGCACCCAGACTGGATACCTCCATTGAAGGATGCTCCTAGCGCTTACAGAGGGCTCCAAGCGCTCCGCCAGACACCACAACCACTGCCGCAGCTTGGTTGGGGTCTCGCCGTCTCCTACCCACCCTGGACTTATGACAAGGCTCCAGGTTCCAGTGGGTGAACCTCTCCTCCAAGAGAGTGAAGCAGGAACAAGTTCTTAAAAAAGCTTAGAAGTGATTATCCAAGGTAGCATGCAGAGCATAGCAATTCCTTGTAGTGATATAGCAATTCCCCCAATAAGAGACAGGACTCTAGATTGAGGGTGAAGAAGAACTCTCTGTACTGGCACATACAGCCTCTTTTATTCACATTCTACAAACATAGTACTGCCCACAGGGTTTTGAAGAACAACCAATCAACACATTACAACACAGCTAACACTCCCCATTCATTACATCAGAAATCCTCCCCTCTGCCTGTGATACAATTATCTCAACACAATAGACTAACTTAATTGTCACAGGCAGGAAAATACAATATTATAAAACATATCACAGGGACCCCAAAACATGCAATAACCCCATAAAAAGTATATGAACCGGGGATCTGGGTGAACCACAAATTCCCCCAGATCCGTTCAGTAGTTTGGAAGATACGGTTTAATGCAGATTCCACAGAACTTATACAGGCTATATGAAAATAATTACTGTTAAATGTGTCCCCTGTTCTGTAGTTTAAAATGATGTCTTTGTGCACCAAATACCGGCGAGATGGCACAGTGTAGAAAAGTCACAACAGTGTCTGAGTTAAAATGGCCGCCATCCATTGTTCTCACCATGTGCCTCTGATACATGAAATGGTGGCCACCCAGTAACTCCACAGTATGTCCCCAGATGGTTCAGCAGCAGCATAATAAAATACAGTATGCCCAAATCAGTTCCTTAAAGGGCAATACATCCCAGGGCCATAGTCGCAGGGCAGGAGGCTGGCAAATAGGCCCCTCCAAAAACCAGTGGCGAGGTCACTTTCGCCACATATCTCCCCTTTGGGGGGTAGACTAACCAGGTACCTGACCTTCTGTCGGTTGGTGCATGGGAGATATCACTTACCCCCTCCTGCTGGTACTCCTGCGATGGTAGCTGGGGATCTAGACAGGCTGTCCAGCATCCCTGTGGGTCAGGCACAGAGACCACGGTCCCATCTATGCCGTCTGGAAGATTGGTGTCTCCCCTTGGTAGGGTAAGCTGCCGCTGGGGAGAGAGGGTGCTGTGCTCCTCTCCCTGAAACACAGGCGGCCGCTGGAGAGGGAGACCGACTGTCTCCACTCCCGTAACACTGTCCTGCTGCTGGGGAGAGAGACCAACTGTCTCTGCTCCCTGTAGGACACGCTGCTGCTGGGGGAGGGAAGGACGACACCTTCGGCCCCCTGGAACTCACACTGCCGCTGGGGAGGAAGGACGGCACCTTCGGCTCCCTGGAACTCACACTGCCGCTGGGGAGGAAGGAAGGCACCTTCGGCTCCCTGGAACTCACACTACCGCTGGGGAGGAAGGACGACACCTTCAGCTCCCTGGGGCGCACACTGCCGCTGGGGAGAGAGACCGGTTGTCCCCTCTCCCTGAAACTCACACTGTCGCTGGGGAGGGAGGTCGATGCTCTCCGCTCCCTGACACACACTCTGGGCCGACTGCCCAGCATCCCTGTAGGGCCAGTAGAGAGACCTCTGTCCCATCTCTACCTGCTGGCTGGGGTTCCTCCCAGTAAACCTCTACGATATTCTTCCAGCTAATGGGCTCTTCTCTAGCTCTACTTGCAGGGTAGACTGGGGCTGAATGGTGCACAGCAGGCTTTGGTAGGCCTGCTCCAGTTCCCACTCCATGGTTGCCAGGTGCATCTGTGTCTCATTGGGAAAAAACAATTTCCCTTGATGGGGAACATTGAACAAGTAGAGAAAGGAAGTCTATGCAATACCCTTTCACAGTGTGAAGAACCTAAGCATCTGATGAAATGTGGGATCATACATGGGAAAAATGTGTGAGCCTGCCCCTCACTATCAGTAAGAAAGAATGGAAATTGTGAAGACGTCTTAGGAGCACCTCTTAGGCCACTAACAATCCAGGGTCGGCCACTTTGTGAGAAGGAGGTTGGTATAGTGCATTGTTCAAAGAAATCGGCTCGGCAAGTATAAGAGCCTTGGTTCTGTCTAAAAGAACTTCTGTTTGTTTAGCAGGACAAAGGAGCCCAATTCTTTTACAAAGTTGTCCCCAAAGAGAAAACCTTTTGCCTGTGTTATCTGGCTCGTTCAGAGCCATAGTTAAACGTTTGGGCTCAATCTTGAGCAAGATCGATTTGTGGCGTTCCATGACAACCGCATTGTTGGCGTTGCCAACTTAAATAACTCTCTGGATCTAACCACTTAAGATGGCGCAATCTAATTCTAGATCATCCTCCACGGTTTCAAAGATCTTGGCTGCTGAGCCCAAGATGCCCAGGATTTTATCCTGATAGTTTTGCAATGAAATTCTAAGCCTTTAGATGGCTTCCATCCTGTCTTACTCAGGAATTGAATGATTTTAGGATTGACTGATAGCATTTAACATGAGTCATCAGGGACTGTTCAGCGTGGCCATTCAGCACGCAATTTATTTCGCTTTGCCTTCTCAAAAGGCTTGCGTACGCTGGATGCAATATACTTGGCTACATGGTCTGAGGAGACCACTGCGTGACATAGGTCTTCAGGTTCGAATAGGGGTTCACACTGAGTGTCCAAGATCCTATCTGTGTCCCTGAGACCGCGCAGTCGACAGGCCAATTGTGCATGCCCATCCTGTAGTCAAGGATGTCCCAAAATCGGAAATCCTCCGTACTGCCGAAATCAGGCTCCTCCTCCATGGCATCCAGTAGTAGACCAGGACCATCGTATTCGTCCCCCTCAGGCCTGTCAAGCTCCTCCATTCCAGGGGTATGCAGTACTGTATACCACCATAGGGCCTGGTAGGCGTCCTCCAGTTAAATCTCCTTCCACACCAGTCTCTCGAGCTCTGTTACCCACTCATCCAGGGGTTGCTCTCCCAGGAAAGACATTTGCAGAGCCACTTGCCTCTGGATACGCTGCTCTTCAGTGGGGAGCTTCTCGCCTCGCTGACTCTGTACCTCCTCCAGGGCCTTGTCCCAAAGTTGCTTTCTGGCGGCCTCTCGGTAGTACATCATGTCCTCCTCCGATATGGGCCCCCCCCTCCAGGGTCATGAGCTCCTGCAACCTCCAGTAAAATTCCTCTTCCATATTGCTGTAAATAGGGACGCTGCACGACAGCTAGCTCTATCCCTCTATTGTAAATCCGTAGCGTTACCGGTGTGTCTGAGCTGCTTCTCCTCTCACTAGGACGCCATCCCACCGCTTGCCACCAATGTAACAGATCGCCTGGCACCCCGACTTGGTACCTCCGTTGAAGGATGCTCCTAGCGCTTACAGAGGGCTCCAAGCGCTCCACCAGACACAACCACCGCCGCAGCTTGGTTGGGGTCTCATAGTCTCCTACTCACCCTGGACCTACGACAAGGCTCCATGTTCCAGTGGGTGAACCTCTCCTCCAAGAGAGTGAAGCAGGAACAAGCTCTTAAGTGTGGGTGTAAAAATGAACATTGAAAAATTACCACCACACATTTTCTCCAATTTTTTTGACTAAAACGATTGCATCAAAGGCATCAAAACACTCCATATACAATACCGTGGGGTGTCAACTTATATGCACGCTTATGGCAAGAAAATAAATTGGGATATCTAAAGAAGATAGGCAAAGAAGATATGTCAAATTTGAAAAACACATATCAGACGTTTGGCATTGCACCCCCCCCCCTTCAAACAACCCAACAAACCTGGTGTCACTGTACTCAGGAGATGTTGCTGAACCCATATTGGGGTGTTCTTTGTCAGGAACACCAAACAGGAGCTGAGAATCCATACCTAAAGTAGAATGTGTGTGAAAAATAACACAAAAAAATGACTACCCAAACGTTTGACAAAGACTGGTGGTAGAATTAGTGCATGGAAAAAATACCACCATTAGGGTGTCTACTTTACAAAAATATTTGGTTTGATGGGGGTAAATTACATTGGCCGGCTTCAAAAATGTCCCAAATAGGACATGGGTGCATGATGACCAGCTGTGAAAATTCCAAGTTGGAAAACTGGAATGCGCACCCTACAAATAAGGTCTTTTAGCCCCCAGAGAACCCAAAACACCTATACATCAGGGGGGGACGGCATCACTGTATTTAGGAGATGTTGCTAAACACATATTGGGGTGTTCTTTGGCAGTAACCGCTAAAGTTCTCTGTACATGTTGTGGCGAAACCGACCGCACCACGTGTCCTTGCAGGGGGCTGCTTGCCCGCCTCTTGCCTTTGGACTATGGACCAGACTTTATGTAAATGTTTTAACCCAGATAGCTATGCCATGGAGCCCATTCGTGTAGTTAAAGACTTCAGCTCCATGGCATTTGAACTGTGTGAATAGGATCTGAGCGCTATTCTGTAGTTTTGTGCACTCAGATCCCAGCTATCTGGGGATATGTGAAATGTCTGTGTATTATGTGTAAAAGGTGACTTTATGTATTTTTAAGTGTTTTGTGTCTTTTTGCAACCATGTGCTTAATGGAGTCTTGTGTCTGTCCTGGGAGATAATTGAATTACTTCTCAATTCAATCTCCAGGATAGAAGACTCTGAAACTGGTTTGGGCCGGAAAGCCATGCTTCATTTAGTCACAAAGGACTTTCCCTTAACTTTTGAACCCCTGGTCTGATTCGTACCATTTTTTTAATATGTTGTTCCCCTGAATGGATTGATTATGAAAATGTATGTTTTATGTTTGTGACATGTATATTTTAGAATAAAGAGAACAAGATGAAGTGTATCTAATTCATGATGCAAAATAAAAGCATCACCGAAATTCAAGATAGCCAACAATTAGCCTACTATGAAGGCCAGATAAAGCCACTAAAAACAAAAATAATAAAAGTTTATTGATTGAAACAAATAAATGACCCAAATACGTGCTACCATATAAACACCAAAAATCTAAAATAATTGCTAGACAGATCTATCAGGAAAAATGTAGATCGTCTAGAACGAATAAAATAAAATTAAAATTATATATAATCGCAGATCAAAATATGACAACAATTACTGTCAGTTATGGCTGGTGATATGCCAGACTAGAGAGGCAAAATGCCAATCCGATGAATCGGTAAGTATATTAGAACTGGCACTTTAAACCTCCATAATAGAATGATGGACCATATATATGTCTTGTCCAAAGTATAAATCAATAAGGAGGATAGTTAGTTGCTCATGGTGATAAAAAATATATACTGAGCCAAAACATCTGTCTAATGATAAGAAAATCGATTATAAAGTCTGTCACTTTAAAAATCAAAGCCGTGATCATGGACTGTATGGGTCTTCTGAATAACTAAAAATTATTGGTGGATATCAAATCTCCATAGATCACAGCAAACTGGGGAAAAAGATTGGATCAGTATGAAACTGATAAACTAGCAGGTCTTAGAGTAGAAAAACGATAATCTACACGGAGAAATTCTGCTAGTAGGCTAAATAGACAGAGTGTATATATAGATAAACCACAGCATGTATACACTGAGCCGACAGTAAAGCAGTCATAAAGATGCCTGGGAGGAACAGGATAGGGGAGAGATACACATATATAAATAGGGTTATAATAGAAAGAGTTACAAAATATCTGTTTGATAGCACACAATGTGTATAGAAAGTTGTTAACAATATGAGAGAGAAAAACGTCTGAATGATACCCTCTATGAATATGTGACCCGTGCCTTCGAGGGCACCTAGCTCCAACCCCCCAGAGAACCAATAAATAAATAAATCATGAAGGTGAGATCTGCAAAAATTAAGTATAATAAATGAAAATATAAGAAATGAGCAGCGCGGTCGCCAGTCTGTGTGCTGCACTAAAGATCCAACACGTGCAGCATACCACAATCCTCTGACGCGCGCGTTTCGCTACACCTAGCTCGTCAGAGAGGAAACGAGAGGTGTGTTAGCACCGGGTTTAAAAATCCAGAGAAATCACCTGATTGGTCCGGACGGGCAATTCCTAATTGGTTAGAGAAGATGACGTAACGGAGGACATTATCGGGGGTGAAATAGTCTTAGCTACTCCAATAATTAACCCATTAAGGGTCAGGTTAAAGTGTACAAACCAAGGCAATATAAAATGCCTGTTAGATCACTGCATAAAATACATATTCATGGTGAAAACACGTTTGTAGATGCCATATGACCTTAGGAAATATTTAAAGTAATCCTAAAGGATCAAAGGGGATCGGATTGAGAATAGAGCGCCCAAAAATTAAATCTGATGATTATCAAATATATTATACTAACAAATTATGATAAAAAACAAAAATAATAATAATAAACACCATACCAAGTAATGGTCAAATGATGTAAGTACAATTATTTTGTCTGATGCCATAAGGTATAGTACATAATAGGGGATGTTCAATTAAATATGAAATATGGTGGCTCCTATTGATTATATATATATCTAAGAAAGAAAGGGAGACATTGTCACCAGATGGTCTCAATGAGGAATTCAATTTTACCCCCTTCATACATTAAGAATTTAATATTAATTGGAACATCTTGTTTATTCATCAAGATAATTTCTATAGCCATTATGAGTGACCTATGCCTTATGGGACTCTTGGAATGGGTTCCTGGTGACAGTTATGTAAACTAATTATCCATTATGTTCTACCTAGATATACAATTTCCAATCATCATTTATTCCATGTCTATTATATAGGTGATTCATCTATTTAGTCAAGTCTCTATTTGAAGATTTATTGTAGGAACTTTTGAACATGTTCTCCCTTTCTTTCTTAGATATATATATAATCAATAGGAGCCACCATATTTCATATTTAATTGAACATCCCCTATTATGTACTATACCTTATGGCATCAGACAAAATAATTGTACTTACATCATTTGACCATTACTTGGTATGGTGTTTATTATTATTATTTTTGTTTTTTATCATAATTTGTTAGTATAATATATTTGATAATCATCAGATTTAATTTTTGGGCGCTCTATTCTCAATCCGATCCCCTTTGATCCTTTAGGATTACTTTAAATATTTCCTAAGGTCATATGGCATCTACAAACGTGTTTTCACCATGAATATGTATTTTATGCAGTGATCTAACAGGCATTTTATATTGCCTTGGTTTGTACACTTTAACCTGACCCTTAATGGGTTAATTATTGGAGTAGCTAAGACTATTTCACCCCCGATAATGTCCTCCGTTACGTCATCTTCTCTAACCAATTAGGAATTGCCCGTCCGGACCAATCAGGTGATTTCTCTGGATTTTTAAACCCGGTGCTAACACACCTCTCGTTTCCTCTCTGACGAGCTAGGTGTAGCGAAACGCGCGCGTCAGAGGATTGTGGTATGCTGCACGTGTTTGATCTTTAGTGCAGCACACAGACTGGCGACCGCGCTGCTCATTTCTTATATTTTCATTTATTATACTTAATTTTTGCAGATCTCACCTTCATGATTTATTTATTTATTGGTTCTCTGAGGGGTTGGAGCTAGGTGCCCTCGAAGGCACGGGTCACATATTCATAGAGGGTATCATTCAGACGTTTTTCTCTCTCATATTGTTAACAACTTTCTATACACATTGTGTGCTATCAAACAGATATTTTGTAACTCTTTCTATTATAACCCTATTTATATATGTGTATCTCTCCCCTATCCTGTTCCTCCCAGGCATCTTTATGACTGCTTTACTGTCGGCTCAGTGTATACATGCTGTGGTTTATCTATATATACACTCTGTCTATTTAGCCTACTAGCAGAATTTCTCCGTGTAGATTATCGTTTTTCTACTCTAAGACCTGCTAGTTTATCAGTTTCATACTGATCCAATCTTTTTCCCCAGTTTGCTGTGATCTATGGAGATTTGATATCCACCAATAATTTTTAGTTATTCAGAAGACCCATACAGTCCATGATCACGGCTTTGATTTTTAAAGTGACAGACTTTATAATCGATTTTCTTATCATTAGACAGATGTTTTGGCTCAGTATATATTTTTTATCACCATGAGCAACTAACTATCCTCCTTATTGATTTATACTTTGGACAAGACATATATATGGTCCATCATTCTATTATGGAGGTTTAAAGTGCCAGTTCTAATATACTTACCGATTCATCGGATTGGCATTTTGCCTCTCTAGTCTGGCATATCACCAGCCATAACTGACAGTAATTGTTGTCATATTTTGATCTGCGATTATTTTATTTTATTCGTTCTAGACGATCTACATTTTTCCTGATAGATCTGTCTAGCAATTATTTTAGATTTTTGGTGTTTATATGGTAGCACGTATTTGGGTTATTTATTTGTTTCAATCAATAAACTTTTATTATTTTTGTTTTTAGTGGCTTTATCTGGCCTTCATAGTAGGCTAATTGTTGGCTATCTTGAATTTCGGTGATGCTTTTATTTTGCATCATGAATTAGATACACTTCATCTTGTTCTCTTTATTCTTTATTTGGGGTTACCCCCCACTTTCTTTGTGTATCTAACTTGGCTCAATCTATTCGATGTATATTTTAGAAGTTATAAATATTGTGTAAAAACTGTAATTCCTCTGCCGGTGATAATGAGATTACCCATTGTGTTCAGTAATCATATCACATGCAGAGGGGAGGATTTTGTGTGGGAGTGTCTGGGTGTATTGTACGGATTGATTGGTTGTTTTGTAACGCCCTGTGGGCTGTACTATGTTTGTGGATTGGGAATAAAAGAGACTGTATGTGACAGTACAGGGAGTTCCTGCTTAACCCTCAACGTGAAGTGTCGTCTCATTATTGGGGGAGGATTTATTGTATGCTGTTCCAGTTTGACTGCTAGGAGGGTAAATCTATTCGTATGGTTCCTATTCAACTGTCTACAGCATCCATATGCTTGGGAGAATTTATTTGTTTCTCCGGTTCAGTGATTGTGGTGTCTGCCAGAGTGCTTGGAGTCCTCAGGAAGCGCTAGGAGCATCCTTCAACGGAGGTACCCAGTCGGGGTGCCAGGCGATCCGTTACACATATATTCTTAAATTGCTACGTGTGTCAAAAAAATCAATTTCTTCTAATTTGGCATAGATTGGTGGTAAAATGGTTGCATGAAAAGATTAAATATACCCCAAGTTTAATACCTTAGGTTGTGTTTTTTATATATATATATATATTTATAAACATGTGAAGGGTTATTCAGGGATTCCTGACATATCAGTATTACACTGTAACTTGCGTTAATGTTTTAGAAATAGCAAAGTGCTACTTGTACTGGTAGCCCTATAACTTTCCAAATTCAGGACAAAATTTAGAAACTATTTGGCACAGGTGTTTACAATTGGGTTAGTCCTTAAGGGGCTCCAGTAGCAAGAGTTAAATAGAGAAGAGTCACAAATTTTAGTGTTTTGAATTGTGGAAGTCCTTTATTTCACCAAAATTTTTTAAATATACATCTGCTTCAAAGAGCTCTAGAATTATGGAAAAATAAAACATTTTTGTTTTAAAATATTTCCAGTACACTATTTATATATATATTTTTTTAAACCCACTATATGCTTGGCTTATTTCGGTCAGCAACTCAGCATGTCTAAAAGGCTTTCATGCTGTTGTCAAGGATAGGCTTTTACATGACTGTAAAGGAGTTATTCCAAGCACCATGACCAGTTCACTGATTTGGAGTGCAGTAATCCACAATGAAATGTTGTACATACATAATTTAAAATCTTTGCTGGTGCAAATACACCTCTAGCAGCGTCATTGGGGCATCATTAGCCAGCCCAGAAAAAGAGTTCCAGCGTGGCTAATTTCATATTTTTTTGCAAACATTTGCTGAGAGTGATCAGCTGACTGGTCAGTGGGATTGACATCCTGCTCCTGCAGCACCTGGATGTTTGTCACCACACAGAGAACTCTTTACACCTGGGGTTCCAGGTAAGAAGGTAAATGGTTGCAAAACGGTTTGCCCGACTGCTGGAAAACAGGGCAAAGTACTCATTAGATCAAAACCAATACAGCTGGCTGTAGTGGTTTTTATGGTTGAAGTAACCCTTTAACCCCTTAAGGACCAAACTTCTGGAATAAAAGGGAATAATGTGCTCCTTACTCTATTCACACTTATGTATTTTGGGTTCTTTAGGGGATAGAGCCTTATGTGGGTGAGCACCCAGTATTCATTATATTAGCCTTTTCCTGGGGTTATTTTGTTGTTTAGTCGAGTGTGCCCGCCTTGTTTCATTTGCATTATAAAAGGGAATCGTGACATGTCACGTGTCCTTAAGGGACACTCCAGGCACCCAGACCACTTCTGCCCATTGGAGTGGTCTGGGTGCCAACTCCCACAACCTTTAACCCTGCAAGTGTAATTATTGCAGTTTCCATAAACTGCAATAATTACCTTGCAGGGTTAAGTCCTCCTCTAGAAGCTGTCTATTAGACAGCCACTAGAGGGACTTCCATGTGAACACGAAAAGTGTTTTAAACAACTCTGGATGTCCTCATGTGAGGACCTCCAGCGTCGCCGAAATCCCCATAGGAAAGCATTGAATGCTTTCCCATGGGAGGTCTAATGCACGTGCGCAGCCATGGCCGGGCATGCACATTAGGAGAGGGGCACTGCAGAGTTCTGCAGTGCCAGAAAAACTGGGGAGTCCCTTTAATTATGAATCCAGTTTCAACACTGTTTAAATTAATCTTATGGCCCAGAGAAAAAGATTTCATAAAATTAGGTGACTAGAATTAATGTATTTCGCTCATTGAAAAATAGATCAAATTCTGTCCCCTGGTGCCTCAATTTCTTTGTGCATATATAATTGAAAAGAAGACAAAGTAACATGGGGCCAAACGAATATTCTATTTAACATGGAGTTATTTATTTTGTAATGCTTCAATTTCATAACTACAGCAAGTATATATTTTAGAAATCAGTTTTTGCAAATTCATCATTACTACTAGTTGTAATCCATGAAAATGAAACAGGCCAATAAAAAGAGTAGTCAGTTCATGATAAATTATCATATTACTATACACTACTCCAGGGGTAGGCAACTTTCGGCACTCCAGATGTTGTGGACTACATGTTCCTTGATGCTTTGCCAGCATTATTATGGCTGTAAGAGCATTAAGGGAGGTGTAGTTCACAACTGCAGTGCCTAAGTTTACCTACCCCTGCACTACCAGTGCTCTTCATCTTCCCCGTGCGACCTCACACGCTCTCCGGGTGTTCAGGCAAGGCTTTCCAACTCCTGCATCAGCTCCTTTTTTTCAGTCTCCAGTTCCTGAACACGCTGTCGGTTCTGCTGCAGGCGATCCTCCAGCCACTGCAAAAGGGGACCACTGATTGCTGACATCTGTCCACATAGATTTTTGGTGAAAACTGAACCATTGTGAATCTTGGTGACGGAATCCAGGTGACCCAGGCTGTGTATCCTGCGGTAAGCATCTTGCTCTTCCTGACATAGGATTTTTGGAAGTTCCACAGCGGATTCCAAACAAACCTTCCTAATGGTGTCATGAGGGACAACGTGCAGCGGCACCTCGATCCTCTCATACTCCGAGCCCTTCTGTGCCTGCAGTGACTGGAAGCAGGTGTAGAGGATCCGGCCGGTTTTGGTATTCTTGTCCTCGATGAAGCAGGAAAAGATCAACCCCACGAACCCACTGTCCATCATTTGATACATAGCCTGAGTGCGCACATCCACGTGTGACGGCCATACAGTAATATGTGGGTGGGAATGGTACCAGCCAACCACTCGCATAGGGCGCCCGGTAATCTCCGCCAGCCGGTCTGCCTCTATGGTGGCGGCAGACAGCTGCTCAGGCGAAATCTCCACTCGGTCCTTCCGCTTGTCTGAGCGGCGCAGGATGATCACAGAGTAAATATGGACAACCTTCTGTGTGTCCACTTCCCCGATACACAAACCCATGACCTCCTCCCTCTCCGTACTCAGAGAGTGGGTCACACAGACAAGGAAGGCATCCCCCTGGAGATGCACAGCCTGCACGGCCATTTTCCCAGGCTACATCCGGGTTGTTGCGTCACTTCCTTTAATTAGGTCACTACTTCCTGGCTTAATGGTTACCTTTTTTTTTTTTTCTCCCAACTGTCCCCTCTGCATTTATAATGCCAAGAACCATACGCTTGGCTGGCCATCAAAATCCTCACTGTTGGTCAGCCTACTGAAAAGCAACAATACACAGAACGCAAAGCTGAGCACTGAATAAGAGCCACACAGAGTATGATTTGGGTTACAATGGTACACCCCCCCCCCCTTAAAAAAATAATAATAATATACAAAACTTAATTTTGTGCAGCTTATCCCTGTCCCTTGTTGGTTATGAAGCATTTGTAGTAGATAAATACAATACAGCTTTCCAGGTTGTTGTCTTTAACCCCTTAAAGGACCACTATAGTGCCATGAAAACATACTCGTTTTCCTGGCACTATAGTGTCCTGAGGGTGCCCCCACCCTCAGCATCCCCCTCCCGCCCGGCTCTGGGGAGAGGAAGGGGTTAAAACCTACCTTTTTTCCAGCGCCTGGTGGGGAGCTCTCCTCTCCAGCCCCTTCGGCTGAATGCGCACGCGCGGCAAGAGCTGCGCGCATTCAGCCGGTCTCATAGGAAAGCATTCATAATGCTTTCCTATGGACGCTTGCGTGTTCTCACGGTGATTTTCACAGTGAGAATCACGCAAGCGCCTCTAGCGGCTGTCAATGAGACTGGGTGCCTAGAGTGGTCCTTTAAGTTTCTCTGAAACTGCTATGTTTATAGAAGAAAGGGTTAATCCTAGAGGGACCTGGCACCCAGACCACTTCATTAAGCTGAAGTGGTCTGGGTGCCTAGAGTGGCCCTTTAAGGACGCAGCTTCAAAAACTAGACTAACCCTTAAAGGACCACTATAGTGCCCTGAGGGTGCCCCCACCCTCAGGGTCCCCCTCCCGTCTGGCTCTGGGGAGAGGAAAGGGGTTAAAACTTACCTTTTTCCAGCGCTGGGCGGGGAGCTCTCCTCCTCCGATCCTCCTCTTCTCCTCCCATTCGGCTGCACGCGCGGCAAGAGCTGCGCACGCATTCAGCCGGTCTCATAGGAAAGAATTTACAATGCTTTCCTATGGACGCTTGCGTGCTCTCACTCTGATTTTTCACAGTGAGAATCACGCAATCGCCTCTAGCGGCTGTCAATGAGACTGGGTGCCTAGAGTGGTCCTTTAAGGACACAAGCATTTTTTGCTGTTTGTGTTCAACCTCCATTTGCATTTTTCTTATTGATTGCACCAACACATGTTACATATTGTGTTTTAAAGGACAAAAAGGGCTTTAACCCCTTAAAACCGGAGGACGTACAATTACGCCCTCTAATAGGCGGCTCTAAACGCCGCTGGGCGTAATTGTACGCCCTCCGGTTTTTGTTAACTTACCCGGTCGCCGGCGGTCCCACGCCGGCGATCGCGGTTGGGGGGACTCCCAGGGAGCCCCCCGCGGCACGTCCGTCCTCGTCGAAGCCCCCCGGCCATGTGAGAGTGGGGTCCTAGTGAGGACCCCACAATCACATGGCCGGGGATAGCTGGCTTCTGTATTGCCGGCAGGGGGTCTGCCTGTAATGACAGGTGGTCCCCCTACTGGCTGAAAATAAAATTAAAAAAAGTTAATCAGTGTAAAAAATAAATAATATATACTTAGATCATATGTGTATATATATATATATATATATATATATATATATATATATATATATATATATATATATATATATATATATATATATATATATATATATATATATATATATATTATATATATATATATATATATATATATATATATATATATATATATATATATATATATATATTAATATCAAATTACACGTAGACTGATACTGATTAAATATATATATAATTGTTATATATATTTATATATAATATAAAAAAATAAAAATGTATACGTTAAATAAAATTAAAAAAATAATTAAAAATAAATAATTAAAAAATATATAGATGTGTGTTATTTCGTTCTAACTGTTTTGTGAAATTAATATATCAAAATACACGTAGAACGAAATAATATATATATCTATATACATAAATATATACGTATATATCTCTATATATATATATATATATATATATATATATATATATATATATATATATATATATATATATAAAAATATTTTTAAAAAAATATATATATATAT
>OW240912.1:151068058-151085587 GCA_933207985.1 Pelobates cultripes
GCGGTGGTGAAGACCACTCGAAAAGAACTGATTGACTATTTTTCTAGAGATACTGAGTCAGGCCCATCACCAGCTACGGTATGGGCTGCTCACAAAGCGGTTATCCGGGGCGTATTGATTCATGAAGCTACTTTGAAAAAGAAGCCACAAAGCGCAATTATTGTCGTCTCTCTTGGAATCCCTGAGGAAAGTGGAACAAAAACATGTATCTGATCCTACTCCTCGCACCTTAGCGGAGGTAGAGACCCTGCAGACTTCTGTCCCTGAAATGCTCCTTGACGAGACAGGCAGAGCTATAGTGTGGTCCAGAAGGACCTACTATGAAAAACCTAACATAATGGATAAGCTGTTAGCCATATTCCTCCGCCCGAGACAAAGGAGCACCCATATCACAAAAATGAAAGCTACTTTAGGTAGGTACCAAACGTATCCTACCAATATTGCTCAGGTTTTTACAGATTACTACACCAAATTATATAACCACTCATGCAGCGACACCATCGATTTGATAAGCGAATTGGATAAAATCCGTACTTTTCTGTCCCAATTGGCCCTCCCTAAATTATTGGGTGCGGACTCCGATGACCTGCGAAAACGGATCTTGCCCGAAGAGATAGACGTGGCCATATCTTCTTTAAAAAGGCAATAAAGCCCCGGGCCCAGATGGCTTTGAGGGAAGCTATTAAAAAATATTCCGTGAGGAACTCTCCCCCCTATCTGGAGACCTGGTTTAATGAACTCATGGAAGGGGGTACGCCAGATAGAGACATGTCATTAGCAGACATAGTACTCTTACCGAAACCCTGTAAAGACGACTCGGCACCAGAAAATTTCCACCCGATATCTCTAATAAATCATGATTCCAATATCCTAGCAAAGATTCACGCTAGCAGATTGGATCCGCTCCTGGCACGCTTGGTACACCTGGACCAGGTAGGTTTTGTGCCTTGTAGGCAATTATTCGAGAACACTAGACATAATATCTATCTTATCTGGAGGCAGGCTGCTAGGGGTATTCCAACTTTGATACTGTCACTCGACGCAAAGAAGGCCTTTGACAGGGTCAAGAGGCCTTATTTATTTGAGGTACTGGACCATTTTGGCATCCCAGATCAGTTTATAACCGCAATCCGTGCAATGTACACTAATGTTAAAGCACAGGTCCTCTTTCACCCCTATAATTTGCCCTTTCTTTGGAATCCCTCTTGCAAACGATACGCAACAACTCGGATATTAAGTGAATTTCGATTGGAGGACAGCAATATGTGGTGTCAGGATTTGCCGACAAAATCTTATTGACATTGACCGACCCTAAAGATTCGATGGTGGCTGTACTGGATCACCTGGCACCCCGACTGGGTACCTCCGTTGAAGGATGCTCCTAGGCTTCCTGAGGTCTCCAAGCACTCCAGCCGACACCATAACCACCGTAGACTCCTTCAGAGAGCACCACAGGAACAAGCTCTTAAAAGAGCTTAGGAGTGATTATAGCAAGGGAATATGCAGAGCATACTCTCTCATTCGCCAGCCGGAATTCTCGGTCCATCCTTGTGTTTCGCTCGGCCGTGACCTGGTTCCAGATCACTTGGCATATCATGGGTACATCATCCCCATACTGGGCCAATCATCTTCAGAGCCAGAGCCTTCCATACTTGTCTGCTCCAAGTCGCTGGATACCTCTGCTCCCAGGGGCGCTGCAAGAGTTCTACTTCACCCCCAATTTGGAGTTCCGTCTCTTATTGGGGGAACCTGCTACAAGGGATTGCTATGCTAGTCATACTCTCTTGCTATATCAGTACTACGCTCTTGCAAGAGCTTGTTCCTGTTTTTGCTCTCTGAAGGAGTCTACGGTGGCTATGGTGTTCTGCTGGAGTGCTTGGAGCCGTCAGGAAGCACTAGGAGCATCCTTCAACAGAGGTATCCAGTCGAGGTGCCAGGTGATCCGTTACAGCGGCACTGACGAATGTCTTAGAAACATATAGTGAACTGGCTGGGTACAAAGTGAACTTGAATAAATCAAGCACGCTCCCTATGAGCATGATAGAGGCAGACACGGCTCACGTAGGTAAAACATACCATTTACACATAGCTCAGGATCATATTAAGTACTTAATTGTTTCAAAAAATTTATGTTCCATGTTTCGATCCTTAATGGATGACATGGAAAAGTGGGTAGATAGGCAGGATACATTTAGTGATAATGAATGCTCTTCCTAGGGTATTGTTCGTCTTTCAGGCCCTCCCATTCAGAATGACTAAGTCTAACTTAGGAGCACTCCAACAGGCCATCAGAAAATTCATCTGGCAGAACACGAAACATAGAGTATCCCGCAATGTCCTTTATAGAGCAAAAGCTAGGGGAAGTTTGGGTTTACCAAACCTTTACTTTTACGATTTAGCAGCCCAGCTAACACCAATAACGTTATGGCACTCTCCCCCAGAGGAGAGAAGGTGGGTGGTTCTGGAGTCTTCTCTTCTGGGTTCAGATATACCCCAATTCTTCATGTGGGTTACAAAGGAACACAGACCGACTTTACATGTAGAATGCCCAGCTATTTGAAACTCTTTGAAAATATGGGACACCACCGCATCAAAATATAGCTTATCCTCTTACCCTTCTCCGCAAACCCATTTTCGGAGAAACAAATCGTTTATCCGGGGGATGGAAGCAAGAGATTTTAGGGGTATTGAAAGCACAGGCATACAGCGTTTATGTCATCTGTTTGAAGGTGGATCTTTCATAACATTTGAGGAATTGAACACTAGGGCCCAATTACGACCTTCTGCCTTTTTTCGTTACATCCAGCTTCGGGATTATGCCCAAAACCCTGCGATAAAGAAAGCCGCATTAACACAGCTCACATTTTTTTTGAAAAGATGTGCATTGGAGAACAATTCCCAAGAGGCTTGATTATTAGCCTATATGCTCACCTGAGCACAAACACACTAGCATGGGGAGAGCTTACATACAAAGACCAATGGGAGGCGGATTTGAACGAGGTGCTGGAGGGCATCGAGTGGCAGGAAATTTGGGAAGCTGCCGCAACTTCCTCTATATGTGTCTCTTTGCAGGAACAAGCATACAAGACTATGTTTAGATGGTACTCTACCCTGGTGAAACCTTGCAGAATGAATAAAATCCCAACGGACTTGTGTTGGAGAGGGTGCGGTCAGAAGGGGACTTACATACATATGTGGTGGGACTGTCCAGAGGCTCAAAAATACTGGAAACAGATTGTGACATTGCTGCGGGATGTCTTCGATAGGGATATTAAACTAGACCCCTGGGTGTTCCTCCTGGCCAGGTCTATAGATGACTGGTCAAAAACGGAACAGAAACTTATACATAAGGTGAACCTGGCAGCCAGGAGGGATTAAGCTCAGGTTTGGCTACAGAGGGAGACCCCCCCACCCCCCCACTTACAGCAGTAAAACAAAAAATCAAACACATGCTCCTTATGGACAAATTAACCGCTCAGGTCAGGGGTACTATCACGAAGTTCAAAAAAGTCTGGGGCCCTTGGATGGTCAGCAACGCGGGTGATTAGGAGTTGGTGGGCTCATTCCCCCACGGACACCGCTCCTCATACAAGCGACTAGTGACGGACGCTGAAATCACCCCCTATCCCCTTTTGGGGGGACTGAGTGCCTTGAGGGGCCAAGGCACTCAGGAAAATAGTAAAAAAAAAAAAAAGTAAAATAAAGTGAAATAATTTTTTTTTTATAATAAATATTTTTTTAATACTTATACTGGAATCTCATCTGCATCTTCTGCCTTCGTCAGTGGGATCGTTAGCCAGTATTGGCACCTGTGAACCCGATATACAGAGTCTGGTACGGCTCTGGAGAATGTGAGTGGGAGTTCATAATTTATTTATCACTTCATGTCATTGTACAGTTTACACTATGTTGTTTTGTATTTTCCTAAAATTCTAGATAACTTTCCAACAAAGTTCATCATATGGTAATACTATCTGATTTATTAGAGTTACGCTGGGGAGGTGTATTTTTATAATATATTATAAAATGGAGAATGTGCAGCCACAACACGTGATGACGTGATGTGCGTGACCTGACGTGCGCACGCACCAGGAGGCAGGGTCTAGGGTGTTGACAGGCCGGTGTAGGAATAGCTACCATGAGGTTGTGGTGTCTTAACAGAGAGAAGCTCAGAGAAGGGAACGACAATAGCCCTAATACTGGCGTACTGAAGACTGGAGGCGGCAGACTGGAAGTTGAAATATACTAAAATCCTTCATAAGCACACTTGCAGTGAACCCAGGAGGCAAAAGGGGAAAAATAAATGCTAAAAGCAAGTATATTTAAAAATCTTGTAAAAAAGAACTGATGATGGCATGTTATTACAAAAAAAAAAGAAGGATAGTGCGTAGGCGCTTCACTGTAATTTTGACAATTCTGTATATTGTATAAAGTATACAATAGATGGTGTAACCGGTACCCTAGTGCTTCCCTTATACACCAGATTTACATAATACAATAAAAAGAGACAAATACCAGTATATACACCTCCCCAATGTGATCACAACAAAAATAAGTGATATTACCAATATAGAACTGGACTGTAATGTAAACAGCGTAGAACTTGATTGGGGTATAAACTAAAATAGAAAAAACATAAAAAACATAGTGCAAACTGTATGATAATAAATAAGTAATAAATAGGTATGTGACTCTCACTCACATTCTCCAGAGCCGTACCAGGCTCTGTATAGCAGGCTCAGGGGTGCCAATAACTGGCTAACGATCCAGGTGGTCCAAATAGATGAGACTCCAAAGGTTAAATATAAAATATATTAATTTATAAAAATATATAAAAAAGTGTATACACTGCTGGGCACTATGGGGGTGGAACCCAAAACAGACAAGGATATATATAAAACAATAATGGAATTCCACTTACCCCTATCTGTGTTATTACAAACTTTACTCACTGGTTCAAGGGGAGATAGATAAAGTGTTTAAAGGGACACTATAGTCACCAGAACAACTACAGCTTATTGAATTTGTTCTGGTGAGTAGAATCATTACCTTTAGGCTTTTTGCTGTAAACACTGTCTTTTCAGAGAAAATGCAGTGTTTACATTCAGCCTAGTGATAACTTAACCCCTTCCCGACCGTGGACGGAAATTTTCCGTCAACCTTGTCCTTCAGTTAAGGACCGTTGACGGAAAATTTCCGTCATTTTCTTAAGTTAACCCCAGATCGCCGCGATCGCGGCAATCGCGGGGTTAACGGTGCTCCGGTCTGCCTCTGCATTAGAGGCAGACCGGGAGCACCCGATCGGGCTGCCCCAGCACCGGTGCTCGCTCTGACAGCATGTCAGAGCGAGCACATGTGCTCCACATACTCACCTTCCGCCTCCCTGCACTTCCGGGTTCTGTGTGAAGTGCAGGGAGACGGATCAGTGCTGATCTGCTTCCCTGTGTAAAAAAAAAAAAAATTAAAGTTAAATCCCACCCCCCCTGCCCCTGTTTTAATAAAATTAACCCCTTCCCTGCCAATTGATCACTGACTACAGTGATCAATTGGCAGGGTATACATTTTAATGTCATCTGATTTTTTTTTTTTTAACCCCTGAGGGTTAATTATTTTTTTTTTAACCCTCAGGGGTTAAATTTATTTTATTAATTAATTTAAATATTAAAAAATTATATATTTAGCTAGCTGGGATGGGTGGAAGTTAGTGGGGAATTGGGGAATTTGGTGTTAGGCTAACTAGGGGTTAACGTTAAAAAAAGTTTTAAAATAAGCTTTAAAAAGGTAAAAAAAAATTTTTTTAAATGTTTTAGTAACGTTTAAGTAAAAAAAAAAAAAATACCACCCCCTTTACCCAGTCTAAATAAAAATTAACCCCTTCCCTGCCAGCTGATCACTGCCTACAGTGATCAAAATACAGATCACAGTATTATACTGTGATCTAATTTTTTTAACCCCTGAGGATTAACTTTTATTTATTTTTTTTAACCCTCAGGGGTTCCATTTATTTAATTAATTAATTTAAATATTTTATAATTAAATATATTGCTAGCTGGGGTGGGTGGGAGTTATGGGAAAATGGGGAATTTACGGTTAGTGCTGCTTACTGCTAGTTAGGGGTTAACGGTAAAAGAAAAGTTTAGAAAAAAAATTAAAAGTGTAAAAAAAGTTAAGATAGTGTAAAACATTTAATAAGTAAAAAAAAAAGTTTAAAAATGGGTTTTACAAAGTAAAAAAAGTTTTACAAAGTAAAAAAATACATTTAAAAATGCTCATTACCACTACACTTGGTACAAGCTAGCGGAAATATTATCCCACGCTAAGGTTCAAAATATGCCTTTTGAATTACCCTGGGATGTCTTCTTTAAGAAATGATATGCCTTTATGGTGTAATTGGATGATATAGCCTTGTAAAATACTCTAAAATGGGACATGGACACAGCGTAAAAATTCAAAGTTTGGAAAAAACTGGAATGGCTGTGTCTCAAATGTGCCCCTTCAATGTCCACATATACCTGGCAAAGGTACATACGGGGGTATTGCTGTACTCAGCGACATAGCTGAACAACATATGAAGTAGTATACAGTCGTAGTACACATAAGGTTTGCAAAATATACTGCGCAAACTCACTTTGTGTGTCAAAAAGGCAGAAAAAATGCTTATTACCACTACACTTGGTACAAGCTAGCGGAAAAATTATCCCACGCTAAGGTTCAAAATAGGCCTTTTGAATTACCCCGGGATGTCTTCTTTAAGAAATGGTATGCCTTTATGGTGTAATTGGATTATATAGCCTTTTAAAATACTCTAAAATGGGACATGGACACAGCGTAAAAATTCAAAGTTTAAAAAAAATGGAATGGCTGTGTCTCAAATGTGCCCCTTCAATGTCCACATAAACCTGGCAAAGGTACATACGGGGGTATTGATGTACTCAGCCGACATAGCTGAGCAACATATGAAGTAGTATACAGTCGTAGTACACATAAGGTTTGCAAAATATACTGCGCAAACTCACTTTGTGTGTCAAAAAGGCAGAAAAAATGCTTATTACCACTACACTTGGTACAAGCTAGCGGAAAAATTATCCCACGCTAAGGTTCAAAATATGCCTTTTAAATTACCCCGGGATGTCTTCTTTAAGAAATTGTATGCCTTTATGGTGTAATTGGATTATATAGCCTTTTAAAATACTCTAAAATGGGACATGGACACAGCGTAAAAATTCAAAGTTTGAAAAAAATGGAATGGCTGTGTCTCAAATGTGCCCCTTCAATGTCCACATAAACCTGGCAAAGGTACATACGGGGGTATTGATGTACTCAGCCGACATAGCTGAGCAACATATGAAGTAGTATACAGTCGTAGTACACATAAGGTTTGCAAAATATACTGCGCAAACTCACTTTGTGTGTCAAAAAGGCAGAAAAAATGCTTATTACCACTACACTTGGTACAAGCTAGCGGAAAAATTATCCCACGCTAAGGTTCAAAATATGCCTTTTGAATTACCCCGGGATGTCTTCTTTAAGAAATGGTATGGCTTTATGGGGTATTTGGATTATATAGCCTGGTAAAATACTCTAAAATGGGACATGGGAACACTCAGATACTAACTAAAAAAGAAGTAAGAGAAGCAGGATGGTTCATTCTGGAAACTCAAGCATTAAATAAGAAAGACTTAAATAAGCTAATATGGCAGAATAAAAGACCCTTGGCAATGAAAGAAAATAAAAATATAATTGTACCCATATTTGCTCTTCTTGGTATCAAATAATAAAAAATATGAAAAACATAGGCAAGTTATACGGATTTATGATGATTTTAACTTTTGTGTCATTTTACCCACTCCCTCTAGCATGTAAGCTCATCGAGCAGGGCCCTCAACCTCTCTGTTCCTGTGTGTCCAACTTGTCTGGTTCCAACTACATGTCTGTTTGTCCACCCATTGTAAAGCACTGCAGAATTTGATGGCGCTATATAAATAACATAATAATAATAATAATAGAATTAGATCTATGTAGAGAAAAAAACATTAAAATTGTAAATTCTATAATAACGGAGGGAAAAATGAAAACCACATTATTTGAAAGCAGCCTCTATTAAGTAGACTCTTTCAAGTAGGAGTTAGAAAACCAGGAGTTAAAACTAACAAGGGGTTCAAACTATCAAGGTAATTGTTTTTTTTTTTTTCTGTTTAAAGGGGATATGAGTGTTAGCAAGATTGCTGGTTTAACTCAATGCACATCTTGTTGCATGTATGGCTGCCTGGATGTACCCGTCCAGGGTCCATACCTCTGTGATGGTTGTGTGCGAGTGGCTTCTCTGGAAGCTCAGATTGGAGATCTTGAGAAGCAAATCGCAACATTGAGGGAGATTGACAATCTTGAGAGGAGTCTACTGCTCACTGAGCAGAGTTTAGTGGGGACAGGTAGTGGAGAGGGAGGAGGTAAGACAGATGGGGAACAGGCATGTAGCTGGGTGACAGTGGGGCGAGGAAGCAGGGGGGGAGGGAAGAGGAAAGGGCTAGCTAGTCCTGATTTGGTGCAACCTAGCAGATTTGCCCGTTTGAGGGAAGATGTTGGGAGCATCAGCTCAGGAGTAGCTGTATTAGAGGAAGCTGTTACTTCTAACAGCCGAGCTAACAGCCCCCCTAGTACGGGTGGGGATCAAAATGTAAGGAAGGCAAGACAGGTTGTGGTGGTAGGGGACTCTATCATTAGGAGAGCAGATAGGGCAATCTGCCGCTCTGATCGGCTCAACCGGACAGTTTGCTGTCTCCCGGGTGCTCGGGTCCGGCATGTTGCTGACAGAGTGGATGGATTATTGGGAGGGGCTGGGGATGACCCAGCGGTCATGGTCCATGTTGGTACCAATGACAAAGTAAGAGGAAGATGGAAGGTCCTAAAGAATGATTTCAGGGAATTAGGTAGCAAACTTAAGAAAAGGACCTCCAAGGTGGTATTCTCTGAGATATTACCTGTGCCACGCGCTACAGTGGAAAGGCAGCGGGAGATTAGAGAGGTCAATGCGTGGCTTAAGTCTTGGTGCAGGAAGGAGGGTTTTGGGTTTTTAGAGCACTGGGCCGACTTTGCGATTGGGTACAACCTTTATAGTGGTGATGGATTGCACCTAAACGGGAGAGGGTCTGCAGTGCTGGGGGATAGGATGGCTAGAAGGTTGGAGGAGATTTTAAACTAGTGGTAGGGGGGGAGGGTCAAAGCAATCTAGAAAATGGAGATAGGATGGAAAGGAGATGGGCTTTAGCACAGTATAAGGGGGGTGGAAACGGGGGGAGGGGCAAGCTCAGAACAGAGAAGCTGTGTTGAAAATTCACAAAATATACAAGTGATGCATAATATTAAATGTATGCTTACTAATGCAAGGAGCCTAAATAACAAAATGGGGAACTAGAGGCATTAGCATACACTAAACAATATGATATAATAGGCATAACTGAAACATGGTGGGATGAGACACATGACTGGGCAGCTAACTTAAATGGGTACACGTTATTTAGGAAGGATAGGAAAAACAAGAAGGGTGGTGGGGTATGTTTGTATGTCAAACATGATTTAAAGCCAAATGTTAAGCAAATGGAATGCGAGGAGGATAATGTGGAAGCTTTATGGGTAAATATCTGCTTGGGGGAAAAGAAGGGAAACCAACTATTGGTTGGGATATGTTATAAACCACCTAATGTTAATATTGACGAGGAACAACAGCTGTTTGAGCAAATTGAGAAAGCTGCAAATCTGGGTAACACTTTAATTATTGGAGATTTTAATTACCCGGATATAAATTGGGACAGAGGGACTAGTGCCTCAGCAAAGGGAATTAGGTTTTTAAACTTGTTAAATGACACCTTCATGTCACAACTTGTGCAAGCACCAACTAGAATGGATGCTTGTCTGGACCTGGTTTTAACAAACAACGTTGATCTTTTGACCAACATTCAAGTAGGTGAGCACTTGGGAAATAGTGATCACAATATAGTGTCCTTTGAAATAAACTCAAAAAAACAAAAGCACATGGGGAATACTAAAACATATAATTTTAAAAAGGCTAATTTCAATAAGTTAAGGGAAGCTTTACAATATATTGACTGGCATAAACTCTTTAGTGAAAAGAACACTGAGGATAAATGGATCATCTTCCAACAAATATTACAAAGGTACTTTTCTCAGTATGTACCGTTGGGAAATAAATATAAAAGAAACAAATTAAAACCAATGTGGCTTAGTAGAGAAGTAAAACAAGAGATTACAACTAAGAGAAGGGCATTTAAAGCATTTAAATCGGACAAATCAGATGCATCTTATAAAAGATATAAGGATGCAAATAATGCGTGCAAAAAGGCAATTAGACTTGCTAAACTTCAAAATGAAATAATGATAGCTGAAGAGAGCAAAACCAACCCCAAAGCATTTTTTAAGTACATAAATTCTAAAAAAAAACAAAATGAAAGTGTAGGTACACTAAAAACTGAAACGGGGGTGTTAATTAATGAAGACCAGGAAAAGGCAGGAATTTTAAATAACTATTTCTCCTCCGTATATATTAAGGAAGAACCCATGGCAATAGATGTGCAAATGATTGCTACTAAAAACTTGCAGAATAATTGTAATTGGTTAACTCAAGACAAGGTGCTGCAGCAACTAAAGAAAGTTAATATAAACAAAGCTCCAGGGCCTGACGGTATCCATCCACGTGTACTTAAGGAACTAAGTGCAGAAATAAGTGAACCTCTGTTTTTAATCTTTCAAGATTCTTTTCTTTCAGGAAGTGTTCCGGAGGATTGGAGGAAGGCAGATGTGGTTCCTATATTCAAAAAGGGTTCAAAATCCTTGCCTGGAAATTATAGACCTGTGAGCTTAACTTCTGTGGCTGGTAAAATATTTGAAAGGTTATTAAGGGATAATATTCAAGAATTCCTTGAGAAGAACATGGTTATCAGCAAAAATCAGCACGGTTTTATGAAGCACAGGTCATGTCAAACTAACTTGATTGCGTTCTACGAAGAAGTAAGTAGAAGTATAGATCAGGGTGTTGCCGTGGATGTGATCTATTTGGATTTTGCCAAGGCATTTGATACAGTTCCACACAATAGATTAGTGTTCAAACTCAAGGAAATCGGTCTAGATGAAAATGCTTGTTCTTGGGTAGAACATTGGCTTAAAAACAGAGTACAAAGAGTTGTCATTAATGGTAAATTTTCAAGCTGGACAGAGGTGGCAAGTGGTGTCCCTCAGGGGTCTGTTCTGGGACCCCTTCTATTTAACATGTTTATAAATGATCTTGAAGACCGCATTGAAAGTCATGTTTCAGTGTTTGCAGATGACACCAAACTTTGTAAAACAATACAATGTGAGCAAGATATTACTTTGCTGCAGAGGGATTTAGATAGACTGGGGGACTGGGCACTCAAATGGCAGATGAAATTTAATGTTGAAAAATGCAAAGTTATGCACTTCGGCATAAAGAATACACAAGCAACATATACCCTTAATGGAAGCGAATTAGGGATAACAACACATGAAAAGGACTTGGGAATTGTTATAGACAACAAACTATGCAACAATGTGCAATGTCAATCAGCAGTGGCCAAGGCCAGTAAGGTATTGTCATGCATGAAAAAGGGCATTCATTCTCAGGACAAGAATATAATTTTGCCTCTTTATAAATCACTGGTAAGACCCCATATTGAATATGCTGTGCAATTTTGGGCACCTGTTCTAAAGAAGGATATTATGGTACTAGAAAAAGTGCAGAGGCGGGCTACAAAATTAATAAAAGGAATGGAACATATCAGCTATGAAGAAAGGTTAACAAACTTAAACCTATTTAGTTTAGAAAAACGTCGCCTGAGAGGGGATATGATAACATTATACAAATATATTCGTGGCCAATACAAACCATTGTGTGGAAATCTATTCACAAACCGGACTTTACATAGGACACGAGGCCATGAGTTTAGACTGGAAGAAAGAAGATTTCGTCTAAGGCAAAGGAAAGGATTTTTTTACTGTAAGAACAATCAGGATGTGGAATTCTCTGCCTGAGGAAGTGGTTTTATCAGAGTCCATACAGATGTTCAAACGGCTACTAGATGCATACTTGCAAGAACAGAATATTTAAGGATATAATCTTTCAATGTAGGGTAATAACTGCTTGATCCAAGGATAAATCTGACTGCCATTCTGGGGTCAGGAAGGAATTTTTTTCCTAGCTTGTTGCAAAATTGTGCTTCAAACTGTTTTTTTTTTGCCTTCTTTTGGATCAACAGCAAAAAACAAATGTGAGGTAGGCTGAACTTGATGGACGCAAGTCTCTTTTCAGCTATGTAACTATGTAACTATGTAATTTGCTACTTTAGTCCAAGAATATAACCTGCCTGCATCCGAAGTGTTCCATTATTTGAGAGTTAAATCACTGTTGCTAAAAAAACTTAGACGAAGGGAGAAGTCAAAGTTCAATATATATAAAACAAATCTTTGAAAAAGGAAAATCCATGAAATTATTATCTAAAGTTACTCGTTGACAAGATCTATGTCTAAAATTGTTTTGCCAAAACAGTTCAGAAAATGGGAAAGCGAATGTAATATTGAAATTGATATTTGTGTCTGGGGTGAAACTCTAGTTAGAACTAAGAAAAATATACAAAATATAATATTGTTTGAAACACACTTTAAAGTGTGCAACAGATGGTATCTAGTGCCAACAAGATTAAACAAAATAAATGCCAGCGAGTCATATATGTGCTGGAGATGTAAGAACGCAGTAGGAAGTTATCTGCATACATGGTGGAGCTGTAACAAAATTAAAAAACTCTGGGTTCAGGTATTTAGATTTTTATATGTGTGTGACAAGATTAGAATTGACTTAAAGGACTACTATAGTGCCAGGAAAACAAACTCGTTTTCCTAGCACTATAATGCCTTGAGGGTGCCCCTCTTCTGCCATCATGGCGCGCACATTCAGCCAGTCCATAGGAAAGCATTCTCAATGCTTTCCTATAGACGCTGGTGTCTTCTCACTGTGATTTTCACAGTGAGAAGCGCGGAAGCACCTCTAGCGGCTGTCAATGAGACAGCCACTAGAGGCTTGATTAACCCATAGGTAAACATAGCAGTTTCTATGAAACTGCTATGTTTACAGCAGAAAGGGTTAATCCTAGATGTACCAGGCACCCAGACCACTTCATTAAGCTGAAGTGGTCTGGGTGCCTATAGTGGTCCTTTAACACCAGTAACAGCAATATTGCATTTGGGTTGGCCAAATTTGACAACACAGCAATATTTTTTGGATACACACAGCTTTATAGCTGTAAAAATTTTAGTAGCAAGGAACTGGAAACAGTTATCTGAAATATGTTACACTCAGTGGGTGAATCAACTGACAAAACAAATAAAAATTGAAACGGGTATACGCTGGAGGAAAAGCAATTTGAATAAAAATAAGCTGTTAGGACAAAAATGTTTGGATCTGAAAATGACATTTACGTAAATCTGAGTAATATATGTTCTTTAGAGTATATAGCAGTAAAGATACAAAATTTAAGATAAGAATATTCCGGTACCAGTCCTGTATTTTTCCCACATTTGCAGAATGTTATTTGTAATGTAATAATAGTGAATGTATAACATTTTATGTTTATTAATTGTATGTATGTTTTATAATGTTTTTGTACCATGGAAAATCGAATAAAGATTTATAAAAAAAAAAATATATATATATATATTATAAAATGCTTTAATTATAATATATTATAAATATATAGGAAATAAAAGTATATGTGTGTGTATACACACACGCGCACACACACACACACACACGTATTATATGTATATGTGTATAAACATCTATATATATATATATATATATATATATATATATATATATATATATATAAAATTAATATAAATAGGAAAAAAATTTTTATAAAAAAACAAATAAAAACGCTAACTTTGGCCAGCATTTGTGACTAAGTGGCTACTACAAAAATCTGGAAATACCCCATTTGGAATACCCTGGGTTGTCTACATTGAAAATGATATGCCATGATGGGGTTATTTTACGTTCCTGGGCTACCATATGTATTCAAAAGGCAACACAGACCCAGCAAACCAATCTGGCAAACTGAATTGGGCAAACCCTATTTTGACCCTGTAACTTTCCAAAACACCATAAAACCTGTACATGGGGGGTATTGTTATACTCGAGAGACTTCGCTGAACACAAATATGAGTGTTTACAACAGAAAAACTTATCACAACAATGAAATCACCAGTAAAAATGCAGTTTTTGTGTAAAAAAAATGCAAAAAATAAATATGAACGCTAACTTTGGCAAGAGTTTGTGGCTAAGTGGCTACTACAAAATACTGGACAAACCCCATTTTGAATACTGTGGGTTGTCTACTTTTACAAATGGTATACCATGATGGGGTTAATTATCATTCCTGGGCTGCAAAAGGCAACATAGGCCCAGCAAACCAATCTGGCAAATTTCAATGTGCCAACATGGAAAAGAGGAAAGCCCTACATTTGACCCCTGTACATTTGCAAAAACCCATAAAACCTGTACATTGGGGGCACTGTTGTACTCTGGAGATGTTGCTGAACACATATTGGGTGTTCTTTTTCAGTAACACATAACAGGAACTGAGAATCCATGCCTAAAATACAATGTGAGAGAAAAATAACACAAAAAAATGACTACCCAAAAGTTTATAAAAGACTGGTGGTAGAATTAGTTACATAGTTACATAGCTGAAAAGAGACTTGCGTTCATCAAGTTCAGCCTTCCTCCCATATGTTTTTGCTGTTGGTCCAAAAGAAGGCAAAAAACCAAGTATGAAGCGCTTCCAATTATTCAACAAACTAGGAAAAAATTCCTTCTTGACCCCAAAATAGCAGTCAGATGTCTCCTTGGATCAAGCAGCTATTACCCCACTAATAAGAAATTATATCCCTTTATATTATGTTTTTGCAAGTATTTATTCAATTGCAGTTTAAACATCTGTATATACTCTGACAAAACCACCTCTTCAGGCAAATAATTCCATATCCTTATTGCTCTTACTGTAAAAAAAACCTTTTCTGTGCCTTAGATGAAATCGTCTTTCTTCATGCCTAAATGTGTGACCTCGTGTCCTATGTATAGCCCTGTTTATGAATAGATTTCCAGATAATGGTTTGTACTGGCCCCGAATATATTTGTATAATGTTATCATATCCCCTCTCAGGAGCCATTTTTCCAAACTAAAGAGATTTACATTTTTTTACCTTTCTTCATAACTAAAATGTTCCATTCCTTTTATCAATTCTGTAGCTCATCTCTGCACGTTTTCTCGTGCCATGATATCTTTCTTTAGAACAGGTGTCCAAAATTGCACAGCATATTCAATGTGTGGTCTCGAGAATTTATGCCTCTGTTTATACATGACAAAACTTTACTGGCCTTAGCAACGGCAGTGTGACATTGCATATTGCTGCCTAATTTGTTGTCTATAACAATTCCCAAATCCTTCTCATGTGTGGTTATCCCTAGTTCAATAACATTTAGGTTGTAAATTGCTTGTGCATTCTTAACCCCTAAGTGCATAACTTTGCATTTCTCTACGTTAAATTTAATCTGCCATTTTAGTGCCCAGTCCCCCAATCTATCCAAATCCCTCTGCAGCAAGGCAATATCCTGCTCGCATTTTATTACTTTACAAAGTTTTGTGTCATCTGTAAACACTGATACATGGCTTTCAATGCCCATTTCAAGATCACTTATAAATTTGTTAAATAGAAGCGGTCCCAAAACAGAACCCTGAGGGACACCACTTATCACTTTTGTCCAGCTTGAAAATTTACCATTAATGACAACTCGTTGTACTCTATCCTTAAGCCAATGTTCTACCCAAGAACAAGAATATTAATCTAGACCAATTTCTTTTAGTTTGAAGACTAACCTATTGTGAGGAACCGTATCAAATGCCTTGGCAAAATCCAAGTAGATCACATCCCCTGCAACACCCTGATCTATACTTCTACTTACTTCTTCTTAGAATGCAATTAGGCTAGTTTGACATGACCTATGTTTCATAAAACCATGCTGATTATTGCTAATAACACAGTTCTTCCTAATGAATTCCTGAATATTATCCCTTAATAGCCGTTCAAATAACTTCCCAGTCACAGAGGTTAAGCCCACAGGTCTATAATTTCCAGGCAAGGATTTTGAACCCTTTTTAAATATAGGAACAACATCTGCCTTCCTCCAATCCTCTGGTACAATACCTGAAACAAAAGAATCTTGAAAAATTAAATACAGAGGTTCACTTATTTCCCCACTTAGCTCCTTAAGTACTCGTGGGTGAATACTGTCAGACCCTGGAGCTTTATTTACATTACTTTTCTTTAATAGCTGTAACACCTTGTCTCGAGTTATCCAATCACAAGTTATCTGCAAGTTTGTTGCAGTAATCATTTGCTTATCTCTTGCCATAGGACCCACATTAATATATATTGAAGAAAAATTGTTATTTAAAATTTCTGCCTTTTCCTGGTCTTCATTGACTAACAGACCCATCTCTGTTCTCAGTGTACCTACACTTTCATTTTTTGTTTTTTTAGAATTGATATACTTGAAAAAATTTTGGGGGTTGGTTTTGCATTCTTTGGCTATCAATTTCTCATTTTCTGGTTTAGCCACTTTAATTGCATTTTTGTAAGTATTATTGGCTTCCTTATATCTTATATAGGATGCCTCTGATTTGTCCGATTTAAATGCTTTAAATGCCCTTTTCTTATTTTTAATCTCTTGTTTTACTTCTCTACTAAACCACATTGGTTTTAATTTGTTTCTTTTATATTTATTACCCAATGGTACATACTGTGAAATGTACCTTTCTAATATTTGTTTGAATAGTTTCCATTTTTCCTCAGTGTTTTTATCACTAAGGAGTTTATGCCAGTCGATATGTTGTAGAGCTGCCCTAATCTTATTAAAAGTACATGGAAAATGTTAAAATACCACCATTTGAAATACCCTAGGGTGTCTTCTTTTCAAAAATATATGGTTTGATGGGGGTAAATTACATTGGCTGGCTTCAAAAATGTCTCAAATAGGACATGGGTGCATGATGACCAGCTGTGAAAATCTCAAGTTGGGAAACTGGAATGCGCACCGTCCAAATACGGTCTTTTAGCCCCCAGAGAACCCGACACACCTATACATAGGTGTTATCACTGTACTCATGAGATGTTGCTGAACACATATTGGGGTGGTTTTTGGCAATAACCCTTAAATTTCTCAGTGCATGTATTCTTAAATTGCTATGTGTGTCAAAAAAATAACCAATTATTTTATTTTGTTTAACTTTGGCATAGATTGGTGGTAAAATGGTTGCATGAAAAGAGCATAAAAAGAGTAAAAATGCCTCAAGTTTAATACCTTAGGTTGTCTTCTTTTAAAAAATATATACATGTGAAGGGTTATTCAGGGCTTCCTGACAGATATCAGTGTTACAATGTATTAAA
>OW240912.1:151087336-151181947 GCA_933207985.1 Pelobates cultripes
CTGCAGACCACATGGGGATTGTCTCGCGATCTCCATTCAGAGCATTGCCGTGGTAACCCGCGGCAACGCTCTGATTGGCTGGAGAGCGCGAGACACCTCAGTCCGCAGCTCACACCCGGCGGAGCTGAAGACCGAGGCTGGCTCTCTCCCCGGGCAGACTGACAGGAGGGGCCTCGCACCCGGCGGCACAAAGTGCAAGCCGCCGGGCCCCCTCCTGTGTCGGGTCCTCGGTCTTAGACCGAGGACCCGACATGTAAGTCTGCCCTCAGGCGATTTAGGTGGCTGCGAGGCCCCTGACTGCGCGAGGCCTTAGGCGGCCGCCTAAATCGCCTAATTAGAGAGCCGCCTCTGATGCTAGGAGCATCCTTTAACGGAGGTACCCAGTCAGGTTGCCATGTGATCCGTTACACGGGGTTTGGTCGTCGAGTTCATGGAACTCAAATCGGACACTCAACAGCACAAACACCGCTAACTATTTACCTCCCATGGATGTTTGGCTATTCGAACGGTGTTCAGTATTTTGTGTGCACTTCGAATCCCCGAAGTAGACCGACTGCACAGCCTAATTCTCTGGAACTGTTTTGGGCATGGAACCATGCGTGTGGTCGGTCAAAATGTGACTTCCAGGAAATTCCTTTACTGATCTGGGTGATTTTTGGATATGTTGGTCACCCAGATCAGGGCTATCAGGGGATGTGACATTTGTGGGGATAATGTGTGTTTTGGGGTACTTTTGGGACTTTATAGGAATGTGTGTTTTTTTCTGCCTGGAGATAATTGAGCCAATTAACCCAATTATCTCCAGGCAGAAAAACACACAAAAGTACCCCAAAAACACATAATATCCCCACAAATGTCACATCCTCTGATAGCCTTGATCTGGGTGACCAACATATCCTAAAATCAGCCAGATCAGTTCAGGGGTTCAGGAATTTCCTGGAAGTCACATTTTGACCAACCGCATGCATGGTTCCATGCCCAAAATAGTTCCAGATAATTAAGTTGTGCGGTCGGTCTACTTCGGGGATTCGAAGTGCACACAAAATACGGAGTGTGGTTCGACACCCATTCGAATAGCCAAACATCCATGGAAGGTAAATAGTTAGCAGTGTTCATGCCGTCGAGTGTCCGATATAAGTTCCATGAACTCAACGACCAAACACTGCTCATTGTACTCGTGGCTTAAGATGGCTGCCACCACGTATTTAAAGTGCCGTTTCGAACCACTTCGACCGTTTGGGAGTTCGAAGTGTCACTGAATAAATAATGTCAGAAGTCCAAAAGGCCCAAACAGTGGTTTTAACCAAGTCCTATCACAGGGGCCATAGTCACAGGGTAGGAGGCTGGCATACAGGCCCCTCCAAGAACCAGTGGTGGGGTTACTTTCGCCACAGCCAGTGTTCTGTCGTTTGCCCTGCTTAGGGATATGTTCCAAGCAGGGCAAATCAAAGAAGAAGAGAGGTGATGTGGACGGTCCGGAGGTGGGTGTTACATGAAGAAAATGGAGGAAAAGATGGTAAATCTTTAAATTTTACATTGAACACACCATGTTTCTTTATGATATATGGGGTAGTCAACGTTTATGGGAGCGATGTAAGGTAAATTGCTTTTCTCATAACGGGTTCACTTTAAGAGAATAGGAACAATGCACCCAGATCACTTCACTGCTGGGTGACTATAGTGTTACTTTAACTTGTTCATTTCAGTTTTACATTTTCTGCAATTCAATGCTTTGTTAATAAACCCCCTTTATACAGTGCGTTTGATCAAGAATTTGCTAATTACAGGTACAGATAACCTTTAACTGGTTTGATGTCTTGCCACCTAGTAATTATTCTTACACTGATCTTTAGACTCTATATAATAGCAACGGGGTGGAGTTTAAGTACCAGAATAGTGTGCAAGTATGCGTTTTGATTGGTAGTTCTTCAGCACTATTTAATTCAATTTTGGATAATTTCATTTTAATGCCATGTTAGTTTACCATTCCAGAATTGGATCACGCACATACCAAAATGACTGTTTGTAGGTAATATCAAAAACATGACACAAACCAAAAATATTTGAAAAATGTAAATGTGGGGACAGTTACACGTTTCAGGGAAATACATTGCTATATTAATTAACACTTTAAAGAGACGCAAGTAACTTTTTTATCTGCCAGATAACAGAGTAATACTTTGTGCAAAAGTCGTTCCATCATGTATGAATTTTGAAATACACAATTATTATTTGCCCACTGCCGCTTTGTGGCCTTATTTCCCAAGTGATGAGTAGAATCCCTGCAACAGCACTATAACAAACACATGCACAGTTCTCTTCCTTCCGCATGCGTATCGACGAGGTTCTCGCGTTGCTTTGCAGGTCTGTCCTGTCGGGGAGACACATAGGATTAGAGATGGCGTCCTTAGCTTTTCGGAGATCCTGTGCTTGGGCACTAACGCTTACCTTTCATCAAAGAGCGTCATTCTTAGAAACCAAAGTTACTGCATCTAGGTTTGCAGGTGAGATGCTAAAAGTAAAATATGTTTTACATGTTCAATAAAATCGTAGATTGTAATGTGTTTTAATCACTATTACATTTTATTGTAAGATTTGTGTTTACGCTTACAAAAAAGTTTCATAGTTGTGTATGTGCAGTGGCAGTCAAAGTGTGTCACAGCCGGTGTTCTGTTAAAATCGATAGAACATCTGTGTACAGGATAACAATGTAATTCATTAACCCCTTAATGACCAATGCATTTTAGCAAGGCTGTACATTAAAGAACAGATCAGCTTTGGGTCATACTAAAAGGAATGGCCGATTGGAATGCCCATAGACTTTAACAAGGCAGTGGAATGCCCATAGAGAATAATGGAGGTGAAAGGAATGCCCATAATGGAAACAAAATATTTGCCTGTTTTTTCTATGTGCTTGTACACCAGTGATTTTTCTCTTTTTTTTATTTGGTTCACATATATACCGTTTTGTAAATTGCAGATCAGGTTTTTTGTTAAAGGGATACTCCAGGCACCCAGACCATTTCTGCCCATTGGAGTGGTCTGGGTGCCAACTCCCACTACCCTTAAAGGACCACTATAGTGCCATGAAAACATACTCGTTTTCCTGGCACTATAGTGCCCTGAGGGTGCCCCCACCCTCAGGGACCCCCGCCCGCCGGGCTCTGGGGAGTGGAAGGGGTTAAAATCTTACCTTTCTCCAGCGCCGGGGAGCTCTCCTCCTCCTCTCTGCCTCTTCTCCTCCTCTTCGGCTGAATGCGCATGCGTGGCAGGAGCTGCGCGCGCATTCAGCCAGTCTCATAGGAAAGCATTCATAATGCTTTCCTATGGACGCTTGCTTCTTCTCACAGTGATTTTCACAGTGAGAAGCACGCAAACGCCTCTAGCAGCTGTCAATGAGACAGCCACTAGAGGCTTTAGAGGCTGGATTAACCTATTTGTAAACATAGCACTTTCTCTGAAACTATGTTTATAAAAAAATGGGTTAACCCTAGCTGGACCAGGCATCCAGACCATTTCATTAAGCTGAAGTGGTCTGGGTGCCTAGAGTGGTCCTTTAACCCTGCAAGTGTAATTATTGCAGTTTTCATAAACTGCAATATTTACATTGCAGAGTTAAGTCCTCCTCTAGTGGCTGTAGCCACTAGAGGACACTTCCGTGTTCTTAGCACACAAAAAGTGGTTTAAAACGACGCTGGAGGTCCTAACGCTATGTGAGGGCCTCCAGCGTCGCCGAAATCTCCATAGGAAAGCATTATTCAATGCTTTCCTATGGGGAGGTCTAATGCGCGTGCGCGGCCATTGCTGCGCATGCACATTAGGTCTCCCCCGCCGACGGCCGCGCATGCACAGTAGACGTCAGCCGGTGGGAGAGGAGCTTGGACGGAGCCTCTAGTAAGTCACTGAAGGGGTTTTAACCGCTTCAGCAACTTGGGATGGGGGGTAGGAAGTGCAGGGGCACTAGCAGGTCCTGCAGTGCCAGGAAAACTAATATGTTTTCCTGGCACTGGAGAATCCCTTTAATGTTAAATATATAATGAGACATCGTCATTTTACATGGGAAATATGAAATCAAAACTATTTTTTCCCACAGTTTTACATATAACCCCTTAAGGACTGGCCTGTTTTTGCGATGTTGTACGTTAAGGACCAGAGCAGTTTTGACACTTTTGTTGTGTTTGTGTTTAGCTGTAATTTTCTTTTCTCTCATTTACGGTTCCCATACAAGTTATTTATTGTTTTTTTTCAGGACAAGAAGGGCTTTCTTTACATACCATTATTTGTATCATGTAATATTTTATTAAAAAAAAAAAATGGTGAAAAATTGAAAAACAAAACATGTTTTTGGACTTTTACTTGAAAAATCTTTTACTTATCTACAAAAGCTAATGAAAAAAACTGCTAAATAGATTCAACATTTTGTCCCGAGTTTAACCTCTTAAGGACACATGACGGAAATATTCCATCATGATTCCTTTTTATTTCTGAAGTTGTGTCCTTAAGGGGTTAAAAACACCCAGTGTTTACATGCTTTATTGCTTTTTTTTTTCACGTTATAGACCTATAAATACAAGTAGGAAATTGCTGGGTTTTTTTTTTTGTTTTTTTTTTAACCATATGTGAGCATATGGTAGCCCAGGAATGAGAAATAGCCCCATGATGGCATACCATTTGCAAAAGAAGACAACCCAAGTGTGACGAAATGCCTTTTGTCCCTGGATTGTTAGGTGACAAGCTGCCCTTTGCCCCCGGCTTTTGGAGGAGCCTGATTGCCAGCCTCCTTCCTCATGACTATGGCCCTGGGGTGTATTGCCATTTAAAAAAGACTATTTGGGGCTTATTGGCTTCTAAAGACAGTTTCTTCCCATTGGAATCCATGGGAAGGTGTGTTTCTTCCCCTCCCCCGTTTCCTGTCTATTGTTCACCTAGATTGGGCGCTCAGATCCGAGCTATCTGGGGATAGGTTAAATGTGGGGGTTCTGTGTAATAAAATAAGAATTATGTATTTTTATGTACTTTTACGTATTTTTGCTGTTAGTGTTAAATGTAGATATTTTCTGTACCTGGAGATAATTGAGTTTACTGCAGTGCCTTAAGCCAATTATCTCCAGGATGGAGAGGAGGGATTTCATTGTGTATGTGAGAGTGTTATCATGTTAATTAGTGTTCCCATTGGTTTGTGTCCCTTTTGTCACAGTTTACCACCAGGTCCAGGGGGTGTGCCTCTGACCTGAAAACTTGTATATAAGCAGTAATAAACGCTCATTGGAGTCAGATCATCTTGTACCTTCATGAAGTTTCGGCTCATGTTTGGGGGATTGGAGAAACTACACTCTGGGGATTGCTATAATCACTATACTCCCCAGGGTATAATCACTAAGCTCTGCTAAGAGCTTGTTCCTGTTCCTGCTCTCTGGAATTCGGAGAGAGGTCGACCTGCTGGAAGCTGGACCCTGGTCCTGGGTCCAGAGTGGGTGGAGACGGCGAGACCCCAACCAAGCTGCGGCGGTTCGTGGGGTCTGCGGTGGTTATGGTGTCAGGCAGAGTGCTTGGAGTCCTCGGAAAGCACTAGGAGCATCCGTCGGCGGAAGGTACCCGGTCGGGGTGCCAGCGGTTCCGTTACACCAAGGTATTGCAAATGGGGTATGTCCAGTCTTTTTTAGTAGCCACCTAGTCACAAACACTGGCCAAAGTTAGCATTTATATTTGTTTGTGTGTTAAAAATGCAAAAACCGCTAACTTTGGCCAGTGTTTGTGACTAAGTGGCTATTAAAAAAGGCTGAACATACCCCATTTGCAATACCTTGGGTTGTCTTCTTTTGCAAATGGTATGCCATCATGGGGCTATTTCTCATTCCTGGGCTACCATATGCTCTCAAAGGCAACCTAACCAATCTGACAAATTTCAATAAAAAAAAAAAAAAGAAAAGGAAAATCAAGCCTTATATTTGACTCTGTAACTTTCACAAACACTATAAAACTTCTACATGTGGGGTACTGTTATACTCAGGAGACTTCGCTGAACACAAATATTAGTGTATCTGAACAGTAAAATGTATCACAGCAATAATATCAGTGAAAGTGCCGTTTGTGTGTGAAAAATGCAAAAAACGTCACTTTCACTGACAATATCATTGCTGTGATATGTTTTACTGTTTTGAAACACTAATATTTGTGTTCAGCGAAGTCTCCCGAGTAAAACAGTTCCCCCCAATGTACAGGTTTTAGGGTGTCATAGAGAGTTACAGGGTTAAACACAGTGCTAGCAAATTAAATTCTCTGGACTTTTGGCCTGGGTTGGCAGGCAGGTCCCTCAAATTGCAATCATTAAAATTACTTAATTACCGTATATACTCGTGTATAAGTCGATCTCATGTATAAGTCGAGTGCAGTTTTGTAACCAACAATTGTGAAATATGCTATGCCTCGTGGATAAGTCGAGGGTAAAACTTGGGGCTATGAAATTCTGTGATTTTTATAATTATAAACACACACTCTGCATTATATATACACACACTCATACAAACACACACTCTGCATTATATACACACACACTCTCATACAAACACACACTCTGCATTATATACACACACGCTGTGTATATAATGCAGAGTGTGTGTTTGTGTAGTGTGTGTGAACCAGGTGGGGGGAGGGCATTTTTGTTATTTTAATTTTTTTTTTAATATTATTATTTTTTTATTATTTTAATTTTTTTTTGTCACCCCTCCCTGCTTGTTAACTGGTCAGGGAGGGGGGCTATCTTAATCCCTGGTGGTCCAGTGGCATGGGCTGTGAAGTGGGGGGGCCGGCAGGAAGCATTTACTTACCTTTCCTGCAGCTCCTGTCAGCTCCCTTCTCCTCCGTTCCGGTCAGCTCCACTGTAAGTCTCGCGGTCTGGTTGCCGCGCGGATCATTGCCATGGCTCTGACGGCCGCGGCTCTCTAAGTTGCCATAATACAGACAGTGACTCGAGTATAAGTCGAGTGGGGGTTTTTAAGCACAAAAAATGTGCTGAAAAACTAGACTTATACTCGAGTATATACTGTAGGTAAAAATATTACATAAATACGCACATAGAATTTTAATATATATACAAATATATTTGACGTCTACATGTATATTTATGAAATTATGTAATTATGTATATGGACATATGTATATTTCGTATTATTTTTATTTATACATAGATATATATATCATTACATTCTAAATGTATTTTGATATAAATATATATATATATATATATATACATATATATTAATATCAAAATACTGTTAAAATAAAATTATATATATAATTTTTTTAATTATTAAAAATTATTTTTACTTTTTGTTATTTATTTTTATTAACATATTATTTATAATATATAGTTATTGTATATATGTGTGTAATTTAAATGAAAAGTGTATTTTTATATTAATATACGTATATATAAATATAAAAATACACTTAGTATGACATTATATACATATATTATTTTTTTTACACTGATTACTTTATTTTTTAACTTTATTTTTGATTTTCCACTTGCAGGGAGACTGCCTGTCAGCACAGACAGTCCCCCTGCAGGCAGATACACAGAAACCTATTGTGGCCATGTGATCGAGTGATCACATGGCCGCGGGGTCCTGATCTGATGAAGTGAGACTGCCCGGGCAGACAGGCAGTCCTCCTGGACCGGGAGGAGCGCTGATAGCCGCCGGGGGACCGACGGCGATCAGGTAAGTAGCCCCAGACCGTTCAGGACCGTCATCGGTCCACAAGGCGATTTTTCCGATGACGGTTCTGAACTGTCATTGGTCGTCAAGGGGATAATATATGTACACCCATAATGCAACTTGCATAGTTACATAGGTTGAAAAGAGACCTGTATCCATCATGTTTACATCCGTTTTTGTTGTTGATCCAAAAGAAGGCAGAAAAAACCCAAAACACTTGAACCCCTTCAGGACGGAGTCAATAGTACATGTTCTAATCAAAACGAAATGTAAACAAAAACTGGAATTTGTGCTATATGTCTGTTCAATCTTTCATATTAAGTGCACCTGCACTTATTATATATCATTTTGTTCAGGAGAAACTGGGCATTAATTTCTCATAATTTATTATGAATAAAATGGAAAAAAAACTGAGAAATTAAGATTGAAAAACAATTCGCCTGACATTTTAGCTGTAAATGTCATAATACTGTTAGCTTTGACTGCAAAAAAAAGCATATATTTTGATTCAGCAAGTCTCACGAGTACAACAAGTGGGGTATGTCCAGTCTTTTTTAGTAGCCGCTTGGTCACAAACACTGGCTAAAGTTAGCATTCATATTTGTTTTTGTGTGAAAAAAGCAAAAAACTAATATTTGGCCAGTGTTTGTGACTAAGTGGCTACTAAAAATGACTGGACATACACCATTTGCAATACCATGGGTTGGCTACTTTTGCAAATGGTATGCCATCATGGCGTTAATTCTCATTCCTGGGCTACCATACGGTCCCAAAGGCAACATAACCAACTGGCAAATTTCAGTGTGAAAAAATGAAATGCAAGCCTTATATTTGACTCTCTCTAACTTTCCAAAACACCATAAAACCTCTACATGGGGGGTACTGTTATACAGTACTTGGGAGACTTCACTGAACACAAACATAAGTGTTTCAAAACAGTAAAACGTATTACAACAATATCATCAGTAAAATTGCCGTTCGTAAAAATATCATTGTTGTAATACAAGTTACTATTTTGAATCACTAATATTTGTGTTTAGCGAAGTCTCCTGAGTAAAACAGTACCCCCCACATGTACAGGTTTTATGGGGTCTTGGAAAGTTACAGGTTTAAATATACTGCTTGCGAATTAAATTCTCAAATTTTAATTAAATCACATAATTGTTAAAATGTGTGTGTGTGTATGTATGTATACATGTGTGTGTATGTGTGTGTGTGTGTATGTATATATATGTATATATATATGTATATATATATATATATATATATATATATATATATATATATATATATATATATATATATATATATATATATATACATATATACACATTTAATTTATTTTAAACATGTTTAATAATATTTTTTTTTTACACCTCCCACCAGCAGGGGGACTGTCTGACACTCCAGACAGTCCCCCTGCTGGCAGATCCACAGCCAGCTATAGGGGGCCATGTGATCACTCTTTGAGAGCGATCACATGGCCCCCGGGGGCCTGATTTGCCATGGGAGGGCTGCCTGAACTGTCAGGCAGTCCTCCTGAAGAGGACTGCATTTAAGGTAAGTACTGTGGACCTCCTGGAGCTGCAAGCCATTACAGTGTTCTATGCCGCCGCAACGGTTTTAAAACCCATTTAATGTGGGACGACATGTAACGGTGTTAAGGGGTTAAATCGCTTGCAATTATACAAAAAAACAGGAAAACATCCTACTTGACCCCAGAATGGCAGTCAGATCTCAGATGTTATTACCCAACTAATTACAAATGATAACGCTGTATATCAATCATGGCAAACTCAAAGTCTAGCACAGGCTTGCAGCCCATGTGGCCGGCGCCAATCGCCCGCTGCAGATCGCGGTCGGGGGGCTGCCTGGGTGGCCTATTGACCACGGTCTGCAGTCTCTGATCGCAGTGACAGGCCGTCACTGTGATCAGTATTTAAAATCATCTGACACACGTGGCCGCGGCATTCTCCCGCTGCAGATCAGTCAGTGACCAAGATCTGCACAGTCTAATTGCAGTGACAGTAAAATACAATTAATTCTGTATTTTACTGTGTATTTTAGATCAATAAAAGTTTTTTGGCTACTTTATTGTACCAATCCTCTTTTTATTGCACTCTTTATGCACTTTAAACAACTTTTTTACCTATTCCTGGCATTTTAACCTTTCCTGGTTACTTTTACTTCCACTGGCAATTTTAAAGTTCCAGTACTCCAAGAAATCCTAGGTGGGGATCATACCACCAGCGCCTATCCATAGAGCAGTACCTCTGCTCTATCTTTGTGAGTATTATTTTATTTTCTCTACTACTCTCTTAACCTATCACAATTGAGAGCACTATTGCTGCTTTTTATTCTTCTATATTGGAGCCTTGGATCACCAGACGGTGCTGACGGACGTATCGCCGCTACATATCCTATAAGCGGGGATTATACCGCTGTACGCTATCCACACCAGAGCTGGCCATAGCTCCCTCAAATGTGAGTTTTTTACCTCTTCTTATCTGCACATTGAACCACATCAAAATTGAGAGCACTATTGTTGCTTTCTGTCTTTCTTTTTCGAGTTCTGGACTACCAGACGGTGTTGACGGAGACCCCCTCCCTACATATCCCATAAGCGGGGATTATACCGCTGTACGCAATCCACACCAGAGCTGGCCATAGCTCTCTTGAATGTGAGTTCTCTACTTTTTGTTACCTATCACACCCTGAACTTTCACACTATACCATTAGTCGCCTCTACCTCTCTTGTATTTACATATACGGAACGGTCTACACTAGAGGCATCCACAGAGGAACTCTATCAAGTATCCTAGACCATCTATTGGCACCCGAGCAATACTTTACTGGACTATCTACCCTTATTTGGCGCAGCCCTTCCATATCTTTTTGTGTCACTGTGATCTGACACATGTAACTGCTGCCCTGATCCCCCTGCAGATCGCGGTGGGGGGCATGCCTGTTCCACCCAGGTACTCCCCCCTCTGGCCAATTACCGCGATCTGCAAGATGTGATCCCAGTGACAGCCATCTCAAATCACTGGCTGACGCTGTCTCTGCCCCTCTCCTCCCCTCTTAACCCCTTATTGTTAATAACAGTCAAAAATTAAATAATATATACTTAGGTTTTATATATATATATATATATATATATATATATATATATATATATATATATATATATATATATATATATATATATATATATATATATATATATACGGTCGAAACGTTGATTTATATGCGTTTGATTTAATATATTTTTTTGTTTACTAAATCCAATGAGTGCTCTCAATTTGTTCCATTTGTATATTTTGCATGGAGAGGCACCTGGTCATTGCTGAATTAATGCTTTTGTTATGGGATGAATGCCAGAGACTATTGTGATTTTATATATATATATATATATATGTGTGTATTAAGGCAATCTGGCCTGGATTTGTGGGAGGTGCTTGGTATCCACTCCTAGCCTACTTAAGGCACACCCCTTACCTTGCTCCTTACCGTTCGAGGTCAGCGTTGAATGAGTATCCACTTCTGGGTTCTCTCAGACGCCATCTTGGTTTTCAGTATCCACTAGGTTTTTTCCACGGCAAGCTGTGTTCAGGAATCCTGTTTCAGGCCTTTTCCGTCCGTCCAGCTTCTTCTGACCCCGGTCATGGTAGTAGATCGCGTTCCAGGGACTCCTAAACCGTAAGTTAGACCTACCTGTCATGCCAGGATCGGTTCCCACGGCGTACGGTACAGCACGGGTCCTCGCTTTACGGTTTTCCCTGTTATGTCACAAATTGAACAAGCCGTTCGCGGTTTTCATTTCGTACGGTTATTCGGCTAATCAGTATATTAGTTAAAGTGGTCATTTCGCATATAACTATTCCGTGTTACAGTAAAACAAGTTATCATTTTGGTTGTTTTGCCGTTCGGCACCTATTCATGATACGCTTAAACACGCTTGCTGTTTGCATAAAATTCATGCGTTTAAACTATTCGTTCCAGCTTCTGTTTTCCTTCACATTAGGTTTCAGTTTTATTTCTATGTATTACGCATAAATCCTTTCGTGGATTACATTCACCATTTCATGTATATACCATTTGAGTAACGAATTGCTTGGTTAAATAGACAGATTATTTTCATTACTGTTTAACGGTATCAGTATTGTATTAATGTCCATACAAAACCAAGCTCACATATCTGTATGGATCATTTTGACTCCCACGCTTTCAGGGGTCTGCCATACTTATCCATTTCATTCAAGTGGATTCAGCCTACATTACAGGCCTCAATTCTGTGTTATAAACTACGACACATACATAAGGATACAGTTTCCTTTTCCAAGTAATAAATTCTCGGGTTGAATCACGTACTGATCCAACCAATCATACGTCTTTTTCAATACAGTAATATTATATATATAACTTTACATCACTTTAAAGCATTGTGTGTATCTCTGCCCCTTTTTTGTTATTCTATTACATATCAACATAACGCTGTTTAAATATAGGCCACGGCCTCCCTCACCCAGTTTCTTTTTCTACTTGACTCCCATCATACATTCCCCACTGTTTTATACAGAACTGTGCATTAAAGACACGGCATCACTTTGCCTTGGTAACACATTTATTTTCTCATGGTATAGCACTACACTTCATTTACCAAGTAATACGCCATCAAGCCTTAAAAACATCACTGGTACGGGCTACACAGTCTACTTCATTCCCACACAGTCCACACTCACTATACTACTTTTACCTGTTTTCAGGCAGTCCAGGTTTAAATAGATATTTCACCACACGGTTTCCTGTGAGATATTCATACTACCAGGTACGTACACCTGCTCATATGCTATTCTGCCATACATTTCATTTCTCCACCCTAGGTTAGAGTACTGGCAATAGGGACATAGGCTTCCCAATAGGTATTTAACCCTTCTTGGCAATTGCCATCAGTTAGTGGTCCCGCGAGGCCAACACCCCGCCTCAACGTTTCAGAGGCAAACACCCATCGGGCCACACGTTAGCTAGCCGCCTCGCATGTTGCATAGAGAGGGCCTCACCTGTCACTCCCTTTCCCTGTTTTTCTGTGTTACAGTCACCGAGAGGCCTAAAATTCCTGCCACTACGACGGGTGGCCTCAAATCCCCTCGCGCCAATGCATAGAGCCTCTCAAGCCACTTGGCAACTAGTAGGGACTCACCTGTCACCAAACAAGTGTAATGTTTCGCCATCCGGATTAGCTAGCCTGCCAGTACGATTTTGGTGGTTTTTCATACACTAATTAATTGTTTTGTTTATTGTATGTCTCAGGAAGGGGTAGAGGATTTCTCCCTGCCTAGCACTCCGGAGCTATCACTCCTACACAAGGAGGAGAGGTAAATAGTCCAGCATCGATCAGATCCTGGACGATCCCTCGTATAACTACGGAATTGAGGAGACTGCAAATTCCCTACCCCGCTACAGCAAGGAAAGCAGAACTTTTCAAACTGCTACGTACCTCAACTAACATGGATCCCGGGGAAGGACCTAGCCAGTCCAACCTGGGAGACATACATTCCATGTTGTCTTCACTCATGGCGTCCATGAGCAGGGTCAACTCCAGGCTGGAGAAACTTGAGTCGGTCACCATGGCCCTTACTCTAGCAGGGCCACCCGCTGCTGCTTCACAAGCACCAGCCGACTTGCTATTGGTTCCTCCAGCCATCACCCCGGATGACCAGGAAGTTAGCCCTGCTCATATGATCCCTGAGCACATAAAAAGAGATATCCTGGAAGGTAAAGACGTCAACCTGCTGATTGCCTCCCAGGATATTGTGGAAAATAAGACTTATGCTTATGATGATGTGTCTGTTGTTGTCAGATCTAGGGACGCCCGCCTAAACAGGAAACTGACTATCCCCGAGTTTGTACTGGCCTTTGGTATTTACCGGGAGGTCATCTGTGCGGTCTATCCCAATAGAAGAGAGGAGTTTGATCTTTATATGCACAAGCTGGTAGATCTGGGCAACAAATATGGTGGTTCAGCCTTTTATGACTACCATAGGTCTTTTTCTGCAAAAGTGTCTGGAGCCTTCTCCCAGTATGGAACAAGATCCAACTGGGGAAGGATTGATACCGTCATATTTTGCAGACACTTTGCAGGTCTAAGAACACTGGCTTGTGCATACTGCTCCTCTACAGCCGATACGACAAATTTCTGTCCCAACACGGCTGACGAACATGCCTCCACGCAAGGAGCTAGTTCCTCTGGTGTTCCAGAGAAATTTACAAGAGACAAACTGGGACGCCCAATCAAGTTTCTGGGCAAGTCCCAGATATGTAACAATTTCAATGTTGGGTCTTGTAATTATTGCGGTTGCAGATTATTGCATATCTGTTTAAAATGTTTTAGGGCACTTGCAAAAACCACGTGTCCAAATAAAATGTACTCTAAGCCTTACCTAACGTCCATTAATATGCCGGTATTTACTGCATTTATCTCACATCACCCGTCTAAACACTTGGTGGACTTTCTTATCTCTGGTTTAACAGAAGGCTTCCACACGGGTATTCTACACATACCATCCGGGACTCTGGAATGCCCTAATCTACAATCCGCACAACACAATCCCACAGCTGTTGACACTCTCATAGCCCAAGAAGTTGCTGAGGCTTTCGTATTGGGGCCTTTCAAAGCTCCTCTATTCAAAGAATGGCGCACTAACCCCATTGGTATTGTCACAGGGAAATCTTCCCTTAAACAGAGACTAATCATTGACTTGTCTGCACCACACTCATTGGCCAACCCCAGTCTTAATTCCCTCATACCCTCCAAGGAATTCTCCCTGCAATACACCACCATAGATCACGCCATTACAGCGATCATACAAGCAGGGGTCGGAGCCTGGCTTATTAAGACCGATATTACTAATGCCTTTAAATTGCTACCAATCCACCCTACACTGTGGCACCTGCATGGAATCAAGTGGGCTGGGAACTACTATTTTTTTTTTCTCCCGTTTAACTTTTGGGTGCAAAAGTAGCCCAGCTATTTTCTTTTTTTTTTTTTTTGTTAATCAGATTTTTATTAGCAATTGGGTACAATAAATTTAGGGCTCGCAGGCCCACATCGATCAAACAGTGAAGGTAGCAATTTTGAAGTATAACATATACATGTACATATGCAGGGATGTTCCCTGTTCCAATACACAACCAATGACAGGGTACAATTGTGTTTATTTTCTAAAGCGTGGATTGCAAAATATTGTCGTCTCAGTATATCCTGGAGTTAGGGGCTTCCAGGTAAAGCTAGAGCTACATGGGTATGGTAGCGATCATAGGTACTCTAAGGATGCGGTTCCTTAATTGGAATTAATCCAGAGTAGTTGTCGATGATTGTATGTTGTGTGTTTCGGTGTGAAGGATGGTGTTCTAACTAGTGGTCATGTGTAGGAGTGTGTGATGTCTGTCTGATACGAAATCCACAGTGTAGGGACATGGAAAGTGGTGAGAAGAGATCCGTATGTACCCAGGGCTTAGTGTAGTCAGTGCACCCCCTTTTAATCCATCTACAACAGACGGTGACCCCGTCCATATGGCAATCGAGTTGTTTCTATTGAAGTGGGCATGTTTGGTCGGTTGTGCGAGGTTTGCGTCCTCTTCCCGTGGGTTAGAACCCGTCCGAGTTGGGTGCGGTAGCTAATAACCTAGTTGAGGTTCTTGTTAGTTATCATGTTGTCGTACTGCAGTATGTCAAAGTGAGGTCAACCGTGAGGGCCCTTGCTTGGGTCTGTGCGGGTGCGGAGTGTGTGTTTTCCAGGGTTCATCAGGAGGGGTAAAGTGTCGCGGTGTATGTGTGTGTTGCGATGTCTCGGGGCTGCTGCACACGTCCGTTGGTCCGATTGTCAGCGTTGTCTTACAGAGGCGGTATGCGTGTCATGTCCAGATGTGCTCGACATACCCCCCCTTGTGGTTCTGTGGAGATATGGGCAAAGCTCTAAGATGCCCCCCCTTGACCTAGGGAGTTACTGTGGGTCAGGGTTATCTGTCGTGTTGGTTGGGATCTCGTGTTCTTATTGGAGCGGTGGGGATGTGTTTATCCCCCAAACGTTGTGGATGGAGTGTCAGGTGTACCGATTGAGTCTGCGGTTGTCAGATGGTCGGTACAAAGTGTGATTCATGTCGCACGAGTGTAGTGAGCTCCGTGTCGTCTCCCTGCCCTAGACCCCCCTACGGCTGTGCGCGGTAGGTATATCACGGTGCCCAGGCTTCAGCGTGTTGAGCTTCCCTGCCCGTCATCTCCGCCTTCAGAGCTTCCGCTGCCCTGATATCCTCAACTCGGTGGATCCATTCCTCCCTTGTCGGGATGTCTGGTTTCTTACAGTATACCGGTATGAGCGATTTGGCCGCATTCAGTAGGTGACGCATGATAGATTTTTTTGTATGTGGATAGTGGTCGTGTGGATATGTGTAGCAAGGCTAGTTCCTCCGACCATCCCAGAATTAGTTGAATGTCTGATTTGATCCGGTCCCAGTATGGGACAATGTGTTTACATTCCCACCATATGTGGTGCATGTTCCCCCTCTCCTCTTGGCATCTCCAACACGTTGGTGGCGTAGTGGGGAAAATCCTATGTAACAGTACAGGTGTTCGATACCACATTAAAAGCAGCTTGTAGTTTACCTCTTGATAGTGAGAGCTGGAGGAGCTTTTGTGCTGCCATATCAAGGCCTTGTCCCATTGTGCTGGTGTAAAGGGCTTAGCCATGGCTCGTTCCCAGTGTCGTTTGAAGAGGTTGTTTTCTGAGGTGGGGCTGGTCAGTATGTATTGGTAGAGGTTCGAGAGAGCTTTCCCTAATGACGTGCCATTGGAGCAGAGTTGTTCGTACCATGTGAGGTCTCTTCGCAGCTTTTCTTTGTGCAGGAGTGAGTTGAAGTAATGTTTCAGTTGCATGTATCGAAAAACCGCCATGTGTGAGCGCGGTCGTGATTCCAATAGCGCGTCCAGAGTCTGCAGGGCGCCATCCCGAATGACCTTATGTATTGGGATGTATTCTGCTTCACCCAAGAAAGACCAGGCGTCTGGTGGTAAACCGCCTCCTATACCGGGGTTATGAGCAATCGGCAGCAATGGGCAGGGAGTCGGGGAGATTTGCGGTGTTTCCCTGAGTTGTTCCCATGTGAGGAGTGTTTGTGTAACTGGGTCATCGTCTCCTCTTCTGTTGCCTCTCGTTGCCCGTCTTTTCCTTCAGTTTTGCACTATCTCCTTCTCGGTCCAGGATCACCCATTGTTTGGTCGTCTCTAATTCGTGCCACTCCAAAATCCGTTGCAACGTCGCTGCTTGGTGGTATTTTTTAAAATCGGGCAGGGCTAAACCCCCCCTATGTCTGGGCATGCACAGTATTTTATGGCGTATCCTGGATCTTTCTCCCCTCCATACATACCTGATGACCTCTGATTTCAGGGTCGAGAAGAATTTTGCCGGCGGTGCCATCGGTATAGTCTGGAAATAGGTATAGTGCTCTCGGGAGAACGTTCATTTTAAGGACCGCTATCCGGCCGTGCCATGTGATATGTGGATAGGACCATCTTTTCAAGTCGGATTCAATGCCGTGCAGTAGGGTCGTGAAGTTGCGTTGGTATATGTCCTGTGGGTTTGTGGTGATCCATATGCCGAGGTATTTCATTGCTCCCGTACACCATCGAAATGGGAAGAGTGGGCCGAGGGATACGTAATCCGCCATGGGTACGGTGAGATTTAGTGCTTCACATTTTGCTAGATTGAGTTTAAACCCAGAGATTCGTCCGAATCTATCCATCTCAGAGAGTATACATGGCAGTGTGATCCGAGGCTGGGAAACAAAGAACAAAAGGTCGTCCGCATAAGCAGCCACCTTATGTTCCGTGTCCTGCCAGGTGTAACCGTGTATGTCCTGACGGTCCCGGATCGCTTGTAGAAGCGGCTCCAGAGAGAGTGCGAAAAGGAGCGGAGATAGGGGGCAGCCCTGCCTGGTTCCATTCGCAATTCCAAAACTCGTGGTCAGTGCTCCATTGACGCGTACCGCCGCCCTCGGTGTGCTGTATAGGGCAGTAATCCACGCCATGGTTCTCTGGCCAAAACCCATAAACCGGAGGGTTTGGAACATGTATTCCCAGTTGACCCGGTCGAATGCCTTTTCGGCGTCTGTGGACAATAGTAGGAGTTCTTTCCGAAACTTCCGTGCATGATGTTGTATAGAAAATAGGCGTAACGTGCTGTCTCGTGCCTCTCGACCTGGGATAAATCCAGTCTGATCTGCGTGAACAAGGCTTGGTAACGTCCTTTGAAGTCTAGTTGCCAATACTTTCGTCAGGAGTTTCGTGTCCACATTCAGCCGAGAGATCGGACGATAGCTGCCACATTGTTCCGGGTCCTTCCCGGGTTTGAGCAAGACCGCGATTGTTGCCGTCAGGGACTCCGTGCCAAAGTGTCCCCCCTCCACGACTTTGTTGACAGCTTTCGTTATCCATGGTAGCAGCTATTTTCGACACATTTGCCGAAGCATTGTGCTGGTTACTATTGAACATAGCCAGATGCCCTACGGTATTACATTACCTGGACGACTTCTTACTGGTAGAGGAAAATACTTCCCCTCCTAGTAGCCTCAAAGCTACCACTAAGCTATTTGAGCAACTATGTGTACCAATCTCCCCTAAGAAAACAGAGGGGCCAGACACGATTATCACATTCCTGGGTATTCAATTAGACTCAACCACAATGCAAGCAAGGCTCTCACACGACAAGATAGAGAACATTCGTACCTACATCAACCGCTACCTTCAGCTCGGTACTTGCAACCGCAAAGAGCTACAGTCCCTGCTGGGGTCACTAAATTTTGCCATGTGTATCATACCTCAAGGCCGCTCCTTCATATCACGACTCTTGTATCTTTTTCCATGCTTCCTACACGACCCACACCGGTTGTCCTTAGATAACCAAGCTACGGCAGACATACGCATGTGGAAGGAATTTTTAACCACTTGGAATGGTAAAAGTATGTTCCTCCCTCAATTGACTGACTCCTCACCTACCATTTGGTTAGATGCGGCATCTACCACAGGTTTTGCAGCAATTTTTGGGAATAAATGGCTTTGGGGCAGCTGGCCTACAGCAGTTCAGGATTTGGAAGGTTTTTCCACTACCTCAGCTCTCTTTGAAATCTTTCCCATTGTGGCGGCTGCCGTAGCATGGGGTCATTTATGGGCAAATATGCCAGTTCGTTGTTACTCAGACAACCAGGCAACCTGTCACATCAACAACAATGGTCGCTCCAAATCCCTTACGATCATAAGATTTCTAAAGAAACTCACTTGGTTGGCAGCTTGCCATAATTTCCTTCTATATTGTTTCCATGTTCCAAGTATATGTAACACAGCTGCTGACAGTTTGTCTCGTTTTAAATTTCAGGCATTTCATCAAGCACTCCCGTCAGCTGCGCTCACAGCCACCACCACTCCAACATTTCAACAACTAATACTGGACTAGACATCATCATGCATCATAGCAGGACACTGTCCCAATTGGCACTGTCAAAAAATACACACAAAACATACGACAGGGCTTTTACATTATTCAAAAGATTCCTTTTGGAACATAACATCATGCAACCGTTTGTTATGACATCTTTTTTGGGTTTTGCTTCTTTTTGCCACCTTAAACTTAAAATGTCATATAACACCATTAAACTTTATCTCACAGGCATTCAACACCATATGCTAATCGTACAACCAAACAACACTAGTTTCATGGCCTCTCACCAGATTGACTATACTCATTCAGAAATCTGAACCCACACGTACATCACAGAGGCTACCCATAGATAACCACATCTTCAAAGCATTGTCTAACCTGCTTGATTTAAAACCTTTTGACACCAATACAAATTCTGTCATCAAAGCAGCAATACACATAACTTTCTATGGATTCCTAAGACCTAGAGCGGTTACTACAACCAACACAACACAATATACTCCTATTCTCTTCTATTCCCACTTAACAAAACACATGGATCATTACATCCTGATGCTACCTCACTCCAAAACCAGTCAGCACATACCAGTAAACATGCCATACTATCCCACGCACAACAGGTGGTGCCCCGTCAAGGTTCTGGATGCATACATACAGCATCATAATTCAATACCATCACAACCATTACTACTATTACAAAGTTCTGTACTCACCACTACAACCTTCATGACCTACGTCAGGTCTTTGCTCACTCAACTGGGCCTCAAAGCAGCTAACTACTCAGGGCACTCCTTCCGCATAGGAGCAGCGTCCCCAGCCTCCAGTGTCAACATTCCAGTTCATGTTATAAAAACACTGGGGCGCTGGAAGTCATCCGCTTACGATACATACCGAACCCAGTACAAGAATTAAGGGATGCTTTCAAAAACATGTCTGGTTGATACATGTATCTGTATTGGTTGTCTGTAATAAATTTGATTACTTAATTTTGCCCTCTTCTTTCTCAGGCCTACCTCATCGTCGGTTCCGGCACACCACAACCGACTTGCCCTTTTTACTATCCTACATTTAATTATGGTATTTTTACTCTGTACTATGATGAGCACCTAACACAAGTATTAAGGAAATTTGGCCTGGATTTGTGGGAGGGGCTTGGTACCCACTCCTAGCCTACTTAAGGCACACCCTTTACCGTTCGAGGTCAGCGTTGAATGACCCTCCCACCACACCACATTTTAACATTTATACCCTTTCTATTTCTTTTTCCTGGGTAGGCCCTCTTCTTTCTCAGGCCTACCTCATCGTCTGTTCCGGCACACTACAACCGACTTGCCCTTTTTACTATCCTACATTTAATTATGGTATTTTTACTCTGTACTATCATGAGCACCTAACACAAATAAATATATAATCTAATTATATAAGTAAATATACATTTACACATACACTAAGTGTATTTTAATATATATATATATCAAAATACACGTAGAATCTATATATAATAGAAAAAATATGTAAATATGTGAAAAAAGAAATAATTAAAAAAATATGTGTGTTCTAACTGTATTTTGATATTACGTGTGTGTATGTGTATATATACACACTTCAACCTGGGCTACCATACGGTCCCAAAGGCAACACAACCTTTATGAAATAGCAAGTGAGTATACTTATCACAATAATAATAAAAGTCGGTTGAGGTGTGCCGAAGCCGACGTGTGTGTGTGTGTGGTAGGCCTGTAAATAAGTGGGCCTACCTTAAATAGTATTGAATAGAGGGAGAGGAGGGTGGGCCAAAAGAACGTCTGGACCAGCAGGTAAGTTAGGTAGGAGGGGGAGTCCCTTTTAAAGGGACATAGCCCCTCCCACAACCTCAGGCCCCGCCTTCCAATTTGTGTTCGGGCCATTTCAGTATAGTATGAAATTGCAAGTGAGTATACTTATCACAATAATAAAAGTCGTTAGAGGTGTGCCGAAACCAACGTGTGGTAGGCTTGTAAATAAGTGGGCAAAAATGAATACCCATATAGTGTTGTCACAGATATTTATTACGAATACACAAGACATGACCTTTACACAAATGCACTCCTTAATTCTTGTGACGGCTGAGATATGCGTGTTGGTGGGGTAGTACTGAATAAGTACCTTGAAAAGAATCACCACCTTACAAACTGGTTCAAGTATACAACTTTGAGAGCCCTTCGCCACTTTTTGCCACATCAAAAATAAAAATGTCACACAACACTATTAAGTTATATCTCCCGGGCATTTAACACCACATCTTTTCAGTTACAAACACCATTCTCAAACCGCCATATACTTGGCTTTTTATGGTTTCCTATGACCCTGAGAATTTACCTTCACAGGGCAACACGATTCCAGGTGGGCAACTTTAAGAATCTTTTTTGTTTCTAAAAGCCTTATTATCCCTTCTATAAGACTCTCTCCTGCTTCTAATTTCCTGATAGTCTCTTCCTGTTCTTGAGGGTATGGTATGATTCATTCCTGTAAGATGTATAATGGGTGTTAGGTCTATGTGAATAGTCTTTTCTATTTTCAAATGAATATAATCCATCTGTTGACTTTCGTCTGTATCTCTCAATAGGTGCATTTTCCTGTACTTTCTTATGAGAAAAAGATCTCACTTGTTTCAATTTATAATCTTTCACATCTCTAAGATATTTTCTTTTTTTGCTAGAATATAAGAAGAAGAACTCCATAATCAGCAATAAGTCCCTTTTATCTGTAATTTTAACACCAAGAATCACCAAGTACGTAGAATTTTAACAAAGTACTGGCCAATTTTATTACAAGATCCACTTTTAAAATCCTTTTTATCAAATAAACCTAAGTTTATTCATAGAGGTGTTAGAAATCTAAGAAGCTCCTTGGTTAATAGTTTTATCAGAGAGAAAAAGAAAAATCCCGGTACCATCTTTAATAACGAGAAGGGATTTTACGGTTGTGGGCAATGTATAGCCTGTAGAAAATTAGGAAATAATAAGATAACTATCCATAATATTAAAAATAACCAAAATAAATCTATACCTATAAAAGAATTCATCACATGTTATTCCAAGAATGTTATCTACCTTTTGCAATGTCCCTGTGATTTAAAATATATAGGCAGAACTATTAGACCTCCACATGTTAGGATTAATGAACACATCTGTAATATTCAGAAAGGATTCAAGAATCATAGCGTTTATAGCCATTTCAAACAGTTCCACAACCAAGACCCAAAAGGGCTTTTTTTTTCATCCCTTTGTGGTGGTTATATATGCCCATATGTTATATTTGGTTGAGGATGTGGTTTTAATTATTGATTATAGATATATCACATGTGTTCTTATTATTCCTGTATATAGTATTACCTATTGGATTGACATGGATATGTGTTTGTATTTGTTTTTTATGGGGAAGGTGATTGAATGTATTACTTCCTTTTTATGGATTTTTTATTAATTATTTGTATAAGTTGCACAGTAACATTAGCCATTGGTAATACTTCTTTTTTCTTCTTTGTATACTCATATGTCATATATTTATTTATGACGATGAGTCCTCGTATGTATAGAGATTGAAATTGCAAAGACTGTTATTTTCCTCGTACAAACATTCTATTTGAAGACATCAGTGACGTCACTGCATACCAAGGAGGCTTGATCCGCATACTATGTCTGCGATACGAGGCTTGCACCTCATACGTTTTACCTGTCAGAGATAATTACGTAGAGGTAACGAGCACTTTCTATTGAAGATACCAGTGATGTCACGTCACACCAGGGAGGCGTGACCCGCATATTATGTCCGTGATACGAGGCTTGCACCTCATACGTCTTACCTGTTAGTGGTAATTACATAGAGGTAACGAGCACACCTGAGATTTGTTCTTTCATTAAACAAGCTATTTAAACTTGGACCGGCGAACCAGGGATACACATTCACTTCTTCTACCCAGCTGAGGAAACTACACGCTGTAGTGAAACGCGTCCTGGGATTTCTACACGGACATAGTTCCTTTTTTATATTTTAGTGTATTTAATAAAGTATCTTACTTTTAACCCTGGTGGCCAGCATCATCTTATACTAGAGGGAGTGTAGTCCCTCACTACACATTGCACGACTGCAGAGCCATAGGGGCTCTAGGTTTGTAAGTACATTTCTTACTTACCACTTCTCTTATTTGAACATCAATTGTGCTACCCTATTGTGTTTTTTCCCAACTTTCCTAGGACCACACACAGATCTCTTCATAGGGGTGGGTCGCCGTAACGGACCTGAAGCCAACCACACCAGAGATAGGTTTATAGCTCTATGTTTGTGAGTGTTCCTAAGATTATTTTTAATATTTATATTGTTTGAAAGGTTTTACACTATGTGGGTATTTCCTTTGTATTATTTCAGAGTTTGATCCCATCTGGTCCACTACATTATATTGATTGTATCTGGATGTAGATTACTATTTATCATTAAGGTAACTACGATTTACATTGTTACACATAAGCGCTACACTATCTTTTTGTTTATTGTACACCTTGTGTCTCATGGGAAAGTCACTTCTATCCAGTGTTTAGTAGCTGATATTCTTATTTGATATTTTCATTTTATATCATATACTTTTTTACCTCCATCATATTAGCGCTAGTACCTATTTCAATTTTTTTCAAAGACACTAATATGCCTCAGCCAACCCCAACAAGCATAGAAAGATATCTGGAACAAATAGAAACTCTACAAGCCCCTATCACAGTTGAAGAGGTCCTCCGGGCCATCTCACGCTTTCAGAGCGGGAAAGCCCCAGGTCCAGATGGACTCACCAAAGCATACTACAAAAAGTTTGCAGACACTCTAGGTCCACACCTAACTAAACTATTCAACACAACCACCCTTAAGGCAGAAGCGCCCGCAGACATGGTAGGAGCCCACATCGTTACGCTACCCAAACTAGGGAAACCACCCACATGTAGCCAAAATTTTAGGCCAATATCATTTCTGAACACACACACTATATGCAAAAGTACAAGCCACCAGACTGACCAACATCCTCCCTACATTGATACATGACAATCAGGTGGGGTTCACCACGGGTAGGCAAGGGGGTGTACACTTCTCTCTAGATGCCGAAAAGGCTTTTGATCGCCTTAACTGGCCTTTCCTGGACGCAGTGCTCCGTAAATACAAGTTCCTTCCAGCCTTCATAAATACTGTCCAAGCACTTTTTTCACACCCCTCAACTCTGGGTTCGTATCCAAGCAAATTTCCATTACCAATGGATCTAGACAGGGCTGCCCTCTGTCACCACTGCTCTATGTACTAGCACTGGAACCTTTGGCAGCAGCCATAAGAGCAGATCCATCCATACATGGCATCAACATAGGTGATAGAGAGTACAAGCTCAATCTGTTCGCAGATGACATACCAGTAACGATCACACAGCCCCTCATATCCCTGCCAAACCTGATGACACAAATCCAAACATATGGAGCCGTCTCTTATTACAAACTAAATGTCACCAAAACCCAGGCACTTAGGCGAGAGGCTAGTGAGCAGGCTAGGAACGGCATTCCCTTTGGACTGAAGACAAGACTACATGACATTCCTGGGCCTTAAACTCCCCAAAAACCCGGCCCACCTGTTCAGGCACAACTATGTACACTTACTTAAAGAATTCACAGATACCTTACAGACATGGAGGGGACGCTTCCTTTCCTGGCTGGGTCACATAACAGCAGTGAAAATGTCGCTCATACCTGAAAACCAAAAAAACACTGCAAATACCCATAACGAAACAATACCTGAAAAACATGCACCACACCCTCTTCTTTCATATGGGAGGGAAAAAAGGTAACGGTAGCAACGGGAATGTTGCAACAGACGGTGAGCGGAGGGGGGGTTGGGCCTACCTAACTTAACAGCATACTACAGAGCAGCCTATCTCCACAACATTGCCCAAATTAACCAACCCACCAACACCCCCCAATGGGTGGAAATAGAATCACACTGGTCCCCCCAGAGAGATCTCCAATCAATCTTATGGATGCAGGCATGCCCTCCTGCCCAACACCCAAACTCTACTACGAATGTTGGGTAAAATGAGAAATAAGCTGGTGGCGATAACACAATTAACCCTTAGCCAAACCAATGCAAACAATAGGGCAAGAGATCCCAACCTTCCCCTGGGAGACATGGATGAGAGGGGGCGTACACCATATTTATCAAGTTATTGATAGGGGCCGATTGAAACCATTTACTACCATCCAAGCCGAGCATGACCTACCCACTAAGGCTATATTTTCTTGCCTTCAGCTAAAACCTTATGTGACAGACAAATGGGAGTCCAGACAGGCTCCAACGACACGAAACACATGACCAACTTCGAGAAACAATGTGTAGGAATCACACCAATCAAAAAAGCAATGTCCTGGGGATACCAGGAGCTAAGCTCGCAACAAACACACACATTAGATAAGATCAAATTGGCGTGGCACCGCGAAATGGCCAGACAATAACAGACAGGGGTTCACATCCTGTGCCACACATCTGGAATTACAACGCAGAATACTATATCGCTGGTACTTGGTGCCAGACAAACTACACAAGATGTGGCCTATGGCCAGCAACCTGTTGTGGGGGGTAGATGGGCACTATGCTACACACCTGGTGGTCATGCACCAAACTCAAACCATTCTGGGACGTGGTAGTACACCTACTTCAGAAGATACTACCCACCCCAAGACTAGACAGTTCTCAGGCATGACTCCTGTTCGTGCTACCAGAGGGCATCCCAAAACTCTATCACACCTTAATATCAGCAAACTTAGTGATATCCAGGCTATGGAAAAAGACACTAACCCCGTCAATAAACGATCTTATAAAGCAAGTAGACCAGGATTGGGCATACGAGTTACAACACAATTTGGTACATGCACAGGTGTTCAAGAGGCACATAAAACATGGGTAGTGTCCACAAAACACACATAATGAAGATCAGGGGAACCCACCACACCACCCAGACCTGGTAGTTCACTGACTAAATACCAAGTGATACCATGACAATTATCAAAAGGCCTAGCTCAGCACAACAGTAAAGCATTTCCTCCTTGATATAATTTTGCTCTGCTATGTTCCACACGGGAATTTTTTGTGATGTCATATTCATAATTGTATGAAAATGTTCCCATCACAAATGACAAAATGTGTAACAAGCTGTGTAGCCCTTTGTTCCCATGTCTTCCTTTCTGTACCCCCAAACCTTCAATGTTTTATTTTTTATGAAGAAAACAAACTTCAAATTCAAAAAAAAAAATAAAAAAAATAAAAAACCCCTGTACATGGGGGTACTGCTGTACATCAGTATCGCGGAACACAAATGTGTATTTTATTTCAATAAAAGCTAACAGTATTATGGCACTCACAGTTAAAATGTAATGCAGAACACTTTTATTTATATTTTATTCATTTTAAATTATGAGACGTAATATGAATATTTGATCTGAAATGAAAGCCCTCTTTCTCCTGAACAAAATGATATATAATAAGTGTGGTGAAAGTAACATCGCCACTGGTACTTGGAGGGGCCTGCTTGCCAGCCTGTTGCCCCAGGATTATGGGCCCCGCAAAAATAAAAAAGTGACTTCCATGGAAAAACGAAACCACTGAATCGATCTGGGTGATTTTTTTATATGTTGGTCACCCAGATCAGGGCTATCTGAGGATGTGACTCTTGTGGGGTTTCCATGGATTTTGGGGGTACTTTTGGGGTGTTTGTAAATTGTGTGTTCTTCTGTACCTGGAGATAATTATCTCTCAGACACAGAGGAGGAGTATGTCTGTGCCTCTCCCCCTCCCCTTTTTTTCTGTCCAATTGTTTCCCCAGCAGGGCATTGTCCCAGGGACACCCAGACTGGCTGCTATGTCCCTCCTCAATCTCCCATCAGCCATTGCTATTGTCTGACCCCACCCTTTCTAAATGAGGCTGTTGGGGGTTTAAATGTATGTATAAATTATAAGTGCTAGCTTGCATTAAAGAGACCCCTTCATGAAGTTTTGGCTCATGTTTGGGGGATTGGAGAACTACACTCTGGGGATTGCTATAATCACTATACTCCCCTGAGTATAATCACTAAGTGCTTGTGAGAGCTATTCCCGCTACGCTCTCTGGAGGTGGAGAGGTCTACCGACTGTTAGCTGGATCCTGGTCTTGGGTCCAGGGTGGGTGGAGAATGGCGAGACCCCACCAAGCTGCGGCAGTTCATGGGGTCTACAGTGCTAAACAGCTTGGTGGGGGTCTCGCCATTCTCCACCCACCCTGGACCCAAGACCAGGATCCAGCTCACAGTCGGTAGACTTGGAGCCCTCTGAAAGCACTCGGAGCATCAATTGGCAGAGGTACTCGGTCGGAGTGCCAGGTGGTCCGTCACAATAAGTCTGGGTGTTCTTACTATGAAAGAGGTAAATTATGGTTGGAACAGACTATTAGCGCAAATTTCAGGTTTTGTTTTGATTTGAACGTGTACAATTGCCTCCGTCCTTAAGGGGATAAAGGGATACTCCACAGCCCAAATAAATAAAACAAATATCACTGTTTGGTAGGTATATCCCCAATAAAAAACTTGTATGCATTTAATTATTCATTTTTTCATTGTGGGTATAGCCAAAAACAGCTTGCAAAAAATTCAGATCTCTTTCTCAAGCCTTTGTAAGCTTAAGTGTACATTTAAAGGGACACTGTAGGCACCCAGACCAATTCAGCTAATTGAAGTTCCTTGGGTGCTGTGTCCCTATTGCACTTAGTGCTACGATGTAAAACATTGCACGTCCAGAGAACTGCAATGTTTACATTGCAGCTCTAAGTCTGCCCTCCGTGACTGTGTACCAGACAGCCACTGGGGGCGCTTCTGTAATCAAAACGGACCTTTGGTCCGATATCTGATGCTGGACGTCCTCACGCTCTGCATGAGGACCTCCAGCGTCAGATTTTCCCCATAGGAAAGCATAAAAAAAAATGCTTTCTCATGGAGAGGTCTAATGCGCGCGTGGCTATTGCTGCGCATGCGCATTAGGTCTCCCCTGACGTTGGCGTGGGCGGAGCCTGACCCAGCACCGAGTGACATCGGCACTGGATTCAGGTAAGTAAGCAGGGTTGCGAGGGGGGGGGGGTGGGGGCAGGACCTATTAAACCTATAGTGCCAGGAAAACTGCTTTGTTTTCCTGGCACTATAGGATCCCTTTAAGCTTTATTTGCTATATGTGCAGATGCTATACTTTAGTATATATTGTATAAATTTTTGGAAAAATTCATCTTATTCTCGTGCTAGCCATAATGCAAATCTAACCTTACCTCCCCACCTTCTCCAGCCCAGATTTTCTGTGGCTATCCAATCACAGACTTCAAATGCAGTCCAATGAGAAGTCATTGCAAGGCAAGTCTGAGCAATTAAAAGAAAAAAGATGTCCACATAAGGTAGGGCTCAACAAATTGATTTGAAGCCCTTTAGCTAAAGGCAGGATGGGGGAACAATAGGGCTGGGCGGCTTGCCGGTCGGCTCAGTGAACATGGAGGCGACTGCCCTGGGTTGCGTGCAGGCCCTCCTCCACCCCCCCCCTGTTTTGTGCAGGCACCCCCCCGGGTTGCGTGCAGGCGCCCCCATCCCCCGCCCCCCGAGTTGCGTGCAGGCGCTCCCCCTGGGTTGCAAGGGGGTGGCCGCCCTGGGCGTCGTGCAAGCGGTAGGCTGGGGCAGCGCAGGAGGAAGCAGTAATCTTCCTGTAGCTACTGTCTGCTCCCTTGCGCTGTATAGTGATGCCGGAAGCCGGAATATGACATTACTCCGGCATTACTGCTCCCTTGCACGTCTGAGTGACTGTCACTAGAGGTGCTACTAGGCAGCAATGTAAAGAAGGCCTTTTCTCTAAAAAAATAATAATCAGTATTTACATTGAAAAGCCTACAGAGACAGGCTATAGGCACCAGAACAATTAAGCTGCACTGGTTCTGGTGACTATAGTGTCTCTTTAAGAATTGTATAATTCTCGAAAATTAAACTTCGCTAGTTTAAACAAAAAAACTGTCTCCTCACTTTTTTTTAGCTAACTCCTAGATTCCAAACAAATTTGTCAAGCCCTGCCATAAGAGACAATAGTGTGTAAAGGGAACTTCGGAAGGGGGCAATCCTAGAGATTACATTAATTGTACACAAAAATGACCAATGGACATGAAGTCCACAGGACACAGTAAAGTCCCTTTTAGAATCTAATATGATTAAGAACACAATTTATTAGAATATATTATAAAAGGACATAAGTAACAGATACACAAAAACATATAAACCCATAAAAGGAGCTACTAGGCTCTGCAAATATAATGCGGTAGGGTGGGTTATAGGGTAATAGAGGCTGGTTGCAAAGAGTAATGTTGGAAGGTATAAAAATATATATTCAATAAATCTATATAGCAACGAATCCCCCCCAGGTTGTAAAGCAGTCCTGTGGAGTTGGACACAAAAGGACTTCTGTATTGCTACAGCGGTGGAATAATAACAATGTTACTACCCAATCTTGCAAAATGTCCTTATTGATGTTGCCACAAGTTAGATAGCTAAGCCTTCTTTATACTGACTTAAAAATGAATCGACTTCAAGGTTTCTATCTAAAAAAATTAGGCAAATGAAGGCAAAAAGCTATTTTGTTGATGGAACCATCCAATTATAGAATATCCAGACTCTCCATGCTGCCTGAAAAATACCCTAAATAGACCCCATTGAAGAGAGAATTGCCCTCATATAATTGCTACAAATACCCTCACAAAGTAACCATTAATGCTAAAGTAAAGCGTGCAGTGAGTTAAAAAAACATACGTTTCGACACTGCTAAAGCGCCTTCGTCTGAGGCATTAAACAGTTAACCATGCTGTGCTGCTTTTAAAATAGGAAGTGGATTGGACCTACATCCATACTGACCAATGGGGGTGTATGTTTCTTTCCCACCAAATATACAATCCGCGCCTACTAACAAGCGCGTAGGCGGACCAATCATCCATAATGGATGAGACAGTGGGGGTGCGACAGAGTCCCCGCCCCTCTAACGGGGCCAAAGGGCATGTGCACAACGCACAAACGCCGACCACCCACTTACTCCTTGACGGATAATACTTGTTCCCCCGCCCACATGGACGAAACCTCCGCACTCAGTATAGCAGACGGAACACTTGGAGGTGTATCCGTGCAGAAGTCATGGCGATATGGCTAAGGGGCGTGTATATATTTTACCAGACGCCCTCCTACCTCCTCAATATACATTACGCTTGGATTTTGTGTTGTGCCGCCCATGTGGGCAGAATAATGAACATTGTAATACACAACTGCAGTTTCTACATCTAGTAAAGGGGATGTATGAGAGCAATTGTATTGATAGGATGCTATATTAACCCTCTTTGGTCTAAATTATTATCTATCTGGTCACATATAGTTTTCTTTAATGCAATCCACAAACAATAGAATTATATATATTCTCCTTTTCTCTCATCTCCCTCAGCATCAAACGATCTCCTTATACCCACTTCCCTCAACAACACAATTACATTAATATTAATTCCTCTCTGCTTCACTCCCCCTTCTCTCATCTCAAGCCATGCACTCATTTCTCTATTCTCTCTCACCTGCTCTAACTCAATCTCATTCTAGACCCCACTCATACAAAACCCACTCACACCTTCTGTCACTATCTCTCCTCCTACTTCTAGCAGCTGGTGATGTCTCACCCAACCCGGGGCCCTTCACCTCATCTGTTCACACTAAGACAACCAGAAACCACACAAACCTCATCCACATACCCTGCAGTTTATCCTCCTTTACCAACTTTCAGTGTGCACTCTGGAACGCCCGTTCAATCTGTAGTAATATTAAATCAACAGCTATACACGCCCTTGTCAACTCTAACTCACTCACTCACACTATTGGCACTCAATGAGACCTGGTTGTCCCCCTCTGATACTGCTACTCCTGCTTCTTTATGTTTCGGTGGACTGCAATTCTCCCACACTCCCAGACACAACTGTAAAGGAGGTGGTGTAGGCATCCTTCTCTTCCCCTCAATGAACCTTTCAACTTATCCTCCCTGCCCCTGCCCTTTCCTTTACTTCCTTTGAAGTTCACACTATGCGCCTTTTTAAGCCCACTCCTTTAAGAATTGCCATCATCTATCGCCCCCCTGGTCATCCTAGGCTATTCAACGAACCCTTTTTTTCTTCATGGCTACCCCACTTTCTCTCCTCTAGCACTCCTTCCCTCATACTTGGGACTTTAACATCCCAATCAACAACCTCAACTGCCCTGATGCCTCCCATCTGCTCTCTGTAACCTCCTCCTTTGGCCTCATGCAGTTGTCTACTTCAGCAACTCATACGGCAGGAAACACTCTTGACCTCATCTTCACCAATCTCTGTACCACCTCTAATCTCTCCACTGTTCCTTTTCCTTTGTCTGACCACCATCTACTATCATTCGACATCAGCATACCCCATACCCTAATTTCACCACCCTCAACTCTGCAATCTCGTAGAAACCTCAACTACCGTGATCTCCAGCATTTCTCCACAAAACTCAATACTTTCCTTTTACCCATCTCAAATCTAACTTGCCCTAACTCGGCTACCTCCCTCTACAACTCAACTCTCTACTCTCAACTCAACATCATGGCACCTCCTACAATTTAAACGCAGCAAGCGCCCCCAATTACAACCCTGGCACATCACCGCCAAAAATGTTCTAGAGCTGCTGAACGCTGCTGGAGAAAGTCTCACTTTGCATCTGACTTCCTCCACTATAAATTTATGCTGCGCTCCTACAGCCTGGCTGTCTCCACTGCAAAAGTACACTACTTTAATGCCCTCATAAGTACACTGTCCCATCAACCCAAACACCTATTTCACACTTTTGATGTTCTTCTTCGCCCTTTCACTCCCCCTCCTTCTACCACCTTGTCCGCCACAAACTTTGCATCTCACTTTACTGAGAAGATCTCTACAATCAGAGAAGAGATCGCTAATTTCTCTCCTTCCCCTACCATTACATCACCCAACCCCACTCTCTCCTCCACTCTACACTCATTCGCACCTGCTACAGCAGAAGAGGTTTCTTCTCTGCTCCCATCCTCCCGCCCCACCACCTGTTCCCTCGATCCTATTCCTTCATATCTCATCCGCACTATGTCTCCCTCTATTGCTCTTCCCCTCACTAAAAATGTAAATCTCTCCCTTTCCTCTGGCACATTTCCCTTACCCTTCAAACATGCAACTGTAACCCCAATTATGAAAAAGCCCAGCCTTGACCCCAACTCCCAATCCAACTACCTCCCTATCTCGCTACTGCCATTTGCCTCCAAGATCCTCGAGAGAGTTGTATACACCAGACTAACTGACAGACTTTCTCGAAACCAACTCTCTGCTTGACCCCCTTCAGTCTGGATTCCACGCTGGTCATTCTGTCAAAACGGCTGTGACCAAAGTATCCAACGATTTAATTACTGCTAAATCTCGCGGCCATCACTCTATCCAAATTCTTCTTGATCTTTCTGCTGCCTTTGACACTGTTGATCATTATCAGCTTCTTCGCATTCTCCGTAATTTTGGTCTACGGGACACTGCTCTCTCCTGGTGCTGCTCCTACCTCTCCCAGCGCTCTTTCAGTGTTTCTTTCTCTGATTCTGCCTCTTTCCCCCCCACCCCCCAACCACTCGGAGTCAGCGTCCTTGGTCCCCCACTGTTCTCTATCTACACTGCCTCCCTTGGTAAACTCATCAGCTCGTTTGGCTACCGTTATCATTTCTTTTTTTAAATTTATTTAATTTATTTTTATTGAAGAATTTAAGATATAACACAGTTTAGCATTAGGAATATCATTCATAGTCAGCGCGTAATAATACTACAGTATTTTAACATTTCAATACAGTGTTGAACAGACATTCTTTTATAACAATATTCCTTTTAACAACGTATATAGGGTGAGGGGTGGGGGGAAAGGAGGAAAAAAAAAGGGGGAAAAAATAACATTGTTCTTCTGACTGACATGTGGTCTAATCTAAAGTTTTATCTTGGTATATCCAGTTGCACCAGCTGGTGTAGTCTCTAGGTGTGTAGGGTAGAGGTGACACATATTCGGCTAAATCGCTTATACATGTATTTATAACAAAGACGCTATATCCTCCCTGTACCTTTTACTCTCTCCAGGTTCTTTTAATACCAGAATCTTTGTGGCTAATTAATTTTTGTATTTATACCTCACTTTGCATATGAACTGTCATATACTGTCCTAGTGGTTTTTACTCCGATCTCCTTAAATATATCCGTGTACTCAATTAGTTCTTTGTTTATAAGTCGGTATTCGTTCGTTAGGATGCACATTGATCCTTAGTCACACCTCTATTAGGAGATTTGTTGCCCAAGTATGTGGTCCATGGTTGCCAGATATCTTAACACCTATCTGCCTTGCCCACAGACGTCCACCTGAGTTCCTCCATTACTCTAAAGTGTTCTACTCTCGCAACCCAATCCCTGTGCCCCAATTGTTTTGTATTTTTCCATATCTATGTTAAGTAGTAACATGGTGTCTATTTCACATGGAATCGCGTGTCCCGAGATCTTCCTCATTTTTGAGTTTATCATTTCCCAGAATGGTCTTAAAAGGCCACAATCCCCATTCTCCTTCCCACATCGCTAGCATAGTGGGGACCCTCTTTGGTGGAACCTGTGTATGTCTTGTGGTGTCCGGAACAATGTCGAAATTTTGTAACTTGTTTCGTGTAGGGAGATACTGGGATGGGCATAGAAGGTCCTATTGAAAATCAGTTCCCACTCCCTTTCACTTAAGGTACAGTTTTGGTAGCTTCCCCATTTGCGCGTAAACCAAGGCAGCCCTTGATGTATGTGTGTTTATAGTAGTTCCATGCATTTGGATATTGCTTTGGGTGCTTGTGTTGTGCTCATGCATAGTTGTTCAAATTTGGTGATTTCCCTGAGAGGACCTCCGGGTATGTGTATAGATTTGATAAAATGCGCCATTTGGAAAAATAAAAATCTTTGAGTTAAAGTATGTGTGGTTGTTTGTGTTATGTCTGCTAGTGTTACCATTCCTTGGGTGTTCCATATACTATCCCGCGCTATGTGTGGGGAATTATCCATTTGGACGGTTATTGGGAGTGGAATGCCCTTGACTCCTTATCGGGAACCTCAAGTTATGAGATATGGGGTATCTTGGTGATATTCCTGGGGATATGTTGGGATAGTGGACTATTTTCTTCCACACATTTATCATGGCCTCTATAGTATGATGGTTGGGGGTGGGGTAGTCCATGGATCCCGTGTATGCCCATGGCAAGGCTTCTAAGGGAGTATGGGAAATTGCTTGTTCTATAGTGATCCATCTTTTGGTTGGAGGTTGGTATGACCACTCTACTATTCTGGCCATGTGTATGGAGTAGTAGTAATGGAGGATTTCTGGCAGTCCCTCCCATCCTCTATGTTTAGGTTGTGTAAGTATATGGTAGTCAATACGTGGTCGTCTCCCAGACCAAATGTATCTGATAAAAAGCGCTTTGATCGAACCTAAAAATTTGTGTGGGATCCTTATAGGGATTGTGTTCATTAGATAGAGGATGCGAGGAAGAATATTCATCGAGATACATTCACTCTTCCTAACCATCTAAAATGTGGTTGGTCCCATTTATGAAGATCACTTTGGATCGCATTTAGAATCTGTGGTAAATTGTCTTGGTATATATCTGCTATGTTGCTGGTGATATTCCCAGATATTTGATGGATTTTGTGTTCCAATGAAATGTGTAGTCTTTTCTAAGTCTTTCCCCCAATACCCTGTATACATTGAGATTGAGAGCTTCACACTTTGTGGCGTTGATCTTAAAAGATTGTAGGGAGTTCGTAATGGTGAAGATGAGATCACAGCGAAGGCTGTTACTTTGTATAAATGTGAACCTATCGTGATACCGCCTGACCGCCTAGAGTAGTGGTTCAGGGCTAATATGAATAATAAGGGTGACAGACTGGTTCCATTTGTTATGGTCAATGGGTCTGAGAGTATTCCGTTCACTTTTATCCAAGCTGTGAGTCTTGAATAAATAGCACCGATTAATGTCTGCCAGTTTGGTCCAGAGTCATCTTTAGAAAAGGCCAGTCCACCCTTTCAAACGCTTTCTCTGCGTCAATTGCTAACAGGATGGACGGCACTCCTCTTCCCCCAGCCCACTGGACCAAATCCAAGACTTTGGTGGTATTATCCCTAGCTTCTCTAGTCGGCACAAACCCCGCCTGATCTGGCTGAATCAATCCGTTCAAGAGTGGTCTTAGTCTCATCGCCATCATTTTAGTTAAGATCTTAATATCTACATTTATCAGGGATATCGGCCTATAGCTGCCGCATATCTCAGGGTTTTTCCCTGCCTTGGGTAATACAGTGATGGTGGCTTCTAGGCTAGATTGGGTTAATGCAGTGTTCTGTGCCAGTGAGTTTAGGGTCTCTAGGAGGTGGGGTGAAAGATCGTCAATGAAAGTTTTATAATACGTCGCTGAAAACCCATCTTGGCCCGGGACTTTATTGTGGGGGGTTTTGCGTATTGCTTAGTGTAGTTCTTCTATCGTGAAGGGTGTATCTAGCGATTGGGCATCTATATCTGAAAGCTTTTTTTCTCTAAATACTGTTGCATAACCTCTTGGTCAGGTGGGATGTGGTGTAGGTTATATAGAGATTTGTAAAATTTACGGAATTCTTCGGCAATATCCTCGGCTGTATGTGCAAAAGTGCCGTCTGACCTTCTCATTTTGGGTATGTAGGTGCGTTGTTGTTGCTCCTTAAGCGCGGAAGCTAGAAGCTTCCCACATCTATCTCCATGGGTGTAGTAGCATTGTTTGTACCACCATTGTTTGTACCACAACAATGCTTTTTTAGTTGTGTCAATATTTTCAGGTCCGATCTTAGTGTCGTTAGTTTAACAAAATCTGCTTCTGAGAGGGTCGTTTTGTGAGATTCTTCTAATGTTTTAATATCTTGGATTAATTTCTTTCTAGTTTATTTTTCCCTTTTTATATGGGATCCCCATTTTATTAGTTCCCCTCGAATGACACATTTATGTGCTTCCCACTGTATGGTTGATGAGTTGTCTGGAGTTTTATTGGTTTCAAAATATTGGTTAATGGATGTTTCTATGGCTTTGCGTACCGATGTGTTCATTAGTAAGTGGTTAAGTTTCCATTGATATTTTGTTTTGGGTATTGTTGGTATAGATACCCACAAATGTATAGAGGTATCAGACCTCGTGATATTGCCAATAGTAGCTTTGTGTACAATAGTCAGGTCTTTGTGAGTGGTGAGGAATAGGTCAATGCGAGTGTATATGTGGTTTGGGTTAGAATAAAAAGTGTAATCTTTCGTGTTGGGGTTAAGCACTCTCCAGCAGTCTATGAGCTGGTTTTCATGCAGTATTTTTCACATCTGGGATTTTGATGAGGCCAAATGCTTTGGACATTATGATATACTGTCCCATTGGGCATCCAAGGATATGTTAAAGTCCCCTCCCATAATGATGATACCTTCTGCAAACCTCCTGACCTTCTTTAATATGCGTCTCAGGGCTGCACTTTGGTGAGTGTTTGGTAGATATATATTAACTAGTGTGATCGGGTTACTTCCTATGTGTCCTATCAGGATGATGTATCGCCCTGAATCATCCGAAATCTGTTGCGAATAAGTAAAAGGGACTTGGGCCTCTATTAAAATGGCTACTCCTCTAGATTTCTTGAGGCTGTAATTTTTAGAAAAGCCTATTGGGAATTGCTTATGGCGAAGTTTTGGAGCTTCCTTACCCCTAAAGTGGGTCTCTTGTAAAAAGACAATGTCTGCCTTCATTTTATGAAAATCTCTCATAGCCATATGTCTCTTTTCTGGTGAATTGAGACCTTTAACATTATAGGAAACTATGTACAGTCGTTTGTCCATATTATTTCTTGACAATCAGCAAGTATTGAACCGGATTATGTTCAGTCAGTCCAGTTACCTTAAGGAGTTATTCACTGTCTTATTTTGAACAATGTAAACTAAACATATACAACTATATACAATAACAAATGTAAAAGATTGCTACTAGTAGCAATATAATTTGACGCAGTTGCTTCAGAAAGGGAGTCGGTGTGTGTCGCTTTTTCCTCCTACTCAGTTGACTGAGAGGGGTTGAAAAAAAAAAAATCAACTTTATATTGTGTGTTGGTGAGGTTTTTACACCGCTCTGTCCCAGCTAAGTTGGGTGTGGGGTTGAGGTTTTGCTAAGTAGTTCTGATCGTCTAGTTTAAGTGTTTTACTTCACTTAATTATGATGTCAATATTTTAAAACGCTTGAGTTGTTATCTTACTGCGCTTCATGCCCAGTTAGTTTAAATGTAAATAGAGTGGGTGTACAACCTGGGTATTTTAGATGAAGTTTGGTGATTTTAGTATCTGATGTAAAAGAAGCAGACAGAATCGAGATCTATGGGATATGCAAGATGTTACTGCACTTCTGTTCATTTTAGGAGTGGATTCCCTGGTCTACTATATATAAATTCTATACATACCAAAATAACATATCATAATAACATGGTCATATATATAAAAAAATTTGCATTACATTTTTTTTTGTATTAACATTTTCCCACCTCCCTCTCCCCCCCTGCAAGCCCATTGCGATGGTATTACATGACTCCTTGGTTCCTGAAATAAGGCTCTCAGGGAAGCCCACTCCTAATGTGGCGAGTTCGTGGCCCATATTCTGTGTTGCAGGACATCTATGGTCGGGGGGAGGGCTCAAGGTCACCGGTGCATGGGGGTGCGCACGGGGGGCCAAGGAGCCCAAGTGGGGAATAGCATGACCATTTATCCTCTATACATTAGTTCCCTGATATTATCCCCTTCCCTATTGATACGATACCTGGAATGTAATAAACGTTCAGTTTTGCAGACTGAGTCTGAAAGCTGTGTGTTGCAAGAAATAGTCCAGATTCATGTTGTCCTGTCTGTCACTTGAGGCTCTCTTCTTGGCCTTGTGTTCGGTTGTTGTGAGGGCTGTCTGGATGTAGGTCTCTTGGAGCCGGTAGGAGATCGTCTCTGCTGCCTCTGAGGTTGTGATGGAATCGCTTGTTGTGAGTTCTCTGTATACCAGTCCGGTATATCTACTTGGGGTAGACCGAGTTTGCGAAGGAATTCTGGAACATCTGCTGCTGATCTTAGGGTAACTATTTCTCCGTCCTTAGTCACCGTCAACGAAAAAGGTATTTTATGTTACGTTATTGTAGCATTCCGGTTATGGGGCGTAGGGATCTGTGGCCTTGTAAGGTGGTCCAAACCAGATACGGAAACAATTGTAATTGTAGATTTCCCTGTGTCATTGCTGAGGAGTCATTGGAGACTTTAAAAATCTCTCTTTTTATGGTAAAATAATGGACTCTGCATATTACATCCCTTGGTTTATCTTGTGGGAGGCCTTTCAGCCGCAGGACTCTGTGGGCCCGATCAAGTAAGACTGGAGTGTCCGCGGGCCTCTGGAGGATGTTGTTACATAGCTGAAAAGAGACTTGCGTCCATCAAGTTCAGCCTTCCTCACAAATGTTGTTGCTGTTGATCCAAAAGAAGGCAAAAAACCTGGTCTGAAGCGCTTCCAATTTTGCCACAAACTAGGAAAAAATTCCTTCTTGACCCCAAAATAGCAATCAGATGTCTCCTTGGATCAAGCAGCTATTACCCCACTAATTAGAAATTAAATCCCTGTATGTTATGTTTTTGTAAGTATTTATCCAATTTCAGTTTAAACATCTGTATGGACTCTGACAAAACCACCTCTTCAGGCAGAGGATTCCATATCCTTATTGTTCTTACTGTAAAAAAACCTTTTATTTGCCTTAGATGAAATCTCCTTTCTTCCAGCCTAAATGCATGACCTCATGTCCTATGTATAGCCCTGTTTATGAATAAATTTCCAGATAAAGGTTTGTACTGGCCCCGAATATATTTGTATAAAGTTATCATATCCCCTCTCAGGTGCCGTTTTTCCAAACTAAACAGATTTAATTTTTTTAACCTTTCTTCATAACTAAAATGCTCCATTCCTTTTATCAATTTTGTAGCTCGTCTCTGGACCCTCTCCAGTGCCATGATATCCTTCTTTAGAACAGTGTCTGTAAAAAAGTGTCTGTACATAATGCTGCTCCAACCTACCTATCCTCCCTAATAGACAAGTATGTCCCGTCAAGGCACCTACGCTCTGCCAAAGACCTACGTCTATCCTCTGTCAGTACTCCCACCTCTAACGCTCGCCTCCAAGACTTTTCCAGGGCTGCACCTCTTCTGTGGAACTCCCTTCCCTCCTCCGTAAGAATTTCACCCAGTCTCCACTCATTCAAAAAATCAGTTTATCAATTAAACTGTTAGCAGGTTTTCATCCCCCACCCTCCATGACTCCTCTCCTGCAACTGTAAAAAATTACCTATGAAGCCCTCAGCAAATACTTTTCTAACATCTTACTTCGTACCCCTACTTTTACCCTTTGTGTCACTATACCCCACTCCCTCTAGAATGTAAGCTCATTGAGCAGGGCCCTCCACCTCTCTGTTCCTGTACGTCGAGTTGTCTGGTTACAATTAAATGTCTGTTAGTCCACCCTTTGTACAGCGCTATGGAATCTGATGGCGCTATATAAATAATAAAATAATATAATCAAAAGCATTTAACTGGTGATCTTGTGTACCTATAATCCTGTCACCATTATAAAGTAAAGGGAATAAACTATGTAAAGCATTTGCAAGTATAATAACAGTGTATCTCATTTATTTATGTTAACATTATTACTCCTATGTACCAATAAATAGGGTGAACGTGAAGCACTCATTTAACCCATCTGGTACTAGGGTACCTAATTTGTAGATCCAAAAACACTTTTTTTGAGAGCTAGATCTAAATCTCCACTCCCTTTTCTCATACAAACTTTTTCAATTCCAGCAAACTTCATGCCCCTGGGAGATTCTTTGTGGTATAGCCTGACATGTCTGGCAACAGGAGTGTCCTTAAATGTTGTCACTGAGTGGACGTGTTCCATTATTCTCCTTTTAAAGGGGCGTATGGTCTTGCACACATATTTTTAAGCCACACTCGCATGTCAGAAGATATACCACTCCCAGAGGTATTGCAGTTAAAAAACTGCTTTATTGGAATTTTGACAGTGTCGGTCAAATCTGTTACCACTTTTGATCCCTTGGAAATATAGTGACATGCTACAAAGCATTTACATTGGTACCAGTCACTGAAATCCAATTTCTATATGTTTTGGGAAATGACAAATGGCTCGGTACCAGCATTTCTTTTAAGTTTTTGCCCCTTCTAGCTGTAAGTGAGACTCTTGGGGAAACAACATTTGACAAGTGTGGATCTTGACTCAGGAGTGGCCAAAATCTTTGAGTTTTTTTATTTATTTTTTGTTTATTTTTTTTTTAGCTACATCCTATCCTGAGTCAAAATTGACTACACACCTAATCTGTTTGGGGATATCTAACTTAGCCGTGTCACTTAGTAACGTTTCACACTCACAGGGCAATGTTCTCTGGTATGCATTTTTAAAGCATCTGTTGGGATACACCCTTTCTTTGAACCTTTGCTTGAGCTGTATTGCCTTATGCTTAAAATCTTCAGTAGAAGAGCAGTATCTCCCAAGCCTTAAATATTGTCCAACTGGAATGCCCATCTTGAGGGAAGTTGGATGATGCAATACACTGACAATGTTTTTTTGTTGTGGAGATATCTAGATGACGTACTCTTTGTCTGGACGGGTACCAGGGAACTTTTTACCAAGTTTGTGGAAATCCTCAATATCAGTCATCTTAATCTCAGACTCATCATGGAAATAGGTACTTCATACTTAATTTCCTGGACTGTACACTTACAATCACCGATAAGCTTCAGATCAATACCACCCTTTACCGCAAACCTACCTCAACGAACACTATGCTTAGATGGGATAGTCATCATCCAATTTCCCTCAAGAGGGGCATTCCAGTTGGAATAATGCCGTCCACATTATTATGGGCTTTAAATCCGTTACGGCGGCATAGAGCAACCTAATGGCTTTAAGCCCCTGCAGCCTCCCACTACTCACCTCCGCCGCTAGCCCAGGCAGTCTCCCCTCTGCAATTTTGAGCGATCACATGGCAGGCATAGCTGCCTCTGCAGCTGCCTGCAGGGGGACTGCCCAAAAGCTGAAAGTAATAAGTGTGTTTTCATATTGATAGTTATATATCTAAATATCAAAATACACTTATTATGGAGTTACATATATAATTTATTATTATGTTATTTATAGAACGCCAACAAATTCCGCAGCGCTTTACAGTGGGTGGACATACTAAAATGTAGTTGTGACCAGACAAGTTGGACACACAGGAACAGAGGGGTTGAGGGCCCTGCTCAATGAGCTTACATGCTAGAGGGAGTGGGGTAAAGTGACACAAAAGATAAGGATAGTATTAGACTAATGACGGTTGCAAAAGAGGAATCTGTCAGGAGCTATTCACAGTTTAATTGATATGCTTTTATGAAGAAGTGTGTTTTTAATGATTTTTTTTTTAAGGAGTGAGACTGGGTGAGCATCTAACGGAGGAGGGAACGGTGCAACCCTCTAAGTTTTGAAGGCGAGCATCAGAGGTGGGAGTACGGACATAAGATAGACGTAAGTCTTCAGCAGAGTGTAAGCACCTAGATGGGACATACTTGTGTATTAGGAAGGAGGAAGGATAGATAGGTGGGAGCAGCATTATGTAGAGATTTGAAAGCATGAACCAGAATTTTAAATTGAGCCCTATATCTTACAGGAAGCCAATGTAGGGACTGATAGAAAGGTGAGCTGCGGGCGGACAGGAAGATGAGCCTCGCCGCCGCATTCATTATGGACTGTAATGGTGCAAGCTGGGAGCATGTAAGACTACTGAGAAGCCGATGACAGTATTCAAGGCGAGAAAAGACAGTGGAATGGACCAGCACGTTTGTTGCATCTGGCTTTAAGTAGGGTCGAATGCGCGCAATGTTTTTGAGATGGAAGCGGCAGGATTTGGCAATAGACTGAACATGAGGCATGAAGGAGAGGTCGGAGTCAAAGAGAACACCTAGGTAGCGAGCCTGCGTGGTGAAGCTGATGGTAGCACCGTTGACTTGGAGGGAGACAGACTCAGGAGTGACAACACTTGAGGGAGGAAAGACCAGAATTTCAGTTTTGGTCAAGTTGAGTTTAAGGAAGTGGGCAGCCATCCAATTAGAAATAGCAGAGAGGCAGTCAGAGACTCTAGTCAAGAGGGATGGGGAGAGATAAGGAAAGGACAGGTAGATATGCGTGTCATCTGTTTAGAAATGATATTGGATGCCAAATGAGCTAATGAATTTACCAAGGGAGGCAGTATAGATGGAGAACAGTAGGGGACCAAGGACTGAACCTTGGTGGACACCAACAGGGAGGAGTTGGGGAGAAGAAGCAGAGCAGGAGAAAGCAACACTGGAAGAGCGCTGGGAGAGATAGGAGGAGCACCAGGAGAGGGCAATATCTTGTAGACCGATATTGCGGAGGATGAGAAGAAGCTGTTGATGATCAACAGTGTTTAAAGCTGCAGAAAGGTCAAGGAGAATTAGGATAAAGTAGTGAACACGAGATTTTGCAGCGAGTAGATCATTGGATAGTTTTGTCACTGCCGTTTCCACAGAGTGCTTAGCGCGGAAACCAGACTGAAGCGGGTCTAGCATAAATATAACCCATAATAAATACACTTATTATGGAGTTACATAAATATATAATTAAATTAATAAATATATATATATACACATACATATAAGCAATGTCCTTGCACTCACGCTTTTAAAGTCTTGCACTAAAATTTAAACATGCAGTTGCCGGGTGCCAGTCCCTTTAGGGATTAAATAGTGTATACAAAAGTAGAAAAGTAGGAGCTGCACTCACGGTCTTAGTATCAAAGTAGAAAAATACATTTTATTCCATGTGTCACAAACAACGTTTCGGTCCGCACAGGGACCTTCCTCAGGATAAAGTAAAGCAGCTCCTACTTTTCTATTTTTTATATATATATATATATATATATATATATATATATATATATGCAATTTCATTCTAAAAGTATTTTGATATTAATATGTATATATATTGTTCTCAAAATACACTTAGAATGAAAAAAAAAAAAAATATATAAAATATCAACATCCCCTGCACTCACGCTTGTGATGTTCCAATGCCGGGCTCACTACCAGAGCTCCAATAGGTACAACATCCAATAAGAAAAGGCTGCTCTCCGGACTTAAAACGAAAATTTTATTGAAGAAGTTTAAAAATAATGACCAACGTTTCGGTCCCCGATCGGGACCTTCCTCAGGGTCAGAAAAAAAGGACAACAGTAAACAGTATGCAAACCGACAATATATACCATTAAATTAAGTGAAATAACTCACCCAGGTGTTCTATTCTCATTTCCCGCCGGCACCAAGTGAATTTCCGGGTATGCGCGCGCACATCAATATGTGCTCCACCCCCTCATCATACCGTGATACGTTCCAACGTGCCAACGGCCGGACAGACCGGTCGCCCTAGCAACCATATATACAAAGACTCCTCTTAAAACAAGAGGAGGCTATATCAAAATAGAGAGAGAGACAATTATTAGTGCCATAAAATGGAAAAAGTGATCTAAGTGCCAGTCTGAATCAGACTTTGTGGTAGGATCATTACATCTCATACACTCCTATCGATAATAAAACCCAATAGAAATACATAAGTGCCAAACTATCAGGGTGATAATATCCAAACCTACATTTACTGAGATTTACACAGAAAATGCATGAACCAAATATTGTTTAGTGTCAAATTACACATGCTAATAGTGAATCCAAAATTCATGCATATATCCAATATAATGTGCTAAAAATTTAAAGTGATAACATGCATATAATAAAGTGCAATATAAGTGCTTATAAAACATGTGTATAATCAACCATATCATATATATACAAAAACGATTGGCATATTTATAGACAAAACATACTTCTATACCTCTAAGAGACTCATTAAAAAGTTATTTAAAAACAATAGTGACTAGCTGGTTATTCCTGTATAAAAGAGTGATATGTAATATTCTCATTAAGCCCCATGGGAGACATCGTATTTAATTGGTGTATCCAAAAAGCCTCTTTCTGAAGCAACATTTTCCCCCTATTATCCCCTCTACGGGGTAGGGGAATATGATCCATTCCCACAAATTTGAGGGATGCTAAAGGATGCGTTTTGTCAAAAATATGTTGCGCAACCGGCTTATCTGACTGGCCATCCCTATACGCTAATCTTATACTCGAGCGGTGGCCCCTAATTCTCTCACACAAAGGCGTCTCTGTCTTTCTGACTTAATTGGCGCGGATTGTATATTTGGCGGGAAAGAAATATACACCCCCATTGGTCAGTATGGATGTAGGTCCAATCCACTTCCTATTTAAAAAGCAGCACAGCATGGTGAACTGTTTAATGCCTCAGACGAAGGCGCTTTAGCAGTGCCAAAACGCCTGTCAAGCTATCTTTATTTCTTTTTTAACTCACTGCATGCTTTACGTTAGCATTAATGGTAACTTTGTGAGGGTATTTGTAGCAATTATATGAGCGCAATTCTCTCTTCAATGGGGTCTATTTAGGGTATTTTTCAGGCAGCATGGAGAGTCTGGATATTCTATAATTGGATGGTTCGAACTAGAAAACAGCCTTTTGCCTTCGTTTGCCTAATTTTTGGAGATGGCGACCTTCAGTCAATTCACTTTTAAGTCAGTGTAACGAAGGCTTAGCTATCTAACTTGTGGCAACATCAATAAGGATTTTTTGCAAGATTGGGTGGTAACATTGTTATTATTCCACCGCTGTAGCAATACAGAAGTCCTTTTGTGGCCATCTCCACAAGACTGCTTTACAACCTGGGGGTGATTCGTTGCTATATACAGGGATTTATTTCTAAGACATTATTGTCACATCTAATTTCCTTTATGACTTTTTGTTCACTATAGCTACCCTCGAAATTCTAACCATCAGGTTGTTTAGATTTATCGTAAAAACCAAAGGAAATAAAGTTACCTGCGCTCTCTCCTTAATCCCTGTTTATATTTAGACAAATGGAGGTCATTTAGTTACTCCAATGGCCATTGGAGGGAATGCCCGCCTGCCAACGTCAAGGCAGACCCCCCTAAGTGGGTCCTACACTGACCCTTCACCTTGCTTCCTTGAGCTTCTGGCAAAGATATCGATTTTATATTTGTTTAGATTTATCGAATATATATTTTTCTACCTTCCAACATTACTCTATGCAACCAGCCTCTATTACCCTGTAACCCGCCCTACCCCATTATATTTGCAGAGCCTAGTAGCTCTTTGTAACAGAGCTTCCTGTACCCCGGTTGGTCACCTCCGCTGACGGATTCTCCTAGTGCTCCCCAAAGATTTCAAGCACTCCACCAGACACCATCAGCACCCCAGTCCCCATGTTCAGTGTTACAGCTTGGCTGGGACTTACCGTCCTCCATCCACCCTGGACCCAAGTCCAGGATCCAGCTTCCAGTGGGGGAACCTCTCCTCCAAGAGAGAGTAACAGGAACAGCTCTTAAAAGAGCTTAGTGATTATAATCCCCGGTGAGTATATTGATATAGCAATCCCCAGGGTAGATGCAGAGACTCTATGTTGAGGGTAAAACAGGAACTCAAAGTTTAATGGGGCACACAGGCCTTTTTATACAAGTTTTACAACAAAGGTGATGCCCAGGTGGACCTAGTTGGGCACAGGGACACAAGATTAACAAGCCTATAGAAACAGAGTTTTACATTGAGACACTCCCATACAGTTTACACAATCTCTCCCTTCTGTTTAGGAGATAATTGAGTTAATTACTGTATGTAGCGAATGGCATTGGACTGTCCTCAAGGGTTATGTTAAAAGTGTAATTCGTGTGTTTATTCTCATGTATAACTAAAAATTGTATGTAGCATTCGTATGTTTGTTGGTTAGTTTTCATCCGTATTCCATACGAATGAAAACTACCGAACCAGTAGACCACCCCAGAGAGAAGTGTGTACCTTATTAGGCTTTCACACTTCTCTAACCGCAAGTTAATTGGTGCAATCTGTACTTTATAGATGTGCCATCTTACGCACGAAACCTCAGCGGTGTTTGGACGTCGAGTGTCTGGAACTCAAATCGGACACTCAATTACCCGAACACCACTGAGACCTCCAAAGCTCCGTAACTCCCGAATGGAAGGGCTAATCAGCCCCTCGTTCAGTAAGGTAAAAGTACCGAACAAGGGGATTCATGCGAATGCAATGTTAAGAGTGGATGTCAGGTATTTCTATGTATTTTACCTCCCGAACGGAGACCGACCGCAGGGCCAAAACACATGGAACCCGTTTCGACTACCACCTCGTGTGCGGTAGGTCAAATTGTCTGTTCCACCTAACTCCCGAACCCCTGATCTGGGTGAATTTTGGATAGGTTGGTCGCCCAGATCAGGGCTACCAGGGGGTGCCACTTAATCCATTGTACCTAACTGTTTTGGGGTACATCCAGAACTCGGGGAAAACTACAGCATGTTTAATGGGATTATGTGTCACACTAGGGAGGAGATGTGTGGGAGGTAACTGTGACATTATTGGCTACTGTCCTAATTATGGTGAATCCCTCCCTTGCATGGGAGAATGCTTTATAAGGAGGTTGTGTGGATTAAAAGTCAGTTCTGCTCCTGATGCTGTGTGTCGTCCAGTCATTGGGATTGATGTTGGGATATTGTTGAATTGTTTTGCCTGCTGGAATTATTGCCTTATGGATTTTTAATACTTGTTCCTGAGCCTTACTGGCATCTTAAGTGGAGATAACCTGTGTAATAGAAGTTCTCCGCTACACTGTATCAACTCAATTTTCTCAAAACAAAAAATACAAGTTTTACACATTTCTGAAAACACCCTAAAGACATAGAAGACACCCATAAAACATACATTTCCTGATAGGCCCGATCTGGGGGAACAAAATACATAAAAATCACCCAGATTGGTTCAGGGGTTCAAAAGTTAGCTGGAGGTCACATTTCTGCCCGGCCGCCCATGAGGCTGCTGCCCTGAATAGTTTCATACTTCAGCTGGGTCCGTCGGTCTATTTCATGGGTAGGGAAACACAAAATAACGAAAGGACTGTTTGTGTATCTGATTCTCCAGTGTCTCTTGTTTGTGTGCTTCACTGTACCAAATGCCACTGCGTTCGTATGAATTTCTGGAAGTCCCAGCGGTGTTCATGCGAGCGCGTGCCCGAAAACTGTTCCATGCGCTCAACGACAAAACACCGCTGGCCGTTCGATAGTTTAAGATGGTCTCCACCACGTGTTCGTGCATACGAACGACGACCACCCAGCCGTTCGTCAATTAAGCTGCAGTTAACCCACATCTTCTGGGAGGTTAATAGGCTGCACACTTCACTTGCGGGTTGTCTGGCTGTTCGTCAGTTTCTTCGGTAAACTAATGCCATGAGCCTAATCCATTCGACAAGCCCCGTATACTGCACCATAGCAGGGAAAAAGGCACAAACCATGTTTTTAGCCCAAAGTTCACGACAGGGCAGGAGGCTGGCAAACCAGTGCCTCCACTCTTTTTATGGGTTTATATGTTTTTGTGTTATTTGTGTCCACACTCTTTTTATGGGTTTATATGTTTTTGTGTTATTTGTGTCCTTTTATAATATATTCTAATAAATTGTGTTCTTAATCATCTCAAATTCTAAAAGAGACTTTGTCCTCTGGATTTTATGTCCTTTAGTAATTTCTCTGTACACTTTAAGTCTGAGCAATTGCCTGCCTCTTGCGCTTAGCTATAACAACCAGGAATTAACAGGCAATGTTTCCTGATTGACAGCCAGAGGATGTAACAAGGTCCTGGTAATAAACTAACTAATTTCACTTTTTGTGAAATAACAATATGTCTTCATACATATAGCACTGAATAGGTGCTCAATGAAGTGCTCAATGGGTTTGACATTAACAAATAATAAAAACATAACATACAGCGATATAATGTTTAATTAGTGGGGTAATAGCTGCTGGATTCAAGGAGATATGTCACTGCCATTTTGGGGTCAAGTAGGAAGTTTTCCCTAGTTTGTTTCAAAATTGGAAGTCCTTCATATTGGTATTTTTGCCTTCTTTTAGATCAACAGCAAAAACATATGTGAGGAAGGCTGAACTTGATGGACGGAAGTGTCTTTTCAGCTATGTAACTATGTTTGGATTGTCTATTTAAGTTTATATGCAGATACTGCACTAAGGGATATATATATTTTTTATTCACCTTATTCTTGTGCTAGCCGCAATGCGAACTGAACTTAACATTTATTTTCTTTTTAAGCTTGCAGACTAAAGTCATCTGTGCTGTATCTCACACGCCAAGACTTGCCAAAATTGGCTTACCAGAAACTTAAAGGCAAAAGTCCTGGAGTTATATTCTTGCCAGGTTATGCATCCGATATGAATGCTCAAAAAGCATTGGCACTAGAAGAATTCTGCAAATCTCTTGGGCATTCATTTGTCAGGTAAATTTTACAAAAAAATAATTAGTTGCAAGATGGAGCTAAGAATTGCAAGAAAGTGCAAATAAAATTATGTTTGTGATATTTTACATTTTGATATGATCAGAGAGGCTTGGGAATAATAATAATGGAAGATTTTTAATATGTATATCTGGGACTTACAAATTGAGCATTGTATGGAGGACTGGGGTTCATGCATAGTTTGCAAGTTTATTGCAGTTTATTAAAAACTGTAATAATTACCACTGCAGGGTTAAGGTAACTGGGACATTGCACCCAGACCACTTCAATGAGCTGAAGTGGTCTGGGTGCCTATAGTGTTTTTTAAAGTTGCACTGCCATGGCCGAATCCCGTTTTTCTTTTTTAACCCCCTTCCCAACTCCACTACATCTAATTGGCACGCAGCTCCCTCCTTGTAATATGTAAAAATAGAAGCGTCAGGGAGCAGTGCTCCCCGCCACTTCCTAAGCTCCCCATGTCCTCCCTCACTTTATGGGGTTCAATATGACCCCCATAATAGCATAAGAGAGATTGAAATCTCCCGAATGCCCCTACTCGCTATGCCAGTAGGGGCATGTCTACTAAACACTGTTGTAAAAAAAGGGGGGTGCTTTATTCCTATCCACGGCCCCCACACCTGAGCGCCGGGTGGGGGCCCTAAATGATTAATCCGCTGTATGCCTGTTACACCTGAGCTGGCCATAGCTCATTCGAATGCGAGTGTATCATTTATATTTTAATTTATTAATATCTATCTTATACACTCTACACGATTGGTCCTTTCTCATTGTGTCTTTTATATCACGAGACGATCTACTACAAATAGAGAAGATATTCTACCATCTGAAACAGCGACTAAGACTATACAATCTCTGATACAAATTGGGACTGTTTTATACACATATTATATTATTATTATTTTTTTTTATATTTATTTAATTTATTTTTTATATATATTTTTTATTTGTGTATTTTTTACTATTTATTATACCTCTTGGCGTAGCCTTTCTTTGCTTTTGTTGTACACTCTTACTGTAGAGGGTTAGAGGGTGACCCTCTGTGAGGCCGCTGCCTATCTATTATATTATTAGCGCTAACCTACCTCCCTATTCCCCTAAATGAGTATGGGGGAGGGGCTAGTGTCCACACTCCCCCACTCCCCGCCCTTACCCCTGAGCACCGGGTGGGGGCCATAAAAAGCACATATATTAGACTAAACCAATATATGGGCATAATTAAAGTGATAAATCTGAGGGATTAAGATTATTTTTTTTTTGGATTGCAAATGGATACACTTAATATAAAGAATAGGAGGAAAGCATAAATGTTGCTGAGTAATATATTATAGGAGATACACATTTATTATACAAACAAGTATATTAATAAGAAGGATAAATTGTGTGAAGGGCACTATAAAAAGCTTGATAAAAGGTTTAATTAGGTTAAAGTAACACACTGCTAATTAAAGGAAAAAGAGAAAATATAGCTAACCTAAAGAGGTAGGCATTTTTCACTAGGGTGAATGAAGGTGTGTAGGTAGGATTGAACATGTGCACGTTTCCCTCTGATAGAAGAGAAAAGATTGAACCACTAAGTAAGAGATAATAATTTGGGATATACTGTTAACACGCAGAAAGGATTTTGCTAAAAGGGCACTTAATTGAAGTAATAAAAGTTTTAGCTAGGGACAGGTTATGTCTGGATCAGCAAGTTAATTGTGTATATAAGCAAAAGAGTTGGATTATATGTTGGTGGAAGAAAGGGGAAGAAAAGAGAGGGGACAGAAGGAGAGAAAATGAGAAGGGAAGGCAGAGAGAGAGAGAATTTTTATTTTATATTTCTCTGCTATGATAAAATTGCAGCATCTCAATACAAAATATCTAGAAACTCGTATATCAAACCGTTTAGGACGGTTTATTTTTGTATTTTTTTCTCTCCTGTCATAGGGGGAAGTAATTTTAGAAAGAGGGAAGGCTCTTTGGAAAAGAGCTGGGTACTTAAATGTTGAATATTGGCATTTATTGTATTGTTTATGTTGTAAGTACACTTCCTGCGATAGAGAGAATGGAGATGAATAGATCAAGGTTATGCTTAAGATAGCATCTTTGCATGTAAGGGGGATAAATTCACCTCAACAAAATGGTTATTACTTAAAGAAAGAGTTAATGCATATATGTGGAATCCAAGAGACACATTGGTTATTAAAGAATAAAGACAGATTTAACCCTATGGAATTTCCCTACATATTTAAATCCTCAATGTCAAATAGGAAAAAAAGAGGAGTTGCAACTATAATATTGTCAAAAGTAGCTTTTAAATTAATTCATCAAGATTCTGATAGTGAAGGAAGATTTCATATCTTAATATGTGAACTTAACAATCAAAAATACACTATAGTAAATATATATGCCCCAAGCAGAGCTCCCATAAAATTTCTAAATAAAGTGATCTCCAAATTAGATAGGATTAAACAGGGTAAAATAATATATCTTGGAGATTTTAATTGTATATCGGATCCCAATTTCGATAGAAACAAAGTGGGTAATAAAGAGAATAAAGGATATCTAAAACAATCCTCCCTAAGGTTTAATGAGAAAATCAGGTTTCTTAGATATTTGCCGGATTTGGCATCCAAGAGAAAAAGACTTCACGTGTTTCTCTTATCCTCATCCGGTTTACTCCAGAATAGACTAAATACTGATAGAGATAAATACAGCAAGACTGGTTAATAAAATAATAATTACCAATATTCCCTGGTCAGACCATAACGCATTAATTATGGTCATCAAGGATGACTTTGTTACGACAAGATCAAACTGGAGATTAAACGAACAATTTGTTAAACAAATCACAAAATGTGGACAATATTGAAAAGGCAATAGATAATTATTTCAAAGAAAATAAGAGTACAGAGATATCAGCTTCAATGTTATGGTGCGCATTTAAATGTACAATTAGGGGTCAACTAATAAAACTAGGAACAGAAGAGAAATAAAGAAACACACAGAACTTAGCAGAATTGTATGTAAAATATGATGCTCTGTGAAAAAAAGAAGAAAATTACTCCTATGAAAGAAACTGTAACGGATCACCTGGCACCCTGACTGGCTACCTCCGTTGAAGGATGCTCCTAGTGCTTCCTGAGGGCTCCAAGCACTCCAGCCGACACCATAACCACTGTAGACTCCTCCAGAGAGCAAGACAGGAACAAGCTATTACAAGAGCTTACCGTGTTTCCCCGAAAATAAACCCTACCCCGAAAATAAGCCCTAGTCGGATTTTCGGGGTGGGCTGCAATATAAGCCCTACCCCGAAAATAAGACCTAGGCATTGTACCTTTGCGGCGAGACTTCCTTCTTCTACTGTAGGAGGAGCGTTGTGGGCAGCGGCATCGCGCAACGTGATGACGACATTTTGCAGCGCCGCCAGTCTGCCTTCATGGATCTTCAGCGGAAGGATCCATTTCCGGGCGGTGAGGCACCCAGTGGTCGGACTCGGCAAGGAATCTTTGAAATGTGAGTACCGGTAGATATTTTATGTCTGGGACTGAATTAATTAAAGGGGGCGGGGGGGGTGAATTAATTAAAGGGGGGTGAATTAATTAAAGGGTGGGCTGGATTAATTAGAGGGGGGTGAATTAATTAAAGGGGTGGTGAATTAATTAAAGGGTGGGCTGGATTAATTAGAGGAGGGTGAATTAATTAAAGGGGTGAATTAATTAAAGGGTGGGCTGGATTAATTAGAGGGGGTGAATTAATTAAAGGGGTGGTGAATTAATTAAAGGGGTGGGGAATTAATTAAAGGGTGGGCTGGATTAATTAGAGGGGGGTGAATTAATTAAAGGGGTGGTGAACTAATTAAAGGGTGGGCTGGATTAATTAAGGGGGGTGAATTAATTAGAGTATAAATAATTAAAGGCTACTGGATTAATTAGAGGGCAAATTAATTAAAGGGGAATTTAAATTAAAGTGTTCTCAATTAAAGGGGTGAATTAATTAAAGGGGGGTGAATTAATTAAAGGGGTGGACTGGATTACTCAGGGAGGGGGGTGAATTAATTCAAAGGGTGGCTGGATTAATTAGGAGGGGGGGTAGTGAATTAATTAAAGGGGGTGAATTAATTCAGGAGGGGGGTGAATTAATTAAAAGGGTGGGCTGATTAATTAGAGGGGGTGAATTGAACAGCAAAAGTGTGGCTACCAATAGAGGGGTGAATTCAATTTTCAAAGGGGTGGACTGGATTACCTGAGGTGAATTAATTCAAAGGTGGTGAATTAATTAAAGGTGGCTGGATTAATTAGGAGGGGGTGAATTAATTAAAGGGAAAGAATTCACTAAAAGGGCAGGGAATTCGGATTAATTATTAGAGGGGTGAATTAATTAAAGGGTGGGCTGGATTAATTAGAGGGGGTGAATTAATTAAAGGGGTGGTGAATTAATTAAAGGGTGGGCTGGATTAATTAGAGGGGGTGAATTAATTAAAGGGGTGGTGAATTAATTAAAGGGTGGGCTGGATTAATTAGAGGGGGTGAATTAATTAAAGGGGTGGTGAATTAATTAAAGGGTGGGCTGGATTAATTAGAGGGGGTGGATTAATTAGAGGGGGGTGGATTTATTAAGGGGGGGTGGATTAATTAAAGGGGGGGTTCAATGTACATACCGGTACCGTAAATAAATAAGCCCTACCCTGAAAATAAGCCCTAGTGTGTTTTTTGTGACTAAAATTAATATAAGACCCGGTCTTATTTTCGGAGAAACACGGTAGTAGTGATATAGCAAGGGAGTATGACTAGCATAGCAATCCCTTGTAGCAGATTCCCCCAGTAACGAGACGACACTTCGTTTTGAGGGTCAAGCAGAACGGACTGTACTGGCACATACAGCCTCTTTTAGTCCTTATCCACAAACTTAGTACTGCCCACATAGTTTTACAGAACAACCAATAATACACGTACATTACAGAAAACACTCCCAGCAATTATAAACAAAATCCTCCCCTCTGCCTGTGATCTAATTATGGTACACAATGGGTTAACATAATTATCACAAGCAGGAAAAATACAGTTTTTATACATGTGCTATAACTTTAAAAATGTACGTCCAATCTTCATATTCAGAATCAGAACACTTTAAACATAAACACTCTCAAAAATCAGACAAATCCATCCAGTAGATAAAAAGTTAGCTGGAAGTCCTTTACGACCGACCGCAAGCATATTTTCCTGCCCAAAACAGTTCCATAGATTTGGGCTGTGCAGTCGGTCTATTTTACACAGAAAAATGACTAAGTCCCATTCGAATGCACGAACGGGGCCGTTCGTGCATTTAGCTTAGTATAGCATTGAGTTCAAACTGCCGAATGGGACTTAGTCTCTGCAGCTGAAAACTGAGTGTAGGAGAATGTAAGGGTCAATGGTGTTCGTTGAAATGTGTAGCCGATTTCAGTTCCATGAATTTGGCTACACATACCGCTGACCTCGTTCGAATGAACAAAGATAGCCGCCGCCACATGTTCGTTTGTCGAATGGCGGCCACTTCGACTACTTGGGCACTTTGGCTGCATCCGAAGTGCCAATTTAAAGCTGCAGAACCGCGCCAATACAATTTAAAGGGACAGCAAGTCTTTTGAAATCCAATCTGCTAAAATAGTCTTTAACAGGCAATATCTTCCAAGGGCCATAGTCTTAAAGGAACATTGTTCCCAAAAGTCACAGTATGTCCCCAGATGGTTCTTAAAGGGCCAGCAGCAGCAAAATAAAATACAATATGCCCAAATACTGTATTTAAAGGGCCAAATCTCCCAGGGGCCATAGTCAGCAGGCAGGAAGCAGGCAAACAGGCTTCTCCAATGCCCAGCGAGGTTGGTTTCGCCACAGAAACAAGTGAAGAACTAAAAAAAACGAGAGATAATTAATAATATCCTGATTCACAAATCTAATTTAGCCCTAGAATGGATAAAAAGAACCTAGTATTGTAAAGGAAATAAAGCCGACAAATTACTTACAGATTAAAAAAAGAGAAGATGGGGGGCGTGGCCGGAACTCAAGCCGTATGGTCGCGGACTGAGGGAGCTCCGCCGACAGGGCTCACTAACGGCAAATAAGCGGCTGAAAAAAGGCACACAAACCAGAGAAATTCACCCCAGAGATGTCCCAGCACCGGGGGAAAAAAGCGGCGGAACCCAAAGACAAAGCAGCATTCTTTGCAGCCCGCACACCGCAAGCAAAAACCGCGGGCCAGTTGATCCAAGATGGCGCCGAAACTGAGTCTGACAGTGACCAGGCAGCAGATACAGGATTAAACAAACACACCCTGCAGCACATGCTAGATGATTTAGCAGGGAAAATGCAGAGCACGTTCCACACAGCAATAACAGAGCTGAGAAGAGACATAATGGAACTAGGCAGCAGAACCTCACACTTAGAGGGCAAAATGGAGGAATTTGCCACAGCACATGATTCCATGGCAGACAAAATGGAGGACATAAAAAGTAGATTGGAGCGCCATGAAAATAAAATCATGGATATGGAGGACCGCTCCCGCCGCAACAATTTAAGGCTGAGGGGCATACCTGAGGAAGTACACCAGCAGGACCTAACTGCCTACGCTACAGAATTCTTTCGCTCCCTGATGCCTGACATCCCGGCAGATATGCTGATCCTAGATAGGATACACAGAGTAGCAAAGCCTGCGCACTTCCCTCCACTCCACGAGACGCCATCATGAGAGTACACTATTTTCACATAAAAGAGCAGATATTGAAAATTCACCGCACCAACAGAAAAGTCCCAGACAAGTTTAAAGATATCAGCATCTATACAGACCTATCGGCAGAAACACTAAGAAGACGTCGGACGTACCAAAACATCACAGAGACACTCCGCCAGCGCAACGTCCAGTACCGCTGGGGATACCCGGTAAAGATGCTTATTAACAAGGACAGTAAAACGCACGTGATCTCATCCACCGCAGAGGGCATCGACCTTCTCCAGTCGTGGGGCATCACAGTGAACAACATCCAGGGCGTGGGTCAACCTCGAAGCAGTAAACTACAAGGGGAATGGAGAGCAGTCAGAGCGAGGCGGACCACCCCGCGCACCGAACATTGAAGCACCAGAGACATTCGCTAATTGTCGACTGACGACAAAGGTTTGGGGTGCGGGGAGGGCGGGGTGAGGGGACGATAGAAGGGGACAATAGAGGGGCAAATAGCAAACCTGGGGACGGGAGACGCTCCACAAAACCTATGCTCATGGGGCTCCGACAGTAGGTGAAGCAGCCACTGAAGCAACCCATAGATCGTAATAGCATTCTCCTCTCCACCCTCCTCCCCCCCTTGGACGACGACGAGTCCAAAGAGTCAGTAGGGCGAACCACACAATAGCCGACTGGTACTAATAAGACAAAAATAGAAGGAAAAAAAAAATAATGACCAAAACTTGAGCAGCAGCCCCCCCACCCGAGTTCCAACGGAACCCATAAATATGAGAGTTAATCCGCTACTAAGTGCTTACTATCAAAGAGCCCAGCCGAATGACTAGATCCCGACTCTGGACCATATATGGTTAGACCCGACCACCTACCCCCAACTCAAGAAGGTCATTTTCTCGACCTTCAGCAGGAAATTTTGAACACCTCAAAAGTGGTGTTCAACTACAGTTTAAGGTTTAAAGTGTTTAAGTTTTGTTTAATTGTTGTATGTCTTTAAACAGATCGCACCATTGCACCACATCAATACCACATGACAAGGCTCAATCACAAGCACCCCAATAGTATGTGGCACCCCCAACCGAACCAAGGTCCTAAGCCCCAGAGCTATATTCGATTCACCAGAAGACCTGCCAACACTCTCACGCACGAGGCACCAACCATCACACACACACAGACAATCGAACCTGCATAAATCCCTACGGAGCCACGACCCAAGCTACATAGGTAAAACGCAAACAGTATGAAAATATACACCCATAATGTCAGAGGGTTAAATACCCCACAAAAAAGGCACACACTCCTCAAAGAGCTTAAGGGCAACCAAGCCGATGTGATATGTCTACAAGAGACCCACTTTTCTGCAGATGCAACTCCCACTCTAGGGAAGTCAATGTACCCCCATCAATACCATGCCACCGCACGCACAAAACGGAAGGGAGTCTCTATCCTCCTCAGCCGTCACTTAGCCTTTGAAGAAATTCTGGTGAAGAAGGACCCGCTAGGCAGGTTCATTATACTGATCTGCACTATCAACAGTTCCACCTAAACCATAGTCAACACATACCTACCAAACGTAAACCAGGGAACATACTTCAGTAATCTACTAAAACTCACAACTCAACTACAAACAGGTACCACGATCATTTGCGGGGACTACAATCAGTTCCAAGACCCCGCACTAGACTCCTCAGCAAAACACACAACCAGTAGAGCAAAAACACTGCACAGACAGTCCAAAGCCTTAACCAAACTCCTAAACACATACGGACTATACGACGCATGGCGCACACTACACCTGCAAGGGAAGGAGTATACACATTATTCCCAGGTACACAACACGTACTCAAGAATAGACGGGTTTTTACTACAGAGCGCACACCTGAATAGAGTGATAGACTGTGTGATAGGAACAACCCCCTGGTTGGACCACAACCCAGTTACACTCCACTTAGCAGATCACTACAACTATAAGAACAGGGGCCCATGGAGGTTAAACGAACATCTCCTTAACGACCCCCAATTTGTTCAAACGCTGGAACAGGACCTACACACGTACTTCCAATCTAATGACACTCACACTATGGATGGCCCACAAACCGGTCATCAGGGGTATTCTCATCAAGCAAGACTCTCACCTCAAAAAACAGCAGGACCGCACATATACCCAAAATCTCAGAAAACCTTCACAGAGATAACATACTCACCCCCTCCGTGAACACGCAAAAACAGATAAAGGACTTGCAAAACCAGATTAATGTAGCAAACTTCCAAAAAGCGAGTTATGCACTAAAAAAACTGAAAGCCAACACTTTTGTCCTAGGTAACCAGGCAAGCAAAGCCCTGGCCCAAAGACTCAGAGATAAACAGGCCCAAACAAAAATACCCTACCTGCTTTCACCACAAGGACAAAAATTGACCCAACCCATACAAATCTGCAATGAGTTTGCATCTTACTACAGTTCCCTCTATAACCTGAAAGACAAGCCCCAGGTACACCAACCCACTCAAAAATCGATCACAGAATATTTGCGCAGGTTTGACATGCCCAAGCTCCACGAACAACAAATAGCGCATCTAACAAACCCCATCACAACTCAAAAAGTATTACAACTAATAGACCTGATGCCGAAGGGAAAGGCACCCGGCCCAGATGGCCTCACCAACCTCTACTACAACACATTCAAACACAACCTTGAGCCCATACATAACACAAGCTTTTAACTTGGCTATGAAACAGGGTAGCCTACCGACCGAATTCCTTGCAGCTCACATTATCACCCTACCTAAACCGGGTAAACCACCCACTACATGCCCAAATTTTAGACCCATTTCCCTGCTGAGTGCAGATGCTAAATTATACGCCAAAATATACGCGGAAAGGCTCAAAACAATCCTGCCTGAATTGATCTCAACGGACCAAGTGGGATTTGTGTCCGGCAGACAGGGCCCAGACAACTCAAGGAAGGTGTTAAACATCCTCCACTACCTCAATAGATCCAAAATACAGAGTACACTCCTATCCCTAGACGCTGAAAAGGCGTTTGACCGGCTTAACTGGCAATTCCTGCAAGAAGCGCTCTCCGGGTACGGCTACCCCCCTATCTTCCTTAACGTGGTGAAGGCACTATACAGCACCCCCTCAGCGACAGTGTTGAATTCAGGGTTTAGCTCCACCCCCCTACCAATCACCAATGGCACCCGGCAGGGCTGCCCTCTTTCCCCACTACTCTATGTGCTGGCCCTGGAACCGCTAGCCATAGCGATCCGAAACAACCATGACAAGGGGATCTCCATAGGTGGCAAGGAATATAAACTAAACCTATTTGCGGATGATATCCTTCTCACACTAACTAATCCAGCAATCTCCCTCCCAAATCTCCACAAAGAAATTCAAGACTACAGTAAGCAAATCATACTACCAGTTAAACCTAACTAAAACCCAAGCCATGTGCATAAACACCCCCAAGACAGACGAAGAGAGGTACCGACTCAATTTCCAATATCACTGGAGGAAAGACTTCTTGACTTTCTTAGGCATCAAACTTACCAAAAAACACACAGACCTCTTTGTAGCCAGTTACATTAAACTAAACAAAGTGGAGCACATACTGCATTCATGGCAAAACAAGTTTCTTTCCTGGTTAGGCAGAATAGCGGCCATCAAAATGACAATCTTACCGAAAATCCTCTATTTGCTCCGCTCTTTACAAATACCCTTACCGCAGTCGTTCCTACACAGACTCCAATCTAGCCTGATTAAATTCAGCTGGGGAGGAAGACACCCCAGGGTCCCAATAACGTTGCTCATGAAGCCAATAGACAAAGGAGGCCTGGGTCTCCCGAACCTTAAGGCGTACCACCATGCTGCACAAACGGCCAACATCCTCGCCATGCACTCCACTACATACACCCCCCAATGGATAGCTATAGAGGCTAGCTGCAGCGGGGTCGCGGATCTCCGTGCGGCCCTGTGGATACCCAAACAACTGCGCCGCACACCGCCAAACGCCCTACCCACCACTAAACTTCTGTACCGCATATGGGACAGACACAGGTCCAAACTATGTTCCGCAGAACCATGGTCTATGGCGACGCCACTACACTCAATAAATCTCTGCAACAACATTCCCATACAGAACATGGAAGGCCTCCAGTATCACACACTTGCACCAGATAAGCTCCCCGCAAGGACTACGCCAGTTGCCAGATATACAAGCTACATACAACATACCACCACAGCTCACGTTCTCATATTGGCAGATGAAAGCACTAATAGTCAAAGCCACAAGACAAGGCCCCCCACCCGCATACCCCACCACCCTAACTCCTTTTGAAAAGATGTGCATACACCAAATCCCAACTAAAAAGACACTGTCTGTGTGCTACAAGTCAATCACTGAGAGTGAGACGGAGTGGAGATACCAGACCGAATGGCATAGGGACATAGGCAGGTCACTCACACAAGACGACTGGCACTGCATTCACACAAACCACAAGGGACTCACAACATGTGCCTCCCACATCGAGACCTCGCGCAACTTAATATACAGATGGTACATGGTGCCTTCACGGCTCAAGAAAATATACCCAGACATAAGTGACAGATGCTGGAGATGCAGGACACAGGAAGGGACTATGCTCCACATCTGGTGGACATGTGCACTAGTCGAGCCATACTGGAAACAAATAGCAGAACTAATTCAAGGGGCCACAGGGTGCATACTAGACCACAATGCAGAAACATTTCTACTCCAACTTCTACCCAAAGGCACGCCACAATGCATCACCAAACTAATATTCCTAATATTAACGGCAGCCTCCACCTCGCTAGCAAAACAATGGAAAACCCCAAAGATCCCATCCCCAGCAGAGGTAGTAACAATGGTTACGACAACATTAGAATATGAAGGAATAATGTAGAGTCAAACAAAAATGGGTAAGGGAAATGCCACAGCGAAAGCACTCTGGGCCACGTACACAGGAGGCCGAGACCCTAGCAACTAACGAGGGGCCAATGAACAGGACAAAATAGACCCAAATAGACAATACAAACCAAACCAATGAAGACATACGAGTTAACTTGTTATCCCAGTTACCCCCTCCCCCTCCAGAAACCCTCTTCGACAGGTAGACAACAGGGGCAAGACCACTCCCGTCAACACAGGCACAGGTGGACACAGACTCATGAATGAGCCAACCTTCCACTCCCCCCCCTCCTCCCCGAGAGAGAAACGGGCCATACGGCTCACGAGCAGGGATCAGAACGGGAGTCAAGGTACACTAAGGGGTGCAAAGTTCTCTGGAACACTCAGGGAGACACTGAACCCGCTCTTAACGACTTAGGGGTTGGGGAGACACTTAGGCAGGAGTGGAAGATACTCCACATTCACGTGGCATAACCTGACACAGGTATAAGAGCTACGGCAAAGGATTGCCACACGACAACTGAACCAAGATAACATAACAATAGATGACAGCAGAGATGATCCTTGATGGACCCCATGAACAACTGTTAGTAGACGGCCTTGGTATGTAATATAGCATCACAATGACCTGTTTGTTATGAAGGAACATCGTTCAAGTGCAATACCATGATTGTTAATGTCAATAACCTATTTAATGAAAAGCATTACTGTACAACTGTAATTTGATGAAAACCTTCCCCCCCACCTCCCCTCTTTACTTTCTGTACCCCTACCCTCTTATACACGACAAAATAAAAATTGTCAAATTGAAAAAAAAAAAAGAGAAGATAAAAAAATATAATTTCGAAAATTGTAAAGGGAGAGGAATCGATCTTGCTACCGGATAAAATAGGTAAAGCATTTCAAGAGTATTATTTAGGACTTTATAATCTGCCTGAGAGAGATAATGTCATAAAGATGTCCGTTTTTTTTTTTTTTTTTGCACAGCTTAGGCTTCCAAAGATATCAGAGGGACAATTGACTCAACTAAATAACCCTATTTCTTCAACAGAAGTTAGTGCAGCTCTTAAAAAGTTAAAAGTAAAGAAGGCACCGGGCCGGATGGCTTAAGTAATTGTTTCTTTTGAATTTTTGAAAAAAATGTTGTTGAACCGCTTACAGAGTTGTTCAACTATTTTATGAAGTCTGGGGATATCCCTAAAGAGATGTTGAAAGCCCAAATAGTATCAATTCCAACAAAAAAAAATCCTGAAATGATAATTAACTCTAGACCTATCTTGTTGTTAAACAGTGATATAAAAATATACTAGTCAGTTATGGCAGCAAGGATAGCTAACATTATACCTACAATTATTCATCAAGATCAAGTTGGATTTATAACAAGTAGGTCACCAGTATCTAACATTAGGAGACTGATAGATGTGGCATATATGTCAATCAAACAAAATTTGTCACTCCTTGTTCTGTCATAAGATGCCAAGAAGGTGTTTGACAGTATAAGGTGGGACTTTCTTGAGAGTGTCCTATATGGATTTGGATTACAAGGTAATATTATTAGCAGAGTTGAGCGAACCCGAACTGAAAAGTTCTGGTTCGTACCGAACATTAAGTTTTTTGGACCCCGGACCCGAACATGGACATATCACTGTATGTTCGGGTTGGAGTTCGGTGTTCGGCGATTTAATGACGTGTTTTGAAAGCCTACTGGCAGCCAATCAACAAGCGTTTGACTCGTGTGCCATTAGAAGCCATCACAGCCATGCCTACTATTGGCTGTGATTGGCCAGTGCAGCATGTGACCCAGCTAGTAGGGGCATGTCTATTAAACAACTGTTAAAAAGCGACAGGTGGGGGTCATAAATAGGAATTTGGGGGGGGGGGGACCTACTGTCCTCCCCCCCTGGCCCCCACCCCTCGTGGTGGGTGGGGGCCATAAATAATTGAGGGCGGGGGGACCTAATGTCCTCCTCTCTGGCCCCCACCCCTGAGCGTGGGTGGGGGCACTAAATATCAATAGGGGGGGACCTACTGTCCTCCTCCGGCCCCCACCCCTGAGCGTGGGTGGGGGCCCTAATATCAATAGGGGGGGACCTAATGTTCTCCCCCCGGCACCCACCCCTGAGCTGTGGGGGCTCTAAATAGCAATAAGGAGGGGACCTACTTAATCCACCAATCAGAGTGCTCTGTGTCATTTTACACAGCGTGGGAAAGTTCTTTGGAATTTTCCCACGCTTTGTAAAATGACACAGAGCACTCTGATTGGTTAGCTTGAAATCCATCCAACCAGAGTGCTGTGTCATTTTACATAGCGTGGGAAAGTTCTTTGGAATTTTCCCACGCTGTGTAAAATTACACAGATCACTCAGATTGGTGGATTTCAACCCAACCAATCAGAGTGCTGTGACAGCTAAATGTAGAGACTTACCTGTCAGAGCACTCTGATTGGATGGCTTAAACCCACCAATCAGAATGCTCTGAGCTTAATTGCAAAGGGCGGGGCAAAGCTTTATAAGCCTTCCCCCGCCCTGCAGAGCTCAGTCTATGCGGAGCCCTGCATGGGTGAAAATGGGTAAAAAAAATTTTCTTTTCTTTCTAAAGTGTCGGTTATTATGGATTTTTATTTGGCCTTTTTTGGGGGCTGAAAAAAGAAGAGTTTAGAAGAAATGGTATGTATTTTTTTTTTTTACAGGTATTTAGATAAGGGTCCTCCCTCATTATTTTTAGAATGAGGGGGGTAGATAGGGGTTAATTTTTTGGGGGGAGGAGGGGTGACTAGGGATTTGGGGACCCCTAGTCATCTGGGTGGGTAAATTTTGGGGGGCCTGAGGGGGAGGACATTAGGTCCCCGCCCTTATTGTTATTTAGGGCCCCCACCTTCCGCGTAGGGGTGGGGGCCTGGTGAAGGACAGTAGCCCCTTCCCAATTCTTATTTATGGCCCCCACCCGCCGCCCAGAGGTGGGGGCCGGTGGGAGGACAGTAAGTCCCCACCCCCTTATTGTTATTTAGGGCCCCCAGCCTGCGCACAGGGGTGGGGGCCGGGAGGGGGGACAGTAGGTCCCCCCCAAATTCTTATTTATGGCCCCCACCGCTCAGGGGTGGGGGCCGGAGGGAGGACAGTAGGTGTGTGTCCCCTTATTGTTATTTAGGGCCCCCACCCGTCGCACAGGGGTGGTGGCAATAGGTTTTTAGTTTTTTTCAGCCACTGGCTCCTCACTGTTTACTAGACATGCCACTACTCGCGGTATAGCGAGTAGGGGCTGAATTTACTAATACTTAGTATTAGTAAATGTGGTTGAAAGACCAATTTAGGTCTTTCAGCCTTTTGGTAGATAGCTCCCTAATACCTTGGGAATTAGGGAGTTATCTACTAAGCGGCTGCTTATTTTATGTTATTTTAAGTGATTTCTCTATCCACATTTGTTTGCAGGGCACTGGTCCTACTCTTACCCCCATTTTACTTCCTTTTGCAGCCCTTTCCAGTACTTTTTTAGAGACATTTTTATGCCCAAAAGTTTGGGTCCCCATTGACTTCAGTGGGGTTCGAGGTGAAGTTCGAGGCCCGAACCCAGACTTTTTTTTTTTTTTAAGTTCGGCAAACCCGCTGCTGGGCGGGCGGCTGACGAGGGAGCACTTCCTCTGAGCTGACTGCTCAGCTCCCTCGGGCGCCGCAGAGTGAGGCTGGGAGCCAGAATATGACGTCATATTCCGGCTCCCAGCCTCACTCTGCGGTGCGCGAGGGAGCTGAGCAGACTGCTCAGAGGAAGAGCTCCCTCGCCAGCCGCCCGCCTGACCATCAGCCAGCGCCGCCCAGCGCCCAGCATGTCTGTTAGCCGCAAGGCTAACTAGGCATTTGCCCTGGGCATTTGGGGGCGGCGTTTTTTGCCTCCCCCTGAAAAATGACGCCCAAGGCAAATGCCTTGTTTGCCTCGCGGCTAATACGTCCGTGGACGTAATACGTTGAGCGACCCTCTGATATCTTTGGAAAAGGTAATGGACATCATAAGCGGGTTTTCATTATAGTCAGGATATAAACTACATCTAAACAAATCGGCAGCACTTCCGTTTAATCTGTCGCAATCACCCAAAGGGAAATTAACTGAAAATTTTTGATTTGATTGCAATAAAAATTCCATATAATGTTTGGGCATAGAAATTACTAATGAGCCAACCAGAATGATGGAACATAATTTGTTAAACCTGTTAAAATATATAAGTAAAACATTAAAAAAATGGAAGGGAGTTGAGGCGTCATGGATTAACATGAAAAAGTCATATATACCCAAAGTGGATTGATCTCTTCTGCATGGTGCCTCTATATTACCCAGAAAGTTGGCTGACTTTGGTTAAATCGATTTTTTTTTTTTTTTTTATTTATCTGGGCAGGGAAACGCCCACTGATATGTTCCGATCGATTGGCATTAAAGATCAAATTAGGGGGTCTAGGAATTCCACAGTTACAACAAATATGGAAAGCATATAATATTGCACAGGCAATTATAACTCAATCGGATACTGCAAAGAACCAAACCTGGTATAAAATATAGCAAAATTTATATAATGAAGAAAAAAAAAAAGGAGGAGTTGAGCACCATACTTTGGAAAGCTGATAACAAATACAAATATCGTTATAGGTTTGAATCTAATAGTCTAATATTAAATAATATAATAACCATATGGAACAAGCTTAGAAAGGATCTAGAGGTACATGATAAAATTAATGCTAGTCTTCCTTTAAATCAATTAAATCGCAATATGACGGATTTTAATATACAGTAATGGATCAATCTGGAGATAAATGAAATTGGTAACATAGTAGAGACTGTCAAAATTAAAGATTTTAACACTCTTAGTAAGGAATATAACATTGAGAGCAAAGAGATCTTTACATTTATAAGAGTAAACGGTTATCTTAATGAGCATTTACTCAATGATAAATCAAATAGAGAAGTAAAGTAGTAAGAAATAGAAATGCCATAAAAAAATTATATCTAGATGCCTCGATCTATATGAAAGAGAACCTGAAAATCTTATTTGCCCTACAATAAATAAATGGGAAAAAGATATACATACGAACATAAATTATGAAGAGTGGAAAAAGATCAATAGCTATTGTTTTAAAGAACATACATTGACTTAATTTAGCTGAAATCTAATATAAGATAATGAACAGACCTATTGTCCTCCCCCTTGGGCCCCCTGAGCGGTGGGTGGGGGCCATAAAAACAGTGAGGGGAGGACACCTATTGTCCTCCCCTTGGTCCCAACCCCTGAGCGGCGGGGGGGACCCTAAATGAGTATGGGGGGGACCTATTGTCCTCCCCCCGGCCCTGACCCGTGAGCGGCGGGTGGGGGCCATTAAAACAATGAGGGGGGACCTATCCCTGGCCCCAACCCCTGTGCGGTGGGTGGGGGCTTTAAATGAGTATGGGGGGAGTATGGTGGGACGACCCCTGAGCGGCGGCCCTAAATAGCAATGGTGACAAGGGGCCCCTAATTAACCCCCCCCCGCCCAAAAGAAAAATTATTAAACCCCTACTTACCCCCCTCACCATAAAAATAGTGAGGGGAGAATAAAAGAACTAAGTGCCTGTAAAAAAAATAAAAAAAAAATTACCATTTGATGTCATTTGATTTTTCAGCCCCAAAAAAGGCCAAATAAAAACCATAATATCCGCTGAACTTGTAAAAAATAAAATAAAAAACCCAGGCGCATAAAAATAAAAATAAACCAAAAAACCCAGGCGCTAAAAAATTAATCCATCTTCACTCAACGAGGGCACGGCGCAGACTGAGCTCCTCAGGTCGGGGAAAGGCTTATAAAGCCTTCCCACGCCCTGCAATTTGACTCAGAACACTCTGATGGGTTGACTTGGAATTCAACCAATCAGAGTACTAGTAATTTAACACAGCGTGGGAAAGTTCTTTGGAACTTTCCCACGCTGTGTAAAATAACACACAGTAAAATTATATTTAGTATTAGTAAATGTGGCTGAAAGACCAATTTAGGTCTTTCAGCCTTTTGGTAGATAGCTCCCTAATACCTTGGGAATTAGGGAGTTATCTACTAAGCGGCTGCAAGATGCAGCCGCGGCACAAATAGGATCGGAGTTTCAATTATGTTCTTATTCTGTTAGGAAGAAATTTGTTGGTTTCGCCGGTGTTCCGTCTAAATGACAGGACGTTCAGGAAAAGTGAAAGGAAGCATTGCGGGAACACGGAGGAAAGGTAAGAATTATGGGAAAATTTCTCTGACCACCGAAAACGAAGCACACTTTGCTCCTCCGCTGGTCAGAGATGGTCAGGCGTAGGAGACCCCCATAAGACCAGTAGTCCCTACTTTGTCCTATGTTTTAAAGAAAACTAGAGCAGACAGGAAGAAATGAAGAACAGATCCTGACAGAGGGAGAGAAGTGGAATCGATTAAAGAAAGGTAAGTTCCGCATGACAGTGCCGCTTTAAGTAACCCTTATGGCCTTCATAGGAATTTAAAGGCTAAGTAAAAGACATGTGCTGCTAATAAAATGCCCTTAATCAATTGATTATCAGCAAATGTGACCACCTCTATAAAAGGCTAAGTTTTAGCAGTTTACTGGTCTGGAGCATTCAGGTGTGTGTTAACACAAACAGTAAAAACTAAAGGAAAAAGGTTGACTGCACTCTTCTCAAATCCCTATGCATATTTAAATAAATGCAGGTTATTTAGTAACTCCAATGGCCATTACATGGAAGCCCACCTGCCACGTCAGGGCAAATCTCTTAGGTGGGTCCTACACATACCATTCACCCTGCTTTCTTGAGCTTCAGTCAAAGATATCTCTGAGACAGAGAGGGTTTTTTTTTCTAAACCCCTACATACGTATTAACCCTTAATAGGGAAAACATGGTGTGGGTGGCAGCGTTGTAACATAGCTGTGTGACACAAAAATGAATACAAATACACAAAAACAAGTCCTGCGCTCAAACTCCTACTACACTTGGGTGGCAGCAATGACCATAGTAGACAACAGCCCCAATACATACAGTAAAAACCAAAGGAATAAAGTTACCTGCGCTCTTCCCAAATAAATAAGTTCCATTTATTTAAATATGCATAGAGATTTGGGAAGAGTACATGTAACTTTTTTTTCTTTGTTTTTTACTGTATGTTTTGGGCCTTTTGTGTACTATGGTCATTGCTGCCGCCCAAGAGTAGTTGGAGTCTGAGCTCTGAGCGCAGGACTTGTTTTTGTGTATGTGTGTTAACACAAAGTCAGGGAGGAAAGACATCAGCAAAGAGAAACAATCCTTGATGCCTATCAAACTGGGAAGGGTTATAAGACAATTTAAAGTCCATCATTATACAGTGAGAAAGATAACTAAAAAGTGAAAAACACTCAAGACAGTTGCCAATCTTCCCAGGAGTGGACATCCCAGGAAATTCACCTCAAGACTGTTACATCTCAGTCTCTACAGGCCTCAGTTAGCATGTTAAAGGTTAAAGCCCATGACAGTACAATTAGAAAAAGACTGATGGTCAACTATGGTTTGTTTGGAAGGGTTGCCAGGAGAAAGGCTCTTCCCTCTATAAAGAACATGGCAGCCGGGACCAAAGTGGAGATGTTTGGCCATAATGCAACAATGCCTTGTTTGGCAAAAAACAAACAAACAGAATATTAGCACAAACAGCTCATACAAACTGTCAGGCATGATGGTGGAGGGGTGATGATTGGGCTTGTTTTGCCTTCACAGGACCTGGGATCCTTGCAGTCATTGATTCGACCATGAACCCCTCTGAATACCAAAGTATTCTAGAGTCAAATGTGAGGCCATTTGTCAGCTTGGCCAAATTGGGTCATGGAACAGGACAATAATCCCAAGAACAGAATGGCTGAAAAAGAAAAGAATCAAGGTGTTGCAATGACCAGGTCAACGTCCAGACCTCAAACTGACTGAAATGTTGTGGCAGGACCTTAAAAGAGCCATGTATAAGCAAATGCCAGCAAACCTCAATGAACTGAAGCAACGTTGTAAGACGAGTGGGCCAAAATTCATGCACTACAATGTGAGAGTCTGATAGTCATATAGAAAATGATTACTTGAAGTTATTGCTGCTGCAGGTGGTTCTACAAGCTATTGAATCAAAAGGTGTACTTAGTTTTTCACACATGGCTTCTCCATTTTTTGTTTATATTCGTTAAATAAATCATGACACCAAAGCACTGCAATATTGCTTTTAATTCACAAGGTAATAATTCTACTCAGCAGAACAAATTCAATAAAGTTTTTTTTTTTAGAACAATGAACATATATCCTTGGTGCCATCTGTCAAATTACAAATACTATTCTGTTATAAAATTCTTTAGTCTTATATACATCCACAATTCTTTATTAGGTAAATTTAATTCATGGACCAATTGTGGAAATTTGTTTCATGTTATCATTTACCATTATTTGATATACCTTTTTGAATCCACTTACTTAAAGTTGAATCGTTTACATAAAATAGTATACATGATAATTTAACATTTATAGGGAATTTATTTTCTATTCCACACTTCCATGTAACCCTCTTCCAACCTTCTCATAATAAGTCAAGACATATTTTCTGGCAGATATTATCTGGTGGTCAGTGCTCCCAAACGTTCTCTGGGGGTCCATACTTAAAGGACCACTATAGGCACCCAGACCAATTCAGCTTAATGAAGTGGTATGGGTGCCAGGTCCAACTAGGGTTAACCCTTTTTACTGTAAACATAGCAGTTTCAGAGAAACTGCTATGTTTATCTTCGGGTTAATCCAGCCTCTAGTGGCTGTCTCATTGATTTTCACAGTGAGAAGACGCAAGCGTCCATAGGAAAGCATTGAGAATGCTTTCCTATGGACTGGCTGAATGCGCGCGCAGCTCTTGCCGCGCATTCGCATTCAGCCGATGACGGAAGAAGAGGGAGGAGAGTCCCGACGCTGGAAAAAAGGTAAGGGATTAACCCCTTCCTCCCCCCTCAGCCCCACGGGAGTGGGACCCTGAGGGTGGGGGCACCATCAGGGCACTATAGTGTCAGGAAAACGAGTGTTTTCCTGGCACTATAGTGGTCCTTTAAGTATCCTTAATTCCACATCTCACTTTCCAAATAGTAAAAACCTTCATCCTTTGCACTTTCTAATTTAGTCCTGTATATTTTACAAATTAAATTGGCATAATAAGTGTTTATAATATTAAGGATCCCAGCCCCCATATCTAATTTTCTGTGTGTGTATGTGTATATATATATATATATATATATATATATATATATATATATATATATATAATACATACATACACACAGAAAATTAGATATGGGGGCTGGGATCCTTAATATTATAAACACTTATTATCCCAATTTAATTTGTAATATATACAGGACTAAATTAGAAAGTGCAAAGGATGAAGGTTTTTACTATTTGGAAAGTGAGATGTGGAATTAAGGATACTTAAAGGACCACTATAGTGCCAGGAAAACATTTTATAATATATATATATATATATATATATATATATATCATATAATATAAAATGTTTATTGGGAGCATTCAAAACAAATAGGCCCATTTAGGTAATAGGCAATAATCAAGTTCATTTCCCCCTTCCACCCAGTAATTTCAACATGCCTGCATTAACTCAGTGAGCCATACAATGCTCTAAGGTGACTTAAAAATGTGTCTGCTTTATGTCAGCTACATCCCTAGTTAGGTTGATACCGAGGAATGGAAGGGTATGTTATACCTGTTTTTAAATAGGACACTACTAACTTTATCTAAATAAATGTCTAAGAATTGATTTGGTCACGTTGGTGAGAGGGTCAGTTATGGCCATGATCAAGTCATGTGCACATGGATTCAATTTTAGATCTTTGTTTTGTGGAGAAGCCTTTTATGAAAGGATTTCTTATAATATTAATCTCTTATCTCCATTGTTATGATAAACAGGATTGTGACAGCTGGCAGCCCCATCTATTTTTCATTATGCAAGTTAAACCAATCAGCACAAATATTTGGGCCTTCTGTTCCATCAGAAAGACAATACAAAGACAGAATTGCCCAATGTATCCAACCCTAAATCAGTTAATAGTTTAGAAAGCTGGATTAGATATACGGCAGATATCATCAATATTAAAACTTGTGCTGAGGAGATGATGGAAATGGCGTCTGATCAAGTTAGCTAGCAAACTTACCCCCTTATATTCAGTTTTTTAACTATTCTATATGATCCAAAATTGTTTTTAGTGTCACCACCGGAAATGATTTGGCAGACACACATTAACCAATGTATATTTAATCTCATTCAATTTACAAATAATTGGGAATCTACCTTCTGGATCAGATTTTTTTGAGCAAAGATAATGGCAACACCTTGTTTCTTTTTATCTTTGATGGATGCAAGTAATAAAATAGGAAATCTATACATGTGGTTAGCGTTTATAGTCCTGCCTGTTAATCTGACTTATTTCACTGTTAGTCACTACTTACATGGTTTTAAGTCCTTTCTGGGAGCCACACAGGCCAAATCAAGTGTTCTTTGAAATTATGTTGGTTACAATTATGACTGTTATATGGCTATACGGCTATATACACGTCCCTCATCTAAGTATGTTATTGTCACACTTTAAATCAACACATGCCACAAACCAGGTCAACCACTTGGGTGTTACCAATAAACAAAATAAATTGCAACCTGTCTACTCCATTATATTCAGCATTCATTATACCCCATTTAATTGTATCATTCACCCATAACTTTTCATTAGGCCCTCATTTGGCTATGCTGCAGCTAGATATAGTTATGTCCCTCATTTGGTCTATCACACATATACAAGACAAGAAAGTGGAGGGTGCACTAAACAGTATTAAAACAATATGTATACTTATTAATAGAGAGGCAACAGATATATCCACATAAAACTCAAATATACATAAATACATGTGGGAAAAAATCCTAAAACATATCATAGTCCAACTTGTTAGCTAACAAAACAAGTGTTAAAAAAAGCATAACCTTTCATGCAAATAAAGATTATATATATATATATATATATCTTTATTTGCATGAAAGGTTATGCTTTTTTTTTTTTTTTTAACACTTGTTTTAAGGAAGGCTGGGCCTGAAGTTGTGGGAGGTGCCTGGTTCCCTTCTTAAGGAGCACCAGCCCCTCCTCACTACCGTCTCAGGTCTGGCGATTTGCATACCCTAACTTCTGGTCCGGGCAAATCTCCATTTTCTATCCTGCAAACTTGTGGAAACACTTACCTGGTCCTGCAGCTCCTGGTCGGCTGCCACGCTGTTCTGACTCCTCGGAGACTCAGCAGGTCTCCCTTCCCGCTTCAACTCTCCGTCTTCCTTCCACCCTGGATCAGCTTCTGTCATCCAGGACCGTGTGGAAAAGACCTCTCCTCTAGGAGAGCATATCAGGAACAGCTCTTAAAAGAGCTAAGTGATTAGAGCTCAAGGGAATATACAAAGTATAGCAATCCCCAGTGTGATTATAGCAGTTCCCCTCCAATCACGAGACGAGACTACGTGTTCAGGGTCAAACAGGAACACTGAGGCTTTATTGCTCTTATATACACATTTTCCAACAAGGTTACCACCCACGTGGACCTTGTTGGATACTGACAACATAGACGTAACAACCAATCATAAACAGACACACAGTTAAACACTCCCATTCATTACAGCAAAATCCTCCCCTCTGCCTGTGATATAATTACTGAACACAATGGGCTAGCAGGAAAATATACAGTTTTACCTAATATTCATAACTTCAAAACTATACATACAATTTCCATATTATACATATTCTGAACCAGCATAATGAGTATACAAACATATTCAAAAATCATAGAATTTGGTCCAGTGGTTCTGAAGATAGATGGAAGTGCTATTTGACCAAGTTCCATAGATTTGGGCGGTGTGGTCGGTCTCTTTTAAAAAGAAAAAGAGACTAAGTTCCATTTGAATGCATTAACAGGACCCGTTTGTGCAAATAGCCCAGTTTAATGTGGCGTTCAAATAGTCGAACGCATTTTGATTTCTGTTGAAGTGGAAAAGAAGGTAAGGTTCAGCCGTGTTCGTGCTGTCGTGTAGCCGTTTTCAGTTCCATGAGTTCGACGGCAAAACACCGCTGACCACATTTGACTAAACAAGATGGCCGCCCCGTGTTCGACTATACGAACGGCGGCCACCCAGCATTCAACAACTTGCGGTTAACCACCAGCCTGGGAGGTAAATTGGCTGCACACTCCACTTTTGTGTGGTCCGCCTGTTCGGTAAGCCCCAATTACCGAACCATATAGGAAAAGGACATGAAAAAAAGTATTTTCACAGTCTGGGGACACAGTTTTAAAAGGGCACTGTCCCTAAAAGTCTCAATATGCCCATATAATGTTTTTTAAAGGGCCATACACCCCAGGGCCATTGTCATAAGGCAGGAGGCTGGTAATCAGGCTCCTCCAAAAGCCAGGGGCAAAGGGAAGTTTGTCACATAGGAAGCCAGTGACAAAGGGCAGTTTGTCACAACATGGTACCGGCAAACATTAAAAAGGACATCTTGGAGGGGAAAGATGTAAATTTGGTCTTGCTGCTCATTGCCTCCCAAGATGATTAAAAACAAAACATATGCATACGGTGACGTCTCTGTTGTGTTGAAATCCAGGGACTCCAGGCTAAACGTTAAACTGTCTATACCTGAATTTGTTTTGGCCTTCGGGATCTACATGAGGGAAGAGTTAGATCTTTACCTCCACAAGCTGGAGGACTTAGGGTACAAGTACGGTGGCACGTCTTTTTTCGACTACCACTCTGCTTTCTCCGCAAAGTAATCTGCATCACTATCCGAGTTAAATTATCAAGCTGACTGAAGCATACTGGATACTGAACTTTTTTGTAGACACTTTGCGGGCCTGAAGACACCAGCTTGTGCTATCTGTTCTGCTAACTCACACACGGCTAATTTATGCCCTAACTCCCCTGAAGTAAATACCTTCCACCCCACTATCAACCCGATACCCACAAGAAACCAGACAGGGTTCTTAAAGACAAGTTGGGACGCAATATAGTGTTTTGGGGAAAATCTCAAGTCTGCAACAATTTCAATGCTGGCACTTGCGGGTACAGCGCCTGCAGACTATACAAAAAAAATTATTTCAGGGCTCACTCTAAGACAGTGTGTCCAAATAAATTGTACCCTAAGCCTTACCTGTCGTCTCTCAATGTCTCTGCTACAAGAATTATTGGGTAATCACCCCTCACAACATCTTGTATATTTTTTGGTGTCTGGGTCCACAATAGGGTTTTACACGGGTATCATTTATATGCCAACGGGTATCCTTGAATGTAAAAAATTGCAGACGGCTCTGTCAGACGCTGACACCATTAATATACTGCTCCAGAAGGAAATAGATCAGGGGTTTTTACTAGGCCCATTCGACTCTCCTCCCTTTTCAGTATGGAGAACTAACCCTTTAGGTATGGTTACAAGTAAATCCTCTAACAGCGCTACGGAATCTGATGGCGCTATATAAATAATAAAATAATAAAAAGCAAAGGTTGATCGTTGACCTTAAGAAGAAAGAAGAAGAAAATGGCAACGAGATTATCTTCATATGACAGACAGAAAATAAGGGGGTAACCCTAAATAGTAGAAATTCAAAAGAAAGAGATTCTGTCCCTTTGATAAAAATCTAGAAGATACTTTATTAGTATTATACAAAAGACGTTCCTAAATAGACTGCCTCTCTTGATCTAATGTGATTCTCGTGGGTGTCCAAAATTAGACATGTCCAAAGGACCACCTATAGGTGCTGAGGGCGTATATAGAGGGAGAAAAGGGGATTGTGAGGAAACATTTAACAAAAATTGGTTATACTAGTGAGTGAGGATAAAGAAATATATGTACAGGTTCCAGAGTCTGCATACACTCTAGTAGTGGTAGGGTTTGGAGTAGAAAGGAGAGAGGTTATCTCCAAAACCCCACTAAAAGCAAATGGGCGAATTGCCTCAGTGTAGATGTTATCTAATAAGTGGCTAGTAGTAATAGCACAAAAGTGAAAATATTGGCATATTACAAAAATTGTTCTGCCAGAAATGTAATATTGATAATTGACCACTAGGGGTCACTATACCCATGGATTGCTTCAAGGCTGTTCACTTGATATATTCGCAAAGAAGTATCTGATGACTGTGTGAACAAAAATAGATACAGTCTATTCGTCAGAATGGTTAGCAAATAAAGTGAACAGAATGTAACCTTTTTGTCCGTCTAGCAGTATAAGCAATGTCTGCTAATACTGACAGGATGCAAAAGCCGAATTGCTACTATTGTCTGCTCTGTTTCTGCTATATCAAGAGGGGCTAGAGTGCACATAGAATCAAACAGTGCATTCATGCATACCTCTTCGTGAGAGCAGTATTATAGATCTATTCAGTGCACTTATAATGTCTGTAAAAACTGTATATCAAAAGAGTGTGTTTGATGCACTAGGTTCTCAGGGAGAGTTGATTTGCCGATATATAGCTGTTTCACTCCCATAAATGTTATATAGCACGCTGAGGGAAAGGCTTTGGCAATCTGTAGTTGTCAGATTTCACAAACAACTAATAGGTAGTATATTATAAGGCTAATATAATGACAGAGGAAGGAAATCCATGGAAAAGGAATAGTGCCTTCGTGGGCACTAGTTACAGGAAAGGAGTATGATAGTCACAGATAGTAGTATAGAAAGAAATAAAGAATATCATATCTACTGAGGCATCGTCTGATTAGCGATTAGCAAATTACTGACATCGGTATGTTGATAACTATGCCGATATAGTCTGGTCACTATGTAAGTTCCCAGCTACATAAATCTTTTCCTATAAATGCTCTCAGATGGCTCAAGGTCGGCACAGGTAAGTTCTAAAGTGAGTAGATGCCAATACTCATTAATAAATAGTAGAGAGGAAAAAAGGATTTGAATAGCTGGTTGCAGCAGATCTCAGTGCTGCTTCTGGGTAATAGAGGGAAACAAACGGCAAGGTGCTTAGAGAGAAAATGTCGGAATAAACCCGACGCGCGTTTCGTCTTTTTTAGAGGCTCGTCAGGGGGAAATTAACTCCCTGCATAGTATGATTTAAATATCCCGCCCTCTTGTCTGATTGGTCAGATTTCGGCTGAGGATGAAGGATAGAAGTACGGTGACTTCAAGGTATCAAAAAAGAGAGAGGAGGTCCCTGTTACATTGTGGGTATATATCAACACAGGACCATCTGATAAGGATAAAGATGTATTAATGTCCTTAATGATTTATCATTACATCTAAATAATAAGTAATGCAAGTTAATGGGGAATAGTCAAGTATAATAACCAATGTCTTTTGATAGACATATATATCAGAGAACAATAACTAGTAGTCCCACAATAATGGGTATGGGTGTCATATATTAATATATACACAGATGTATATAAATAAATATAGATGTGTATATATGAGAAAATGTGTGTGTGTGTGTGTGTGTGTGTGTATATATATATATATATATATATATATATATATATATATATATATATATACACATGTGAATATGAAGCAAAGGATGAAGTAGTGGGTCAACTAACTTCATTGATGATTGTAATATAATGTCACGAATGGAAAGAACCATCAGAGACATAGATTATGTACATAATGTTATTCTGAATGACTAAGAGAGCATAGTATATACTAAAGTTACTCATGTATAAATGGAGTATAGTTGAATTCTTCATTCAGACCTAGGGAGGCTAAAGTTTTAAAGGTGAATATCCACTGAGATTCTTTTTGTAACAGAACTTTATTAAAGTTGCCTTTTCTGGGGTTGGGTAGTAATTTTTCAATCGCCTGAAAACGTAAGTTTTCAGGTTTGCCCTCGTGGAAATTGATAATGTGTCTTGCAACAGGGGTAGGGGAAATCATGTTGTTAACAGAGTTGATGTGCTGTAAGATCCTTCGTCTGAATTGTTGAAAAGTTTTGCCTATATATTGGACACCGCAGCTGCACGTGATTAAATAGATAAGTCGTGTGGTACTACAGTTCACCAGAGCATTAGTATCAACTTTGATTTGGGTCTGTGTAGATACGACCGTTTTTGAAGGTAAAACATATTGGCATGCCTTGCAATTGCCGCATTCGGCCGTTTCTTTCACAGAAGATAGCCAATTGGCTGGCGGTGAAGGGGCTGTCAAATGGCTATGAACTAATTGATCATAAAGATTGGTCAATCGGCGTGCTGTTAGCGATGGATGGTTTGGTAAGATTTTGTTTAGCACTGAGTTATGTAGGAGAATTGGCCAGTTCCTATATAGGATAGTGGTCATATTGTCCATGTGGTGCCTTAAGTTCTTGTGCTGGTCTCGAGGATTGGAGACTGGAGTGTCTATCTATACCACACACTCGGTGAAAGGCCTGTTTTAGGACCCGGTTGGGTATCCCAATTCCTTAAACCGTGACCTCAAAATCTTACATTCGTTGTAAAAAGTTTGGTCATGTGAGCAATTGCGTCTCGCTCTAAGGTATTGGCTGTAGGGAATGGAAGCCTTTAAACTATATGGATGGTGGCTCGTCCAGTGCAACAGGCTATTGGTAGATGTCTCCTTCCTGAACAATTCAGTTTGGATGGTCACCTCTCTGCTCCCCATGCTACAATTATTCCTAGTCTCAACTCGCTCATTCCATTGGAGGAATTTTCACTCCAATATGCGACTGTGGACAATGCCATACATGCTATTGTCAGCAGGTATCGGTGCATGGCTCAGCAAGACGGACATAGTAAACGCATTCAAGCTCTTCCCTATCTACCCTTCCCTGTGGCATCTACATGGTGTTAAGTGGCAGGAGTCCTACTATTTTTTCATGCGACTCACTTTTGGCTCAAAGAGCAGTCCTAGAATCTTTGATATGTTTGCTGAGACATTATGTTGGATGCTGCTTAACATCTCTAGATGTCCCACCATAATCCATTACCTTGAAGATTTTCTTGCCATAGAGAGTAATCTGCTTCCACCCTATATCCTTCAGGCTATATTACAATTATTTAAAAGGTTGGGTGTTCCTGTTTCACCTACCAAAACTGAAGGTCCCGATACTGTCATCAATTTTCTGGGACTCTGTTAATATGCAAGCCAGCCTCCCACCGGATAAGGTTGATCACATCCTCTCTGTTATTGACCAGTACCTGGTGGGGGGTTCTCTTAATAGAAAGGAGTTGCAATCATTATTGGGGTCACTTAATTTTGCAATGAAAATCATTCCGCAAAGGCGGGCATTCATATGCCGGTTACTCCACAATTTCGGTTAGATTCCACCGGCATCAAGCTAGACTCACATGCCACCGCTGATTTACGCATTCTTACAAAATTGGAACGGGAAAAGCTTTTTTTATTCCAGTTGTGACAGACCAGTCTTTGTCTATCTGGACGGATGCTGCGGCCACTTCCAGTTTTGCCGCAATTTTCGGCAACGACTGGATGTGGGGTAACTGGCCAGAGGAGATTAAAGAAATCCCTGAGTTCACTGACACCTCTGCTTTATTTGAACTTTACCCGATCGTGGCAGCAGCTGTTAAATGGGGCGCTTGCTGGTCGGGTAACATGGTACAAAGCTTTTCTGACAACATGGCAACTTGCCATATTGTTCATAAGGAACGTTCATCCTTACTGGCCAATTATGCGATTCATGAGGAATCTGACATGGCAAGCTGCTAAGAACAGCTTTTTCCTGACATGCACACATAATCCCGGGGTCCTGAACATCGCAGCTGATCATTTATCCTGATCTCAATTTCAGGAGTTCCAACCGGCACTACCAACAGCGGCCCGGAAACCTATGCTAGCACAACGGTGGCAGGACATGGTTATGGACTAGACAGTTTACTCACTCACGGGCGTCACCTCTCACAACTAGGTCTTTTTGTTAACACTAAGAAATCATAAGACAGAGCGTTTCATATTTACAACAGATTTTTGCGGGATTTTCACGTTATAGACATGTTCTCATTGGAGACTTTGATTGCGTTCATTTCCTTGTGCCACCTTCACCTAAAGCTATCTTTCAACACCATTAAATTATATCTTACTGGTATTCAACACCACATCCTCACCACTTGGCCTAATAAGCGACACTTCTTTTCATCTTACCAGGTAAAAGTCATATCAAAAGGTATGAAAGACTCCACCCCTACTCCCACACCTACTAGACTACCCATTCACGATCACCTGTTCCAGCCAGTGTCAGAGCTCCTAGATACCTCACCATTTGAAACACAGACAAACCACGTGATTAAAACGGCCATCTATTTAGCTTTTTACAGATTTCTTAGGCCCAGAGAATTCACCACCTCTAACACTAAATCCCCAAACTTCATTAAAAGGGCACAGTTAGTTAAATCACACGACCACTATCTACTGTTCTTAAATAATACCAAAACGGGTGGAAGGGGACAGACGGTAACAATCACGTATTACCCCACAAGCAATAAATGGTGCCCCGTGGAAGTCATCGATCACTAGTTTTCCTCCATTCAAAATGCACCACATCAACCACTTCTGGTTCTTCACGGCAATACCCTTACTACTAGCAGGTTCATGCTCTATGTAAGAATGTTATTCGTGCGGTTAGGCCTTAATCCAGCCAAATACTCAAGTCATTCATTCTGTATAGGAGTCCCTACCACAACATCCAAAAGGAATATTCCAGCACATATCATCAAAAGGTTAGGGCGATGGAAATCCGCGGCGTACACCAGATACATACCTCAACAAGTACAAGAGATACGCCTAGCATTCAGGAGTATGATTATGTGATATACTTATGTTGTATTGTAGGCTGAATAACCTTGTTATATCTTTTTGCCCTCTTTTATTTCAGGCTTCCCGCATAGTCAGTTCCGGCACACCACAACTGACTTTGCCCATTCCCCTGTATGTTTTATGTTACTCAATCTACGGCTTTTGAGGCCCTGAACACAAATGGAAGGCTGGGCCTAAAGTTGTGGGAGGGGCCTGGTTCCCTTCTTAAGGTCTGGTGATTCGATCCACCCACCCCTCCTTTTAATTATCTTTATATAAGGTAATACAGCTTTTGAGGCCCTGAACACAAATACATATTGTGATCCTTGTTTGCAGGTAGCACGGTCCTCTAGGGCAAAAACATGCACAGTCCTTGTAATTGCATATACTCAGGCACTTTATTTGTAAATCCACAAAGGATACAGCAGTAAATAAAAAACAAAAGTAACAGAAAACCCTATAAACAAAAACCTAGCTCGGTCTGAGCACTAACTCACTTTGAACGTCCCTCTCTATCAGGGTTAAACTAACAAAACATATGGCACCAACCTTATTAGTTAGCAACACTCTGCTAGCTAGCCTGTTGCTTCCTTTCTGCACTCCCAGTGCTCCAAGCCAGCCTTGGCCTGACTGCTTAGCTTTCTGCACTCCCAGTGCTCCAAGCCAGCCTTGCCCTGACTGCTTTCCTTTCTGCACTCCAAGTGCTTAGTCTCCTTGACTCTATCTGGAGAGAATAGCCTCTCTCTCCTACCTGCTTCCTGGGAGGAAGCCAGCAATCCCTCTCCTTTTCCTGCCTAGCCGGGAGGAGTTTATTCCAATTGCAACAGCTCATTAACTGCAGCTGAGCAGTGGGTTGGAGACGGTCCAAAAAACCCTGGCCTGGATCTATGTCTCCCCAGAAAACCACTAAACTGTGGAGTGGAGCACTGGCCCACCCTTCTCTCCAAATGCTCCACCCCAGGGGCCCATAACTAAACAGAGCTTTGTGTTGTGCAACACACAAACTACACGTACTTCCCCTGGGGTTAAAAGGCCTATCTGCCTTCACTTTATCACATATCCTCCTCCCCAGCTCAGACCCATCGGGTCGAGCGGCCTTAGAACACAAACCGTAAACATTTATAACACCTAGGGCTGTACCAGTCCTGACTTGCTCCTCAGTTACAGGACGTGGCCTATTGCAGATGGCTGCTACCTTGCTCGCTTGTATTTTAAGGAGCCCCCACCCAAGTGGATAACCCAAATAGTTATCAAATCCCAGATAACACGTAGCAGTGTTATCGGTCAAACCGGCAGCCTTTACCTTATTCACAACTAACCGGACCTTCATCAGGTGTGTTACGCAGTCAACTTTGTGAAACACCACATCAAGGTAGGCAGCTGCATACACTGGCAGAAACAGAACACTTTTCATCAAAGTAACCTCACTCCCTGAATCTGTCAGTGCTTGTGCACTCTTCCCTACCACCATCACCACTTTTAGCTGTGCTGTAACACCACCACCAGTCACCACACCCATCTTTAAGCAAGTCAATACAATCCTATACAGAGCCCTTATTACTATGTCACATTGTATTGTCTCTTCACTCTCAGGACAGCTATATGTAATATGTCCATGCATGCGGCAGTTGAAGCAGTTTTTCTCAGTCTGGTCTCGTAGCCAAAATAGGACTTTTAGGCACGTTCTACCATCATAGGTATATTGTCCCAGACTTTGTCCTTGCTTTCCAGTTTCCCCGCTTATCTGGTTGCTAGCGGATCTAGGCTGAGGATCAGTACTGTGTGGCTCCTTAGTAGCCAAGTTCCTCTGAATCATCATCTGCTTCCACATCCATAGCAGCTTCTGATTTGATAATCTCTCAACGTTAGAGTAACTTTCAAAAGCAAACTTTGCAAAGGCTTGGCGTGTAGCTATACGTCCAATTCCTTCATGAGCTGAATTTTCCAGGTGCTCAACCTCTTCAAGACCTGGTTCTGTCACCAGCTCATCCTTCACTGGAACAAGTCCCTCCGCGAAGGGCTCCACAACATCCTCCATCTGTTCTGCGAATCCCTGGGAACCTGCCTTGCTCCCTATGGGGTTGTCCAGAGACGCAGTCATGGCCTCTCGCTGGGTCATTACAGCCCTGGTATCAAACAGCCGGTCAGGCATTCCGAGTCCCGCCTTTAATTCCATGACTGTGTTCCCAGAATCTGGCAGCTGTTCCCGGTAGTCAGTGCGCCCAGGCTTTGTAGCAGTAGTCTTTGCCAGCAGATCTAGTTCTACGGCTCCCGGACAATCATTCAAATTCTTTGTAACAATACCAGGTGTCTCTGCTACTAAACAGCGCACCACATTGTTATACTCAACTGGAGTGCTTTGCTTCTCTTCATTTTGCTCAGCTCCTTTGCTGTTGTCTTCTCTGACTCCCCAAGTCAGTCTGCTTTTCATGACTTTAACTTGTTCACTTGGGTGAACATCAGCGGCTTCTGCTTCACTTTTTATTACACAAACCGGCTTGACACTGCTGGCCTCAGCCACAGTCTTTTTTTCTCCTTTCTGATTCTTCTGACCTTTCTTACTTTGGCGCATGTCATCAGTGTCGCCATCACTGCCTCTTGGCAATTCCGCTTTTTCCTTTAGCTTTGCTGGACTCTTTACTAACTTTTTTTCTTTTTGTTCCTTTGAGGATCCAGCTGGATTTTCACCCTCTTCCATTTTATCACTTCTTTCAGGCTCAATTTCATCCTTCTTGCCTTTTAATTCCTGTTCTTTCTCTCCTGCGTGTTTCTCAACAGCACGCTTTGCTGCCTCCATGCTTTTCAGCTTGCTGAAGACTTCTTCTACTGCCTCTGTCATCCCATGCAGGATGTCAGTAGCTTGGTTACTGGGTCCCTTGTCCCCACGCTCCCTGCAGGGGGCAATCTGCAAAACCTCAGTAAGGGCAGCTCTATGCTCCTGCTGAGCGTCCCTCAGGTTCTTAACCTGTGCAGCCAGGAAACTGTTTGTGCCTTGTTGTTTAGCAGTTGCCTGTACCACAGCTCTCAGCAGGTCCTCCATTATAGCACCAAGCAGGTAACAGTCTTAAAGGTGCAGTGCTACTTATTTGATTAGCAGGTCTGCCAAAATAAAAGTCCTCAAGCAGACTACCGAATGACTGGCACACCCACAGACCCTCAATGTGCTACTGTGCCCGCATTCTCCACCATATTGTGATCCTTGTTTGCAGGTAGCACAGTCCTCTAGGGCAAAAACATGCACAGTCCTTGTAATTGCAAATACTCCAGGCACTTTAAAATAAGTGTATATATGGTGAAAAAAACAATATAAGACAAAGTGCTACAATCACCAGCAATGTGGGTCACTCCACCTCACATAAATAAATGGTTAAAACAGTAAAAAATGGTGAGAGCACAGAGAAACAATAATTACCCTTATATTCAATATAAAACCTGTAAAAACACAATGGGAAAAACAGGCATAGGGTAATAACGTACAAATAATATATGAATGAGTAAATACTTGAATAAACTCACATATTCATGAGCCACTTAATATGGAAGCTGGCTCAGACTAGGAACATTGAATGGATTAGTGAGGTGGTCGTTGTAATCCAACTGCTTAATTGCTTGCTCCTTCTTGCTTTACAAAATCCAGGATGCAGGATCTTTAATGAAAACCTTTATTCGGTATAGCAGCAAAAAAAGACAGCAGCAGTAAAAATTTAAATTCAGCAATTCCACCTCTGCACACTAACGCGTTTCAGCCAAAGCCTTTATCAAAGTGTGAGTCCATTCAGTCAGTTCCATTTTTAAATAGGCAAATTTTCGCGCCTTTTTTCGGAAATAAGCTCCTCCCCCCTTTTTTTTTTTTTTTGTTGTTGCAACTTTATTGGGCATCCTAGCATCCTTAACGATCTCAATTTACTTCCATGTTCATTGAAGAAAAGGAACAGCGAACTAGTCCATTCACTTAAACAGTCTTTCATGTTGCAATAATCAGAGTCCTATTGGCAACATACTTCATACATATTGTCAATAACATTAAAACAAATATTATAGTCAGATATTCTTATTGCAATACGTAGAATATTAGCAACAGTTAAACTCTCTCTTTCTCAAAAAAAGGATTAAAAAAGGTAAAAGAGAGGCAAAAGAAGAGGGAATAAATTTAAAAGGGAAATAAAAGATCAAAATAGAAAAATCTTCTTATTCACATTTAAAGGTATATCGGGAGAATGCATCATACTTAAAATACACTTATTATAATCAATATTTATAAAATATTAATCAGTATTACTAAAATTAGAATTAAAAAATATCTTATTAATATAAAACAACCTAAAATAATCTCCAATAGATTTAATAAATAATTATAGTTAAATATAAGTATTAATTTCAAAATCTACGTTTAATCCCCCCGGTGTAAGTGTATCCAAATTAAAAATCCATTTCATCTCATTTTTGCTTAAAAGATTATCCTTATCACCCCCTCTCCAGTGTATTTTAATATGATCTATTGCAAAAAAATCCAGGCCTGCTGGGTCTCCATCATGATATTCCAAAAAATGTTTAGATAAACAATGGTTAGGGAATCTTCTCCTGATGTTGTATATATGCTCCCTAATTCGTATTTTTAATGAACGAGACGTTTTCCCTACATATTGTAACCCGCAGGGACATGTTATCATATAAACAACATCAGCAGTATTGCATGTGATAAAGTGTTTAATTTCATATTCTGTTTTAGTATTAAAAGAAATGAATTTAAAAATTCTTCTATTTTTCCCAGCTCTTACTTTACACCCTCTACAATTTCCACAATAGAAGAATCCTTTCTGTTCCTTTAAAAAGTTATTGGAACATTCTTTCTTTTCTTTCTCTTGGAAGCTGCTAGTTAAAATTTGCTTAAAATTTCTAGCGCCTCTAAAAATTAATTTAGCTTTTTCTCCTATTAGTGGGCGTAACTCATCATCTAACTTTAAAACATGCCAATTTTTATCAATAATTTTACGTAAAGTGCGGTTGTTAGAATTAAAATTAAAAATTAATGGGATAGTTTCTAGTCCTTCTTTTTTAGCTTGCTTATCTTTATATTTCAAAATTTCTAAACGGTCTTCCTCTTTTACCTGTTTATAGGCTTTTTCTAGAATATTTTTATCATATCCCTTTTCTAAAAATTGTTTTTCTAAAATTTTAACCTGATCGTTAAAATCCCGTTCATCTGTACAATTTCTCTTCAACCTTAAAAATTGTCCTTTTGGTATGTTTGATAACCATGGTTTAAAATGGCAGCTGGAAAAATCAATAAAACTATTAACATCTACAGATTTAAAATATGTCCGACTCTTAATTACACCATTATCTATAAAAATATCTAAATCTAAAAAGTTAATATTTGAGGGGCTAATGACATGGGTCAGCTTAATATTCCACATATTATTGTTAAGAGAATCAATAAAATCTAGTAAAGATTTGGAACTGCCTCTCCATATAATAAAAATATCATGTATATATCTTTTATAGAGGACCAGACTTGCCCCTATGTCCAACCTAGAAAAAACATATTTTTCTTCCCAAAATGACATAAAAAGGTTGGCATAACTCGGGGCAAATCTGGTCCCCATGGCAGTTCCCTTGGTTTGAAGGTAAAAGTCATTTTCAAACCAAAAAAAATTGTTTTTAAGAATCATATTAAGAATCATATTGATCCCCTGCACAATAAAATCGATTTGTGTTTCTATAAAATTACCAGATTTATTTAAAAAATGTCTAGTAGCCTCACACCCTACCCCATGTTCAATATTAGTGTAGAGGCTACTGACATCACAAGTAGCCATTATAAAGGAATCTTCCCATTTAAAATTATTTAAAATTTGTAAAAGGCTAATAGTATCTTTTAGATATGCCGGACATTTGGGGACTAAGTCTTGTAAAAAATTATCTATATACTGGGAGAGCGGTGATAAGAGAGATCCAATTCCAGATACAATTGGTCTCCCTGGTGGATTAACAGGATCTTTATGCATCTTAGGTAAAACATAGATCACCGGAATTCTAGGGAATTTGACGTCTAAAAACTCGTATTCCTTCTTAGTTAAAATACCCTCATTAAAACCTTTATCTAAAAAATGTTTATAAGTGGTTTTAATTTTTTCTAAAGGATTATTGCCGAGTTTAATATAGGTGTCCGAATCTTCCAATTGTTTATGAATTTCCTTTAGATAATCTTTTTTCCAGATCACTACCCCTCCCCCTTTATCCGCAGGTTTTACCACTATTGTTTTGTCCTTCTTGATATCTTGAAGGGCCATGACTTCCTTTCTAGTTAAATTATCTGGCTTATTTCCTCTCGTTTTAATTTCTCTTAAATCTTTGAGGCATAATTTTTCGAAAATTTTCATATGGTCAGTTTTAAGATGGCTAGGATAAAACTTAGATTTTTTCTTAAAATCTGTGTGTTTAAAAAGATTGTCATCTAGTTTATCATTTTTTTCTTTATTCCCCTCAAATTTATTAAAAAACTTCTTCAAACATAATTTTCTAAAAAAACGATGAATATCTAAAAACGTTTCAAATTTATCTATTTCACACGCAGGGGCATTTTTAAAGCCCTTGCCTAAAACTTGTTCATGAATCGGTGTCAAACATTTATCAGATAAATTAAAAATCCTTATTTTCTGTTCATTCTTTATGAGTGCTATCTCCTCAATATCCTTTCCTCTTTTCTCCTTTTGTTTATTTTTTTGAATTCTGGTACCTCCTCTTCTATTTCTCTTATCCTTTTTACTGGGGTCTGTATTTTCTTCCTTCTGTCTGAAAGTCTTGACAGGAGAGGCAGTTCCAAATCTTTACTAGATTTTATTGATTCTCTTAACAATAATATGTGGAATATTAAGCTGACCCATGTCATTAGCCCCTCAAATATTAACTTTTTAGATTTAGATATTTTTATAGATAATGGTGTAATTAAGAGTCGGACATATTTTAAATCTGTAGATGTTAATAGTTTTATTGATTTTTCCAGCTGCCATTTTAAACCATGGTTATCAAACATACCAAAAGGACAATTTTTAAGGTTGAAGAGAAATTGTACAGATGAACGGGATTTTAACGATCAGGTTAAAATTTTAGAAAAACAATTTTTAGAAAAGGGATATGATAAAAATATTCTAGAAAAAGCCTATAAACAGGTAAAAGAGGAAGACCGTTTAGAAATTTTGAAATATAAAGATAAGCAAGCTAAAAAAGAAGGACTAGAAACTATCCCATTAATTTTTAATTTTAATTCTAACAACCGCACTTTACGTAAAATTATTGATAAAAATTGGCATGTTTTAAAGTTAGATGATGAGTTACGCCCACTAATAGGAGAAAAAGCTAAATTAATTTTTAGAGGAGCTAGAAATTTTAAGCAAATTTTAACTAGCAGCTTCCAAGAGAAAGAAAAGAAAGAATGTTCCAATAACTTTTTAAAGGAACAGAAAGGATTCTTCTATTGTGGAAATTGTAGAGGGTGTAAAGTAAGAGCTGGGAAAAATAGAAGAATTTTTAAATTCATTTCTTTTAATACTAAAACAGAATATGAAATTAAACACTTTATCACATGCAATACTGCTGATGTTGTTTATATGATAACATGTCCCTGCGGGTTACAATATGTAGGGAAAACGTCTCGTTCATTAAAAATACGAATTAGGGAGCATATATACAACATCAGGAGAAGATTCCCTAACCATTGTTTATCTAAACATTTTTTGGAATATCATGATGGAGACCCAGCAGGCCTGGATTTTTTTGCAATAGATCATATTAAAATACACTGGAGAGGGGGTGATAAGGATAATCTTTTAAGCAAAAATGAGATGAAATGGATTTTTAATTTGGATACACTTACACCGGGGGGATTAAACGTAGATTTTGAAATTAATACTTATATTTAACTATAATTATTTATTAAATCTATTGGAGATTATTTTAGGTTGTTTTATATTAATAAGATATTTTTTAATTCTAATTTTAGTAATACTGATTAATATTTTATAAATATTGATTATAATAAGTGTATTTTAAGTATGATGCATTCTCCCGATATACCTTTAAATGTGAATAAGAAGATTTTTCTATTTTGATCTTTTATTTCCCTTTTAAATTTATTCCCTCTTCTTTTGCCTCTCTTTTACCTTTTTAAATCCTTTTTTTGAGAAAGAGAGAGTTTAACTGTTGCTAATATTCTACGTATTGCAATAAGAATATCTGACTATAATATTTGTTTTAATGTTATTGACAATATGTATGAAGTATGTTGCCAATAGGACTCTGATTATTGCAACATGAAAGACTGTTTAAGTGAATGGACTAGTTCACTGTTCCTTTTCTTCAATGAACATGGAAGTAAATTGAGATCGTTAAGGATGCTAGGATGCCCAATAAAGTTGCAACACAAAAAAAAAAAAAAAAGGGGGAGGAGCTTATTTCCGAAAAAAGGCGCGAAAATTTGCCTATTTAAAAATGGAACTGACTGAATGGACTCACACTTTGATAAAGGCTTTGGCTGAAACGCGTTAGTGTGCAGAGGTGGAATTGCTGAATTTTAATTTTTACTGCTGCTGTCTTTTTTTTGCTGCTATACCGAATAAAGGTTTTCATTAAAGATCCTGCATCCTGGATTTTGTAAAGCAAGAAGGAGCAAGCAATTAAGCAGTTGGATTACAACAACCACCTCACTAATCCATTCAATGTTCCTAGTCTGAGCCAGCTTCCATATTAAGTGGCTCATGAATATGTGAGTTTATTCAAGTATTTACTCATTCATATATTATTTGTACGTTATTACCCTATGCCTGTTTTTCCCATTGTGTTTTTACAGGTTTTACATTAGAGAACGTGTCTCGTTTCTCCTCCAACAGCTGCTGTACCTCGATGCGCTCCTGTGGGCTCAGCCGGTCTCCCAGTGTGACTTCCCCTAAATCCCCAGACAACTGCCCATCTTCCAGCAGATCTGGGAGTGGTAAGCTGTCAAACTCATCAGAATTGGGCGCACATATGGCGTTTACCTCCTCGGAGCGCTCTTGGTAGGGCTTCATCATGTTCACATGGAGCATGCGTCGCCCTCCTGTCCCTGTGCAGGGGCCAATTATATAGGTGGTGTCACATCTTTGTTCCACCACCCTATAAGGTCCCTGCCAGGCGGCCTGTAGCTTGTCATGTCGGACAGGCTTTAAAATTAGCACTTTCTGTCCGACCTGAAAGCTACGGTCCCTGGCTCCCCGGTCATACCATGTGCGCTGGCGGGTCTGTGCTGCCTGAAGGTTTTCCCTTACCGTCCTAGTTAAGGCTTCCAGGCGGTCTCGGAGGGCCAACACATATGGTATGATGGGAGTGCCATCTGCGCTCCGATCTCCCTCCCAATGCTCTCTTATAAGATCTAAGGGGCCTCTGACCCTCCTCCCAAACAGCAGTTCAAACGGGGAGAACCCCGTGGATTCCTGCGGCACCTCCCGGTAAGCGAATAGGAGATGCGGCAGGAACCGCTCCCAGTCCTTGTGGGTCTCTGCGAAGGTTCGGAGCATTTGTTTCAATGTGCCATTGAACCGTTCGCAGAGCCGATTAGTCTGGGGGTGGTAAGGGGCACTGATAATAGGCTTAATGCCACAGATCCTCCAGAGGTGTTGGGTGAATTCTGCGGTAAATTGGGTACCCTGATCCGAGATAATCTCCCTGGGTAATCCCAACCGGGAGAATATCTGCATGAGGGCATCCGCGACCGTTTCAGCATGAATGTTGGTCAGAGCCACTGCCTCTGGATATCTGGTAGCATAGTCTACTACCGTTAAAATACAGGGCTAGCTTTCTTGAGGGGACCTATCAAGTCTACCGCTATTCTGCTAAAAGGTTCCTCAATTATTGGCAAGGGGTGTAGTTTCGCCTTCCTCCGGTCTCCCCTTTTCCCTACCCTCTGGCAGGTATCGCAGGTGGTGCAATACCTGCGCACTTCCTGGCTGATCCTTGGCCAGAAGAAACTTTGGGTCAGTCGGTACCTAGTGCGGCTGACCCCTAGATGTCCGGATAGCGGGATATCGTGCGCTATCCGGAGTAGCTCTGCTCGGTACCGCTGCGGCACCACTAGTTGCCTCATCACTATTGGGTCTGACCCCTCAATCTGCTTGTCTGTCTCCCTATACAAAAGCTGTTTGTCCCAGACAAATCTCTCCCCCTCTCCCAAAGGAGGGTCTGCTGTCACCTTGTCCCTGTATACCTGCAAGGTGGGGTCAGTCACTACCTCTGCTGCAAATTCGTTAGGAGGGGCCCAGGGGACACAGTCAAGGGAAGGGGAAGGGGAAGGGTCTCTTACCTGAACCTCCGGAGGTGTGTTGTAGTCCTGGGTGCGGGCCTGTTGACGGGTGACCACAGGGTGAGCTTCCCCTGTGGTGGACGTCTGGGGCTCAAAAGCAGATGTGAGCCTCCCCAGATCGTTCCCCAATAAAACCTCCGCCGGTAACGGCGGCATCAACCCCACCTCCACATGTCCTTCCCCCGCTCCCCAATGTAAATGTACCCTTGCTGTAGGTAGCCGGTACACTGCTCCCCCGGCTACCCTGACGGCCACAGTTTTACTCAGTCTCGCTTGATCCGACACCAGGTGACTCTTTACCAAGGTGATAGTAGCCCCCGAATCAAGTAGTCCCTGTACTGCTTTACCTTCCAGGTATACGGTCTGCCTGTGGTGCTGTCTGTTATCCGCATTGGCCTGAACTGGATCCGCCTCGTGCAGTACTTCCCACTGTTCCACGGTTGTTATGGGAACTGCTGAACCATATGGTGTGGCCACTATATCCTGGTAGTGGTGGGCTGCGGCTGCTCTTGGCGGTGGTGGTGGGCCGGGGCGAATCCAGGTTGAACGATCCCTCAGCTGGGGACATTCCCTTTTATAATGTCCCCACTTCTGGCAGTGATGACAGGGGCCGGAGGCGGGCTGGCGAAAACGTGGCTGTGCAGCGGGTGGTGGTGGTGGCAGTTGCCTGGGTGGAGCTGGGTTGTAGCTGTTTCCCCCAAAAGTTTTAAAACTGGTTTTTGGGGCTGCAGGTTTCTGCTGCCTGCGTGCATCCAAGTACTCATCTGCCTTCCTGGCAGCTTCGGTAAGGGAGGTAGGGTTTCTGTCCCTCACCCATTCCTGGACATCGCTGGTTACCCCCTCATAAAGTTGCTCCAGCAACACCATTTGTAACAAGTCCTCCATGGACCGAGCCTTATTGGACTGTACCTACCCCAGAGCGGCCCGATGCAACTTGCAAGCCCATTCCACATGAGAGTCCTTATCATTTCTCTTTAGGTCTCTAAACCGCCGCCGATATGCCTCTGGTGTGATTGCATATAGGGCCAGGATCACTTCTTTTACCCTGCGGTAATTCCGAATCTCCTCATCAGGTACAGTTCTATAGGCTTCAGCCGCCTTCCCTGTGAGCTTCCCTGCTAAAATAGGCACCCACTCGTCTGGGCTAATACTATGCAATGCACACAGCCTTTCAAAGTCTTGGAGAAAAGCATCTATATCTTCCTCTGCTTCTATATACGTTTTAAAGGCTTGGTAAGGAATTTTTGTCTTACCCTGTGTGATGGTAGTTGTGGTAGCATTCCTCTCTAGCTGTTGTAGTGGCCTTTGACGCAGTATAAACTCCTGTACCTCTGTCATTGTCCTGGATATAATATCTGTTGTTGGATTCTCTCCATAAAAGGACAGCCTGAACTGCACTTCTCTCCGGAACTCTTCTTTTTCAGCTCCCTCTGCTGCACTCTGCTGCTCAGGGATTACCCTGACCTCCTGCTGGTATTCAGCCATCACTTCTGCAATGAGGATTGCTTTCTTTTTGTTGCTGGCTGCAATACCTTTCGCTTCCAGGAGGTCTTTTAGCGTGGATCTTTTAAGCTTGGCATAATCACTCTCCATCCGTATTCCATTAGTACTTGTTCCCTTGTGAGTCTGGATCCCACCGCTGCCACCAATGTAGCGGAGATGCAATATTCCCCAGGTTATCTCCACTTATAATCCAAGTGAGGCTCAGGAACAAGTAAATAATAAATCCATAGGCAAAGTTTCCAGTAGGTAAAACAGCAGCAATATCCCCACAGCAATCCCAATAACTGGACGACACACAGTTTCAGGAGCAGAACTGACAAGCCTTTAATCACAGTCTCCTTATAAAGCATGCTCCCATGCAAGGGAGGGATTTACAGTAATTATTACAGTAGCCAATCCTGTCCTGGTAACCTCCCACCCATCCCCTCCCCTCAGCTAGCATCATAACCCTCATCTCATATACATCCAGCAGCTCCTGATCTGCGACCAACACATATCCAAAAATCACCCAGATCAGACTGGGGTTCGAAAAAAGTATGAGGAATAAAGTGACCACCGCACAGAGATACGGTAATCCGTTCCATGTGAATGGGCCCGGTCCTTACAAGGGAATAAAATACACTTAAAACCTCTGAAGTAGAGTAAGAAGGCTGGGATCCCCTGCTCGGGTATTTATCTACCGTTCAGGGGCCGCTCGTGCCTGGAACCTAATCTAACCAGGCACCAGTGTTCTCGGCGTCCGGCCTTTAGTTCCAGACACCGCACGCAAAACACCTGTTCGAGTTTAAATGCCGCCACGCGGCATCTCACAATAAGCTTTTGTCCAATGCATGCCACCCCTATAAACAAAAGGGACTGCTACTTCAGTCACACCCTGCTCGCAACAATGTTGCAACGGGTAATTGAGGACACACTTCACACTCACGGGAGGTCTGGTTGTTCGGTATTTTCATTCGAATAAACTAAGGGAATGAAACTACCGAACAATCAGAAGAATACAAGGCTTTTAAAACACATAGAAACTTAGCAGATCACACGAATGCAATTATTTCAAGGACATTTGCAGGACAGCCCAGTGCCATCCGCTACAATCGGTAAGCTCAACTTTGCGTGTCGGGTCGTTCCCATGGGGCTGATATTCAGCCGGATCCTTGCCAGGGCTACGGCAGGGCTACGGCAGGGGCGTGGATGCCGCACCATTTTGTGCGGGTGTCCTCGTTCATGAGGGCTGACCTAGGAGTTTGGGACACATTCCTGGAGCATTTCAATGGCACAGTGTTCTTCAGGCATCCGAACAGTGTCAGCAGCCGAACTGGAGCCGTATACGGATGCCTCGGGTAGCATGGGATTCGGGGCATACTTTGGGGGGGACGGTGGTGCGCGGCACCCTGGCCGGCTGCTTGGTTGGGGAGTCCGCTGGTGCAGTACCTGGCTTTTCTGGAACTGTTCCTGTTGGTGGTCGCCTTGTTGCTTTGGGGTACACTCCTGAGTGATAGAAAGGTGGTCTTCTACACGGACAATATGGCGGTGGTTCATACAGTTAATAACATATCGGCTGCCTCGATGCCACTGGTGCATCTGCTGTGGAAGTTTGTATTGCTCTGCATGTCCCTCAATGTGGTGTTTTGCATGCGACATGTGCCAGGGTATTTGAACGTAGTGGCTGATGCCCAGGGCACGGGAGACCGGGGAAGAGTGCCCGGCGGAGAGGTGGCGGCTCGGGACATCCTGCTCGGGGGACTGCTGAGGGCATCATTGGCCCCGGCTACCTGGACGGCATATTGTAAGGTTTGGGATGCATGGGAGCGGTCGCAGGAGGGTTTGGATAGGGTTGTGGCAGGTGGCACTGAGCTGAATGTGTTGCTTTGGTACACATTTCGACTGCTTAGCTCCTCCCCGGTGGTAGCGGATAGGCACATGCCTGCACTGGCGTTCTGGTTTAAATTGCGCGGGTGGGTAGACTTTACTAAGCACTTTGTGATAAGCAAAAGTTTACAGAAAGGCAGCATGACCCGGGACGCCAGGAGGCCGGTTTCCATTGCGCTCCTGTAAAAGTTGGTGGGTTCCCTCAGGGACATCTGCATCAAAGCTTACAAAACAGGGTTATTCGAAGTGGCCTCTTTGCTGGCCTTCTTCGGTGCTTTCCAGATTTCCAGCTGGTCAGCGCTAACAGGGCGAGCCAAGGGGGGATATTGCTCTCGGATGTTCGGATGGAGCTCGCGCGGGTGGTGATCTACCTTGCCCGGTCTAAGACTGACGTAAAGGGAAAGGGTGTCGAAGTAGTGCTACATGCATTTCCAGGATCCCCCTTGTGCCCGGTAGCTAGTACTTCTCGATCCTTTTCTCAGCAGTCAACGAATGTCGGTTCATTCTTGGTACACATTGATGGTTCCTCGCTCTTCCGTTTCCAGTTCCTCAGGGTCTTTTGGATGGGGCTTAGCAGGCTGTTCGGGACACACTCGTTTAGGATAGAGGCTGCGACAGAGGCTACATGGGTGGGCCTGGGGGATGAGCTTGTTAAAAAGATCGGTAGGTGAGAAGCGGTCCAGTTCCGGTCTTAGGTTCGCCTTGACAAACTGGTGTGAGAGCTGGCTTGGGGGTTCAGCTTGTGGGATGGTGCCCATGCTGACATGTTTCTCTTGTTCTGGTAGGTCAAGTGGCTTGGATCGTGGGCCATTCTGGGCCAAAAGGAGAACTACAGCTCGTTTTCAAGGACAGCAGCTGGGCTTCCCTGAGGATCAGATGAGACTGCTCTGGTTTGGCTACGGGTGGCAAGAGGTTTGCAGTCCGGTGTTCAGGATGATGGCGGGGGCGGTAGAAGACCAGATAGATGACCTCAGGCTTATCCCGCAGCGTCTCTTGGTTAAGCGGATGAAGCAGGATATTAACCGGATTAGGGCGAGGGTCCCTGGGGTACAGCTGGTCTGGTCAGAAGTTGTTCCCCGGCATGCTTGGGACCCATCAGCTGTTGGTCGCTGCCAGGCTAAGGGTTGATGGCTAGCTTTGTCAGGAAGGTAGGGGGAGTGGTGGTCCGGCACAAGGAGCTGGAAGAGGTGTTAGCTGGCTATTTCTCGCCCAATGGGGTCCATCTCTCAGATGTGGGGCAGGACCTGTTTAATTTAGGGTTGCAGGAAGGCTTGGCCCGGGCATTATTTCTGCAGGGTGGTGGAGCTTAGGCAGCTTAAGGTTTCAAGGTCTGAGCTTGGGGTGGGGTAAGGAATATTAAGGATAATGGGCCTTAGTTAAGATAGGAGTAAGGTGAGTTAGTTGATTGGTTAAAAGGGGTACACATGTTTTGGTAGGTTTCGAGTCCGTTGGTGGCTCAGAACCTCGGTGGTGTAGGGGTATCTGGGTATACCCCTACCATGAAATTGATCAATGTTGGTACATTACATGTTATGTTATATTATATGGTTGTTATATATTGGAAATGTATTATGTGGTGGGTCA
>OW240912.1:151182047-151202797 GCA_933207985.1 Pelobates cultripes
TTACATTCTCTATAACACTGCTTTGATACATGTCCCCTATCTCCACTCCTCTATTTGGGAAGCACTGGGATAGTTCCCCTAGCAGAACGTTCCTTCTCTTCTGACACCCTCATGGCGGCTTCATGGCCGTCACATTGCAGAGAGAACGAAGGGGCACAAACTGTCATATTACTGTTACTCTCTCCATAATTAGTGCTTCATTCTGCTATTCTGGCATTCAATCGTGTCAGAGTTATAGCTTAGAGAGCTCCTGTGCTATACTGTATGGGGCAGTCCGCAGTTTGTCATTTAATTAAATTATATATATTTTAGTAAAAAATAGAGAAGACATGAGAATACCGAGAACAGGCTACGCTTAATAACTCGTCCTTCAGTTCGCCATGGCCCATGTCTCAGAAGATCCATTACAGGGAGGACCATGGACCCTTGTATATCCAGACAATCCCACCCACAAGAGGGATCAAGATCACAAATATTCTCTCTGAAAGATTCTCTGGGGTTGCTGTATGTCTCGTGCAGAGGGAGCAGATCTGGCTGCCCTTGTGGGTTGGATCAGTCTGATATACGACTACCTAAGGTGCTCTCTGTAATGGTACAAGTGATGTATGAGACCTGAATGTGGACCCACCAAAGAACAAGCTAACTGAGCTCCGGTCAATTCTTATCATTCTCATAAACTCTTGTTTATGGCTTATAATTAAATTCTAACTCCAAGAATCATAACAACTATAGCCCTGTGTAATGGTAATGATGCTAGGAGTACACAGGCCCAGTTCACCAGTAATGGGCAAACTGTTTTGCAATGATTTGCACTCTTACCAGGGTTCTGCCAGGCGCAGAGCTTCAGAAGCCAGGCGCCAATACCACTAGTCATTCAGTGACTGAGAATGTCAACTGAGCTCTCTCAGCCAAAGAATGACCCTCTGTGCATGGAATATGCACAGAATTCACATTATCTGGCACAGAACTCTCATTCCAGACTGGCTAACGACACTCATCTAAATATCTCTGTATGTACAGACTCCAAGCACCATGACCACTTGAAATCACTGAACTGGTCATGGTGATTGGTGGAACCCCTTAACATTTAGATTTCGATAGTTAGATTGTTTCCTAAGTTAATATTTTCAGAAAGGTAGCTCCCCTTTTATATATTTCCAGACACCTGTAATGAGTCTCTCCTAACCCCCGTACCACCTTATGTGTCTCCCCATACAGGGGGACTGCCTCCTACCCATAATCCACTCCTGTCTGATAGCAGAATGTATCTGGAGGTTCAGCCAATCTTAATGTTCCCTTTATTTATAATGACAATGCTGAGCATTTCCCATAAACTCAGCAGGTGTGTCTAGTTCAGCACTTGCCAATAGTTTAATTCAGTAAAAGTCAAACTGTTTCTTAAGCTACGTTCTCCAGTCATGTTTTTAAATGGATGGAGCTAGTGGTTGCCACTCGTTTAAACATAACAAATGTTCTCCCCGTGAAATCTGTAAAAGACATCAGATGTCGGGGATAGTACTATAACTGGGGCACATTGTCGCTGCTTTTCTCTAAATATTGTAGATTTAAGAATCAGAAAAACAAAAGCACAGAAAGAGTAGCTTCTCAAACAAAATATCTGGAAGGTCACGGGTTATTATAATACATGAAGTGTCTGTTTTAATAAAAGGTTATGTATTATGTAGTCTTTCTAACCTTGAACATTGAACATACTATCTGTCAACATTGTGATTTGACTGATGTCTTTCTTTTTAATTTTCAGAGTCTCCAAAGACTCAAGACTTTCTCCAACCTGTGATTTGCTCATCAGCTAGTGATAGTTTCTCCAAGGTTGACCTGAACTCTTCTACAAGTGACATCTCATTGGAAAGTACTGGTGGGTCATAGCAGTAATAACTGTTGCTTTTTCATTTTACAATCAGGTGGATATTTTAGAGACTTTAAAAGAGGAAATCATAACTTTGTGATCGGTTATTGCACATATTTTGAATATGAGATTGTAGACTTTATTGGGCATCAGATCACCGACATTATATAGCGTGAAAACATGGAGATTTAAATAAATAGTGCAGAGGAAGTCTGTGCCTTGTTAGTTTTACAGAAATATAAATGGGCCCCTTGCACATTTAACAATTAAATGACCACTACAGACACCCAGATCACATCAGCTCAATGAAGTGGTCTGGGTGCCAGGTCCCTTTAGTTTTAACCCTGTAGCTGAAAACATAGCAGTTTCAGAGAAGCTATGTTTCACTGAGGGTTAATCCAGCCTCTAGTGACTGTCTCACTGACAGCCGCTTGAGGCGCTTCCGCGATTCTCACTGTGAAAATCCCAGTGAGAAGACGCTGGACGTCCATAGGAAAGCATTGAGTAATGCTTTCCTATGGGCGGTTTGAATGCACGTGCGGCTTTTGCCGCACATGCGCATTCAGAGCTGAAGTCGGCAGGGGGTGGAGACTTCCCCAGTACAGACGGAGGCCGGCACTGGAGAAAGATAAGAGGCTGAAGGGGAAGGTAAGTGGCTGAAGCTCAGCAGGAAGGGGGCCCTAAAGGGTGGGGGGGGGGCTAGGGGGAACCTAATAACCCTATCTGGCAGTATAGTACTCCTTTAACTAAATACAGCATATTAAAGAAATACACCAGGCCCTATAACAACTACAGATATAGGATTCATGGTGCCAGGAGCATCCTTGTACCATCTCATTGTAAAATGTCAAACTTTTTTTTATATGGTGTGACAACTTACCTGCGTCCTGTAGGGAACCTGCAGCCATATCTGCTGCATTCAATGTTCTCCAAACAGAGAAGTCGGATGTCCCTATAAAATAAAGCATGGCCATTAATGGACCATGTTCATTGGCTAGAGGGAGCTCAGCTGCATGGCCCTACTTTGCTTAATCGGGCAATCTGCATTCTCTTGCCAGAGAAGACTGAATACACGGGATGTGGTCACAGGCACCTGGCGGGACCCTGGTAAGGAGTTAAACCAAACTTGGAGTATTCCTAGAAATGTCCATGAAAGACTGGAGTCGATACAATATTTACTGTAGATCTATCTCACTGACATCTATTGAAACTGGAAGGCATGTACATGGTGTCTTTCTGTGATGTCATCAAGCACGGGGGACTTCTAGCAGCTGGGATTTTTGTTGTTTACTCTGTATTTATCTTTTCTTTCAGTATTTTTATACTCCTTGATTTAAAGATGCTCTCTGGGTCTGTGTTATCTATCGTGGCATTACCTACTCTACTTAATGTAACTGTCTTATTTATTTATTGAGTGATACTGTCTGCTGACATTTGCAAATGTTGTATTTTTCTTGTTACTAATTCCCAGGATGTCCAGAGATCTCAGATGCTCCTACAAGTGACACCAGCTCACAGGCAGACAACGTAAAGCTGAGTGCTTTGCACAAACAACTGGACATTGAGCTGAAGGTGAAGCAGGGAGCAGAGAATCTGATCAAAGCTTATTCCAATGATCCTCCCAAAGTAAGTCTGATACATTGAAACTGAGTTTAATAAAAAATAATATTTTTTAAAATTGTTGATGGGGGAGGGGAAACTCCCAAAACGCTCTTACACCTTTTACATGACATGCCTTTTACACCCTCACAGGTAGGTGATGCAAATTACCAACTAGATTTCCCGAGATCTCTCACAGTGAAATAGTTGAAGGCTTTTCTCAATCACCCCTGAAGCACTTTTCTAAATTCTAAGTAGAAAGGATGCATGTTTTTTATTGTTTTATTTCTGATTTTAAAGATTATTCTTCCATAATGCGTGTCTATAATTCAGTCTGCCTGCAAGGAAGCACTGTAGTGTGCCTAGTGCCTTTCCCCCCAGATGCAAGCATTCCGCTGCTGTATTTTGAGCCATAAAGGCTCTCGTATACTGAAAGAGAAACAAAGTGAACTGGATTTATAGTCCCTGCATGTTATGTACAAGGATTGCCTGGAACTGAAATAATAATACTTTAATATCTGGGTAAAAATCATTGTTTGAGAACAAATCCTCGTCCACATGTATCCTGGGTTGTAAGTAGTTAATTTCCTAGAATGAGGTTAATTAATCCTATATTTCTCCAGACAGTTTAATCAGCTATCTGACTATTCTTATTACTGTTACAGAATGTCCACCATATTGCTGCTGTCCTGGAAAAACGTCAAGACAGCGAGAATAAAATAGCCAGGTTGCGCAGTCGAATCCAGTCACTTATAAAAGGTAAACGTTCTGTCCTCGTATGCAGTTTGAAAGAATATTAATGGGTAACAATGAACACGTATTTTTGTGAGTTTTAGTTTTTAGAGTTTGGCTGTGTGTCTGGGCCATGAGATATTTTGGGTGCCGACTGCTTTAATATATAGTGATACATAAGTCACCTGTGGAGGTACAGAGTTCATGGATGTGACTAAACTTTAAAGAAACAATCCGAGCACCATAACCACTACAGGTCATTATTGTTACGGTGCCAGTAGTGCCCTGGTGGCTGCTTTGTAAGAAGTCCTGAGAAGTTCCTGTTTAGGTAGTGGACGCATCTAATAATGGGGTGCCAGGGCAGGACTTGTACCATAACCACATCAACATCACAACAAGGAGGTATAAGAGATCTGTACGTATCCCATAAATGTCTACACTCCAAGGTTTTATGAGGAAATGTACAGCTGTATCTTCCAATTGCTTTGTCTTTGCATTTGCTCTTAGAAGTGGGAGGTAAAGCGAGTAATGAGAAGGTGCAAATATGTTTTATATTATTTTATAAATTAAATATCATAAAGTCTAGGCTTGGATATAGTGGTGTTTGCTAGATTCTCTGTTGCATTGAGTTTAGAATTATTGAAGTATTATTATTCACCGTGTATAATATACATTACTTACATTATATCTCAATCTTTACAGAACAACCATCGTTACCAGCTCCGGAGACGGATATTAATACTGCTGCCCCTTCGATGTTGGTGACGGACACACAGGAGCCAGAGCCGGCTGGGTATTCACTTTACATCTTTCTCATCAATGTTGTTAGGACCTGAATCCATCCCAGTTTACACCACCATACCTGCTGATTATCTATATGTCTGTTGTGGGGGTTAAATAATGTCCTGAATATAGCAGCATCATTGTCTAAGATATAATGAGTATAGTGATATGACAACTAGATAAACTATAATTTTCTTCCTTCTGATAGCGATTTTCAACTCTTCTCTATGAAACCAATTGTCCTACCGGATGTGGAACTTCACGTAGACGCTACTCCTGCTCCAAGTCAGACTTTTTTATATAGCATTCTGCCTGAGATTTCAATTTATATTGAGTTCCCGGATTTCCTGGCTCAGGTAAAGCTCTCCGATGTGCTGGTTGTTCTTTACCTCTAAACTTCATCAAAAAATGATCACGCTGTGTACAATAACCATTATAGCACAGTAATGTAGTTATGGTGCAATGATTCTGTGGATATTAGCCCACTTATTTTTTTGTTAGACCATTTAGGAACTTTTTGACAAATAAGGGCTTGGCTGGTCCACATGTCCCCTATGCCGACGTTGATGGTTGAACTCGGGCTAAATCTGGTTCTTGTAGTTCTTGTAACTCCCTGTCAATCATTAATATAACCTCCGATAGAGAAAACATAGCGAGAGAGTAGACATTAGACAATGCTTCTATTTCTCCTCCTTTGCCATTTCCTAAATCATTAAAGGTAAACAGAGAATCTCAGGGGAAATGCTTTTAGTGTGTTATTCAGTGGTATACATTGCAGATAGGTAACACAAAAAATCCTTTTATCATGTATGGTTTTCCTTTCTAGGATTTTGGAGAAGGCCACGAATATACCATCGATAGCAAAGAAATGATTACAAACCCAACACCAGACGTGCGGTATGATTACTTACCTGTGTTACAGGAGCCTTTTATTCTAAGTCTTTTTATTGTGGGGGTTGTTTAGGACAATTTAAATAAAATTTTTATTAAATTTCTGAACGTTTTCCTTTCTTGGCAGTATTCGTCTCCGGATTCCTCTCACCATGGAGGACTTCAAGCTCCGCTCTGTGCTCGGTAGAGGGAGCTTCGGGAAAGTAAGTTTAAGGTGGAATTCCAATTCTAGTTCGATATAACGGATGTCTTAACAGATGCAGCACAATAATTTGTTCGTTTTAATTTCAGGTTCTGCTGGCTAAATACAAGGACACAGGCAATATGTATGCCTTGAAAGTAATAAGAAAAGGAGACATAGAATCATCATCAATACTCGATTGGTCAGTAAATGAAGAACAATTAATGGTTTTTGGAAAGAAAAGGTCATGTTTTCTGTCTTTTGTTTGTCAACTGGTTTTGGAGATCGGGGGAAAATGACTTTTAACTTTTATTTTTCCTTTCCAGCCTTCTGATTGAGAAGCGGGTATTTCAAGCTGTGACCAACAGGCGTCACCCATTTCTAATTAACATGTTTGGCAGTTTCCACACTCAAGATCATGCCGTTTTTGTGATGGAATATGCTGCTGGGGGCGACCTAAAGACACACCTCAAGCGAGGTCCATTTCCAGAACCCAGAGCTGTGTGAGTATAAGCTGCAGGTCTAATCCAATGTTCAAAGATAGCTAGCTCTGTGGGTTTTAGATCGAGTGTAAACATGATTAGCCATTAACAAACATATTAAAAATGACTTCATACTGTATAATGTGATGTATATCCCATGGGCTGCTGTATATCTGCCTGCTGTATGTGTGCAATGCTGTATCAGTGCGGTTACATACACCGCTGTGTGCATCAACTATAGCTTACGGTCTTGGAAGCATCGGCATTGGTGAATGGAACCAGCTGTGAATGGTAAACAACCAATCACCATTGTATCAGCTGATAAATAACCAGCCACCAGCAGTGAGAGAGCAGAAGGAAACCTGGGAATTAATGCAATATGTCAGAACACAGAGTGACTTGGAATATACGGAATTAAACCAGTTAGTAATAAAACACGTCATCTTCTAGAAAGTAACAGATTTATTTATTATTCCCAGATTTTATTCTGCCTGTGTCGTCCTGGGACTGGAGTTCTTACACCAACAGAAGATCGTCCACCGGTAAGATTATAGAAAAAAACTACACATGGAGTGTCCGTGATATTTGTGTTATTGTATTTAACATAGGCGTGCGCAGCCTATTGCATTAGGGTGTGAACCCTAAAGCACAAACACACGCCGCATGTATATGTATGTCTGTGTGTGTATATATATATATATATATATATATATATACACACACACACATTGCTGTGTGTGTGTGTGCTGCATGAGGGTGGTTTGAGGGTGTTGCGTGTGTAAGGGTGCTGTGTGTGTGATGTGTGTGTGTGAGGGTGCTGTTTGTGTGCTGTGTGTGTGTGTGGGTGCTGTTTGTGTGCTGTGTATGTGTGTTTGTTAGGGTCCTGTTAGTGTGCTGTGTGTTTGAGGGTGCTGTATGTGCGAGGGTGCTGTATGTGTGTGCTGTATGTGTAAAGGTGCTGTATGTGTGTGCTGTATGTGTGTGAGGGTGCTGTATGTGTGTGGGTGCTGTATGTGTGGGTGCTGTGTGTATGTGGGTGGGTGCTGTGTGGGTGCTGTGTGTGTGCTGTATGTGTGTAGGTGCTGTGTGGGTGCTGTATGTGTGTGTGTGCTGTATGTGTGTGGGTGATTGTGGGGGATGGAGGTGGGGGTACATTACTTAATATCCACCCTCTCTTCTTACCTTATGTAGGGAGGGGGGATTCTTGTTCCTGCTGCTTACCCTGGTGGTCCAGTGGAGAGTGAACTCTAGCCCCTGTTGTGCTGAGAACTCGCGAGAGGAACCCGGCAGAGTGGCTTGTTGAGCTCCCCGGGTCCTCTCCTGCCTCCCTACATGCTGCAGTGTGGAGGGAGGCTGAGAGCAGAGCTGGCGTTCAGATAGCGTGGGCCCTGCATGAGCCGACAGGGGGGATCCTGAAATCTCCCCTGTCGGTCTCACTCCATAGGCGTGCCGCGGAGATTAGGGTGTGCCTAGGCACACCCGGCACACCCTGTACGCACGCCTATGGTATTTAACCTTGTTTGTAGTAGTAAGTTATTCATGTTAACCATTTAAATAGCCTAAAGAGTGAATCCTAAACCTAAGTGCCTCTAGTGTTATGTAAAATGAATAAAACGTAATGTTCTGTATTTTAATCTAGAGACCTGAAATTAGAGAATATTGTTCTAGACGAAAAAGGCTTCGCAAAGATCACAGACTTTGGTCTTTGCAAAGAAGGTAAATATAATTTTATAATCAAAACATACATTTTGATAAAGGTATTCTCACTTAGTAAGGTCAAAATGTCCCGGCAATGTCAGAGCTAGCTTTCATATAAACAACCTTTTAATATATAAAGTGATGTGTATTAAATGTGTGCTTCATTCCAAAAGAAACTCTGTAACGGTAAAAGTATTTATTTTTAATTTAAAGTGTCCACGGGGTCCTTCAGATTATGCAGCCCCCCTTTTAAGCTAAAATGTTTTTACTCAGTCTCTATCCAGGGCTGAGCAGGCAGTGTCAGGTGCACACACACATTACACGCAGCCAGCACACACACTGGGGAGGAACATAAGGAGATATTACTGGGGGGGCAGAGGGTGAGACACTATGCATAGGGCTCCAGGTAGGCAAACCCCCAATTATTCTAATTGAAATTATTAAAGGAGATTGGGCTACTGCTTTAGTCCTTTATATTTTCACACCCCTGTGGTTACCGACATGGAGAACCGTGTCTGACAGCATCCCATAAACTCCTGCTGGGTAAAGGTTTATGGAGTGAATTCAAGCTCCACTGAATAACAATCTCAGCAATATCTATTAATTTATATTCTTATAGGAATATCAGATCCAATACAGAAACATGTCATCAGACGTGAGCTAACCCGTTAGCATGTTCAATTAAGATTACAGATCAGTCTAACTTAGTCATTCCAAATAGAATTTGCTAAAACTGAATATCTATCTTCAACTTATACCCAATTCTATTTTCCTTATTTCTGAGGAATCGGATACGGAGACTCAACCGGGACCCCTTGGGGAACACCGCTTTACGCAGCTCCTGAAGTCTTAAAGGGCAAGCCGTACACAAGAGCTGTAGACTGGTGGAGCGTTGGAGTGGTCATTTATGCAATGCTGTCTGGAAAGGTAAGAACAGTCTTTTGATAGGAATTTGTAAACAGATTTATTTTCTGCAAATCCAAAGAGACTCTACCAATTTAAAGGAGCACTCCACACACCTAAAGCATTGTAGCTTGCTGAAATGCTTTATTTACGCAGTGTCCATTTTCATTTTATAAAACGTGCAGATTTCAAGGTAAATTAACCTTTTTACACAGCTCTGCTGTCAATCATACAAATGGTCCTGTTACTTCCTGGTTTGTTTAGCTCAGGGGAGAGAAACTCAAGAGGCAGCAATTGCCCAGAGCACCTGCCTTGCAAAGACTTCTCATTGAGCTGCATTGGGAGGTCTGTGATTGGACAGTCACAGAAAGTCTGGGCGGGGTTAGAAGGGGAGGGTTTGTAAAGGCTGCAGTTAAGAGATCTGTAGCTTTTGCAAGCTGTTTTTATTTTGGTATTACAATATTAATATTACATCCCAACATTCCCCTGCATATTAACCCTTTCCCTTCCCAAAATAGATCCCCCGAGAGATACATTCCTAGTTGTTATAACCCCCTCTCAATTAACCCCTGACCCCTGGTTCCCCAATACCCAAACACCTCCCACTCCGTGATTTGCTTGTACCATTCCCAGATAGTGAAATAAATCTCTTTCCAATGAATTATCTCTATCTTATGCCCCTGGCCCCTGGTTACTTAGTCCTTTGGTGACTGTTTGATAGCTGTGTGTACATAGTGTGTGACCCTCTGTATACTGCTCCCTGGCTAATACCTGTACGGTAAGAGAATGCCCAGTAGTTTTGGCCCTAATACATAAAACAAGCTCAATACTTACTTGTCGAAGTCTTCCTTATTGATTGTTTTTATGTTTCTGCCAAAAAGGAAATAAAGCCATCATAGCCCATTATACCCGAACAAAATACAAAAATCAATACACCATATTAAAAGTAAATAAAAACACCAGGAGAGATAAAATATAATATAGACCTTCCAGCCCTTTGTCAAAATGGAGATTCCCTGCTGGTGTGCAAATCATTCGGCTTATTGAAAATTCCAGCCAATCACAGAGCATCCCCTGATGATGTATATTATAAGAGAGTTCGGTTCTCTTGTACATTTCGTACATTCATGCACTCGCACCACACACCTTTCATGCATACTAATTTAAATATTATACCATCTGTACTACTAACATTATAAAAACCTTAAACTATTCAATTATTGCTCAGCTGTTGATTCCTGTAGTTTACAACTTTACAAACTGAAATCGAGTTTTTAAAAAAAAAAAAATTATTTATTCTCTAGTTCCCCTTCGAAAGCCTTGATATAGACATGCTGACTGCGAGTATCATCAAAGGAAAATTTCTATATCCAGAATCTCTATCAAGAAACGCTACTTCAATAATAAGACAGGTTAGTCGCCACACATGTTTCGTGTTTAATAAATGTAATAGATTATATGAGCCATGATCAAACCGTCCATTGACCATTGATGAGGGAAATTGATCCTGGCGAGCTGCCGTAGGATGAATGAATTCTAAGTTCTTGGAGGTTTCAGGATTAGACCCTCTGCATGGAGCCTTGCGTCTAATAAGTACAGTAATAATTTATGACATCACATCCCAACATATTGCACCATTACTTTATATGAATGGTTTGACACAAGTAAGATAGTGATATAAAGTGTGTAGAAAAGAATGGAGGTTCCCATGATCTTTAGAAGAGGGAATGTATCAGTTTTCTTAGTTACTGGTCATACACATATCTCAATACCTTAAATTGGATGTAACTATCTGTGTGTTAATGCAGGTAAAGAAACTGTAATAGCAGTATTAGCTGTATTTCAAGAATCAAGTCACATAAACACACTGGGCACGGATCAGTGGAAAACACAAACTATTTTATTCTGCTCAGAATTAACACAGTGTTGACTCATGTTCATACGTAAGCGAGATATGTAAGGGTTACTCCCATTACTGCAGTAATTAATAACCAATTAACTATTACTTTATTCATTTCCTACATTACTGCGCATGAATATTGTTAGCATTCCTGGACATAGGTCCTGACCCTGATCATGTACAGCTCTTGTCCCAATATATGGTCATATGGCTCTCAGGCATTTCCGAGATGGTCTGCCACCTTCGTTACTGCCCAACATAATACCCAAATAGCGAGAGTATTGATATCGCCACAAGTATTTCCTAGAAGTAAACATATCTAGCATTCCTGCACATGTGCTCAGCAAAAGGGAAGTACTGCAGTTTTTAACCATATGTGTATCAGATGTTTTTGGCATCCTGCAGCCTCTACTACAAAACATTCATTATTACTGAGAATTAAACCAAAACCCTGAGTATCTGCTTATTCATTCTATGACATCCTTAATGATTCGTTATTCATTAGCCATAAGACACTAATATTTAATATTTACATGACATACAGCGCACCCACTAGCGTCCTGTATAACAATATAGTTGTGGGTAGTTAGCGCAGGGTAGATCCAGAGCCCAGTCTTTTATTGTGAAGACAGATAGATTGCAATATAACATCAAGGGACACCTCATGTCGTGATCACATAAAGCACCTCCCACTTACGTACATTGCTACCACCACACTTTCCTTTTCTTCTCTGCTGTCCCTTGAAGCATCACTCACATAGTGCAGGCAGTTGGCTTGAAAGAGCCCGACACGCGGAGCTAGCAACTGGCCTGCTCCCTGTGTCAAGCTCAGTACTTCTTAATTACCCCATGCCCTTCTTAATTGCCATGCCACTCCCTCGTGCCACTTGCCCTACCCATTGTCTGCTTGCACATGTCACTTGCCCTGTCCACTCTATCCGTGTCCATGTTAGATATGATATTAATCCTTCACATGCCTCATTCACTTGCGGGTCCAATTAGTACCTCATGCCATTGTAACTGTGCCACTTCTCCACGCCAATTCCCATCATACATCACTTAGCTGGTCTCAAAAATACAATGACAATATCAATAAAGAAATGGTGGTTTAATTAATAAAACTTACTTACTTACATTATGAGTCTCTCCAGCCAGCAAGCCCTCCTAAAGATCCATCATGTTGCCTCCATTCCCTGAAGAGGTTGCATAGGGTACTGTCAATGGTGTCACATACTCCGTCCACTCTCTCTGAGGAGTATTATGTGAGTAGGAGAAAATGCTTTCAGTCTCACACATAACAACCATGATGAGGAAGTGGTATGGCAATTAAGAAGTGCATGGGGCAAGTAAGTACTGAGCTTGACACAGGGAGGAGGCCGGTTGCTAGCTCCGAGTGCCAGGCTCTTTCAAGTCATCTGCCCTGCACTACGTGAGTTATGCTTAAAGGGACAGCAGAGAAGAAAAGGAAAGTGTTGTGGTAGCAATGTACATATGTGGGTGGTGCTTTATGTGTCTGGTACTTGGCTTGCTGCTTGGGGGGAAACACCTGCCCCCCCTCTGCTATCCATACCTGGGTTACAGACAGACATTGGTTAAGCTGCAGATATTTAGAGCCCTACATTGATTATAATAAACAGGAAGCTAGCAAGCAGTAACCATGAATCATGCCATCAGTCAGGACAATGTCCGGGCAGCAGTGACATGTTATGTTCTGCTTGTTGATCTCTGCATTACACAGCGTGAGTGATAACGACATCCGTTACTCTACCTTCACAGAAAATGTAATTCTGATGTTTATTATTAAAATAAACAATATGTATATTTAAAAAACAAAAATTCCCCATTGCAGCTTCTCACTAAAAAAGTAAAGGCACGACTAGGAGCCGGCAAGAAAGACGCCCAGGACGTTAAGGCGCACCCTTTTTTCCAAGTACGTACATTTTGAAATAGAACTTCGTTTTTAGTCAAGAAAAACATATTATTGAGCATCTCGTTAAGATTAAATCTATGAAATACTCATGCTGAGTGCACTGAAATGTCACTGAAATTCTAACATAGTCCAAAGATAATTTAGGATAAAGTAGGGACTGCTTTGTCTTAGGGTTAGGTCTGAGGTTAACACGAGGTCGAACTTCTGCTGTTTAGTTTCCCACATCCCAGGTGACAGAGTCCCTTTAAGATAGAATTATCAGGAAAGACTCATTCTAACAGCTGAATGAACATTCTAAGTTAGTTGTGTGATTAGAAAACATAGTGTCCTATTTACATCCATTTAAGGAATCATGGTAAAATTATACCCAGCTTGTGTATCTGATCACCCAGAACCCGCAGCAGCAGTAAGTGTTATAACTTTCTGTGCTGCTAACTTTACCTCCATAAACACATCACCAGCAGTTAGTGGGCCAGGAAAAGAAGGAATCTCACCTTCTCAAACATGAAGCTGTCACTTTAACAGATTACCATCCCACCAGCTCCCTATGTGAAGAATGGGGAGCAAACTGGAAACCTGCCTGGTGCCCCCTGTAATCATAACCACCATAACCACTGCAGCCTCCCATTTGTGAATGATTTGACAGCTTACCTGGGGTCCGTTGTGCACTGTTCACGATCAGGTCATTGGCTGAGAGTGTTAGCTTAGTATTCTCAGCCAATGAGTACCTCCATGCATCCCCAGGCTAGGAGAGTGCAGCAAGCTTCCGGACTGCGGAGGAGACGCGACCGGCGGACCACAGGTAAGTTGTCAAACCATTCACAAACAGCTTGGCTTCACACACTAGTAGGGGGCCATGGAACTCATGGCACCATTACCACTACAGATTAATGTAGTGGTTATGGTGCTTAGACTGTTCTTTTAAGGTAATTTGAGAATCAGTTTAAAGAATCCCATTGGGATCTGTACAGAATGTAGCTTTCTGGACATATTATCTGTAATTCTGTGTAATATATAGTTATTTTACTGATTTACTCAATGATGTACATTCCTTTCCAGCACATAGACTGGGCTGCATTATTATTAAAGAATGTGACGCCACCATTTGTGCCCACCATTGACGGACCTGAAGATGTCAGCAATTTTAGTTGCATGTTTACATTAGAATATCCTAAGTTAACTCCAACCAAAAGGCGAACTGAAATACCGTGCTACGAGGCGGAGGCATTTGAGGACTTTAATTGGAGGGCTGATTGGAATTAATGTAATAAGCATTAGCCCACCCACCTTCTAGCCTGCAAACACGCCTTCCACCCAAAGACACACACAAAAGAAACCACACACAGATATATCGTAGACTTAACCACACTTATTTTTTACCTAGTGAAAATACACACACAGACACACATACAGATGCAAACACTGACACAAATGCAGTCTCACACATACACAGGCTCATACATACACAGGTACATACATCTAAATACACGGACATACAAAGACAGATACACAGACACACAGGTGCATAAATGGATACACACTGGCACACATACAGATATAGAGATACACTCACAGACAAACATGCAGACACACGCTAAAACACAGATAAACAGACAAACCCTGACATATATGCAGATACACACAATAACACACATACAGCTACATACACGGACACACATGCAGTTACACAAACACACACTAACACACATACTGACACATAGACAGATACACAGACACACTTACTGACACAAGTGCAGGTCAGGGATGTATTAGCCGCGAGGCAAACAAGGCATTTGCCTTGGGCGGCATTTTCCAGGGGGGGGCAAAAAAAGCCGCCCCCAAATGCCCAGGGCAAATGTCTTGTTAGCCTTGCGGCTAACTGACAAGCCGGGCGGGCGGGCGGGCTACGCTGACGAGGGAGCACTGATTAGTGAGCTCTCTGCTCAGCTCCCTCGCGTGCCGCAGATTGATGCTGGGAGCTGGAATATGATATCATATTCAGGCTCCCGGGATCACTCTGTGGCGAGCGAGGGAGCTGAGCAGAGAGCTCACTAATCAGTGCTCCCTCTCCAGCGCTGCCCGCCCAGCAGCCACTGAATTACAGGGAAAGGGAGAACCCCCCGCAGCATTTCCAAAGGTAAGGAGGCTGGGGGTTGAATTAAAAAAAAAAGTGAGTGTGTTAATGTGTGTGTGTCTGTTAGTGTGTGTGTTAGTGTGTGTGTTAGTGTGTGTCTGTTAGTGTGTGTGTGTGTCTGTTAGTGTATGTGTGTGTGTGTCTGTTAGTGTGTGTCAGTGTGTGTGTGTGTGTCTGTTAGTGTGTGTGAGTGTGTGTATGTCAGGGAGTGTGTCTGTTAGGGAGTATGTTACTATGTGTGTGTCTGTTAGTGAGAGTGTATGCATGTTTGTTAGTGAATGTGTGTGTCTGCTAGTGACTGTATGTGTCTGTTACTGAGTGTGTATGCCTGTTAGCTAGCGTATGCGTGTCTGTCAGTGAATGTGTGTGTGTATTTAGAAGGCGGGGAAGGGTGGGGTGGTGCGGGGGGGGGGCGCATGAGTTTTGTCATGCCTAGGGCAGCACAAAACCAGGATACACCACTGATGCAGGTACACATGCACAAATACGCATACAGAGTCTCATACAGACACACAGATACACAGACACATGCATATACACATACATATAATGTCTTTGTATAATCCCATTACTATGTAATTCTATGACATTTTCATTAATAAACAATCAAATTTAACAAAATATATTTACTGGAGGAATGTTATTTTTTGTTCTATGAAATGTTTTATTGAACAGGGTTATTCAGTAAAAGTCAAAGTGAAATTGGAAAATAAAGGTCAAAATAGCTGAAACAGAAACACCCTCCAAGCCATCTATGAATCCAGTTTGGCTACTTTGGCCTTACATTTGAAATTAACTTTGAATTCTCACTTTAGTGAATAATCCTGCATAGTTCTGAACTGAGTGTAATGTGTAGATTGTGAGAGAGAAAGCTTGTAGAAGGAAAAGAGAAGAATTGAGAATTTAAAAAAAACAGCCAGTAAAAAGGGAATCACCTTTCGTTAAGAACGTGTAAAATTTTGTCCCGAAATGCAATTAATTTGGATTTTGGCCACTCTGTTAATTGTCTAAATTCCCGAACTCCAAACCTACATATGGACAAACAACTCTATTATTCGTTATTCTGTTATTGTCGCCAAAGAAGGAGAAGCTGAATTTATTTGGAGAGGGGGAAGGGTGTGGAGAGGGGTATGGGGAGGGATGAGGGGAGTCAGCAGGCTAGTTTTCCATGATGTACAAAAGGTTTGGCTAATCCTATGGGCTGGATCTCCTGTCCAATTAAGAGGAAGGAAACAGCTGATTGATGGCTAGGGGACAGCGACTAATTGTTGATTTTATCCATGATTAACCCCTTAAGACCGGAGGGCGTACTATTATGCCCTATTCTAAGCTGCTCTAAACGCCGCCGGACGTAATAGTACGCCCTCCGGTCTTTCGGTACTTACCCGGTTGCCGGCGATCCCACGCCAGCGATCGCGGTGGGGGGGACTCCCAGGGAGCCCCCCGCGGCACGTCCGTCCTCCTCGATGCAAAAAAATATATATACTTAGATCATATATATTATATATATATGATCTAAGTATATATATACACATATACATACACACACGTACACCGTCTAGGTGTATTTTACTATTAATATATATATAATTATATATATATATTAATTTCAAATTACACGTAGACTGATACTGATTAAATATATATATAATTGTTGTTATATATATATTTATATATAATATAAAAAATTAAAATGTAAATACGTTAAAAAATAAAATTAAAAAATAATTAAAAATAAATAATAAAAAAATATATAGATGTGTGTTATTTCGTTCTAACTATATTGTGAAATTAATATATGTATATATATATATATCAAAATACACGTAGAACGAAATAATATATATATCTAAATACATAAATATATACGTATATATCACTATATATATAGCTATATATAAATAAAAATATTTGAAAAAAATTATATAGATATATACATATATATACTAATGTGATTCTCGTGGGTGTCCAAAATTAGACATGTCCAAAGGACCACCTATAGGTGCTGAGGGCGTATATAGAGGGAGAAAAGGGGATTGTGAGGAAACATTTAACAAAAATTGGTTATACTAGTGAGTGAGGATAAAGAAATATATGTACAGGTTCCAGAGTCTGCATACACTCTAGTAGTGGTAGGGTTTGGAGTAGAAAGGAGAGAGGTTATCTCCAAAACCCCACTAAAAGCAAATGGGCGAATTGCCTCAGTAGATGTTGTTATCTAATAAGTGGCTAGTAGTAATAGCACAAAAGTGAAAATATTGGCATATTACAAAAATTGTTCTGCCAGAAATGCCATATTGATAATTGACCACTAGGGGTCACTATACCCATGGATAGCTTCAAGGTTGTTCACTTGATATATTCGCAAAGAAGTATCTGATGACTGTGTGAACAAAAATAGATACAGTCTATTCGTCAGAATGGTTAGCAAATAAAGTGAACAGAATGTAACCTTTTTGTCCGTCTAGCAGTATAAGCAATGTCTGCTAGTACTGACAGGGTGCAAAAGCCGAATTGCTACCGTTGTCTGCTCTGTTTCTGCTATATCAAGAAGGGCTAGAGTGCACATCGAATCAAACAGTGCATTCATGCATACCCCTTCGTGAGAGCAGTATTATAGATCTATTCAGTGCCCTTATAATGTCTGTAAAAGCTGTATATCCAAAGAGTGTGTTTGATGCACTAGGTTCTCAGGGAGAGTTGATTTGCCGATATATGACTGTTTCACTCCCATAAATGTTATAGAGCACGCTGAGTGAATGGCTTTGGCAATCTGTAGTTGTCAGACTTCACAAACAACTAATAGGTGGTGTATTATAAGGCTAATATAATGACAGAGGAAGGAAATCCATGGAATGAGAATAGTGCCTTCATGGGCACTAGTTACAGGAAAGGAGTATGATAGTCACAGATAGCAGTATAGAAAGAAATAAAGAATATCATATCTACTGAGACATCGTCTGATTAGCGATTAGCAAATTACTGACATCGGTATGTTGATAACTATGCCGATATAGTCTGGTCACTATGTAAGTTCCCGGTTACCCAGCTCCAAAAATCTTTTCCTGTAAATGCTCTCAGATGGCTCAGGGTTGTAGGAAATTTGCATTCCGTGAGATATTTGTTTTCCAGTTTTCTGAACAAATCGAATCAGAGTGTCTTGCAGTTAAAACCGTATATTTATTACAATATACACATCATCCGGTAACAACAAAAGTCTGGTTTAAAATCATATGGACCAATAGACAATGTATATTCACTTCTAGATCTTATCCAAGCTTGATGTTAAAAGGTATTGGTATTCTATTGGTATTGGTATTCTAGCTGCAATGGATTATATACATTTAAAATTCAATTACATGGGGCGTATACATAATGACATAAGGTTTGCCTGCTTTACAATAATTGGTTATCTAAGAAAAAATAGGTGGTAACTTAGTATTATTCGATATCTATGATTAAAGCCATACGTTATGATGTTTTGGTAAGTTACACACTGTGGCAAAACCGACCTCGCCACGTGTCCTTGGAGGGGGCTGCTTGCCCGCCTCTTGCCTTTGGACTATGGCCCTGCAGGTTAAACTGTTTATTTTCCCTGCAGAAAGGCTTATTCGTGTGATCTGAGTGCCATTCATCTAATAATGTGCAGTCAGATCCAAGCTATCTGGGGATATGTAGAAATGTGTGTTTTATGTACTAAATGTGTCAGTATGTAATTTTATGTCTTTTACTGTCTTTTTGTCTGCCATGTGGGTAATGGAGTTTGGCTCTGTCTTTGGAGATAATTAGATTCCTTCTCCAATTATCTCCAGGGCAGAAGGGAGGAAGCCAGGATGCATTGTGGGGATGTTTTACTTTTACTGTTTGAGCCAGGGGGAACAAAAGATACTTTTACTAACTTTTGAACCCCTGGTCTGATTCATGCCATTTTTTAATATGTTGTTCCCCTGAATGGATTGATTGTGAATATCTATTTTTATGCGAATGTGATGTATATTTTGGGAGTTATGAATGTTGTGTAAAAACTGTATTTTCCCTACCTATGATAATTGTATTTCCCTGTGTGCAGGGCCGGTGCAAAGAATTTTGGGTACATAGGCGAAGATGCATTTTTCCGCCCCCCCAAAAACATCTTCACCCATGTGCCTCTTAACCTCACTTTTGTGTTTCTTATCCCGTCTTTTAAATATCTGACTCCCTTTAGTGTATTTTATCTCCTATTTTTGCCTTTGTGTGTCTCCTATCTCTCCTCTTTGTATGACTCTTACATCCTCCCACATTTTGTGTCTTACTCCTCCCAGACCCTTTGTGTGACTCCTTTTCTCCCAGCCCATTTGTGTCTTTTATTCTTCCCAGCTCCTTTGTGTGTGTCTCTTTCCTTCTCAAGCCCCGCTGTGTGTTTCTTTCACATCCGGCCCCTCTCCCCGTCCCTTAATGGTCCCCTCCCTTCTCTGACCCTTACTGTTCCTTTCCCTTCCCGCCTCCTTTCCCTGTCCCTTAGTGTTCCTCTCCCCTCCCCCATCTGTTGGCTGTCGCTTAGTGTTCCTCTCCCCCCCTCCCTCCTTTTCCTGTACCTTAGGGTATCTCTCCCCTCCTCTCCCTGTCCCTTGGTGCGCCACCCACCCCCATAGTGGTCCCCTCCCCTTCCTGGTGTGCCTCCTACCTTTTTTTGTAGCGTGGCTGAGCGGAGCGAATCCCGGTACAGTGAGCTTTTCCTGTAAGTTCTGCCAGGTACAGGAAACAGAAGTTCCTGTACCACGGTACACTCCGCTTGGCCACGCTACAGTCAGGGGTGTATAAACACTGACAGTCACACACACTCAATGATAAACACACAGACATCTCTGACAGCCAGACTCACTTATCTGACACACTCATTCATTGACAGACACTCACACGCACACTGACAGACTCATTGAAAAACACACACTGACACACACACACACAAACTCACAGACACTGACAGACACACGTACTCACATGCACACATGCACATACTGACAGACACACATACTCACACACACACTGACAGAACCACACACACACACACACTCACACACACATACTCACATGCACACACACACTGACAGACATACTCACATGCACACACACACACTGACAGACACACATACTCACACACACACTGACAGACACACATACTCACACACACACTGACAGACATACTCACATGCACACACACAAACTGACAGACACACGTACTCACATGCACACACACACACTGACAGACACACATACTCACACACACACTGACAGACATACTCACATGCACACACACACACTGACAGACACACATACTCACATGCACACACACACACTGACACACATACTCACATGTACACACACACACACAGACACACACACACACTCACACGCACACACACACTGACAGACACACATACTCACACACACACACACTGACAGACATACTCACATGCACACACACACACTGACAGACACACATACTCACACACACACTGACAGACATACTCACATGCACACACACACACACTGACAGACACACATACTCACATGCACACACACACCGACAGACACACATACTCACACACACACTGACAGACATACTCACATGCACACACACAAACTGACAGACATACTCACATGCACACAC
>OW240912.1:151202897-151220969 GCA_933207985.1 Pelobates cultripes
CAGACACACAGTTAAACACTCCCATTCATTACAGCAAAATCCTCCCCTCTGCCTGTGATATAATTACTGAACACAATGGGCTAGCAGGAAAATATACAGTTTTACCTAATATTCATAACTTCAAAACTATACATACAATTTCCATATTATACATATTCTGAACCAGCATAATGAGTATACAAACATATTCAAAAATCATAGAATTTGGTCCAGTGGTTCTGAAGATAGATGGAAGTGCTATTTGACCAAGTTCCATAGATTTGGGCGGTGTGGTCGGTCTCTTTTAAAAAGAAAAAGAGACTAAGTTCCATTTGAATGCATTAACAGGACCCGTTTGTGCAAATAGCCCAGTTTAATGTGGCGTTCAAATAGTCGAACGCATTTTGATTTCTGTTGAAGTGGAAAAGAAGGTAAGGTTCAGCCGTGTTCGTGCTGTCGTGTAGCCGTTTTCAGTTCCATGAGTTCGACGGCAAAACACCGCTGACCACATTTGACTAAACAAGATGGCCGCCCCGTGTTCGACTATACGAACGGCGGCCACCCAGCATTCAACAACTTGCGGTTAACCACCAGCCTGGGAGGTAAATTGGCTGCACACTCCACTTTTGTGTGGTCCGCCTGTTCGGTAAGCCCCAATTACCGAACCATATAGGAAAAGGACATGAAAAAAAGTATTTTCACAGTCTGGGGACACAGTTTTAAAAGGGCACTGTCCCTAAAAGTCTCAATATGCCCATATAATGTTTTTTAAAGGGCCATACACCCCAGGGCCATTGTCATAAGGCAGGAGGCTGGTAATCAGGCTCCTCCAAAAGCCAGGGGCAAAGGGAAGTTTGTCACATAGGAAGCCAGTGACAAAGGGCAGTTTGTCACAACATGGTACCGGCAAACATTAAAAAGGACATCTTGGAGGGGAAAGATGTAAATTTGGTCTTGCTGCTCATTGCCTCCCAAGATGATTAAAAACAAAACATATGCATACGGTGACGTCTCTGTTGTGTTGAAATCCAGGGACTCCAGGCTAAACGTTAAACTGTCTATACCTGAATTTGTTTTGGCCTTCGGGATCTACATGAGGGAAGAGTTAGATCTTTACCTCCACAAGCTGGAGGACTTAGGGTACAAGTACGGTGGCACGTCTTTTTTCGACTACCACTCTGCTTTCTCCGCAAAGTAATCTGCATCACTATCCGAGTTAAATTATCAAGCTGACTGAAGCATACTGGATACTGAACTTTTTTGTAGACACTTTGCGGGCCTGAAGACACCAGCTTGTGCTATCTGTTCTGCTAACTCACACACGGCTAATTTATGCCCTAACTCCCCTGAAGTAAATACCTTCCACCCCACTATCAACCCGATACCCACAAGAAACCAGACAGGGTTCTTAAAGACAAGTTGGGACGCAATATAGTGTTTTGGGGAAAATCTCAAGTCTGCAACAATTTCAATGCTGGCACTTGCGGGTACAGCGCCTGCAGACTATACAAAAAAAATTATTTCAGGGCTCACTCTAAGACAGTGTGTCCAAATAAATTGTACCCTAAGCCTTACCTGTCGTCTCTCAATGTCTCTGCTACAAGAATTATTGGGTAATCACCCCTCACAACATCTTGTATATTTTTTGGTGTCTGGGTCCACAATAGGGTTTTACACGGGTATCATTTATATGCCAACGGGTATCCTTGAATGTAAAAAATTGCAGACGGCTCTGTCAGACGCTGACACCATTAATATACTGCTCCAGAAGGAAATAGATCAGGGGTTTTTACTAGGCCCATTCGACTCTCCTCCCTTTTCAGTATGGAGAACTAACCCCTTAGGTATGGTTACAAGTAAATCCTCTAACAGCGCTACGGAATCTGATGGCGCTATATAAATAATAAAATAATAAAAAGCAAAGATTGATCGTTGACCTTAAGAAGAAAGAAGAAGAAAATGGCAACGAGATTATCTTCATATGACAGACAGAAAATAAGGGGGTAACCCTAAATAGTAGAAATTCAAAAGAAAGAGATTCTGTCCCTTTGATAAAAATCTAGAAGATACTTTATTAGTATTATACAAAAGACGTTCCTAAATAGACTGCCTCTCTTGATCTAATGTGATTCTCGTGGGTGTCCAAAATTAGACATGTCCAAAGGACCACCTATAGGTGCTGAGGGCGTATATAGAGGGAGAAAAGGGGATTGTGAGGAAACATTTAACAAAAATTGGTTATACTAGTGAGTGAGGATAAAGAAATATATGTACAGGTTCCAGAGTCTGCATACACTCTAGTAGTGGTAGGGTTTGGAGTAGAAAGGAGAGAGGTTATCTCCAAAACCCCACTAAAAGCAAATGGGCGAATTGCCTCAGTGTAGATGTTATCTAATAAGTGGCTAGTAGTAATAGCACAAAAGTGAAAATATTGGCATATTACAAAAATTGTTCTGCCAGAAATGTAATATTGATAATTGACCACTAGGGGTCACTATACCCATGGATTGCTTCAAGGCTGTTCACTTGATATATTCGCAAAGAAGTATCTGATGACTGTGTGAACAAAAATAGATACAGTCTATTCGTCAGAATGGTTAGCAAATAAAGTGAACAGAATGTAACCTTTTTGTCCGTCTAGCAGTATAAGCAATGTCTGCTAATACTGACAGGATGCAAAAGCCGAATTGCTACTATTGTCTGCTCTGTTTCTGCTATATCAAGAGGGGCTAGAGTGCACATAGAATCAAACAGTGCATTCATGCATACCTCTTCGTGAGAGCAGTATTATAGATCTATTCAGTGCACTTATAATGTCTGTAAAAACTGTATATCAAAAGAGTGTGTTTGATGCACTAGGTTCTCAGGGAGAGTTGATTTGCCGATATATAGCTGTTTCACTCCCATAAATGTTATATAGCACGCTGAGGGAAAGGCTTTGGCAATCTGTAGTTGTCAGATTTCACAAACAACTAATAGGTAGTATATTATAAGGCTAATATAATGACAGAGGAAGGAAATCCATGGAAAAGGAATAGTGCCTTCGTGGGCACTAGTTACAGGAAAGGAGTATGATAGTCACAGATAGTAGTATAGAAAGAAATAAAGAATATCATATCTACTGAGGCATCGTCTGATTAGCGATTAGCAAATTACTGACATCGGTATGTTGATAACTATGCCGATATAGTCTGGTCACTATGTAAGTTCCCAGCTACATAAATCTTTTCCTATAAATGCTCTCAGATGGCTCAAGGTCGGCACAGGTAAGTTCTAAAGTGAGTAGATGCCAATACTCATTAATAAATAGTAGAGAGGAAAAAAGGATTTGAATAGCTGGTTGCAGCAGATCTCAGTGCTGCTTCTGGGTAATAGAGGGAAACAAACGGCAAGGTGCTTAGAGAGAAAATGTCGGAATAAACCCGACGCGCGTTTCGTCTTTTTTAGAGGCTCGTCAGGGGGAAATTAACTCCCTGCATAGTATGATTTAAATATCCCGCCCTCTTGTCTGATTGGTCAGATTTCGGCTGAGGATGAAGGATAGAAGTACGGTGACTTCAAGGTATCAAAAAAGAGAGAGGAGGTCCCTGTTACATTGTGGGTATATATCAACACAGGACCATCTGATAAGGATAAAGATGTATTAATGTCCTTAATGATTTATCATTACATCTAAATAATAAGTAATGCAAGTTAATGGGGAATAGTCAAGTATAATAACCAATGTCTTTTGATAGACATATATATCAGAGAACAATAACTAGTAGTCCCACAATAATGGGTATGGGTGTCATATATTAATATATACACAGATGTATATAAATAAATATAGATGTGTATATATGAGAAAATGTGTGTGTGTGTGTGTATATATATATATATATATATATATATATATATACACATGTGAATATGAAGCAAAGGATGAAGTAGTGGGTCAACTAACTTCATTGATGATTGTAATATAATGTCACGAATGGAAAGAACCATCAGAGACATAGATTATGTACATAATGTTATTCTGAATGACTAAGAGAGCATAGTATATACTAAAGTTACTCATGTATAAATGGAGTATAGTTGAATTCTTCATTCAGACCTAGGGAGGCTAAAGTTTTAAAGGTGAATATCCACTGAGATTCTTTTTGTAACAGAACTTTATTAAAGTTGCCTTTTCTGGGGTTGGGTAGTAATTTTTCAATCGCCTGAAAACGTAAGTTTTCAGGTTTGCCCTCGTGGAAATTGATAATGTGTCTTGCAACAGGGGTAGGGGAAATCATGTTGTTAACAGAGTTGATGTGCTGTAAGATCCTTCGTCTGAATTGTTGAAAAGTTTTGCCTATATATTGGACACCGCAGCTGCACGTGATTAAATAGATAAGTCGTGTGGTACTACAGTTCACCAGAGCATTAGTATCAACTTTGATTTGGGTCTGTGTAGATACGACCGTTTTTGAAGGTAAAACATATTGGCATGCCTTGCAATTGCCGCATTCGGCCGTTTCTTTCACAGAAGATAGCCAATTGGCTGGCGGTGAAGGGGCTGTCAAATGGCTATGAACTAATTGATCATAAAGATTGGTCAATCGGCGTGCTGTTAGCGATGGATGGTTTGGTAAGATTTTGTTTAGCACTGAGTTATGTAGGAGAATTGGCCAGTTCCTATATAGGATAGTGGTCATATTGTCCATGTGGTGCCTTAAGTTCTTGTGCTGGTCTCGAGGATTGGAGACTGGAGTGTCTATCTATACCACACACTCGGTGAAAGGCCTGTTTTAGGACCCGGTTGGGTATCCCAATTCCTTAAACCGTGACCTCAAAATCTTACATTCGTTGTAAAAAGTTTGGTCATGTGAGCAATTGCGTCTCGCTCTAAGGTATTGGCTGTAGGGAATGGAAGCCTTTAAACTATATGGATGGTGGCTCGTCCAGTGCAACAGGCTATTGGTAGATGTCTCCTTCCTGAACAATTCAGTTTGGATGGTCACCTCTCTGCTCCCCATGCTACAATTATTCCTAGTCTCAACTCGCTCATTCCATTGGAGGAATTTTCACTCCAATATGCGACTGTGGACAATGCCATACATGCTATTGTCAGCAGGTATCGGTGCATGGCTCAGCAAGACGGACATAGTAAACGCATTCAAGCTCTTCCCTATCTACCCTTCCCTGTGGCATCTACATGGTGTTAAGTGGCAGGAGTCCTACTATTTTTTCATGCGACTCACTTTTGGCTCAAAGAGCAGTCCTAGAATCTTTGATATGTTTGCTGAGACATTATGTTGGATGCTGCTTAACATCTCTAGATGTCCCACCATAATCCATTACCTTGAAGATTTTCTTGCCATAGAGAGTAATCTGCTTCCACCCTATATCCTTCAGGCTATATTACAATTATTTAAAAGGTTGGGTGTTCCTGTTTCACCTACCAAAACTGAAGGTCCCGATACTGTCATCAATTTTCTGGGACTCTGTTAATATGCAAGCCAGCCTCCCACCGGATAAGGTTGATCACATCCTCTCTGTTATTGACCAGTACCTGGTGGGGGGTTCTCTTAATAGAAAGGAGTTGCAATCATTATTGGGGTCACTTAATTTTGCAATGAAAATCATTCCGCAAAGGCGGGCATTCATATGCCGGTTACTCCACAATTTCGGTTAGATTCCACCGGCATCAAGCTAGACTCACATGCCACCGCTGATTTACGCATTCTTACAAAATTGGAACGGGAAAAGCTTTTTTTATTCCAGTTGTGACAGACCAGTCTTTGTCTATCTGGACGGATGCTGCGGCCACTTCCAGTTTTGCCGCAATTTTCGGCAACGACTGGATGTGGGGTAACTGGCCAGAGGAGATTAAAGAAATCCCTGAGTTCACTGACACCTCTGCTTTATTTGAACTTTACCCGATCGTGGCAGCAGCTGTTAAATGGGGCGCTTGCTGGTCGGGTAACATGGTACAAAGCTTTTCTGACAACATGGCAACTTGCCATATTGTTCATAAGGAACGTTCATCCTTACTGGCCAATTATGCGATTCATGAGGAATCTGACATGGCAAGCTGCTAAGAACAGCTTTTTCCTGACATGCACACATAATCCCGGGGTCCTGAACATCGCAGCTGATCATTTATCCTGATCTCAATTTCAGGAGTTCCAACCGGCACTACCAACAGCGGCCCGGAAACCTATGCTAGCACAACGGTGGCAGGACATGGTTATGGACTAGACAGTTTACTCACTCACGGGCGTCACCTCTCACAACTAGGTCTTTTTGTTAACACTAAGAAATCATAAGACAGAGCGTTTCATATTTACAACAGATTTTTGCGGGATTTTCACGTTATAGACATGTTCTCATTGGAGACTTTGATTGCGTTCATTTCCTTGTGCCACCTTCACCTAAAGCTATCTTTCAACACCATTAAATTATATCTTACTGGTATTCAACACCACATCCTCACCACTTGGCCTAATAAGCGACACTTCTTTTCATCTTACCAGGTAAAAGTCATATCAAAAGGTATGAAAGACTCCACCCCTACTCCCACACCTACTAGACTACCCATTCACGATCACCTGTTCCAGCCAGTGTCAGAGCTCCTAGATACCTCACCATTTGAAACACAGACAAACCACGTGATTAAAACGGCCATCTATTTAGCTTTTTACAGATTTCTTAGGCCCAGAGAATTCACCACCTCTAACACTAAATCCCCAAACTTCATTAAAAGGGCACAGTTAGTTAAATCACACGACCACTATCTACTGTTCTTAAATAATACCAAAACGGGTGGAAGGGGACAGACGGTAACAATCACGTATTACCCCACAAGCAATAAATGGTGCCCCGTGGAAGTCATCGATCACTAGTTTTCCTCCATTCAAAATGCACCACATCAACCACTTCTGGTTCTTCACGGCAATACCCTTACTACTAGCAGGTTCATGCTCTATGTAAGAATGTTATTCGTGCGGTTAGGCCTTAATCCAGCCAAATACTCAAGTCATTCATTCTGTATAGGAGTCCCTACCACAACATCCAAAAGGAATATTCCAGCACATATCATCAAAAGGTTAGGGCGATGGAAATCCGCGGCGTACACCAGATACATACCTCAACAAGTACAAGAGATACGCCTAGCATTCAGGAGTATGATTATGTGATATACTTATGTTGTATTGTAGGCTGAATAACCTTGTTATATCTTTTTGCCCTCTTTTATTTCAGGCTTCCCGCATAGTCAGTTCCGGCACACCACAACTGACTTTGCCCATTCCCCTGTATGTTTTATGTTACTCAATCTACGGCTTTTGAGGCCCTGAACACAAATGGAAGGCTGGGCCTAAAGTTGTGGGAGGGGCCTGGTTCCCTTCTTAAGGTCTGGTGATTCGATCCACCCACCCCTCCTTTTAATTATCTTTATATAAGGTAATACAGCTTTTGAGGCCCTGAACACAAATACATATTGTGATCCTTGTTTGCAGGTAGCACGGTCCTCTAGGGCAAAAACATGCACAGTCCTTGTAATTGCATATACTCAGGCACTTTATTTGTAAATCCACAAAGGATACAGCAGTAAATAAAAAACAAAAGTAACAGAAAACCCTATAAACAAACACCTAGCTCGTCTGAGCACTAACTCACTTTGAACGTCCCTCTCTATCAGGGTTAAACTAACAAAACATATGGCACCAACCTTATTAGTTAGCAACACTCTGCTAGCTAGCCTGTTGCTGTCCTTTCTGCACTCCCAGTGCTCCAAGCCAGCCTTGGCCTGACTGCTTAGCTTTCTGCACTCCCAGTGCTCCAAGCCAGCCTTGCCCTGACTGCTTTCCTTTCTGCACTCCAAGTGCTTAGTCTCCTTGACTCTATCTGGAGAGAATAGCCTCTCTCTCCTACCTGCTTCCTGGGAGGAAGCCAGCAATCCCTCTCCTTTTCCTGCCTAGCCGGGAGGAGTTTATTCCCACTGCAACAGCTCATTAACTGCAGCTGAGCAGTGGGTTGGAGACGGTCCAAAAAACCCTGGCCTGGATCTATGTCTCCCCAGAAAACCACTAAACTGTGGAGTGGAGCACTGGCCCACCCTTCTCTCCAAATGCTCCACCCCAGGGGCCCATAACTAAACAGAGCTTTGTGTAACACACACAAACTACACATACTCCCCCTGGGGTTAAAAGGCCTATCTGCCTTCACTTTATCACATATCCTCCTCCCCAGCTCAGACCCATCGGGTCGAGCGGCCTTAGAACACAAACCGTAAACATTTATAACACCTAGGGCTGTACCAGTCCTGACTTGCTCCTCAGTTACAGGACGTGGCCTATTGCAGATGGCTGCTACCTTGCTCGCTTGTATTTTAAGGAGCCCCCACCCAAGTGGATAACCCAAATAGTTATCAAATCCCAGATAACACGTAGCAGTGTTATCGGTCAAACCGGCAGCCTTTACCTTATTCACAACTAACCGGACCTTCATCACGTGTGTTACGCAGTCAACTTTGTGAAACACCACATCAAGGTAGGCAGCTGCATACACTGGCAGAAACAGAACACTTTTCATCAAAGTAACCTCACTCCCTGAATCTGTCAGTGCTTGTGTACTCTTCCCTACCACCGTCACCACTTTTAGCTGTGCTGTAACACCACCACCAGTCACCACACCCATCTTTAAGCAAGTCAATACAATCCTATACAGAGCCCTTATTACTATGTCACATTGTATTGTCTCTTCACTCTCAGGACAGCTATATGTAATATGTCCATGCATGCGGCAGTTGAAGCAGTTTTTCTCAGTCTGGTCTCGTAGCCAAAATAGGACTTTTAGGTACGTTCTACCATCATAGGTATATTGTCCCAGACTTTGTCCTTGCTTTCCAGTTTCCCCGCTTATCTGGTTGCTAGCGGATCTAGGCTGAGGATCAGTACTGTGTGGCTCCTTAGTAGCCAAGTTCCTCTGAATCATCATCTGCTTCCAGATCCATAGCAGCTTCTGATTTGATAATCTCTCAACGTTAGAGTAACTTTCAAAAGCAAACTTTGCAAAGGCTTGGCGTGTAGCTATACGTCCAATTCCTTCATGAGCTGAATTTTCCAGGTGCTCAACCTCTTCAAGACCTGGTTCTGTCACCAGCTCATCCTTCACTGGAACAAGTCCCTCCGCGAAGGGCTCCACAACATCCTCCATCTGTTCTGCGAATCCCTGGGAACCTGCCTTGCTCCCTATGGGGTTGTCCAGAGACGCAGTCATGGCCTCTCGCTGGGTCATTACAGCCCTGGTATCAAACAGCCGGTCAGGCATTCCGAGTCCCGCCTTTAATTCCATGACTGTGTTCCCAGAATCTGGCAGCTGTTCCCGGTAGTCAGTGCGCCCAGACTTTGTAGCAGTAGTCTTTGCCAGCAGATCCAGTTCTACGGCTCCCGGACAATCATTCAAATTCTTTGTAACAATACCAGGTGTCTCTGCTACTAAACAGCGCACCACATTGTTATACTCAACTGGAGTGCTTTGCTTCTCTTCATTTTGCTCAGCTCCTTTGCTGTTGTCTTCTCTGACTCCCCAAGTCAGTCTGCTTTTCATGTCTTTAACTTGTTCACTTGGGTGAACATCAGCGGCTTCTGCTTCACTTTTTATTACACAAACCGGCTTGACACTGCTGGCCTCAGCCACAGTCTTTTTTTCTCCTTTCTGATTCTTCTGACCTTTCTTACTTTGGCGCATGTCATCAGTGTCGCCATCACTGCCTCTTGGCAATTCCGCTTTTTCCTTTAGCTTTGCTGGACTCTTTACTAACTTTTTTTCTTTTTGTTCCTTTGAGGATCCAGCTGGCTTTCCACCCTCTTCCATTTTATCACTTCTTTCAGGCTCAATTTCATCCTTCTTGCCTTTTAATTCCTGTTCTTTCTCTCCTGCGTGTTTCTCAACAGCACGCTTTGCTGCCTCCATGCTTTTCAGCTTGCTGAAGACTTCTTCTACTGCCTCTGTCATCCCATGCAGGATGTCAGTAGCTTGGTTACAGGGTCCCTTGTCCCCACGCTCCCTGCAGGGGGCAATCTGCAAAACCTCAGTAAGGGCAGCTCTATGCTCCTGCTGAGCGTCCCTCAGGTTCTTAACCTGTGCAGCCAGCAAACTGTTTGTGCCTTGTTGTTTAGCCGTTGCCTGTACCACAGCTCTCAGCAGGTCCTCCATTATAGCACCAAGCAGGTAACAGTCTTAAAGGTACAGTGCTACTTGTTTGCTTAACAGGTCTGCAAAAATAAAAGTCCTCAAGCAGACTACCGAATGCCTGGCACACCCACAGACCCTCACTGTGCTACTGTGCCCGCATTCTCCACCATATTGTGATCCTTGTTTACAGGTAGCACGGTCATCTAGGGCAAAAACATGCACAGTCCTTGTAATTGCATATACTCAGGCACTTTATTTGTAAATCCACAAAGGATACAGCAGTAAATAAAAAACAAAAGTAACAGAAAACCCTATAAACAAACACCTAGCTCGTCTGAGCACTAACTCACTTTGAACGTCCCTCTCTATCAGGGTTAAACTAACAAAACATATGGCACCAACCTTATTAGTTAGCAACACTCTGCTAGCTAGCCTGTTGCTTTCCTTTCTGCACTCCCAGTGCTCCAAGCCAGCCTTGGCCTGACTGTTTAGCTTTCTGCACTCCCAGTGCTCCAAGCCAGCCTTGCCCTGACTGCTTTCCTTTCTGCACTCCAAGTGCTTAGTCTCCTTGACTCTATCTGGAGAGAATAGCCTCTCTCTCCTACCTGCTTCCTGGGAGGAAGCCAGCAATCCCTCTCCTTTTCCTGCCTAGCCGGGAGGAGTTTATTCCAATTGCAACAGCTCATTAACTGCAGCTGAGCAGTGGGTTGGAGACGGTCCAAAAAACCCTGGCCTGGATCTATGTCTCCCCAGAAAACCACTAAACTGTGGAGTGGAGCACTGGCCCACCCTTCTCTCCAAATGCTCCACCCCAGGGGCCCATAACTAAACAGAGCTTTGTGTAACACACACAAACTACACATACTCCCCCTGGGGTTAAAAGGCCTATCTGCCTTCACTTTATCACAATATATATAATATATTCCAAAAAATAAGTTTGGCACTCTACCTATTTATATAGGAAAAATAAGAATTCTGCCAGGGTGCATACCCGTGGTATATATAAAACAATCACATAAAGTGCACTCCTGGACTTAATATCATGCTACTGGTTTATTATACAAAAAAAAGGAACGAGATTTCTCAAGATCAAAGTGCATGAATAACAACAGTGTAAATTTATAGATAAGGGTAATAAGACTTACCAATGTACGTGTAGTGAGCTCCCAAACAAGACTGAAGACCCGGAAGTGTGAGGAAGACGCGTGTAGTGTTGTCACGTGGTATCACCATGGAAACCCGAAAGGTAGCCGGGCAACAGCTACGGGTAAACAGTGAGGATCGGCAAGTGTAAAAAACACAAGTGATGCGGTCTGCCAGAATGGAGGAGGATAGCTGGAAATAGGAAGCCAGTGAAGCTGGGTGAAACAAGTGAACTTCGTGATCATCATCTGAGACCAGCCATCCGGACAGCTGCTGCAACAATATAAATTTACATTGTTGTTATTCATGCACTTTAATCTTGAGAAAGACTTGAATAGGTCGAAACGTTCTTTTTTTTTTTTTGTTATAATAAACCAGTAGCATGATATTAATTCCATGAGTGCAGCTTTATTTGATTGTTATATATACACTGAACAAAATTTTATAACATGACAGGAGGCTTCGTATTTGCTTTAATCTCTCTTTACTAGAACTCCACAGCAGCACAGAAAAACAACCAATCAGAAAAAAGTTAGGTACTATAAAACCCCCTTCCCATTGCATCATTTCCTCTTTCTTTGCTGCTCCGCATCAGTACAGGTCAGAGTACCACTGCCTCCTGCTTCTAGTGGGTGGCTTTGGGATTTAGTGTGATTTATTTATGATTGTTATTAATTATGCTTGGTTGTGAGATTTATGTGCCTTTCTGGCTCTTTTCTTTTCTTTGGGAAATGTTTCCTTTACATTACTGATAGTTTTCCATGTGTTTATTTGTACAGATTACTAATAGTTTTCCATGTGTTTATTTGTACAGATTACTGATAGTTTTCCATGTGTTTATTTATACAGATTACTGGTAGTTTTCCATGTGTTTATTTGTACAGATTACTGGTAGTTTGCCATGTGTTTATTTATACAGATTACTGGTAGTTTTCCTTGTGTTTATTTACACAGATTACTGGTAGTTTTCCATGTGTTTATTTACACAGATTACTGATAGTTTTCCATGTGTTTATTTACACAGATTACTGGTAGTTTTCCATGTGTTTATTTACACAGATTACTGGCAGTTTCCATGTGTTTATTTACACAGATTACTGGTAGTTTTCCATGTGTTTATTTATACAGATTTCTGTTAGTTTTCCATGTGTATATGTCACAGATTTCTGTGAGATTCAGGTAGATATATCACAGATTACTGTGAGTTTCCATATGTATATATATATATATATATCACAGATTACTGTGGGTTCTATGGCTATGTATATATCACAGATTACTGTGAGTTCTAGGCCTGTGTGTGTGTGTGTGTGTATATATATATATATATATATATCACAGATTACTGTGGGTTTTATGACTATGTATATATGTATATATCACAGATTTCTGTGAGTTCTGTGTCAGTGTATATAGCACGGCTTGCTGTGAGTCTTAGTGCTATTGCTGTGATTTTCACTGACGGTAGATGTCAGTCCTGTCTATGCCGATACTATTCTATCTTATCAGGCTTCTTGGAAAAATTAATTGAGTTGGCAATTGTTTTTGCCCTACTCCTGAAGAGACCATGAGTACAATACCCTTCAGGCGGTACGATGATGATGATGACCTACAATACCTTTAAAGAAGGTATTGCTCAGCAGAGCTTGATTTTATGGACACTATATCACTGGAACAAATCCAGCTTAAACTCAATACAACGGGTTTTACCTCTATGTTGCCTGCTGGACACTTAGGGACCACCAGTCCCGGTTACGGTTTATTCACACAGTAGTACGCTGTCTAAGATTAGTGTCTAAGGGTCCTAGGTCACAGGATACCCGGAGGATTTACAGATATTTAGGGGACTCTGCCAAACTCAGAGGTTCCCATTACTCATTTAATATGAAACCCAGGATTGGCCTGCTATGTCTGTGCCCCATTGATTGGCCTGCTATGTCTGTGCCCCATTGATTGGCCTGCTATGTCTGTGCCCCATTGATTGGCCTGCTATGTCTGTATCCCATTGATTGGCCTTCTATGTCTGTGCCCCATTGATTGGCCTGCTATGTCTGTGCCCATTTGATTGAACGACTACATCTGTGCCCTTCTGTATGGCCTGCTATAACTGGGCCCATCGTTGACCTGCTCTACCTGTGCCCGAACCCCCCTTTGGACCACAAGCCTGGGGGAATATCACTCAGTACCCTCTAGGTGGGTGTCCGGACAGGCACTGCTGCCGTATTATCCAAGAGGACACCAGGATATGGACATCTAACTGTGATTGGAGGGGTGAAGGCCCTACACCTCATGCCCTGAAGGGCAAAGTTTTTCTGAGGATTCCCGGGCACGCAACTGCGGGTTATACCCAACGACGACACATCTCCAAGGGGAATTTCGCACAAGCAGGGAACAGTGCTCAGACGCCATATTAGGTATTGGTAGTGTTTTTCTATGTCATGTTTAGCTCCTGACCTTTTCAACTGGATTCACTTGATTCGTTTTTTCCAGTCTGCTATCCGACCTGCTTTCCGAGGTACGTATTTTCCATTTTCTACTTCATTGGTCGTTTCTTTGTTTTCGTGCCTTCCATTGTCCTGTCGCTTGGGTCATCGAGAGGCCTGACTTGACCTCCTCCGACCTCCCGGGCGCTTGTGGATTGCGGAGAACCTCTCCAGCTTTCCTCAGACTACCGACGGTCATCCTGGAGCCCGCGCGGTCCGTTGATAGTTACCATCTTCAGCTCCGAAACGTACTTTTCTCAACACCCGTTTCTCTTATTAAGGTCGGACACGGCCCGAGGTTGTATACTTTGCTTATATTAAATAAGGGTGTAACCCCACATTTGGTCACCCTGAGTCTCTACTGGACTCTGGTTTGGATTACAGAGCGTGTGGCCCTCCTTCACCTGAGACTGATATTTTTATTTTCAAGAGTAGAAGGCGAACCCCTCTCATTTACCGAATCGGACACTGATTCATTATTAGAGGGCGCGGCCCTCCCTCAACCTCGGCCCGATACTGAGCTGGATATAGAGGACATGCTCCGAGTAACTCATTCTCATAGAAGGAACCGGACACAGAGGTAGACTCTATGTTTGACTTCTAACAGGTGCGGCCTGCTCATACCACCAACCGTGCGCGGACTCAGAGTGCGATCACATTTTACAGAGTGCGACTCTCTCATACACTCAACGCACTATGGTGCCGTCCATTTGTTCCTCACACAGGCTTGTACCTGTACAGGTCAACTATGACCGCATAGAGGGGCTTCCCTCCTACATCCAATTTAAATATGATGACCGTGCTACTGATTTCGTTCTAGAGGGCTACCTGATCGGGCAAGGTATACATAATTTGACTGGATCCATTTTGTAATCCACATGAGAAATACCCTCAGAGGTATTAGTGAGGGAGGTTTCCCACTTATGTACACACATTCCAGGAGACAGTACGGCTAAGGAGGAGCCTCAGTTTTTACAAGAGTACAGGTTTTGGTATAACCTGTGCTTTATCAAACAGACATTGCACTCTGTTTCAGATATTCATTGCGTACAAACTGTGCAGACTATTCTCCCGTGTCAGGGTGACATGAGATCCTGAGACCTGCATAGGGCAAACGGGCACTGCCTTGCTCGAGTAACAAGACTAGAAAATTCACATAAACGGTCTTCAGGTGCACCGTATGCATGGATCGCATGGAGAAACCGAAATTCTCAGGCTTGGCTTCCCTGGTCCTTACAATCTTGAGATAAAGTTGGCAGGACTGCTCCTACAACTCTGAACACATATCTTAAGAACAGTGTTCGGACTCTATATCCATCACAGGAACCATCTTGGTTTGGGTTCTCACTAGCCTTCCTATTCAACTACCATCAAGGAAACCTACACTGGGAGATACATGCTTGGACAGTCTATGAGACAGGAACCTAGGGGCCTCACTATATTATTCCCTATCTTGTAGGTGGCGTGTAGGCCAGGAACCCCTACACGAATATTGACAGGTCGGGCATGGAACAGGATTGTACAAATGTTAATCGGAGTATTTCACACTCTCACTGCAACACGTAAGGGCTCTTCTGTGTTATACGGGTCCTAAACTCTATTGGATCCGGCCATCTTAGCACTCTTAGAGGATGATGTATTTGGATGGAAATCTCAACCCCGGTTTCCGGTCCCATCCTTTTGAACTTTCCAGGATTCACAATTCCCACCGTTTACCACACGAGTTCAGTTTGAGACTTTGATTGGATGTCCTTTGGATGTCTTTTCTAGACCGCAGCCGTGGCTTACGCAGTCCAGTTGGTAGACTGAAGTCTCTTAGGATACGGCTAGTATTGTCCACACTATTATCTGCATATAACTTTATTTTCGGAGGAGACAATTCACCGGGTAGGTCATAGAGGAACGAATAGACACTATTCGGTTCTATTCGAGTATTGACGGTGGACTTAGGCACAGGCCTGAGGTTGGAGTTTGTCTACAAGGCCACATCCCCTGGTGAACCTGACACGATCGGAGGAATCATCTCCCACATCAAGAGTCGAGACACGGTGGAAGTCTCTTCTCGCGACCCCTCGGCACTTTACACCTACAGGAATATGGCTAATAGGTCAACTTGGCAGCTCATGGACCGACTGCTAGGGAACAGGTCGTAACCCCACGTACAATGGATCTATCAACGGAGGTCACTTCTCGCAGTTGGAAGGTCCATTTAGGATTGCTCTAATATTCTCGGAATGGGTACCAGCGAAACAAGCAGCGTTGGATTTGTTGGCTGAGCGTCAAAACAGCAAATACGAAGCCTCCTGTCATGTTATAAAATTGTAGATTATGCTAGCTTTAGTGTACCTATAATCTTAATTTTATTAATGACAGGAGGCGAGTATTTCCCACCCGTTCTTATCCCTCCCTTGTTTTATTTTATAGTTTGGATTAATCAGGTACGTATACAACTCTGCTTGTTGTTTCTGCTACCTTTCACCTGTCCTTATGTCTGTTTTTCATAAGGAGGGTTGGGATATCTACATATTAAGGTAATTTTGTTTGCTACATTGGGTATCTATAAGTTTATTCAAAATACCTTTCATTGGATAATCAATCTGTTCGATTCTGTTTTTCTCTCGTTTCAGTTTCCAGTCCTTCAGCGCTATCTGGTGTGGCGCTTCTTCGTGGATGGTGGACATTGACTTATTTATTTTCAGTCCATCAACGCTATCTGGTTGACAGTTCTTCTCAGACGTTGGACATTGCTGTATTCTTCGTATCTGGACTTCGTTGCTTCACATTATTTTTTCTGCCTTTGTTCTGTTTTGTCGCAGCTTGAAAGAGGAAATGATGCAATGGGAAGGGGGTTTTATAGTACCTAACTTTTTTCTGATTGGTTGTTTTTCTGTGCTTCTGTGGAGTTCTAGTAAAGAGAGACTAAAGCAAATACTCGCCTCCTGTCATTAATAAAATTAAGATTATAGGTACACTAAAGCTAGCATAATCTACAATTATAAACGCAACACTTTTGTTTTTGCCCCTATTTTCCATGAGCTGAACTCAAACAAGACTTTTTCTATGTACACAAAAGGCCTATTTCTATCAAATATTATTCACAAATCTGTCTAAATCTGTGTTAGTGAGCACTTCTCCTTTACTGAGATAATCCTCACAGGTGTGGCATATCAAGATTCTGATTAGACAACAAGAGTATTGCAAAGGTGTGCCTTAGGCTGGCCACAGTAAAAGGCCACTCTAAAATGTGCAGTTTTATCACACTGCACAATGCCACAGATGTTGCAAGTTTTGAGGGAGCGTGCAATTGGCATGCTGACTTCTGGAATGTCCACCATAGCTGTTGCCCGTGATTTGAATGTTCATATCTCTACCATAAGCCGTCTCCAAAGGTGTTTCAGAGAATTTGGCAGTACATCCAACCGGACTCACAGCCGCAGACCACGTGTAACCACACCAGCCCAGGACCTCCACATCCAGCATCTCCAAGATCGTCCGAGACCAGCCACCCGGACAGCTGCTGCAACAATCGCTTTGCATAACGAAGGAATTTCTGCACAGACTGTTAGAAACTGTCTCAGGGAAGCTCATCTGTATGCTCGTCGTCTCGACCCGACTGCAGTTGGTCATCGTAACCGATTTGAGTGAACAAATGCTCACATTCGATGGCGTCTGGCACTACGGTTGACTATTCCTCTCTGCCTTATTAGGCCCACGCAGTTCTTTCCCATACAACCCTCTCTTTGCACTACTCCTGTCACAAGCTAGATATCACATATTTCGCTTCCTGCTAGTAAACTAGAGATGTTCCCATCGTTTTCATGCATGCTGTAGGTCTTTATTGTAGAAGGACGCACAATGGGAACTCTTAATTAGCTTAAGCACTACTAGGTATTCATATTCATATTGATTCATATTGATTGGCTAGGTTACACATAATCATAAGTTACATTATTATCTAGTTTTCTGCTATCCCTACTCCTTTTGTTGAAGTTGTAATCCATAATCACAACACAGGTATGTTTTACCCTTATCTCAATTAGCACTTAGACCATCCTGGACAGGGGCGGGCTGGGCGGCAATTGCCCCCCAGGCCGCCCTAAATCCTTTTAAAACTGGCTGCTCAAGGGCCGGTCCTAATGCTGCAGCCTCCTGAGCGCTCTGTAAAGAGCCTCAGACGGCTGCAGCGCTGCTTCTTCCCTCCCCTGTAGCGTGGCCGAGCTCCGGGGAGGAACATACGGAGGAGGGGGGAGGAACATACGGAGGAGGGGGGAAGGAACATACGGAGGAGGGGGGGAGTAAG
>OW240912.1:151222014-151411724 GCA_933207985.1 Pelobates cultripes
AGGAGAAGAGGAGATGAGGATGACACAGGGAGGGGGAGGTTAGGAGAACACAGGGAGGAGAGGGGTTAAGAAGAATACAGGGAGGTGAGGAGAACACGGAGGAGGGAGGTGAGGAGGACACAGGGAGGAGAGGGGTTAAGAAGAATACAGGGAGGTGAGGAGAACACTGGGAGGAGGGAGGTGAGGAGAACACAGGGAGGAGGGAGGTGAGGAGACACAGGAGGGTGGAGAGGGGGTAAGAAGAACACAGGAGGGGGAGGTTAGGAGAACACAGGAGGAGAGGGGTAAGAAGAACACAGGATGGGGGGATGAGAAGAGCACAGGGAGGGTGGATGGGGGGATGAGAAGAGCACAGGGATGGTGGGTGAGTGTGAGAAGAGACCGCCAGGGGAGGGTGGGGGAGAGACCACTAAGGGGCGGGGGAGAGCTCTAAGGGACAGAAGGAACAGCTCTAAAGGACAGGGGGCAAGACAGGGAGCTCTTTCACACTACACGCACACACACAATGCATCCCTACACACACAGAAACACAACATGCATCCCTACACACACAGAAACACAACATGCATCCCTACGCACACAGAAACACAACATGCATCCCTACGCACACAGAAACACAACATGCATCCCTACGCACAGAGAAACACACAATGCATCCATTACACACAGAGAAACACAATGCATCCATTACACACAAAGACAATGCCTCATTTGCACACATACACAGAAACACACAATGCAAACCCTTACACACACAGGCAAACACACACACTGCTTTTCTTACATACACACAGAAACACAATGCATCTCTTACACACACACATACAGACACACACCTTGCATCCCTTATGCATACAAACACAGATTCACGCAATGCATCCCTTACACACAACTAGAAACACACAATACATCCCTTATACACAAATACACACTGCTTCCACTACACACAAACACACTGCATCACCTACACAAACTGATATACCGATATACTACATACCATAAGCACACGTATTAGATCCTCTACAATAACACATCCCCTACACACTCCACTCCCTGTGAGCGAACTCATGGGTGGGTGGAACAAATAAGTGGACTTATGAGTGGCCCTTGTGGGCATACTCACAGTCATGCCCTGGGGCCCAGACATTGAGCTGTGTAAGGGGCCCCCAAAAAATAGAGCTGCTTCCAATTCTCCCAGAACATTGAATTTTGTGACCACAGTTGCAAACAGCTTCCAGAGATCCTGTTCTATACCAGACCAGTGGAGCCAAACTGCAGCCCATCATCATCCTCATCTGGTTGTAAGTAGGCAATCTAGTATATTATTAGTGACACTAAACTATAATTTACCTCACATTAAAGGGACACTATAGTCCCCAGAACCACTTCAGCTTAATGAAGTGGTTCTGGTGTCTATAGCCAGTCCTTGCAGGCTTTTTAATGTAAACACACACTGTGTGCAGCACTGGCGTTAGTTCATATGGCAGATCATATGGGTGGGGCATTGTGATGTCACATGGGGGGCGGCAAATTCAGCTGTTTCCCATGCAGTCACAGGTGCCGCTGTGCTGGGAGATTGTGATTACTCTTCACTTCCTCCCAGCCTACAGAGCAGCGCATGGGAGAGAGAGAGAGAGAGGAGGAGGCATGATTTAATCTTGCAACAAATCCAGTAAGCAAATCTTTATAAATTTGGGGGAGGATCAGCTCTGTTTCCACAGTTTATTGGTGTTTACTCTGATGTCTGTATTAATATTGAGGGATTTCTAAATAGTAACATCAGTGTCAGCAGGGCCAGCTGTTGGGGTGTGCAAGCTGTGCGGTCATGCAGGGTGCCATGACAACAGAGGCCCCTGGCGGCCAACACAGCAAACAAGTTGGGGACACCAGCCTATTCAATATAAACGATTTGCTGGTGGTCCACTGGTGCGCACCAGCAGTAGGTGCAGTCAGATTATATCCTCTCCCTCGTGGTTCTGGCGCTCAGTTAGTGAGTCGGAGCACAGGCTCAGAGATTCTCAGCCTGCGCTCTCACAACATTGAAAGTCAGAGCCGTGAAGGAGCAGGTATGGCAAAGAGCTATTAATTAGCATAACATCAATATCCGTTATAAAACCAGGAAAAGGTGGGCATGGATGGTTAACTGATTTGGTGATGCAATGGGCCACTTGACTGGTTTTGCCCCCCAGGCCTAAGGCTGCCAGCCTTATTGTGTATGTGCTGTGCGATGTTATGTGCAGCTTGTGTGTCTTACCAAAACCTAATCTAATGTGATGTCAGTATCTTCTATTTTTAAAGAAATTGGTTCCCATGTTGTAAATGGCAAATTCCTCAGCTCAATTGATATGTAAATGTATTTACTTTCCCAAGGCCCAAAGTGTTGTCTATCCTGTTATTTTATTTAAGTGTTAACTCTCCCAGCCATCCCTTTGCCTCTAACCCAAGGTATGTTTTCCTAGATAGGGACTCCTTTGAAGACCAGTTGATATGTAAATGTGATTGGTGCCTTTCAGGTGCTGTGTCTTTCCAGCTATCTAAACAGAAACTCCCTTTGAAGATAATTCCTGACCTCCCATACACACAGACTTAATCAAGCACATAATTAACAGATATATACATAATATTTTCCACCAACATACTGTCTATCTAAGGATAGACAAACTGGCTGTAAAGAGTATTGGTGTGGACCACATTCGTGTTTAATTGTAGTTCTGTCCCACGAGACCAACATTCTTGAATCAAACCTGTTTTCCTGGCACTATAGAATCATGGAGTGCGGGGGGCGTGTCTTGGCCACCATCTTGAATGGCCACATTTTAGAGAGGCTCCTGGACAAGGGGGACAATTTTGTTCCAAAAGTGCCAATTTTAATCTTAATGGACCAACTCTAACCGAAGTTACATATAGCCAGTCCAATTTCTACAATGCAGAAGCAAAAAAAGCCTGGAAAAATCGTGCCTGGAAAGAAGAAAATAGGAGCAGGAGCTGCTGGGGTGAGTAAAAGTTCCCAGACTCACTCCCCTGCTTCTAAACCCGGCTTGCGGCTGGTTTCGCTGCTAAAAATATAGTTGGTGGCGTCGGGGAAATCCCTCCCTACCTCCCGCCTGGTCTCCCAAGCCAAAACCTATGATCGCAGCCGCACTAGCCGACACGTCCATGTGCGGCTCAGAGTGCTCCGAGCACTCAGCATGCTCGGAGTGAAGTGCTGTCTCCTGCGAGCGGCAAGGACCACTCAGCAAGCCACTCGCGGTCTAACACTAGAGCAGCCCGGTCGCTCACTTACAAAAGCGACCGGGTTGCAAGTAAAGGGGAGGGCAGTGCGAGGTCACGCTCCCCGTTGGGATCCTCAGCCTCCAGGTTGTTGGTCTCGGTGGGGGGGCTGTCCGACCCAAAACATTTAAAGGCACAGTAAGGGCTATAGTAAGCCCAGATGATGATAATATGGAAAGGAGCTGAAGTGCTTCAATCAAATTCTTACTCTGCACTACCACAGATAATAGGTTATGATACCACAACAAAGATGGCTGCCAGTCAAGATATTATATATTCTACTCCCCAGATGGCCACTGCCACCTCCAATATGGCTACTACCACATTTAAAGCAGCGGTTTACAATCCCAATATGCCACCTGAATTGGCAGAAGATCTGCCACCGTCAGCTGGCATGATAATTCCACTCATTAAAGATTTGAAAAACGACTTTAAAAAAGACTTTGACACATTATATGGAGCCATGGAGGGCATTAATCAGCGAACGGAAATAATAGAGAATAGATTGCACTCTCGAGCAATCTCACCTGGATCTGGTTGAAACTGTAAAAGTGCTACAGAAGCAACTGCACGAACAAGCGGAAAAGTTAGTGGACGCTGAGGATAGAAGTAGGCGTAAAAACCTAAGGATCAAGGGGATCCCTGATAATATTGATTCTCTGGAATTACCAAGTTATTTCCAGACAATGGTGAAGTCAGCTCTACCAACTACTAATAATACGGATTTACTACTGGACCGCATCCATAGATTGCCCAAACCCGGCAATATACCTGCACCCAAAGATGTGATAGTGAGATTTCACTACTACCACATTAAAGATGACTTTCTTGGTGCAGTACGCATGTCAGGCCTCACGGGGGATTACAGCGGCATGAAGCTCTTCCAAGACTTCTCTGCTCAAACAATGGGGCGACGCAGGGAATTTCAACTTTTCACTGCAGAGCTAAGACGAAGAGGGATAAGATATAGATGGGGATTCCCGGTTAAAGTCCTTTCCCACATAGATGGTCAGAATCTCATAATCACGTCACCTGAGGAAGGAATGGAACTCATCAAATCCATGAATAGACGTCCGGTTTTGCCTTATAGACTCTCGCCATCTACTCCTATGCAGGCCAGCAAGAGAAGCAAATCGGACACTTCCTGAGATTCCAGCTCATAGAGCTACAGTCTTCATTTTCCACGGTCGTAAGTTGTTGAGATGTTCTTCCTATCTTCATAATATATTTTTAATAATTTTATTTATTTATTTTTAGACTTTGATTTTTATGATTTTTTTATGGTATGGTTCTGAGAAAACTTTATCTCTGAAACATACTATCGAATCCTGCTCCAGTCCAGAGATTTATCGGGATTACTTTGAATCTTGACTTGTTTCTCCTTTTTATGACAGACTTTTGAGTTTGCACACCATCGGTTATTTGATATGTGCCTCTACGGTTTATTTCAGAAATCGATTCGATTACTTAACTTTCTAAATTTATACAATCAAAATAATTTTTTATATAATTTCATATTTATTTAATTTTATTATTTTTTATTGTTTTGTGCTTTTTGTCATTTCAAATGTCATACTTAAAAGTTGCTCTTTGTTTTGTTTTGTTTTTTACTATTTATATTTATATTGTATCCAGTAGCCTTCTCTCCCCCCCAACCTGGACCTAACACCCTGAGATGGAGAAACTTTTTTTGTGTTTTACTCTTTCACTCTTTCACTGTTTGTGTTTTCTCCCCTGATAGGAGTATATACCCAAGTTTTTTTGTACCCCTTTTTTATTTTTTGTCCATCCATTCTTTAATGTTTGGTAGAAACGTTTCCAGACCAGAAACCACTGAAATGCTTCATAAGAAAATGCATACTACGTGGCATCAGCAACTTGCAAAAATTTGTTTATTTACTATTCCTGTACACTCTTGGAAGGCGTTTGCTTGGACTCTCACAAAGTTGAATGTTCTTTTTACCCTTTACCAGGAATTGCTGTTCCATAAACCATGGCTTTAAAAAATTTCATTTAATGTGAGAGGCCTGAACACTGCCCACAAGAGACAATTATTATTCAAAGAAGCAAAATCCAACAAATCAGATGTCATCTGTGTACAGTTAACATTTTAAAGATGATAAAGATTATTTCAAAGCTTTTCCCAGTCCAATACCATTGCACTTATAAATCTAAGTCTAGAGGTACATCGATTTTCTTTCACAGGAATGTAGCATGTTTGACAAATAATGTAATAACAGATGATGACGGGAGGTATTTAATATGGATAGGATCACTCAATACTAGTGAATATACTATTGTGAACATGTATTTTCCCAACACCGGTCAGTTGCAGTTTTTTAGGAAATTGATGGACTTTGTGAATGAGACTGTGAGAGGCAGCTTGGTAATGTGTGGTGACACAAATTTTGTTATGGATGGAGAATTGGATAACGCTAGGGAAGAACGTGATCAACAGCATAGAGGGGACAGTGACAGATTAGCGTACAAATGTCCCAGATACATGATTGAATGTGGCCTATACGACTCCTGGAGACTGATGCATGAGAATGAAAGAGATTTTACGTATTATTCGGTCTCTAAAAATATGTATTCCAGGCTGGACCGTTTTATGGTCCAGGGTGCTTTAATCCCGCACATCTTGAAATCTGATATCTTAGACATCAACTTGTCCGACAATGCTCCAATCATAATGCATATTGACGAAATTGTTTCATCAGCCCAAACAGAACCTGGAAATTAGGCGATTATTTGTTAAATGATGTGAACAGGGAGAAAGCTTTGAGTGATTATTTTTCGGAAAATGCCTCACCCGAAGTTCCTGGCGAGGTGACTTGGAATGCGCATAAGGCTGTGTTAAGTGGTCATTTTATTTCTAGAGCGTCTCACCTGAAGAGAATTAATAGCAATAATTTAAGAACATTAGAAAAAGAATTGTACAATTTGAACCAGGCTAATAAATTTGGTCCATCATCCTCCCTATCAGCAATGATAGGAGAAATTAAGGCTAAAATTAACAAAATTTATTTAGATCGTACATATTTCATGGTGAGACGTCTCAGGAAAACATTTTACTTAAAAGGCAACAGGGCCTCAACTCTTTTGGCATCCAAACTCCGGCATGTGAATGCCCAATCAAAAATAGCATATTTACTTGATGATCAGGGGCGAAAAGTATTATAGTAAACTTTATAATTTAGAATGTAATTCGGACCTTCCCCAGCCTTCTGCAACAACAATTGATAAATTCTTAGACAGAGTGACATTGCCTTGGCTGTCTCCAGGACATTTAGAAAGCTTAGAATGTGAAATATCAGCAAATAGATTATCCGCGATCGCTCACAATTGGCTGGTGTCAAAGTGGGTGTTACAAACACTCACTTTGACACTGATCTCTGCCTCTCTCCTCTCTGTAGCGTTTTGTGAGAGGAGAGAGACAGAGATCCTGATAGTTTGTTGCAGCAGCTGTTCCTGTGAAAATTAAAAAGTATCTGCAGTTAATAAAAATCCAATTTTAACCCCTTCCCTGCCAGATCTGTTACAGACAGTGCATTTGTACTGTCTGTATTTTTTTTTTTTGCCCTTAAGGGTTAACTTTATTTTAAAAAATCTGTGTCTTAGACTGTCTTAGACTATCTTAGACTGTCGTAGTCTGTTTTAGACTGTCGTAGTCTGTTTTAGTCTGTCGTAGTCTGTTTTAGTCTGTCGTAGTCTGTCATAGTCTGTCGTAGTTAGTCAGTTTCCTTCCCCCAAATCTCCATTAGATTCTTCTAACAGGAGTTAGTTTAGGGATTACTGTTTTAGTCTGTTTTAGTGTTAAAAAAAAAAAAAAAATTGTGTTTAGTATTTTGTTAGTTTAGTCTGTTAGTGTGAAACATGCAGCGCATGTACAGCTTGGAGGAGGCATATGCCTTCTTGGTGTCAGACTCTGACGCCACTGACACTGCGTCCGATTTTGACCCAGGTCAGTTTAGCGGCACGTCTAGTGACATGTCATCTGTGTGTGAGCCAGCTGCTAAAAGAAGCTGTGCTTCCCCTGCTACGCTGAATGTGGAGGAGGACTGGGTACCTCCACAGTTAGCTGAGCCCAACATCCCCCCTTTTAGTGCCAACGCAGGCATTAATGTGAATGTGGTTGACTTCTCCCCTATACAATATATGGAGTTATTTTTAGGGGATACCATCTGGGAGTAGATTGCTTCCCAGACTAATTTATACGCTAGCCAATTCATTGAGACCAATCCAGGTAGCTATACAGTCATGGAGCATGCTTGGCATCCCACAGATGTCCCTGAACTTAAAACATTCTGGGCTCTTACCATGCTCATGGGGATAATAAAGAAGCCATCAATCCGGTCTTACTGGAGCACCAACCCAATTTGTTCGACTCCTATATTCTCCCAAACAATGCCTAGACCAAGATATGAGCTGCTGCTGAGATACTTACATTTCAACGACAATACCCTCTGTCACCCCAGAGATCACACCCAATATGATAGGCTTCATAAAATACACCCACTGGTAGACCATCTTCAGCACAAATTTACTGAAGTTTATACTCCTCAAAAAAATGTATCTATTGATGAATCGTTAATGAAATATAAAGGGAGATTAGGATTCAAACAATACATCCTCTCAAAGCGCTTTAGGTATGGCGTAAAATTCTACAAACTGTGCGAGAGCGAAAGTGGCTATACATTTGCCTTTCGTATATATGAGGGGAAAGATGGTCAACTGGACCCTCCTGGCTGTACTGACTCTTTGGGGACAAGCGGGAAACTTGTTTTTGACTTACTGATCCCCTTGTTCAATAAGGGTTACCACCTTTATGCGGACAATTTTTATAGCATTCATACATACAAATTGATGGAGTATCTTGGTATACAATAAATGGCATATAATGCACAATAAAAGCTGTAAAGACAAGAAGGACAAAACCTAGTGCAATACGGTAAAGTATATTGGTGGCTTGAAGTATAATATGTGGTTGGTACTCACAAACCCAGAGCCAAAAGGAACTGGCTCAATTCCAACGCCTGTGGGGTAATAGTAAGGGTTCCCACTACCTTTCTATGTAGCAGCTATTCCTGTATTTCCTGTTGCCGCTGGGAAGAAGGGACCATAAGCTCTTGGATAGAGAAAGGCTCTTCTTTAATAAAAATTCATAAAATATACAACTGTATTACATCTAAAAAACAAATAAACATAAAAAGAGAGTGTGTATAAAAACACACAGAGTCTCTGTATAAAATAATCCAAAGTACTCCACTGTGGGAGATCAGCAAGACGCGTTTCGCCCCAAAAAAGGGCTTCCTCAGGAGCTGATGCAGCCATATCTTATCTTAAGAAAGACAAAAGCCTGGTATAAAAAGGTGGCTATCTAGCTGATGCAAGTAGCAACACATAATTAATTTTTACTCTTTAAAAAAAAATGAATCCAGAAAGAACCACCTTTCTCCAATTTTAGTTCAAGCTGATTTCCACAATAATTTATGGAGATGGTCAAGTTCCAACAACAGTGCCAAAGGAGTCCAGACATTTTATTTTTAAGATACCGCCAACTGCAAAAAAAAAACCAAATCCCCTGAAATGTTGCTTGGTCTGTTATAAAAAAAGGAAAAGGACAGACACCCCTTTGCACTGTTTTTTTTTTTTCTTTTGAAAGCAGCTAATTTTAGTTAGTCAGTTTCCTTCCCCCCAAATCTCCAATTAGATTCTTTTTGCAGGAGTTAGTTTAGAGAATACTGCTAAAGGTGCATTTGATACCTGCACATTTGGTTAAAAAAGTTTTATGGTAGTAACATATAACTGGCTGGCCAAAACCAGATGACGTGTGCATAAAAAGCAGAATTAAAAAATTACCACCATGCACGTTCTCTGAAATATGTTTAGCACAATGGTTGGGGGAAGGATGTGAAAACACCTCATATACAATACTCTGGAATGTCTACTTTATAAAAATATAAACTTTCATGATGTTTCATGATCTTAACATTAACGGGGGGATGCAAAAATATGCCAAACTGAAGATAGGCCAAGCATACCTATATATCAAGTTGAAAAACTGATATGTACAAGTCTTGAATGTGGCCTTTTAGCCCCCAAACAACCCAGCAAACCTATGCATGGGTGATGTCACTGTACTCAGGAGATGTTGCTGAACACATATTGGGGTGTTGTTTGGCAGTGATACATAACAGGATCTGTTAATTCATGCCTAAAGTACAATGTATGTGTAAAAAAACATGAAGAAAATTACTACCCAAAAGTTTGCCAAAGGCTGGTGGTAGAATTATTGCATGAAAAGTATTAAACTACCACCATTTAAAATACCCTGAGTTGTCTACTTTTGAAAAATATATGGTTTGATGGGGTAAAATACATTGGCCCAAATAGGACAGGGACGCTGGGTGACTACATGTCAAAATTCCAAGTTGAAAAATGGATATGCGCACCTGCCAAATGGGGCCTTTTAGCCCCCAAACAATCTGACAAGCCTATGCATGGGTGGTATCACTGTACTCAGGAGATGTTGCTGAACACATATTGGCGTGTTGTTTGGCAATGACACATAACACGATTTGTTAATACATGCCTAAAGTACAATGTGTGTGAAAAAAAACACACAAAAAATGACTACCTAAATGTTTGACAAAGTCTGGTGGTAGAATTAGTGCATGGAAAGTGTTAAAAAACCACCATTTGAAATACCCTAGGGTGTCTACTTTCCAAAAATATATGGTTTGGTGGGGGTAAAATACATTGGCCGGCCTTACAAATGTCCCAAATAGGACATGTGCGCAGGTTGACTACATGTCAAAATTCCAAGTTGAAAAATGGATATGCGCACCTGCCAAATGTGGCCTTTTAGCCCCCAAACAATCCGACAAGCCTATGCATGGGTGGTATCACTGTACTCAGGAGATGTTGCTGAACACATATTGGCGTGTTGTTTGGCAGTGACACATAACACGATTTGTTAATTCATGCCTAAAGTACAATGTGTGTGAAAAAAAACACACAAAAAATGACTACCTAAATGTTTGACAAAGTCTGGTGGTAGAATTAGTGCATGGAAAGTGTTAAAAAAACACCATTTGAAATACCCTAGGGTGTCTACTTTCCAAAAATATATGGTTTGGTGGGGGTAAAATACATTGGCCGGCCTTACAAATGTCCCAAATAGGACATGTGCGCAGGTTGACTACATGTCAAAATTCCAAGTTGAAAAATGGATATGCGCACCTGCCAAATGTGGCCTTTTAGCCCCCAAACAATCCGACAAGCCTATGCATGGGTGGTATCACTGTACTCAGGAGATGTTGCTGAACACATATTGGCGTGTTGTTTGGCAGTGACACATAACACGATTTGTTAATTCATGCCTAAAGTACAATGTGTGTGAAAAAAAACACACAAAAAATGACTACCTAAATGTTTGACAAAGTCTGGTGGTAGAATTAGTGCATGGAAAGTGTTAAAAAACCACCATTTGAAATACCCTAGGGTGTCTACTTTCCAAAAATATATGGTTTGGTGGGGGTAAAATACATTGGCCGGCCTTACAAATGTCCCAAATAGGACATGTGCGCAGGTTGACTACATGTCAAAATTCCAAGTTGAAAAATGGATATGCGCACCTGCCAAATGTGGCCTTTTAGCCCCCAAACAATCCGACAAGCCTATGCATGAGTGGTATCACTGTACTCGGGAGATTTTGCTGAACATATATTAGTGTGTTTTTTGGCAGCAAGACATAACAGGATCTGTAAGTTTATACCTGAATTGCAATGTATGTGAAAAAAAAAAAAAAAACTACCTATGCAAAGTTTGGCAAAGACTTGTGGTAAAATGGCTGCATAGAAGGTGTCAAAATATCCTTAGATGAATACCCTGGGTTGTCTACTTTAAAAAAAAATATATACATGTGGAGTGTTTTCCAGAGATTTATGACAGATAATAGTGTTACAATGTCACTATTGATACATTTTAAAAATGTTTGTTTTGAAACCGCCATATCCTACTTGTACCTATAGCCCTATAACTTGCAAAAAAAAGCACGTAAACACTGGGTATTTTTAAACTCGGGACAAAATTTTGAATCTATTTAGCTGTTTTTTTCATCCGCTTTTGTAGATGAGTAAAAGATTTTTCACGTAAAAGTCAAAAAACATGTATTTTTTTCAATTTTTCATAATTTAAAAAAAAAAAAATTAAATTAAAATACATGAGATTATATAAATAATGGTATGTAAAGAAAGCCCCTTTTGTCCTGAAAAAAACAATATATAATTTGTATGGGAACAGTAAATGAGAGAGCGGAAAATTACAGCTAAACACAAACACCAGAAAAGTGTAAAAATATTCCTGGTCGCAAATGTACAACATCGCAAAAACAGTCCAGTCCTTATGGGGTTAAAATATAATTCGATAAATGGGAAGAACAAATCAAAAAGGTTTATGGTCTTCGATATATTTATTGTTAAAGTGCATTGATGTACAAAATTTTTGCCAAATACATTGTTATGCCTATTTCAATGATGGATGGATTCCCCTTCCCATTTCCACGTTCCCCTTCCTTTCCTACCCCTAATACAATGTTTGTATTATTATTACTTGTTATACAAAATTTTAAAACTTTAATAAAAATTACTTGAAAAAGAATCATGGAGTGCCCCCCTCCCGCGGGGTTGAAGGGATTAAAACCCCTTCAGACACTTACCTGAATCCAGCGCAGATGTCCCTCGGTGCTGGGTAAGGCTCTGCCCATGCTTCTCCCCTGCCGACGTCCGCCGGCGGGGGAGAACTAATGCGCATGCGTGGCAGTGGCCGTGTTCGCGCGTTAGACCTCCCCATAGAAAAGCATTATTCAATGCTTTCCTATGGGGATTCCGGCAACGCAGGAGGTTCACAAGCATAGCGCGAGGATGTCCAGTATCGTTTAGACGATAAAGTCGTCTAAGAAGCCGGAAGTCCCTCTCGTGGCTGCCCGATGTCCAGTATCGTTTAAACGATAAAGTCGTCTAAGAAGCCGGAAGTCCCTCTAGTGGCTCTCTGGTAGAAAAACTGCAATAATTACACTTGCAGGGTTAAGGGTGATGGGATTTTGCACGCAGACCACTTCAGTGGGCTGAAGTGGTCTGGGTGCCTACAGTGTCCCTTTCAGATAAACTACAGAAAAGCTACATCCATCTAAGCATTTCAGAATGGAGCCTCCTTCCTCTGAAGCAGGCAAAAACTTGGATATATTAGAATTTTCTGAAGATGAGGATGTAAATCACTCTTCTTGAGAACTGGACTCTAGATCTGTAGATAAATTAATTATGCTAGTAAGGGGAAGTAATTATGTTAGTGAGGATTTCAGAAGAGAACTCTCATATTCAGGAATCTGACAGATATTTTAAGGATCTCAAGTCTAACAGAATTACATTCCCAGTTCATTCGGCTATTAAAGAAGTCATTGCTCAAGAATGGAGCTCTTTGCTCCTAATGACAGCAGGTCATGGAACACTATTCCAAAAATAAATGCATCAATCTTCTGCATGGCTAAGAGGACAACTCTGCCTATAATGAGCTTACATGGATGAGTTGCCAGTTATGGTACAATATGGAGATACAACATGAAGGTAGGGGATATGGTCCAACAAAGAGAAACAATTACATTCTAATCTGGGAGAACTGAAAATAATTTCCAGAGCTCTGCAAGAATTTCTACCCTCCATTGCATACTCATGGGTTGTGATTCAAACAGACAACAGAGCAGTAGCATCACAGGTGAACCATCAAAGCGACACTAGCAGCAAGCTTCTGGTGAGAGAATTGTCTTCCCTGGTAGAATTTGTGGAGTACAATCTTCAGGGTCTGAAAGCAATTTACCTACCAGGTCAAGAAAATATTGCATTCCTTCACCTACCGTTGATTTACCGCCTATTGAGAAAAGTTTGGTCAGAAGGAAGATAATAGCAATCATTCCAGTGTGACTGAGGAGACCTTGGTTCCCACTCCTGAGCAAGATGAGTTTGGTGGAACACTGGCCGCTACCGTTGAGAAGAGATTTGTTGAGTCAAGGCCCAGCAGTTCATCCCATGGGGGCCTGGCTCTTGATAAGAAGAGGCTCTTATAACTAGGCTTATCAGATGTGGTTATCAATATTCTCTTGAAGTTACATCCCAAAGACCTCCCAAAAGGAATTATATGCCTCCATGGGATCTTCCTCTCATCCTGAACGTATTAACGGGAAATCCCTTTACTATAAAATACATTATTCCTGGTTGCTCTAAGATCAAGAGATGGATGTCCAAGATCCAAGCCTTTTCCTGTGATGATACGTATAGAAAGGTGTACCAAGACAGGATGATCTTGAGATTGAAGCATTCATTTTTGTTTGAGACACTATAGTCACCAAAACAACTTTAGCTTAATGAAGCAGTTTTGGTGTATAGATCATGTCCCTGCACCCTCACTGCTCAATCCTCTGCCATTTAGGAGTTAAATCCCTTTGTTTATGAACCCTAGTCACACCTCCCTGCATGTGACTTGCACAGCCTTACTAAACACTTCCTGTAAAGAGTCATCTAAAGTTTATCCTTCCTTTATTGCAAGTTCTGTTTTATTTAGATTTTCTTATCTCCTGCTATGTTAATAGCATGCTAGACCCTGCAAGAGCCTCCTGTATGTTATTAAAGTTCAATTTACACAGAAAGAGATACAATTGTTTAAGATAAATTACATCTGATTGAAAGTGAAACCAGTTTTTTTCCATGCAGGCTGTGCCAATCAGAGCCAGGGGAGGTGTGACCAGCGCTGCATAAACCGAAACAAAGTGATTTAACTTTTAAATGACAGTGAATTGAGCAGTGAAATTGCAGGGGAATGATCTATACACTAAAACTGCTTTATTTAGCTAAAGTAATTTAGGTGACTATAGTGTTCCTTTAAGGGATAATATTCAGGAATTAATTGGGAAGAACTTTGTTATTAGCAATAATCAGCATGGTTTTATGAAACATAGGTCATGTCAAACTAACCTAATTAAATTCTATGAAGAAGTAAGTAGAAGTATAGATCAGGGTGTTGCAGTGTATGTGATCTGCTTGGATTTTGCCAAGGCATTTGGTACGGTTCCTCACAATAGGTTAGTCTTCAAACTAAAAGAAATTGGTCTAGATGAATATTCTTGTTCTTGGGTAGAACATTGGCTTAAGCATAGAGTACAACGAGTTGTAATTAATGGTAAATTTTCAGGCTGGACTAAAGTGGTAAGTGGTGTGCCTCAGGGTTCTGTTTTGGGACCACTTCTATTTAACATATTTATAAATGATCTTGAAACAGGCATTGAAAGCCATATATCAGTGTTTGCAGATGACACAAAACTTTGTAAAGTAATAAAATGTGAGCAGGATATTGCTTTGCTGCAGAGGGATTTGAGAAGCATGACCTATACACTAAAACTGCTTCATTAAGCTAAAGTTGTTTAGGTGACTAGTGTTCCTTTAAAGTTGTTTCTAATTTTCTTCTGATTCAGGAAGTTTACCATCCTTTTATCCTAATCCTACCTAGGACTTGGAAGTTGAACACTATCAATTAGATAAAAGAGAATGACTAATTAACCTGTCAGTATCCCAGACCTTCCATAAATCAGGTCAATTATTTGTTCTTCCTTCAGGATCCAGAAATGGGAAGCAGCATCTGCATCTACTTTAATAGAAAAGTAAAAAAATCCAAATAATCACGTCCATAAAAAGTGACTAATAGGATAAAATACCAGTCCAATCTGAAAAAGTCTTGGAAAATAATAAAATCGTTATTTATATCTCTTTAAAATACTGAAGGGAGACATACAAAATTGTGGATTGCTTTGCATGATTAGTTGCTCTCCTCTTCCTTAGCTATGAAAGGTGCTTATTTTTGGCTGTTGAAGAGGTAATGTTACCTGCACTATTCATGCCATTTTAATTGCTATGAGTAGTTATTTAAGCACTCAAGCACTTTTCCTGGCAAGTTCACTTTATAAGTGACACCTGTCTGAGAGGAGAGAGCTGCAGCCTGGTGCAGGGTTGAAGAAATCCTTAGCAACCCAAATCAAGCTTTTGTGACTGGAGCTGTAGCATTACAGAGTTCCTCACAGCAGCTATGAAGCTCGCTTGTCTGAGTTACTCAGAGTACGGGAGCTCCATCACAGCTCCCTACTAGGTCTTTGGATACATCATGGGCTGATTGGGCAGACGTTTCTTTTAATGAAATATACAGGGCAGCCACTCTGCTCCAATGACCTTTATTAAACACTACAAATTGAATGTGGCATCTTCCTCTGTCTCTTTTATAGGAGGTGTATTGTCCTCTGTTTCTTCTGTACAATAAAGTGTTCTGGCATTAATCTGTAGGCTTTGTGTGTGGGGGTTTATTGCCTCCCCCCATCCTTTATTTTTTAGTTTCCTTATCTTGGGTATTACCTTAAATGATGCTGACATAAATAGCCAGGAAAAAGGAAAATGTATCCCATACATCCCATATTTTTCTTCTTGAGCTTTTTAATTGACTGAGGTATGGAAGGATGAGGGACATTTTACGCCTACAGTTTGAGTAGTTGTTTACTGTCCTGTTCCGGTTGGGTTTGGAGCTACCCATAAGTGATTCTGCCTTGAGAAATAGCCAGGAAAAGAAAATTACAGTAAGTATGTGATACATTTTCCTTATTTGTGGAGAGTTAATAAAGGCATTGTAATTTTAAGACCAAAAATTTAAAAAAATTAAGTTGAGTTGGTGATTTTTTATTTTTGTGGTTAAGTATTGCATGTCCCTTATCGGTTCTCCACAATTTCTGGTTTAACCCCTTAAGGACACATGACATGTCATGATTCCCTTTTATTCCAGAAGTTTGCTCCTTAAGAGGTTAAATAATACATTGATATAAGTGAATACATCAGGAATCTATATGCTCAAGCTTGACTATGATATTATAGGTGCATGGCTTTAAGTAAATATTAAGTCTATCAGCATCTTGTCCCTAATGTTAACAGAAAGTTATTTTTTTCCCTTTCAATTAAGATTTGATTACACTGGATGTGGAAGTTCAGAGGGGAATATCAAAGATGGTACAATTGGAAAGTGGAAGAAAGACGTCCTTTCTGTTCTTGATAACGTATCTGAAGGACCTCAGGTTAATTTATTTACATAGTATTACTGCAATAAAGTATCAAGAAATGTGTCTTGTTTATATATAAAAAAAAAAAACACTCCAAGCATCATGACTGCTACAGCAAGCAGTGTAATTATGGTGCCTATAGTTCCCTTCTGCACACCCCCAAATGTGAGTAGTTAAACCATTTGCTAACAGTTTGGCAACTTACTGAGATCTGATAGTTTCGAATAGCTCTCCGGAGCTAAAACCTATGCCATCTGTTTGGCTGAGAGCATCAGCTGATCACTGTCAGCCAATGAGCTAGGCCCTTAACCAGGCTTATCACAAATCAAAAATCTTCCACTTTCACATGGAGGAGGTGTTTAGCACCCAGCAAAATTGAGGTACATTGTGAAATATTTAGCACCTGGGCACTCTTGGCACTATAACTGCTATTACAGCATGCTTGGTTATGGTACTTGCAGTGTTGCTATAATGTTGTTAACAATACAATTAGATACATATACAGTTGCAATCAAAATAATTCAACCTCTGGTTTATTGTCAAAATGTACAGACTTTCAGCTGTTTGCAATAAATAAATGAAACTAAAGCAATTGAAATAGATCAACAAAACTTCCAAATTCAGCTGAAAATGCAACTTCCAATTACTTCTCCAGTCTCACAATTGTTTAGCCCCCTGAATAGAATCCTTCACAGCAATACACATATGCAAAACAGACGTTTTCTCAAGCTCAGCTGATGCAACTAATCAAGGACTTTATTAGTTGCACCAGGTGTGCTTGAGCTGGAACACTTGAAATACCTGAACTGGCTCCAGATTAGTTGAGTGTCACTTTTGACTACATGTTAGAAATATGGCCAAGTCAAAGAATTGTTCCACAAAGTTAAAAGAAGAGATCATCACCCTTCACAAACCAGGAACAGGATACAAAAAGACAGCGAAGGCACCGAATGTTCCTAGAGACACGTTGGAAGCATAGTTTGCAAGTTCAGAGTTGAAGGAACAGTGGTTACACTACCTGGACTGGGCAGAAAAAGGAAACTATCAATGGCTGCAACCAGATTTCTCAGGTGGCAGGTTGCGAAAAACAGTCAAGTAACTGCAAAAGACCTGCAGCAAGATTTGGTGGCAACAGACACTGAGGTTTCAGTGAACACAGTAAGAAACATAGAAAAATAGAATGTGACGGCAGATAAGAACCATTCGGCCCATCTAGTCTACCCAATTTTCTAAATACTTTCCTTAGTCCCTGGCCTTATCTTATAGTTAGTATAGCCTTATGCCTATCCCATGCATGCTTAAACTCCTTTACTGTGTTAACCTCTACCACTTCAGCTGGAAGGCTATTCCATGCATCCACTACCCTCTCAGTAAAGTAATACTTCCTGATATTATTTTTAAACCTTTGTCCCTCTAATTTAAGACTATGTCCTCTTGTTGTGGTAGTTTTTCTTCTTTTAAATATAGTCTCCTCCTTTACTGTGTTGATTCCCTTTATATATTTAAATGTTTCTATCATATCCCCCCTGTCTCGTCTTTCCTCCAAGCTATACATGTTAAGATCCTTTAACCTTTCCTGGTAAGTTTTATCCCGCAATCCATGAACCAGTTTAGTAGCCCTTCTCTGAACCCTCTCTAAAGGTATCAATATCCTTCTGAAGATACGGTCTCCAGTACTGTGTACAATACTCCAAGTGAGGTCTCACCAGTGTTCTGTACAATGGCATGAGCACTTCCCTCTTTCTACTGCTAATACCTCTCCTATACAACCAAGCATTCTGCTAGCATTTCCTGCTGCTCTATTACATTGTCTGCCTACCTTTAAGTCATCAGAAATAATCACCCCTAAATCCCTTTCCTCATATGTTGAGGTTAGGACTCTATCAAATATTCTGTACTCTGCCCTTGGGTTTTTACGTCCAAGATGCATTATCTTGCACTTATCCACATTAAATGTCAGTTGCCACAACTCTGACCATTTTTCTAGTTTACCTAAATAATTTGCCATTTGGCTTATCCCTCCTGGAACATCAACCCTGTTACATATCTAAGTATCATCAGTAAAAAGACATACCTTACCATCAAGACCTTCTGCAATATCACTAATAAAAATATTAAAGAGAATGGGTCCAAGTACAGATCCCTGAGGTACCCCACTGGTGACAAGTCCAAGCTTCGAATATATTCCATTAACTACAACACTCTGTTGCCTGTCACTCAGCCACTGCCTTACCCATTCAACAATTTTGGAATCCAAACTTAAAGAATGCAGTTAATTGATAAGCCTTCTATGTGCAACAGTGTCAAAAGCCTTACTGAAATCTAGGTAAGCAATGTCTACTGTACCACCCTGATCTATAATTTTAGTTACCCAATCAAAAAAATCTGTAAGATTAGTTTGGCATGATCTCCCTGAAGTAAACCCATGTTGTCTCTGATCTTGAAATCCATGTGTTTTTAGATGTTCAACAGTCCTATCCTTTAACATGGTTTCCATCACTTTCCCCACTACTGAAGTAAGGCTAACTGGCCTATAGTTGCCCGACTGCTCCCTATTACCTTTCTTGTAAATGGGCACAACATTCGCTAACTTCCAATCTTCTGGGACTACTCCTGTTAACAATGATTGGTTAAATAAATCTGTTTATGGTTTTGCTAGTACACCACTAATCTCTTTTAATAGCTTTGGGTGTATTCCATCAGGTCCCATTGACTTATTTGGCTTTACTTTTGACAGTTGAAATAGAACCTCTTCCTCTGTAAACTCACGTGTAATAAATGACTCATTTATCCTTTTTCTCAACTGAGGTCCCTTTCCTTCATTTTCATCTGTAAATGCAGAACAAAAATATTAATTGAGGCAGTCAGCTAGACCTTTATCCTCTTCTACATACCTTCCTTTTTTTGTTTTTAATCTAACTAATCCTTGTTTTACTTAGTAAGGTGCTTACTAAGGTGCTTTTTGGGATTCTGTTTTATGGAGTGTTGAAACAAAACTTGAACTTTTTGGCCCAATGTATCAGCGATATGTCTGGAGAAAGAAGAATGAAGTATACCCTGAAAAGAACACTCTGCCTGCAGTTAAGCATGGTGGGGGCTCAGCGATGCTCTGGGGTAGCTTTTCATCCTCTGGCACTGGAAAACCTGTAATGTGTGTAAGGAAAGATGGGTTCAATGAAGTATCAGGAAATCCTAGAAGAAAACATGCCATCTGTGAGGAAGCATTGGACCTTCCAACAAGACAATGATCCCAAGCATACCTCAAATTCCACCAACACTTGGTTGCAGACGAAGCTCTGGAAAAATTCTACAGTGGCCATCACAGTCACCTGGCTTGAGCCCAATAGAAAATCTCTGGTGGGATTTGTGGTTGCAGAAGATAGTGTCTGGCTATGCATCTCGTTTGCAGCAGGTCCTAACAGCAAAAGGGTGCTCTACTAAGTACTAAAGATGCTTGTCATAAAGGGGTTATATAATTTTGAGACTCTGGAAGTCATTAGAAGTTAGAGTTTCAGTTGAATTTGGGGAAACCATTTGAATTATTTGTTGTGTTGAGCTTTTTCATTTGCTTTTGTTTGGTTTGTTCTAGGGATGCACCAAATGTGCTGAAAATTACATCCCCCACTCCCCCCCACCAGGGCAGGTTGTCATTTTTTTCTTTTAGCCCGGCTTCCCAGCAAAGTGAACTGCCAGGTGTGTATGTATAATATATATACAGGACCATGAGCTGCGTTCTCTAGTGTTTGTAACCCCTGTGTTGCAGCGCGCTTTCTGGTAGGTGTCACAGAAGGCAGACCCTGGGCGGTCATGTGATGCTTGAAGACAGACGCTGCCTATGAAGCTGTCCTGGAGAGCATGCAGCCTCGGAGGGCCGAGGGGAGGACTACCAGCTCGGCTTCCTGGCAAGGTAATTCAGCTCCTCGTGGGACCTGTCCCAGCACTGGGTGTCCACTCCACCGGACATCCCCGGCAGCCACAAGCTCCACTGGGGAGAGAAAACACCTGTCTATTGGGGAGACTGCAGCCTTACCCCTGCTGGCCTGGGTAAGGAGAGCAGCAGCAGCAGTGGGGCTGAGAGGGCCGAACCTGCAGCAACAGGTGCTGGAAAACTACAACTTACATCATGCTTTCTCACCCTTTAGGCTCACAGAGCATCATGGGAGTTGCAGTTTTAAAACAGCTACCTCTTTGACCTAATAATAAATTCATGGTTATTACTTAGCTGTCAATTGTGAGGAAGTGAAAGTAAACATTAAACTGATTTTCTTATTTTAGGCCAAATTAGGAAAACTGAAAAAAAAAAATTTATTTTTTTTTCTAGTTTAGTTATTATAGTCTACAATATGAAATTCACTGTAAATTGCTGACAATTAAAAGGTCTAATATTAATAAAATTATAGAAAAAACTTTTAAAATTATTTGGGGAAAAAGTGTCATTTTCAGTTTTGGTTTCTCTGTCAAGGGCATCCTGAATTTTTGGTTTTGGCCCAGAATTTTCATTTCGGTGCATCCCTAGTTTGTTCATTGCAAACAGCTGACAGTCTGTACATTTTGGCAATAAACCTGATTTTCAATGTGGGTTGAATAATTTGATTGCAACTGTACAAAACGTAGTTCCCACTACTATACATGCCACTGCAACTGAGAAGGTTAATAGAAACTCTGAGTAATGCATAGACAAATTGGATTTATAGTAAGAATTACTAAACTTTGCTGTTGAAATATTTTTTCTTGTCTGCTGTTGTTTCATTGTTGTTTAAGTTCAGGTCTAGAATTAGCAGTGTTTGTCCCTTTTACTTGTTGTCTGAATGTCAGATTGTAGACTGTACAGTTAACTCCTTAACCCCTTAAAGACGGAGCCAAATGTACCTCTGAAAATGCCTGAAGGGACCTATTATACTCACCAGAACAACTTCATTAAGCTGTAGTTGTTCTGGTGACTATAGTGTCCCTTTACCAATAGCGAACAAATAAAGCACCCGCTATTCACGGCCAGCCTTAGGCCTTCAGGCAAGTTAATGTCAGGTGGCTTTTAAAAAAAAATTCTATAAACTAACACTATAGAAACCCAGACCACTTAATCTCAATGAAGTTGTTAGGGTGCAGAGTCCCTGCCCCCTTAACTCTGCAATGTAAAGCATTGCGGTTTTTGAGAAACTGCATTGTAAAACATTGCAATGTTTGAGAAACTGCAATGTTTGCTTTGCAGGGTTAAGTCCTCATCTAGTGTCTGTCAGTGGCACTGAGTGAGCAGGGTTTCTCAAAGTGTGGGTCGTCACCCACTGATTTCTGGGCCGTCAGGGAGATAGGCAGACTGATTAGTGGGGCCCTCAGTCCATGACCAATGACCAATGACCGACATCAAGATGGGACACTCCATATGTCTACTTGAGAAAGAGCCTCACACCTCTGGTCTGCAGCTCTGCCAGGTGCCAAGCTGCAGACCATGTCTCACAAACACCAAGAGAAACTCACATGGTCTGCAGCTTTGCACCCGGCGTAGCTGCAGACTGGAGAGTTATCCCACTGGACCAACAGGGCATTTATTCCATTAAAAATAAAGGTAGGTCACAGTCTCCCCACACCCTGCCCCCCCCCCTCCACTGTAACCCTCTCACACTCCCCCCCTCCCCCACTGTAACCCTTTCATACTACCCACCCCACTGTAACGCGTTATCACCCTGTCCCCTCCCCATTGTATCTGTTTCTTACCTGCACCACGCCACTGTAAACATTTCTCTCACTGCACCCCCTACTGTAGCCCTTTGTCACTCTGCACACCCCACTAACACTTTCTCTCCCTGCTCCCCTACTGTAACACTATCTCTCCCTGCTCCCCTACTGTAACACTTTCTCTCCCTGCTCCCCTACTGTAACACATTCTCACCTTGCACCCCCACTGTAATCATTTCTCAACCTGCACACCCCACTGTAATAATTTTTCTCCCTGCTCCCTTACTTTAACATTTTCTCACCCTGCACCCCTTTGTAACCATTTCTTTCCCTGCTTCCCTACTGTAACCTTTTCTTACCCTGTGCATCCCACTGTAAAAATTTCTCTCCCTGCTCCCCACTCCACTGTAACACTTTCTCACCTTGCCCGCACTGTAGTCTTTTCTCACTCTGCAACCCTTTCTCATCCTGCCCCCCACACTGTAACCCTTCCTCACCCTTCATCCACTACACAAACTGCATGCACTACACAGAAACACTGCATACACTACATGCAGTACACACATACACTGCTTGTACTACACACACACACACGCTGCATCCACTACACACACTATGTGCACTACACACAGACACTACATCCACTGCACCCACAGCATCCACTACACACAGACTCTGCATCCCCACACACACTACATGCACTAAACACAGACACTGCATTTACTACACACAAACACTGCATCCACTACATCTACTAAACACACACATACACTGCGCACACTACATGCACTACACAGACACACAGCATGCACTACTGTGACAGCTCCTAGCTAAGAAGCACATAAGAGAATGGAGTAGGATTCCAGGAAGCAACATTGATTTATTTGCAACTGCAAATGTCTGTCAGACAATAATCTTGGAATACCCGCCTGAGCACACATTTACAAGAGAACAATCTAATGCAAAGAAAAGTTTTTTGGTTTTTTTTACAGTAAGAGCAATAAGGATATGGAATTCTCTGCCTGAAGAGGTGGTTTTGTCAGAGTCATTACATATGTTTAAACTGCAATTGGATAAATACTTGCAAAAACATAATATACAGGGATATAGCTGCTTAATCCAAGAAGACATATGACTGCTATTTTGGGGTCAAGAAGGAATTTTTTCCAAGTTTGTTGCAAAATTGGAAGTGCTTCAGACTAGGTTTTTTGCCTTCTTTTGGATCAACAGCAAAAACATATGTGAGGAAGGCTGAACTTGATGGACGCAAGTCTCTTTTCAGCTATGTAACTATGTAACAAAGAATATATACCACAAATGACGTATTCCATACGTATACAGAAAATACAGAAATTACACCTACATTTACTATGGTGACATCCAATTACTAAACTAAAACTTATCTCTTACACATATTATCTAATAGTGGGCGTTCCTGACATTTCACACATGCGCCCTGGTCCAAGATAGTTGCACAGTAGTTTTAACCATTGAACTTTACTTAAACATCCTGTAGCTTCTACCACACTACATGCACTACACACATCCACTGCATCCACTACACACACTGCATGCACTACACATACACTACATGCACTACACAGAGACACTGCATCCACTACGTGCTCTACCCACAGAATGTGTCCAGTTCACAAACTCAACACACTACATGCACTACACACAGACACTGCATCCACTACACACACTCTCGGCATCCACTACTCTTCACACAGTACACAAACACAGACAATGCACCCACTACAAATACACTGCACCTGCTACACAAACTCTGACTGACTGCACTCACTACACAACATCCACTACAAAGAAATTGAACCCACTACACTGCATGCACACATACACTGCATCACACTACACACAAAGTCTGTATCCACTATAAACATGCATACAAAGCATTCACTATACACACGACATATAATACATCACACTGCGTGAGGGAGGGGTTGCAGCATTTCATCCTTCGACCCTGACTGTAACCATTTCTCACCCTGCACGCCCACTGTAATCCTTTCTCACCCTGCCCCCACACTTCAACCCTTTCTCATACTGCCCCCCACACGGTAACCACTTCTCACCCATCTCCCCACATTGTCACCCTTTCTCACACAGCCCCCACACTGTCACCAGCACACACAAACTCCCTCCATCATTGTTACCCTCACCTCTGTGTGTCAGTGTGTATCTGTGTATATGAGTGCCTGTATCTGTGTGTGGGTAAGTAGGGGTCATTGTGTGTCTGTGTATTTGCATTTGTGTCAGTGTCAGTCTCGGTTTGTGTATGTGTTTCAGTGTGTGTGTAAGTGTATACACTGCACACAAATGTACACCTGCATTCAAATACATACCCCACACAAAAACATGCTTACATTCAAACATGTATATGTATATTTTTATATACACAATATACACACACTGCATCTTAAGTCCAACACTACATACAAACACACCCCTGCATTCAGACGCAAACATAACACACAAGTACACCACTGCATTCTAATGGCAACAGGACATACAAATACACCCATACATGCATACATATACCTCATACAAAAACATGCTAACATTCAAACGCTCAAAATACAACCCTGCTCACAAATACAACCCTGCAACGATGGGCAAATGGTAGATCACCAGCTTGCATAGCATTGTTGAATTCTCTGACAGATGGGTTCTACCTTTTGTCCACACTTGCACTAGAGGGGGTCACAGAAAACATACTTCCACCAGGGCTCTCTCTACATTAGTTCCAACAGTGGGATACTCAACGTGAGGTGCCAGGTTGAAAGAGTGCCTGAGTCTATGAGTAAGCAGTTATTGCCTCTAAAACTGCCATGATATACCAAAATTATGCATCTAAATCTGCCATGTTATGCCGATTTTATGCATCTGAAACTGATTGCCATGATATCCCAAGTTTATACACCTAAAATTGATTGCATTGGTGTGCCAATTCTATGTATCTAAACCTGATTACCATGGTGTGACAATTGTATGCCTCTTAAGTTCATTGCCACGGTGTGCCAATTTTATGCCTCTGTGACGGAGCTCCAGTACTCCAACCGAGTACCTCCGCCAAGTCTGCTACCTCTTAGTTATCATGGACCTTCTTAGTTATCAGCACTTCATATCCAGTCACTGAGGCTTGTCTGGGATCACTTTTCCAACCTGGACCAGGTTAATGTGCTTACAGCCCTGGACACCCTTTCCATCAGCAGATTATATCCCTTTCCCCAAACACCAGACGACACATGGTAAAGGTTAAAACAACAACTGACTTTACTAGACATAGCACACATATTTTTAAGTCCCCAACAGCCTCAGTTACATACAATGGTGCATAGAGTGCTATAGTATAAGGAAGGTTGGGGTCAGACAATAGCAAGGGGTGATGGGAGATTGAGGAGGGACAAAGCAGCTAGTTTAAATTGTTCTGGCAAACAATAGGATAGGAAAAAAATGGGGAGAGGGAGAGGCACAGACAAGCAATACATTCAACATACCCTGCACCAATAATGGGTGCGGGGTGATCGAAATACAAAAGGAATCTGGGGGCCCACACATAGTTGGCTCGGTAAACGAACAGGGGGGGTGTGTATGGACCGCTGAACAAATGGGAATAAAAGTGTAGCTAGAGCATCCATTCCGCTACACTGCTCCCCCTTAACCACAAGCCGGCATACACAGTCTGATCCTAATGGATCGGCTTGGGGATGTCTGGGAAGTACTGCTTGTGACGAGACCAATCTCGCCACTGTGCATTGGAGGAGCCTGGTTGCCTGCCTGCTGCCTTTTGACTATGGACCGGCATTTAAATACTTTATTTTCCTATGCAGAAAGGTCTATTCATGTATTTCTGCCCGGGCATTCGGTAGATTCTATCTACCGAACAAACAGCCATCTATTGGCATCCCAAGAGCCGCGGTTAGTTGGCAGGTGCTGTTAATTGGCCGCCCAGAAGCCGCCGTGCGCCGCCAATTGATCACCCAGTGGCTGCGGTTAACCGCAAGCGGCCGGTTCATTCATGGATTTACTGAATGAACTCATTTAACCCAGATAGCTATGCCATGAAGCATATTCGTGTAATAAAAGACTTTGGCTCAATGGCAATTGAACTGTATGTGTGTGGTCTGAGTGCCATTCAGTAATAATGTGTGCTCAGACCTAAGCTCTCTGGGGATATGTTGCATGTCTGTATTTTATGTAATAAATGTAACCTTGTGTACTGTCTTTTTACTGCCATGTGCTTAATGGAGTTTTGCCTCTGTCATTGGAGATAATTGGATTACTTCCCAATTATCTCCAGGATAGAAAGGAGGAATTGTGATGTCATTGTGGGAGTATTTATATGTGTTGTATGTTTTGATTGGATGTTCCACAAAACCCTGTGGGTGGGACTTTGTCTGTAAAATGTGTATATAAGGCCAATAAAGACACAGCTCAGTCTGTTCACTGCTTGACCCTCAACCTGCTTGAGCCTTTTCTCGTTCTTGGGGGATTTACTGTATGCTGTTAAAGACTGATTGCCAGGAGTGTAAACCGCTTGGGGTGCTTTTCCTGTTCAGCTGCTAGCAGCTATTCGTGAGGTTCCAGTTCGGGAGTTTGGAGTGCTACTTTGTATCCTGTTTGAGAGTTTGGGGTTCTGCGGTAGCTGTGGCTGTGTCTCTGGGAGGGAATATCTCCTAAACGGCTGTTAACCCCTTTTATGCCTGGGGGTGCCGTTACACTGCGGTCCGTACAATCAGTGCTGGAGTTTCTTTAGGGCTCACACCACAGCCAGGCATTCTTGTTCAATGGCGGCGGCGCGCACCTTTCTGGGTCGAGTTTTCTGCTGAGATGCGCCATCATCTCTGACCTGGCTCAATACAAGCGTTCAAGTGTCTGGACCTCAGAATGCAAGTTTGTCTCCGTGATGTGGGCCTGGGATCTGGGACCAGTGATATATTCTGGTTTTGTGCTGCCCTAGGCATGACCTAACTCAGGCACCCCCCCATTCTAAATTTCACTTCCTGTTAAAAACCAACACACTCTTTGCCTAACAGACACACGCCTTCACTGATGCATACACTGACATACACTCACTGACAGATACAGTCATTGTCACACACACTGTTTAACCCACACACACTTGCACTGAAACATACACACTCAATTACAGACACACGCACACTCACCGACATACACACTCACTGACAAGACACATACACTCACTGACAGACGCTCACTCAGTGTCAGATACACACTCACTGACAGACACAAACTGACAAACACACATACACACTCACTGATAGACAAATATACACTCAGTGTCAGGGACACACATTCGCTAACAGGCATACACATTAAATGACAGACACACACTTTCAGTGACAGACACGCATACACACACTGACAGACATACACATTCACTAGCAGACACACACACTCTCACTAGCAGACACACACATTCACAATTTTTTTATTTTATTATTTGCTTAAATTTTGTTGGCTTCTTCCCTGGGGTCCAGTGGGGCTGCTGTTTGCTGGGCGGGCAGGCAGGCTCATAGTGGCCATGGAGCAGTGATCCTCCTGTTCAGTTCCCTCGCGCGCCTCTTAGGGATGCCAGAGCTGGAGTGACGTGATATGTGACTGCGGAGCTGAGCAGGGAAGAGCTCAGAGTGCTCCCTCGCCGCCCGCCTCCTACATCAGCCCATGTCAGCCTCGGGGGCGCCCAGAGGTGGTCACCCATCCAGCTCTTGAGCCCCCCAGGACAAGAGGCTGGCAAGGCCCCCCTGAAAGTACCAACTAAGTGTCTGGAACACTGTCTGGAACGGCAGGAACGCTGAGGTCAACTGGCCTAGGTCGTTCTCCAGTAAGGAATCGGCTCCTGCATCAACACCACATCAATCAGACCTGACCTGGCACCCCAAATCAAGTGGAACCTTTGCAGTGGGCAGCCGATGTACTGATCCCCCTGCTACCCGTACAACTTCTGTACTTCTGATTTGGACGGCATCTGGGACCAGGTGTCGCTTGACCAAGGTGAGGGTGGCTCCCTCCCTAGGAGACCTTGAGCTGGCTTTCAGTTTAGCTGGATGGATTGGAGATGTTGCTGTTGGTTCTCCATAGTGGCTTGCACTGGGTTGACTTCGTGAAGGGTACCCAATTGCTCCTCATTTGATTCGAACTTGGGTACGACTGGGGAACCTCTGTGATAGTAGGGGCCGTTGTCCACACTGGAGGGGGTGACCCTGGTCGAATACATGCAGCTTGGTTCCTGCTCTGGGTACAGTCTTGTTGATGGTGCCCAAACTGCTTGCACCTGTGGCATTGTACCCCACTATGGGACAGGTATCTGGGTGCCTGCAAATTGGAGGAGTTCCCCCACCTCCCCGCCCTTGTGGTAGTTGTGGTGCAGGGTGTCCTGAGCATTGGTCTGAGGCTGGGTTGTGGCTGCCTGTGAGCGTTCTAGTTGTGGCCTGCTGCCCGTGCTGGGGAAGGTGGCCCTGTTCGATTCCCTGAAGCTTGGCTCCTTCTCTGGGCACAGTTCCTCTGGTAATGTCCAAGCTGTTTGCACCGATAACACTGTATTCAGCTGCATCCTGGGTGTCGGGATGCTTGTTAGTTGGGTTGTGCTCTCCGGATTGGTTTACTGGTGGCCCTGGCTTGATGCTCAGGGGTCTGGACAGTGGCCTGATACTGGGTCGCTGCTGCCTGCGAGCGTCCTGGTATTCATCTGTTTGGCAGGCAGCTTTGGTCAGGGTAGTGGGTTTTCTATCTCTTACCCACTCTTCTTACTTCTGGGTTCACCCTGTTGTAGAACTGTTCTAATAGGATCAGCTGTGTGATCTCCTCTCCAGTGTTGGCTTGGCTGGCTTTGAACCAGACTAGGGCTGCTTGCTGCATTCGGCAGGCCCATTCTGTGTGAGAGTCTTTCTCCTCTCTTTTCATCTCCCAAAAGTGTCTCCTGTATGCTTTGGGAGTAATGGCATATCTCGCCAAGATGACCTCCTTCACCCTAACATAGTCTGTACTTTCTTCATCTGGAACGGCTCTGTACGCCTCAGCTGCTCTGCCCAACAGTTTACCAGCCAAGATGCGCACCCAGTCTACTGGTGGTACTTGATACAAGTGGCACTGCCGCTCATAGTCTTGCAGGAACCCATCTATATCTTCCACCGTTTCTACAAACTTTTTAAACGCATCATGGGTAATCTCTGTGTAGCGGAGCGCTAGTATTAGCAGGTTTCTCCAAGATGAACTCAGGAACAAAGACGATGCTTCACAGCTAAATACAGTAAGGCACGACAAGATTCTCCTAACACCTCCCAGTAACTGGATGACACTCAGTTTTGGGGGGAAAAACTGAAGTTTAATGGTGGCACACTGCCTTTTATGTGATTTTCCCTACAAGGTTACTGCCCAGGTGGCCCTTGTGGGGCACCGAGACACAGAGTTAACAAGCCAATGAAACAGTGTTATACATAGAGATACTCCCATACAGTATGTGCAAGCCCACCCCTCTACCTGGTAAATAATTGAGGTAGATAATTTAATAACTCAATTATCTCCAGGCAGGAAAACCACATATTTCACAAGATTCCAGAATTACCCCAAAAACATGACATCTCCATAAATGATCTGGATGAACAACATTGTTACAACATGCCTTTTGTAACTTTTATTTTATGCCACAAATTGCCCTGCTTCCCTGTATTATGGAGAAGCCTCATTGCCAGCCTTCTGCCCCATGACTATGGACCTAGTGTGTATGGCCCTTTAAGAACCGTCTGGGGACACATTAAAACTTTTGGTAACAATGCCCCTAAAATACCTTTTGTGCCCTTATTCCACTTGGTTCAGTAAATGGGGCTTACTGAACCAAGTACCACACAGGTGGACCACCCAGAAGTGGAAGTGTGCAGGCAATTTACCTCCCAGGCTGGGAGGCTGCTGTAGGTAAATTACCGACCGCTGGGGGGCCACCGTTCGTAGAAACGAACACGTGTTGGCGGTCATCTTTATTCAGGCGAACGTGGTCAGCGGTGTGTGCAGCCAAATTCATGGAACTGAAATCGGCTACACATTTAGCCAAACACCGCTGACCCTTACCTTCTCCTCCACTGAGTTTTCAGCCACAGAGACCAAGTCCCGTTCGTGCATGCGAATAGGACTTAATAATTTTTTCAGTGTGAAATTGACCGACCGCACAGCCCAAATCTATGGAACTATTTTGGACAGGAAAATGTCGGTCACAAAGGACTTCCGACTAACTTTTTATCTACTCGAGGGATTTGTATGATTTTTGAGAGTGTTTGTTTATATTTGAAGTATGCTGACTTTGAATATGTGATCTTTATGAAGATTGAATGCATAGTTTTAAAGTTACAGTATATGTGTAAAAAGTATATTTTTTGTGCCTCCTGGCAGAGGGGAGGATTTTTGTGGGAATGAATGGGAGTGTTTACCTGTATTGTACGTGTTTTATTGGTTGTTTTACAAAACCCTATGGGCGGTACTGTATGTGAAAAACCTGCATAAAAGAAGGCCCTTTGTGGCTGATTAAAGGAGAACTACTTGACCTTCTAACTCGCAGCCTTGACTCGTGTTTGTAGGGGACAGCTATAATCACTACACGGATTGCTATGCTTTTCAAATACTCCCTTAGCTATTGAGTTCTTGTTCCTGATCCTCCTTCGCTCTACAGAAGGAAGAGGTTCACCCACTGGAACCTGGAGCCTGGTCATAGTTCCAGCGTGGATAGCAGATGGCGAGGTCCCAGCCCAGCAGTGGCGGTTCGTGGAGTCTGCAGTACTTATGGTGTCTACGGTGCTGATGGTTGTTTGGTGAGCGCTAGGAGCATCCTTTCTACAGTCCAACTTTCAGCTAGCCTGGAGGCAACCGTAACAATAAGTGCCTGTTTCAATTGTTGGAATGCCTGCTAGCACTCCTGGGCCCAGACTACTTGGCGGGGAATGTTCTTACGGCTAAGGTCAGTAAGGGATTTGGCCAGGGCACTATAGTTTTACACAAACTTCCTTAGGACCCTATGATCCCTAGAAAGCTGGTACCTGCGTCTTTGTTCTGGGGGTTGGCCACTGGGCCACTGCCTCTGTCTTAGCGGGTTCAGGTTTCTGTTGCCTGCATCCTACTCGGTGACCGAGGTACTGTACCTCGGCCATACCAATGTTGCACTTGGCGGACTTAAGGGTTAGGCCAGCTTCTCTGATCCTATCTAGGACCTTTCCTATATGGGTTAAGTGCTCTTGCCAGGTATCGCTAAAAATGGCAATATCGTCGAGATAGGCACAGGCGTAGTCTTGGAACCCATCTAGCAGTCGGTCCACCATCCGCTGGAAGGTAGCCGGAGCATTTTTCATCCCAAATGGCATTACCTTAAATTGGTATTAGCCGAATGGGGTGACAAAGGCTGACTTTGGGATGGCTTCCGGGTCGATGGGGATCTGCCAATACCCCTTACAAAGAACTATTGTAATGAGATATTGGTCCCGGAACTCCAGTACATATGGGACAATGGGGTTACAATCCTGGCTAACCTCCCCCTCCCAGTGTTCCTGGATAAGGTCTAGGGGTCCCCTCACTCGCCTCCCAAAGAGTAATTCAAATGGGGAGAACCCTGTAGATTCTTGCGGCACCTCCCGGTATGAAAATAGGAGGTGCAGCATAAATGTTTCCCAATCTCTGTGAGTCTCTGCGAACGTTTGGAGCATTTGTTTTAGTGTTCCGTTGAACCGTTCACAGAGCCCGTTAGTTTGCGGGTGATAGGGTGCGCTCACAATTGGCTTAATGCCGCAGAGCCACCATAGGTGTTGGCTCACCTCTGCCGTAAATTGAGTGCCCCGATCTGATATTATCTTCCGGGGTGATCCCATGTGGGAGAAGATCTTCATCAGTGCCTCGGTAATGGTTTCTGCATGTATGTTGCTCAGGGCCACCGCTTCTGGGTATCTAGTAGTGTAGTCCACCACCGTCAAGAGGGGCTAGGCTTGGCTAAGGGTCCTACTAGGTCTACGGCTATACTGCTAAAGGGATCCTCAATTACTGGGAGAGGGTGAAGTTTGGCCTTGTGGCGGTCTCCCCTCTTGCCTACCCTCTGGCAGGTATCACAGGATTGGCAGTACCGCTTAATGTCTTGGGAGATCCCTGGCCAGAAAAAGTTCTGGGTGAGCCAGTATCTGGTTCGACTCACCCCTAAGTGCCCAGATAGCGGAATGTCATGGGACGATGTGCATTAACTACTGTCGTTACCTCTGGGCAATTGGTTCAAATCCTGCCACTAGTTTCTCAGACTCTCTATACAACAATTTCTTATCCCACACATATCTCTCTCCCTCTAGCCCTGCCTGGCCTGGAGTAACTCTGTCTCTGGATATCTGCAAAGTGGGGTCTGTGCTTGTTCTGATTTCAATGTACGGATTTAGGTCCATTAGCCCTTACTGTCGCCTACACATTGAGAGCCTGAAACACCAGTTATCTCCTCATGGTACGAGATCTACATGTCTCATGAGCAAGGAGATGTTTATTGTTGTTTCTACAATGTGGGACTGAGCTCCCACATTTCAAATTCGGTGGGAGCATCCTATATTCTAGGGATGGTGGGTCATGGCTTACCGGAGCCTCCGGGTGTGAGCTGGTGCGGGCCTGTTGCCTGGTGATTACCGGGTATGATTCCTCCAATGTGGCCTGTGGCTCAAAAGCATACGTGAGCCTCCCCAGGTCGTTCCCCAAAAGTACTTCTGCGGGTAATTCCGGCATCAACCCCACCTCTACCATTCCGCTCCCCAATGCAAGTGTACCTGAGCCGTAGGTAGGCAGTATACTTTCCCTCCAGCTACCTGTACGGCCACAGTGTTTTGGGTCCTGGCAGAGCTCAGCACCAAATGGCTCTTTACCAAGGTTAGCGTCGCCCTGGTATCTTTAAGTTCCTTGAACTTCCTTCCCGGGTTGGATAACGGTCTGCCTGTGATGTTGGCGGTTGTCAGTGTCTGCCTGGAGGGAATCGGCCTTGTGTAGAACTTCCCATTGTTTTAGGGCTGGAGTCGGAGGAGCATAGTAGGTTGGAGGTTCTGTCTGGTAGTATTGGGCTGCTGCTCGGGAAGGTGGTGGTGCCCCCGGGCGGATCCATGCTGCTCGATCTCGTTTCTGGGTGCAATCTCTGCGATAATGCCCCATCTTTTTGCAATGGTGGCACTGCACGTTGCTCTGTGATTGGAACCGAGGTTGCTGAGCCTGTGGTTGGTATGGTGGCCTGGAAGGGGCTGATGGGCTGGGCCGGGCAGTGCAGCTGGGGGCCTAACGAAGTTAACAAGACAATGTAACAGTGTTTTACATAGAGACACTCCCATACAGTATGTGCAAGCCCACCCCTCTACCTGGTAAATAATCCTGGACTGGACTGATCACTCCTGTCGGCGGGCTGTTTCGATGAGGGATGTGGGGTTGCGGTCCCTTACCCACTCCTGGATGTATGTTGCCAGCAGTTAAAAAAAAGTTCTAGCAACAGCAGCTGGGGTAGGTCTTCCATGGTGCAAGCTTTGTGGGCTTGTATCAACCCCAGGGCAGCTCTGTGTAACCTGCAGGCCCATTCAACATGTGAGTCCTTATTGGTCTTTTTGAGGTCTCTGAACCGCCTTAAGTATGCCTCCGGTGTAATAGCATACCGAGTGAGTATCACTTCTTTCATCCGGCTGTAGTTCTGAATCTCTTCGTTGGGTACTGTGCGGTACGCCCCTGCTGCTCTCCCTGATAGCCAACCTGCTAGTATAGGGACCCAATCTTCTGTATCTATTTTATGTAGGGCACACAGTCTCTCAAAGTCTTGGAGGAATGCATCCATGTCCTCCTCTGCCTCTACGTATGTTTTAAATGCATTATAGGGTATATTGGGCTTACCCTGTTTGTTGGTCTCTCTGCTGCATCACAAATTTCTGGACCTCTGTCATGGTTTGAGACATGATCTCTACCGGTGAATTTTCGCCCTAAAAAGACAGATGAAATTGTAACTCCCTTTGGAATTCAGATTGTTCTCGTTCGTTCTGCCATTACTTCAGCAACGAGGGTAGCCTTCTTTTTGTTGCTTGCTGCTATCCCTCTTGCTTCCAGGAGATCGTGGACCGTTTTAAAATAGAGTAATCAATCTACATCCACGGTCCAATTAGCGCTGCTGAATCCTCTGATCCATGTTCCTCTGTGAGCTCTGGATCCCGACCCTGCCAATGTAGCAGAGCGCTAGTCTTAGCAGGGACTTCTCTCCGCTGGTTTCTCCAAGATGAACTCAAGAACAAAGAAGATGCTTCACAGGAACAGCTAAATACGGCAAGACAAGTTTCTCCCAACACCTCTCAGTTTTGGGGGAATAACTGAAGTTTAATGGTGGCACACTGCCTTTTATGTGATTTTTTTCCCCACAAGGGAAACCAACTATATGCCTCTGAATCTGATTGCCATGACGTGCCAATTGTATGCCTCTAAAACTGATTGCTATGGTTTGCCAATTGTTTGCCTCTAAAGCTAATTGCCATGGTGATTGTGATTAAAATCTGCATTAAAAGCGAGTGAGTCTTGAAAAATTACCTTTTTAAAAAGTGGTTCTTGGCCCATAAAAGTTTGGGAAGCCCTGCCCATTTGTCCCAGTGGGGCAATGGCTCAAGGCGGCCCTTTGACAGGAGTGGCATTTTGCTGCTCCTGTATTTTTAAGAAATCAGGCCGTGCTGCCTATTTACATATATGGAAGGACCCCTCTCAGCACTTTAGTTTCCACTCGCTAGCAGCAAGCCCAGTGAACGGTCAGTGCTGCTCGCGAGTGAGACATAGGGAGCAGACAGGAGCCTGGAGTAAGTACAGGGAGGGAGGTAGTGCTGCTCCCTGTCTTACAGCCTGCACATAGAGCCACAGCCAGGCAGCCCATGCAGGGGTTTCAAAGTTTTGTTTCCTCTGTTTGAAAGGCTGTCTGGCAGGGAAAGGGTTGAGCAGGAAGGCCAGTGACAGAGTGGCTGGCAGGCAGCTGGGAAGAGCTTCCCTGCTTTTATTCTAAATCAGCTTTCACTGTGATTACCCTTCTGCTGGCACAGATCATTTCAAGGAGCAAGGTGGGCAGTGGCACACAGGTATGTCATGTTCATTTTACTGATGCTTAGGGTGTGTATGTCTGAGGGTGTAATTGTTTTTGTGTAATGGTGTAATATTTTGTGTGTGTGAAGGTTTAATTTTTTTGTCTGTGCATGTTAGAGTTTGTAATTGTGTTTGAGGGTGTTTTTTGTCAGTGAGCCTGTATGTGTGTGTTTTTCTGAGGGTGTAACTGTGAGTATGCTTGGTGTTTATTTTTGAAGCTATTATATGTATTTGAGAGTGTAATTGTATGTGAATGAGTGATGGGTGCCAAATATAAAAAACAAAATAGTAGGTGCACAAACAATATTGTAAGAGAAGTCCCCAGAATAAACATAGTCTTACAATATTGTATGCACACCTACTATTTTGTTTTTTATGTTTATTCTGGGGATTTGTTATATCAGAGCTCCTTGTAGGTTGCTGCATGACCAGGTGGTTGACATCAGTTTTTTGGTGGTAATATTTATTTAAAACCATTTTTATTCTGCTTGTACTTTTAAACGATAGGTGCCAAATACACATACCTTTACAATCACATTCCCAACTTTCCGTGCAAACACCTCTGCACTCACATATACATACAAAATCTCCATACAATGCATATTACATTATTAAGTCCAGTGATACTGTTGTGTGGGAGGTGCAAGGAGTCGTGGAAGTTAGGCGCTTCTCACAGAAGTCACAGAGCTGAGTGCCTGCATCACCAGCCCAGTACTTACTACAGCTAGACAGCATCTGGTAAGGGGGGAAAGTACATGACTAATATGTGTCTGGATCACTGTGTGTGTTTATCAGTAAGGATCAATATGTGTGTGCATGTGTCAATATGGATCAATGTATGCAAGTGTTTGTTAGTGAGTATATGTTTGTGTGTACGAGTGTTTGCATGGGGGTCTCTGTGTGTGGATCAATGTGTGCCAGTTTATGCAAATTAATTTTTGTATGGGTCACAGTGTGTATGTATGTGTGCCATTGTATGTCAGTGAGTATGTATGCATTAGTGAGTTTGTGCGCCAGTGTTTAAGGAATGTGAGTGTGTATGTGTGGGCATGTCAGTGCGTGTGTTCCAGTGAGCATCCAATAATCAAAAATGTGTGTGCCTATATATCTATCTCACAGGTGTAATTTTATAAATTATGTTTATTATATATTTACAAACATCATTATAATACGCATGTTAATAGACTAAATAAATAAATAAATATATATAAATATATATACAGCAAAAAAAAGCAAAAAAAATAATTTTTTTTGCTTGGTATAAATATATATATATATAATGTTTCTCTGTGTCCTTGCACACACACTTTAAATTACAAAAATGCCGGGTGCACTTCAGCCAATGCCATGAATAAATATATAAATGTTGAAAAAGGCTTGCACTCACAGCCTTTTTTTCTTTTAAAAGGTTCCTTTATTTCATTCCTTTAAAATACCATCGATGTTTCAGCCAGCATCCGTGGCTTTCATCAGGATCAATACAACTCAAATGTAAATTGTAACTAACATGCTTATATAGCTAAACAAACTAATAAATCAATCAATAAATAAATAAATCACTCACCACCTGTATAGCTGTCTCTCCTCCTCGGCGTGTCCCAATTGCATCTGCGCATGCGCAGACATATCGCTACCCGGAAGTAGCATGCTGACGTAACCGTTGCCAGGGTTACCTGGTACCATACCAGGTTCCCTAGCAACCTAATAAACAACATCGCTCTATGCGCCGATCATACAGCTATACAGATCAAACATACCCAATCATATAAAACTTTTAAAAACACAATTATTACTGTTAACTAATTAGAGATTTCTCCTATTCAAAGTTCTTTCTTATTTCTTAATTTCAGACCAAAACTCAGTAATCCATATCAAATATGCATAAATTCAAATCATTCTGGAAAGTTATTCTGCCGATATCTTTCCGGCCATATTTAAAGCAGCATATCTATTCCCTGCACTCAGATTCTATACTATATGTTTTATTATAAAGTGACTTTGTGTTTATGTACAATAAAGTGCTATAAAGTGCAATGCTCTCATCCCATATTTACATAAATACAGTGGAAATTCTGTTTTTTCTTAAAGTGATGCTATTGCTTTTATGTACAATAAAGTGCTGAAAAGTGATTAATTTGTACAATAAAGTGCTTAATCTATTTACAATGACACCATTACTTATTTAAATGTAACTATACTTTGAAAGTGACACATTCAGTATTATGTATTTGTGAATACTTAAGTAGGGTAATTTATCCCCTTATTATTTGTGATGTTCATATTAAACATATATCTGTTCTAGAATATTTAAAGTGAAACAAGTGCCCTAAATTCACATTAAAGTGCTACATAGTGATTTATACTTCTATATATATCAAAGTACATGGAATGATACGTCTCTATATCTATTGCATAATATATTTTGATTAAACTATTGTTAATATATGCTGTACCCTTCTGCATAGGTCCTCATATGTATCTCCTAATCTCTATTCTCCGACACTGATGTCATACTGTAAATTTAAATCATATATTCCAAGTATAACTTTCCTCTAATTTTAGTAACAGTATTTCTAATACAATTATCTATAACTCAGAGAGGCCAGTTCATTCCCATAAAGCTACTCATATAAATGGATGATACAATATCATGTCATTTAATCCTCTGGGTGCCACCAAATCCAATTCCTGTATCCAGAATGTCTCTTGTCTCAATAATGCATTGCCTCTATCTCCCCCTCTTTTGGATCGTGGTACACAATCTATTGCTACAAATTTTAATGTTGTCAAAGGGTGTTTGTGCTCTAAAAAATGTTTCGCCACCGGTTTATCAGTATGTCCATCCCTATACGCCGTCCTTATATTAGATCTGTGCCCCCTGATCCAGTCACATAGTTGTGTCTCGGTTTTCCCTATGTAGACTAAACCACAAGGGCATGATATTTTGTAAATAACAAAAGTTGTTCTACAAGTGATGGTATATCGTATATTGTGATGGTATATCGTACCCTGGCAACGGTTACGTCAGCATGCTACTTCTGGGTAGCTATATGTCTGCGCATGCGCAGATGCAATTGGGAGACGCACGCCATCTTGTTGTTAGCCAATTGTACAAGTTGTGATCAAAACAAAACGTAAGCAAAAACTGGAATTTGCGCTACATGTATGTTCAACCGTAATTCACCTCTTTCATATTAAGTGCACCCACACTTATTATATATAATTTTGTTCAGGAGAAACTGCTTTAATTTCACATGAACTATTCATATATAAAACATAATTTATTATGAATAAAATAAAAAAAAAAGTGTGAGAAATTAAGATTTGTTTTTAGTTCTGCGCAGCATTTTAACTGTGAATGTCATAATACTGTTAGTTGTTACTGCAATAAATTGCACATATTTGTATTTAGCGATGTCTCACGATTACATCAGTACTCCCATGTACAGGTTTTATGGTGTTTTGGAAAATTACAGGGTCAAATATAGCATGGTTAATTTTTCAGTTTATACACAATGAAATTTGACAGACTGGTTTCTGTTGCCTTTGACACTGTATCGTAGTCCAGAAATTAGAATTACCTTCATGATAGCACACCATTTTCAAAAGTAGACAACCCAGGGTATTCAATATGAGGTATGTGCAGTCTTTTTAGTAGCCACTTAGTCACAAACACTGGCCAAATTTAGTGTTTATATTTGTTTTGTGTGAGAAAATGCAAAAAACTAATATGAACGTTAGCTTTGGCCAGTGTTTGTGACTAAGTGGCTACTAAAAAAGAATGGACATACCCCAATTGGCTTGTCTACTTTTGCAAATGGTATGACATCATAGGGGTAATTCTTATTCCTGGGCTACCATACGGTCTCGAAGGCAACATAACCAATCTGGCAAATTTCAAATGGAAAAAAAATGAAATGGGCAAGCCTTATATTTGACCCTGTAACTTTCAAAAACACTGTAAAACCAGTACATGAGGGAGGGGGGGTACTGTTATACTCGGGAGACCTTGCTGAACACTAATATGAGTGTTTCACAACAGTAAAACTTATCACAACAATGATATCATCAGTGAAAGTGTTGTTTGTGTGTAAAAAATCCCAAAAAAATGACTTTTACTGAGAATATCGTTATGTTTTACTGTTTTGAAGCACTAATATGTGTGTTCAGTGAAGTCTCCCGAGTAAAATGGTACCCCCGATACAGGTCTTAGGGTCTCTTGAAAAGTTACAGGGTTAAATATAGTGCTAGCAAATTAAACTAGAAAAGCTACAATTTCTGGGGAAATTGTGTGAAGTGTTCTTGCCTCCACCAGTAGTCTACAACTGGAGTGGGCAGAGTAACTGGGTAGAGTGGCTTGAGTAACTGTTGTGTGGTTGGAGTGGCTGGAGTAACTGTGGAGAGGAAAGGTTGGAGTGTGGTTCACTCACTCTACAGCAAGGGCAGAGAAGAGCAATTAAAAACAAACTACTCAATAAGAATAATAATATATATGTGAGATAATAGTAAGTGGTCTTGCCATGTAGGGATATAAATGTACTAATTTATATCAAAACGTTCAGCTATCCCTGCTGCCACTCTGATGTTTTGTACAAATCAGTCAATAATTCCTGTATAACGAAGTACTCACTTTATTAATACATATATATATATAACAGCATCTTCATATTATAGCCTTGTTACACAGGGTTTCTGCAGCCACCATTTCAAATCCCTCGAACATTCCACCAACTGCCAACAGGTACTAATAGATTTCAAATATGGCAGAGAAGAACGGTTAAAAACAAACTGCTCCAAATTGCTCACTTCACTGGCGGTTTCCATCTTCAAACAGTCGTATTATAAAAACTATACATCCTACAGCGAAGAGCTTTATATTGTGAGAATCACAAGACCCAGACCTACATTTTGATGCAGTGTATGTCTCTGATGTTTTAAAAACAAAGGCACAGCCACAGTTTAGAAATTGCCCTTCAAGTTTCAGCTGGCTAGAGTGGAGTTTCAATGAATGTCAATGGACGGTGTGAGTTGCAAACAAATGGTCATATTGTAAAAACTATCAGGACTATAGCTTAGCCGTGGACATTTTTAGTGGCAGCAGGGATAGCTGAACGTTTTGATATAAGATTTGTGTAGGTGGGCTTGAAAATGAGGGAGTGGTGACAGTTTAGAAATCATGTCTTGGTTTTTCAGCTTTTGCCAGCTCCCACTCTAGTTTTGAACATTTTTGCCATTCATTCCTATGGGACCAATTTCGCCACAAGAACGACGATATTCCGTGAACCATTCGGCGAAACGTTCCACAAAGTAATAGCAATCCAAAGAAGATTTTGTCTAAGGCAAAGGGAAGTTTCTTTTTTTACTGTAAGAACAATAAGGATTTGGAATTATGTGCCTGAAGAAGTGGTTTTATCAGAGTCCATACAGATGCTCAAACAGCTATTAGATGCATTCTTGCAAAAACAGAATATTCATGGATATAATCTTTCAATGTAGGATAGTAACTGCTTGATCCAAGGATAAATCTGGCTGCCATTCTGGGGTCAAGAAGGATTTTTTTCCTAGCTTGTTGCAAAATTGGAAATGCTTCAAACAGTTTTTTTGTTTTTTTTTTGCATTCTTTTGGATCAACAGCAAAAAAAACAAATGTGACGAAGGCTGAACTTGATGGACGCAAGTCTCTTTTCAGCTATGTAACTATGTAAATACATACATACATATAGATATACATACATATACATACATACACATACTGACATACATATACATATACATACACATACTTACATACATATACATACTGATACATACATATAGACAGACAGACAGACACATACTGACATACATACAGATACATACTGACATACACACACATACAGATATACATACTGACATACACACCAAGCTAATTTTTCTTACTTTTTTTTGCAGGAGGGTGGCTGGGGCTAATGGGAGTCTGCGTGTCTCTTCCATCCTTACAGCCTGTCTCTCTTCCCTCCCACGCGGAGGGAGTTGGGAGGAAGTGACTGTCCGTCCAAAAATATATATATTTTTTTCTTTTACACACACTACTCTTAGGGTTGCCAGGTATTTCTCAGAAGTATTTGAGGCTGCCTAGCCAGTGCCTGTATTGCAGTAATACCTGCAATACAAATGTCAATCTCAGTATAAACAGAGATTATTCTGCAATCCCAGCGCCGGCCAGTAGGGGTTGCAGTGTGTGTGGAGAGAGGCAGGGATAAGAAGTTACAGCATCTGCCTCTCTCTACTCACTGATGCGCAGGGGAGCAGCTCTGCACAGAGAGTCCAGACAGCAGCTCCGAGCCTGCAGAGACAGCCAACAGCTCAGGTAAGTGTGGGATGGGGGGAAAGGCTGCAGGGAGACATGGGGACACAGACACGAGAGGACGCTGTGAGACATGAGGACACAGACGCTAGGGAACACTGAGACACTAGGGGACATTGGGAGACATAGGGACACTTGGGAATACATAGACACCAGGGGCAACTGTGCGAGATGGGGATGGTGAGAGACTTGGGGGCACTGGGAGACATAGGGACATTTGGTGACACTGAGACACTAGGTGGCACTTGGAGACCTGAAGACACTGAGACACTAGGGGAAATTGTGACACATGGGGTCAGTGAAAGACTTGGGGATACTGGGACAAATGGGGACACTGAAACACTGGGGAACATGGGGACCCCCATGTCTCCCAGCCAGTGTCTCTCAGTGCCCCCATGTCTCTGTGTCCCTAGTCTCCCAGAGTCCACTAGTCTCTGTGTCCCCATGTATCTGTGTCCCCATGTCTCTCCCAGTGTCCCCTAGTGTCTGTGTCCCCATGTCTCATAGTGTCCCAATGTCTCTGTGTCCCCTAGTGTCCTAGTGACACTGGGAGACATGGGGATACAGACTCTAAGAGACACTAGGAGACATGGGGATACAAACACTAGGGAACACTGAAAGACATGGGGACACTGGGCGACTTTGAGACCTGGGAGACATGGGGCACTCCCAGTGTCCCCATGTCTCCCAACCAGTGTCCCTAGTTTGTCAGTGTCCCCATGTCTCCCAGTGTCCCTAGTGTCTGTGTTTTCTATTCTCCCAAAGTCCCCTAGTCTCTCAGTGTCCCAATGTCTCCCAGTGTCTCAGTGTCCCCTAGTATAAAAGAAAATATCCCAGGCACTCACTGTGATAGATTTAAGCAGGTTTATTGGACACGTCAATGTTTTGACCTGTACCCAGGTCTTTATCAAGTCTCCAGTGTCCCCTATGTATCACAGTGCCCCATGTCTCCCAGTGTTTCCTAGTATCTCAGTGTCCCAATGGCTCTCAATGTCCCCTAGTGACATGGGGACACTGGGAGACATGGGGACACAGACATGCCCCCTTTTTTCGCCCCTTTCGGCAGTTCTGGTTATGTGATTTGCATCAGTGGCCCACCTTTTTACCCCGTCCATAGTCTTCCTGCTTTACTGGACACTGCTGTTAGGGGGTATAGATTTACTTGAACGATGAAAGCGTGAGATTAGCATAGGGTATGTGTTTTCTCATAGCTGCATCCTATGAGATTCCCTCCAGTACCATCTCCACCAGATACATGCGCTTGGGAGGTAAGACTATTTTAGTGTTTTTGGTCGATACGATTTTGCAATTAGGTCCATAATAATTGTCAGCACCAGACCCACTGGGCTCTTAATCTGGCCCTGCCCGTGACACCCATCAGGGCTGTCACCCCCTGATGGGGGCCCTGCGAGTTGGAAGCCAAAAGCATCTTTGTAAAGGTGGTGGTGTGTTAAAAGCTGTATTTGGAGGTAGTACTTTCCTGGAAGGTAGAGGACAGGCTGAGTGGTTGATAACAGGCTGGAAGTTTATAGTGATCCATGGCGGACCACGTAGTGGGACAGGCCTGGACTCCATGTCGGGGTCCAGTCACCCTTTGTGCCTGTTACATGTACAATATCAGTATTTGTATATGTAGGTGTTCCCAGTGTGTGCACAACATCAGTTCATGAGTATGTTGATGTTTCTGTATTTCAAAATACTAAGAATATCGTTGATTATTTAACTTCAGTATGATCATCAAAGAATAGTAGCAGCATTTACCAGGACCACATGAAAAAGATATTAAAATAATATTGTGTAATGCATTTTAAATGGCTCCCACACCTATTGTATTAATATTACTCACTAAATAAGAAAATAATAGAAGACTCTGCTGTTCTTCGATCCCAGTACATAACACTATAACTGTGAAGGCCTTTTAAAAATGGATAACATTATAGTTTCATCTTCTCATTTTCGTGTGTCCCTTGCTTGGGTGTTGTAACCTTAGAATTATGTATAAATGTTAGAAATGTAAATTTTTCATAATCATTCTATTTTTCATTTTTTTCTTTCTAGATATTGGTTGGATCAAGCATGGGGGGATGGTTAATGCTGCTTGCTGCTATTGCACGACCAGAAAAGATTGCTGCTTTAGTTGGAGTAGCCCCAGCAGCAGACCATTTTGTCACACTGTTTAATCAACTCCCCCTGGAGGTAAATGTTGTTAAATGCTTAATCTGATCTGCATAATGTGTCAGTCTATTATAGGTAAAGGCACCAAAAAAATTTAATCAAAATTAAGTTGTTATGGTGCCAGGAGGCACTCGTAAAACAAGGGCTTAACTCCAAAGTTACCTTCAGTGGCGATGTCCACTGGCGGCATCTGGCTTCTGAGTCAGCTTGCGCTCTCAGACAATATGCAACTCCTAAATCATAAAACTGGCTTGGAAAGAAACTTACCTTTCTGAGAAGACACCAAGTGATAGATTTAATATGATCTCTGTGGGTTCTTTCATTTTCTATTTATTTTTTGGGATGGTTGTCTCCTGAAGGAAGAAACATTGTTATTATTATCATTATTGACATTTAAGCAGCGCCAACGTATTCCGCAGTGCTTTTATATTATTAGGGTACTTTAACAACAAATGAAATCCAAAGGATCCAAGCACAAGTAGGGTGATGCAGACTTTAACCCCTTAAGACCGGAGGGCGTACTATTACGCCCTATTCTAAGCGGCTCTAAACGCCGCCGGGCGTAATAGTATGCCCTCCGGTCTTTTCCTACTTACCTGGTCGCCAGCGATCCCACGCCGGCGATCGCGGTTGGGGGGACTCCCAGGGAGCCCCCACGGCACGTCCGACCCCCTGGAAGCCCCCCGGCCATGTGAGAGTGGGGTCCTTGCGAGGACCCCACAATCACATGGCCGGGGGTAGCTGGCTGCAGCATTGCCAGCAGGGGGGCTGCCTGTAATGACAGGTGGTCCCCCTGCTGGCTGAAAATAAAATTAAATAAATTAACAAGTGTAAAAAAAATAATAATATATACTTAGATCATATATATATATGTTATATATGATCTAAGTATATATATACACATATACGTACACTGTCTAGGTGTATTTTACTATTAATATATATATAATTATATATATATATATTAATATCAAATTACACGTAGACTGATACTGATTAAATATATATAATTATTGTTATATATTTATATTTATATATAATATATAAAAAAAATATGTAAATACGTTAAGAAATAAAATTTAAAAAACAATTAAAAATAAATAATTAAAAAATATATAGATGTGTGTTATTTTGTTCTAACTGTATTGTGAAATTAAAATATATATATATATATATATATATATCAAAATACACGTAGAACGAAATAATATATATATCTATATACATAAATATATACGTATATATCACTATATATATACCTATATATAAATAAAAATATTTAAAAAAATTATATAGATATATACATATATATACACATACGTATATATATATATATTAATTCTACATATATATTTATGTAATATTTTTACATAATTAGGTATCTTAATTAATTACAATTAGCGGGACCTGCCTGACAACCCATGCCAAAAGTAAAGGGGAATTTTATTTGCTAGCACTATATTTAACCCTATAACTTTCCAAGACACCATAACACCTGTACATGGGGGGTACTGTTCTACTCGGGAGACTTCGCTGAACACAAATATTAGTGTTTCAAAACAGTAAAATGTATTACAACGATGATATCGCCAGTAAAAGTGAAGTTTTTTGCATTTTTCACGCACAAACAGCACTTACACGGACGATATCATTGCTGCGATACTTTTTACTGTTTTGAAACACTAATATTTGTGTTCAGCGAAGTCTCCCGAGTACAACAGTACCCCTCGTGTACAGGTTTTATGGTGTTTTCAAAAGTTACATTGTCAAATATAAGGCTTGCGTTTCATTTTTTTCACATTAAAATTCGCCAGGTTGGTTAGGTTGCCTTTGAGACCCTATGGTAGCCCAAGATTGAAAATTACCCCTATGATGGCATACCATTGCTAACGGGGTATGTCCAGTCTTTTTTAGTAGTCACAAACACTGGCCAAAATTGGCGTTTTTTGCATTTTTCACACACAAACAAATACTAACGCTAACTTTGGCCAGTGTTTGTGACCAAATGGCTACTAAAAAAGACTGGACATACCCAATTTGCAATACCTTGGGTTGTCTACTATTGCAAATGGTGTGCCATTATGGGTGTAAATTTCATTCCTGGGCTACTATACAGTCTCAAAGGCAACGTAACCAATCTGGCGAATTTCAATTTCAAATGTAACATGCTATATTTGATCCTGTAACTTCTCAAAATGCCATAAAACCTGTACATAGGGGGTACTGTCTTACACGTGAGACTTTGCTGAATACAATATGTGTATTTTATTGCAATAAAAGCAAACAGTATTATGACACTGACCGTTAAAATGTCATGTAGAACTAAAAAAATAAAAAAAATCATATTTTCTCCCATTTTTTTCATATTAAATTATGTTTCATAGCTAAATATTTGATATTAAATGAAAGCCCTGTTTCCCCTGAATAAAATTATATATAATAAGGGTGGGTGCATTTACTATGAAAGAGGTGAATTACGGTTGGACAGACATGTAGCGCAAATGCCAGGTTTTGTTTACATTTTGTTTTGTTCACAACGTGTACATTTGGCTCCGTCCTTAAGGGGTTAATTGCACTTAACACATGAGATAACGTTTCAGCCAGTGTATTTGGCCTTTGTCAAATCGCATAGCGTGGCCAAAATCACATAGCATGGCTTAAACATGATGTCATGTGTTAAGTCCAATTAAAATCAGCATCACCCTTGAAATGCTCAGTTCCTTTTTCTTGTTTTGATTACATTTAGGGAAAAAGCAACCTCAGATCCATAGTTGCACCAGTGAGAAAGATAAAACATAAGAAAAGTGGATTGCTTGCAGTCTCTCCTCCTGTCTAAGAACAAGACAAACTATTTCATATTTTGACAGGAACAAAAGGTTGATAAAGATAAAACAAATGTACAATCATAAAGGCATCCATGTACCCTTGTATAAGGACTTACTCCCAGTTCTTTTTTCAGTTCTTATCTTAATTACAAGCAGGTTATTAAAGTCTGAATATGGACATGAGATGTGCATAGCAGGCTTATATCTGCATATTTAATTTGGTGGGAGGGTTGTACACTCTACCATTGCCACCTAATAAACTGTGATAAAGAAGTGAATATTCATATATTTGCACACATGTAATTGTGATCACACAAAAAAAAAAAAACATTGACTATATGATAGATATGAAAAAAATTCTGAAACAAAAAACTGATTAATTCTGATCCGTAATCAGAGATTGGGTCTCTGAGGTAATAATGGGCTTAACCCAGGTGAGATAAATAAATAGACTGGAAGGCGAAGTAACCTAACTAGAATAGGTAGTATAAAACCCCACTAAGATTACCTCAAGTATAAATCATACAAGGTAATGGCTAACAAAACATAGTGAACAACTTTATTTACAAGTATACATGGAAACTTACGAATCCGTATATATTAAAAACGATAGAACATGTGAAGAAAGAATGTAGGGAAATAAAGGGAAGGATAGGCACACGAGAGTCGGGGCATAAAAATACTGAGCCGCATATAGTGAGCTATAAGGTAATGCTATCCCTTAGCTAGGTGTATGGTTGATACGCTAAATATAAAGGCTAGACATCTCATTTAGTAGTCTAGAGAATTGGAGGAGTATGCCTAAAGAACTAATTGTGACGTGGTATATATTTACACAGGATGAAGAATATGGGGAAGGTATACTAAGGGGGGCATTCCATATCCAACAGTGGAGACTTTAGCTGAACCTTAGGAATGTCATAGAGTGAATATGCTTAATACTCGATATCTCCTAAGTCCAGCCCATACCCCTCAAAGTAAACACTGTAGCATAAGTTTCAACTAAAGGTGGTTAAAAGTACTTTCCATTTGTCTAGCTGTCAGTCGCTGTTTTAGGTATATTATTATTATTATTATTATTATTGCCATTTATATAGCGCCAACAGATTCCGTAGCGCTTTACAATATTATGAAAGGGGATTTAACTATAAATATGACAATTACAAATAAACTTACAGGAACAATAGGTTGAAGAGGACCCTGCTCAATCGAGCTTACATTCTATAGGATATATATTTTTACAGGATAGAAGCTGCGGGGCAGATATACTAAGAAGTGCGTTATTGGATGAAGGGTAAAGTAATCTCTGCGTATCCCATCAAAAGTGCCAGACAAAATAAGAAAAGTGCAGTTACAGCAGAAAGTGTCCAGGGCTCAAAAAACGACAGTGGCTTATGGTGGGCGTATTAGCCTGTCACTGTCAGGGGTGATACCCCATTCCACGGTAAGTCATTATATACACAGGTGCTTGCATATTAACTAAACCATATATACAAGCAGAATGGTGCTTAGTTTCTATAGGATATTCCGTGGTTTAGAAAGGAGCAGAGTAGAGTTGGTCCAGTTTCAGCCATGGTGTCATAAATATCTCCAAGCTATAAACAGCTCCATGAGCTTCATCCTTCATTTTTTAGGGAAAAACAGTTGGCTGAACATAAAAAAGAAAGAATGGGAGATGCATAGACTGTTCTCTTAGCATGTAAATGTATACAGTTGAAAAAATGGCCTACTATTTTAATAAACAAAGGTATGAGTATAGACACCCCTACCACCAATAAATGTAGTATCTAAAGTCTCAAGATGTCCTCTATCATATGAGTATTATGAATATCCAGCTCAAGTGTCCCACTGGACAGTCTGTATATGGTTATCCTTATATAAATAATAGGGAAAGGAGAGGATGGTTCTAACCGGAGTATGACCTTTGGTGTAATTAAGTGTGTTGGAGTGAGTGTGTGTGTGTGTGTTGGTCAATGTTGCATTGGCTGCGATTGGACAGTGAAGTCGTCGTGCTCCACCTTCACAGGGTTTCAAGAAGGGGCTGGTGTATCAGATTTGGCACAGGGTACGGACGGAGCCATTTGGGGTATACCAGAGACCTGAGCCAGGAGTCGCTTACTGGCAGCGGCAATGTGAGTGGAGTCTGCTTGTTGGCTAGAGGGGGGTGCTGGGATTTAGTAGAAGGGGAGGACTAGGATTTAGTATATGGGGGGAACTGGGATTTAGTAGAGGGGGGGGGCTGGGATTTAGTAGAGGGGGTTGCTGTGGTTTAGTAGAGAGGGGGATCCTGGGGCTTTTTTTTATACTGTACTTTTCAAAATAAACCTACGTTTCAATGAAAATTTAAGGTGTTTTTAACCTTGTTTATGTGGCCCGTGCTAGACTTTGAGTTTGACATGCTTGCTCTAATGAATTTAATAGTATTAATCACTAAAAGACTCAATAGTAGTAATCTGTTGATACACTGTATATCAAAATACATAAAACTAAATAATATATCCCATAATAAATTGCTCTGACTAAAACAGACAGACCTTCTTCCTTGGGCTATTAATTTACATATTCCAATACTTTTGGAGAAATATACCCTCCGTCCATAACAATGCCTTGCGCTCTGACACAATATATACAGGGAGTGCAGAATTATTAGGCAAATGAGTATTTTGACCACATCATCCTCTTTATGCATGTTGTCTTACTCCAAGCTGTATAGGCTCGAAAGCCTACTACCAATTAAGCATATTAGGTGATGTGCATCTCTGTAATGAGAAGGGGTGTGGTCTAATGACATCAACACCCTATATCAGGTGTGCATAATTATTAGGCAACTTCCTTTCCTTTGGCAAAATGGGTCAAAAGAAGGACTTGACAGGCTCAGAAAAGTCAAAAATAGTGAGATATCTTGCAGAGGGATGCAGCACTCTTAAAATTGCAAAGCTTCTGAAGCGTGATCATCGAACAATCAAGCGTTTCATTCAAAATAGTCAACAGGGTCGCAAGAAGCGTGTGGAAAAACCAAGGCGCAAAATAACTGCCCATGAACTGAGAAAAGTCAAGCGTGCAGCTGCCACGATGCCACTTGCCACCAGTTTGGCCATATTTCAGAGCTGCAACATCACTGGAGTGCCCAAAAGCACAAGGTGTGCAATACTCAGAGACATGGCCAAGGTAAGAAAGGCTGAAAGACGACCACCACTGAACAAGACACACAAGCTGAAACGTCAAGACTGGGCCAAGAAATATCTCAAGACTGATTTTTCTAAGGTTTTATGGACTGATGAAATGAGAGTGAGTCTTGATGGGCCAGATGGATGGGCCCGTGGCTGGATTGGTAAAGGGCAGAGAGCTCCAGTCCGACTCAGACGCCAGCAAGGTGGAGGTGGAGTACTGGTTTGGGCTGGTATCATCAAAGATGAGCTTGTGGGGCCTTTTCGGGTTGAGGATGGAGTCAAGCTCAACTCCCAGTCCTACTGCCAGTTCCTGGAAGACACCTTCTTCAAGCAGTGGTACAGGAAGAAGTCTGCATCCTTCAAGAAAAACATGATTTTCATGCAGGACAATGCTCCATCACACGCGTCCAAGTACTCCACAGTGTGGCTGGCAAGAAAGGGTATAAAAGAAGAAAATCTAATGACATGGCCTCCTTGTTCACCTGATCTGAACCCCATTGAGAACCTGTGGTCCATCATCAAATGTGAGATTTACAAGGAGGGAAAACAGTACACCTCTCTGAACAGTGTCTGGGAGGCTGTGGTTGCTGCTGCACGCAATGTTGATGGTGAACAGATCAAAACACTGACAGAATCCATGGATGGCAGGCTTTTGAGTGTCCTTGCAAAGAAAGGTGGCTATATTGGTCACTGATTTGTTTTTGTTTTGTTTTTGAATGTCAGAAATGTATATTTGTGAATGTTGAGATGTTGATATTGGTTTCACTGGTAATAATAAATAATTGAAATGGGTATATATTTGTTTTTTGTTAAGTTGCCTAATAATTATGCACAGTAATAGTCACCTGCACACACAGATATCCCCCTAACATAGCTATAACTAAAAACAAACTAAAAACTACTTCCAAAAATATTCAGCTTTGATATTAATGAGTTTTTTGGGTTCATTGAGAACATGGTTGTTGTTCAATAATAAAATTAATCCTCAAAAATACAACTTGCCTAATAATTCTGCACTCCCTGTATATATATATATATATATATATATATATATATATATTCAGAAAAAATGAGAGCACTCACTGGATTTGTGATAAATCTTATATTAAATCATGAGCAAAAAAGGAAATCAACATTTCGACCGTCAAGCGGTCTTTATCAAGATGCCACCAAAATTAAACAAGTGAAATATATATCATACAAGATTCAAAATATGTTAAACTTACCCAATCACCAAATAACCCCGTTAATCCAACCTTTCCTGTGTCGAACGCCACTGAGTGCGTCCAGCCGTGCGTGCGTGATGACGTAATGTCATTTGACTTACAACCCGACCTGTTGCCTAGCAACGGCAAACATTGTAAATGCGAGGATCGTGAGAGTTAAAATCATGCATGGAGGAGAAATTCCACTATAAACAAATGCTCATATTGAGGTCGCTTAAATGCAGAAATAAATGTGTCTCCGGTTCCACATTAAGACACTGATGTAAAGCTACTGCCAGGCGCTTGGTGTGAGATGAATAGGATGCATAATGATGTAGTGATATGAATAGTATAGATGTGAGTGCTAAACATGTAATGTAGAGTGTTGGAGATGTGAATGATGTCAGCGTGTGTTGTGAATAATATGAAAAATGTGGTATGAATATAAAGTGTCAAAAAGTAACCATGTAAATACATTGTGATAAAGCCAAAATCATGCAACAAGTGTATCTAAGTGACAGCACTATGTGAAAAGAAATTAAATTACTAAACGACCACCTGGTGAGTCTAATTCTGTGAAATAGTGACAGAAACCTAGAACAACTGCTATTAATCTAAACCAAATACATGTTGTCATTGGCTGCCAAGAAAAATCAATTCAATAAAAATATTACAAAATAAAGCAAAATATGATTGCACAAAATTCTCTAAATGGACCATAACTTCTAATCAGAAAGCAGTCTATACTTAAAAAAAAGAGTTTTAACGAGTATTCAAAAAACAGCTAAATGAATTATATTCATTTAGTCCTTTCGGTTGAACCGTGTCAAGATTCTTTATCCAGAAAGTCTCTCTATGTAATAAGGCCCTCGATCTGTCACCACCCCTGATCAATGGTGGAATATGATTAATCACGATGAATTGTAAGCGATGAATGGTAAGCGATGAATGGTAAGCGATGAATGGTAAGCGATGTTGAAACTCAAGAAAATGCTTTGCAACAGGCTTACCAGTCTTTCCATCCCGAAAGGCCGTCATAATGCCTGACCTGTGGCCCCGGATGCGGTCTCGTACTGTCATGTCCGTTTTGCCTACATAATACATGAAACAAGGGCATGAAATAAGGTAAATTACATGATCACTAAGGCAGGTTAAACGATGTTTAATCTGAATCCGTTTGCCTGTATGTGGATGTGCAAATGAAGATCCTGTAAACGTGTCCACAAGTGACACAGCCTGGACACTTGAAACAACCTTTCTTTGTTTTCCATCTGAGTGATATAGCAACTAGGTGTATCAGTTTTCACTAATATATCCTTTAAATTCTTGTTGCGCTGGAATGCAATCCGGGGATACTGAGCAAATATGGTATTCAGGGATTTATCGACGGATACTATATCCCATCTCTTTTTAATGATTTGTGAAAACCTCTGGCTTTCTGAATGGAATTGTAAAGGAATTGTAATTTTCGGATCGGTTCTTTGTTTTGTTTCTATTCCTTTAAAAATTCTTTCAACCTTCTCGAGGAAACTCTGGAAAACATTGCGCTTGTATCCTAGTTCCAAAAAAGATCTGGTCATATCCTGAATTTGAGATGTGCAAGTAATCTCCTCTCAGTTGTTTCTAAACAGAGATGGGATATAGTATCCTTCGATAAATCGCTGAATACCATATTTGCTCAGCATCCCCAGATTGCATTCCAGCGCAACAAGAATTTAAAGGATATATTAGTGAAAACTGATACACCTAGTTGCTATATCACTCAGATGGAAAACGTAAAGAAATTTTGTTTCAAGTGTCCAGGCTGTGTCACTTGTGGACACGTGCTTACAGGGTCTTCATTTGCATTTTCCCACCAATCTCTGCTACATATTGTAGTAAAATTGTGGTTTTTCTGTTTTTTGAAATACATATAACAAAGTTTTTGTCAGCTAAGTCTTCTGAGTAAAACAATACCCCCAATGTATGTCTTTGACACTATTTCGTGACGCTACAGTGCCATAAAGGAGACCTGACCATTTCAGTCTTTAGAGTAGAATTTTGAGAGACGGATTTGCAGGGCTTATGTTTCAATTTGGGCCATTATAGCAGTTTGACTGTTTCAATAACCGCAAAAAGGCCTACCATTTGTGAAAGTAGACATTCCAGGGTATCTCATATGGCATATATTGTGCCTTAACATGTCGCCATTATATTATTTCACCATTATATGTCAAAGTTTGTGGTAAAAATTTTTTTCACATTTTTAACTTATGTGTTACATTTGTGCTGGGCATTTTGTAGATTTGATATGTTCCAATATGATCAAACAACCCAAATTATGCTGAGCTATCTCCTGTGAGTAAAACAATACCCCCAATGTATGCCTTTGGCCATATTTCCTGAAGCTACACTACCATATAGGAGACCTGACCATTTCAGTTTTTACAAAATTTTATAGGTTTATGACTCATTTTGGGGTCTAATAGCAGGTTGCTTATTCAAACTTCCCCCACAAAGGCCTACCATTTTTTAAAGAAGACACCCCAGGGTATTTCAAAAGGCCCATTTTGAACCTTAGGGTGACATCATTTTTTCGCTAGTAAGTACCAAGTCTAGTAGTAGTAAGCATTTTCTCTGCCTTTTTGACACACACTTTGAGATTTTACTGAATAGTTTACAGTCCTTAGATGTGCTATGGCAGTATAACGCTTCATATGTCACTCAGCTATGTTGACTGAGTACAGCAATACCCCCGTGTGTACCTTTCCCAGGCAGGGCCGAACTGGGGATGCGAAGCAGCCCTGGAAAAAATCTATGCCAGCCCCATAAGTCATTGTGCTATGTAGGGTGTTTTTATATATATATGCAATTGAAATAGTTGGCTGCACTCTCGGATTTCCTTAAAATGTAACTTTTATTGAAATATTTAAGAGAAGATCAACGTTTCAGTCCCTCTTGTGGACTTTCATCAGGATCATGATGAAAGTCCACAAGAGGGACTGAAACATTGATCTTCTCTTAAATATTTCAATAAAAGTTATGTTTTAAGGAAATCTGAGAGTGCAGCCAACTATTTCAATTGCCTGGATACTGGAGCCCTGGTGATGCACCCGGTCACACAACTTTGAAGCCTGAGTGCAAGGTACAACAGCTTATATATATGTATATATATATATATATATATATATATTATTGATACATTTCTTCTTTCAGGGTAATTAAATTATACAGTAAAGCATACTCACACACAGACACAGACAATCTTACTGATGCACACAAATAGGCTCATTGACAGACAATCTCAATGACACACACAGACAAGGTTACTGGCACACACACACATTTAGTACAGACAAAATCTGATACACACACAAGCTTACTACAGACAAGCTCACTGACGCACACACTCTCCCTACAGACAAGCCCATTGACACACACATGCTCCCTACAGAAGAGCTCACTAACACACAGATTCATTACAGACAAGCTCACTGACACACACATGCTCACTACAGACAAGCTCACTGACACACATATGGTCACTACAGACGAGCTCACGATCACACTCATGCTTACTACAGACGAGCTCACGATCACACTCATGCTTACTACAGACAAGCTCACTGTACACACATGCTCACCACAGACAGGCTCCGACACACCGATGCTCCTTACAGACAAGCTCACTAACACGCACACACACATATGATCCCTACAGACAAGCTCACTGATACACATACAAGCTCACTCACTAGCAGGCACACACACACACAAACTCACTAGTAGACACACACACACACAAAGGCTCCCTCACTAGCAGATGCGCGCGCACACACACACACAGAAGCTCGCTCGCTCACTCACTAGCAGATGCACACACACAAAGACATCCATACACACAGAGGCACACAGTCACTGACACCGAGGCAAACATCCACACATACAGAGACAGGCAGACAGCCACAAACAGTTACACACAGGCAGGCAGTCACAAACACACACAGGCAGACAATCACAAACACAGGCAGTCACACACACAGGCAGACAGTCACACACACTGACAGTCACACACACAGGCAGACAGTCACACACACACAGACACACACAGGCACACAGACACACACAGGCACACAGACACACACACACACAGGTAGACAGTCACACACACACAGGCAGACAGTCTCACACACACAGGCAGACAGTCTCACACACACACACACACACAGGCAGGCAGTCACACACACACAGACACAATGACCTGCTTCTTACCTCCTACTTGGAGCTCCTGGAGGCTGGTTGTTGGGGAAGCAAGGAATCCTTCCTGCTTCCCATGCTGCATTAGCCAGACCCCGCCGCACGCTAAGCCCCGCCCTCTCGCGCTATAAGCTCCGCCCAGCCTCAATATTATTTTAATTTTTTTTTTTTTTTTAATGATACCGGCCGGCCATGTGTGAGCTGTGCTGGCCGCCTGTCTCCCCCTGCTCCCATTGGGCCCTGTACGGCTGCACAGTTTACACATGGCCACAGGAGCCTGAGCAATGATAAGGGCTGTCAGCCCAGCCCCAAGTGCCGCGGCCCACCGAGAAATTTCCCGGTATCCCGGCCCTGTTCCCAGGTATATGTGGATGTTGAAGGGGCAAATTTGAGTCTCGGTTTGTTTCAAGCTTTGAATTTTCATGCTGGGTCCATGTCCCATTTTGGGTCAAACTCTGAGGCACTGTCTGTCACCTCTGAATCCGCTGTCATAATTCTACAACTGTACTTCCTAAGCATTTTGAACTTTTTAGACAAGAACTTTAACTTTAACTGTTACAATAATGTTATTTTATTTTTTGGTGGATTTTTTTATTTGTATTTTTACCCCTAGCATACGCACTAAACTCCCCAATTTCCCAGGAACTATCATCCACCCCAATTAACTAAAAAAATAAATAATATATATATATATATAGTCAGTGGTCAAATAACAGAACTACAACAAGAATATTAATTGTATTGAGAATTTATTGGCCCTGATTATGAAATAATTTAAAACAGTTCCCAATACAACGGCCAGGCTGAGAGTGACAATCAGGGCAGTAGAAACTGGTCTCCGTTCGAATGCATCTCTGGTAACACAGCCTGCACCTTTTCTGTGGGGTCTTTTGGGGGGGGGTTGGTGGTATCTGAACGCAGAAGTGACCTGTCTGAATATCTCTGCTGCTAGGCCCTGTTGATGGCTCCCCACTGTGGCACTCAGTGAGCAGCACAGAAATTAGCTGACACTGAAATGTAAGAAAAGTTATTTTCAGCTGAGGATTTGCCTTTTTGAAAAGGATGAATGCATTGTGAGTAGCCATTTGCATTAAATAAATGCCCACTTTCTTATACCAGGCCCTGGCCTTTCTCATTATCAGATATGGCTGCAGCAGTTGATCAGACAGGTCAACTCCCCCCATGGGTTTATTGTATTGCTTAATGCAGACAGGCAGCCGTCTTGTTTCCGGTCTGCCACAGACTGCGACCCTGCATGTGTGTTCATTGTGCATGGTAGTCAGTATGAACACCTCCTTTTTGTCTCTGTATGTCAGAGCCAGCAGTTCGTCCTGGCAGAGAGCAGCCATTTCCCCCTTTTTATTTTTTTTCTCTGCCAGAGCCTTGGGGAAGCCAGTGCGTGTTTTGCGGATAGTGCAGCAGACCACAGTCTCAAAACAATATAGCATTTTTTGAAGGGGTATGCTATTGTAATAATTATCAAGGTAGAGGTGGTACCCCTTGTTCAGTAGCAGGTTCATTAGATCCCAAACTACTTTTCCGTTAGTCCCAACTACATCAGGGCAACCTGGGAGATCCCGGTGGCTATCTTTACCTTCATATACTCTGAAGGTATAAACATACCCACTGCCACTTTCACATAACTTGTATAGCTTGATTCCATCTTTTGGTTGGGATGTATTGCTTGAACCCCAGTCTACCCTTGTATTTCATTAGGGACTCGTCAATACATATATTCTTTTGGGGAGTGTAAATTATGCCAAATTCTTTATTAAAATGGTTAATTAGGGGGCGGATTTTATAAAGTTTGTCATACTGCAGATGATCTTTGGGGTTGCACTTCAAATTATCATTGAAGTGCAGAAAACGCAGTACTGATTCGTATCTGGGCCTACTCATGGTCTGAGAGAAAATGGGAGTATTGCATACTGGGTTTTTGGACCAGTACATTCGGATGCTGGGCTTTTTTATAATTCCCATTAGCATGGTTAGTGCCCAGAACTGTTTTAACTCTGGCACACTGGTGGGGTACCAGGTCCCTTTTGTGGCAAAGTGACTTGCTGCATTTAGTGTCAGATACTGCGCTGCATAAATATTTATCTGTGTAACTATCTGCCCTAAAAAATCATCCCCAAGGAACAGCTCCATAAAATCCTGGGAGTTATAGCTGGTCACGTCTCCCTGAATACCAGGAGTCGCAGTGAACAGAGGGATGTCGGGGACAAAATTGTTGGGGGGCACCCAGATATCAGCGCCAGGTGCAATGCCAGGGGTATCGTCACTTTCTTCATCTGTGTCTGGCACATAGTCACCCTCTGCACTCTCTGAGGCAGTGTCGGTTGCCTCTGAGTCGGCTGCTAATATATTATATGCCTCCTCGGCACTAAACCTTCTAAGCATGGTGAAAGCTTAAAATTAACTTTAAATAAATAAAGTTTTTTTATACTTTTTTGTTTTCTGAACTTTTTTAATACTTTTTTTCACTTTTTTAAAACTCTTAAAAACTTTCTAAAACTTCTAAAAACTTTAAAAAAAATGAACCCCTGTGGGTAAAAACAGAAATCAGATCACTGCTATACACAGTGCTTACACTTAGCAAAGCAGAAATGCTTTGAGTTAAAATAAACTACTTTTTTCTCTTTTTTCCTTTTCTCACTTTTTTTTATACTTTTATAAACTTTTAATACCTTTCTAAAACTTTTCAGCTTCCTAGCTACACTAATGCTAGATTCTCCAATTCCCCCTAGCTTCAATCCACCCCAGCTAACTAAAATAATAGTAAAAAAAATAATAAATATATTTAACCCCTGTCGGTAAAAAAAAAAAAAATGATCACAGTAAAGTACTGTGAACAGTATTGTGATCACTGCTGTCGGTGATCAAACGGTTAAACCCTTGTTAATTTTAAAAGGAAGAGTAGTAAGGTTTTTTTTTTGTTTACTTTTAAACACTTTGTGTCTGTCAGGGACACAAAGTTTCAAACGATCCGTCTCTCTCCACTTCTAATCACACACAGAGGTGGAGGGAGGAGGATCAGAAGTCCCAGCTGTACTGTGAACGCTGTGACTGGCTGTCACAGCGATCACATGTGCTGGGACAGCACTATTGGCTGTTGCTGGGCTTCCTCAAATGCCGAGGCACCCAGCAACAGCATTAACCCCATGATCGCAGCGATCTGGCGTTAACTTTAGTAATTGTCGGAAATTTTCCGTCAAGCGTCCTTAAGGGTAGGTCTGTCTTGACGTAAAATTTCCGTTGAACGTGCTTAAGGGGTTAATAGCAGTTGTTCTATGTTTCTGGCGCTATTTCACAGAATTAGACTTACCAGGTGGACGTTTAGCAATTTCCTTTCTTTTCACATAGTGCTGTCACTTAGATACACTTGTTGCATAATTTTGGAGTCCCAACAATTATTCATGCTTCGATGTCTTAAAAAAAAAAAAAAAAAAAGAGGATGGCTATAATAATCTCAAAAAATGTTAATTGGGAGTCCCTCTACCAAGAACTAGACCCGGAAGAAAGATTTATGATTCTAGTTTGCATGATTAACGAGCTGAAGTACCTTAGTTAATATATGTCTCCCCAATGTAGCTCCTGTACCACTTTTAAATAAAATATTATAAAAATCTGAACGGGTTAAAACAGGGATAAATATAGTGGCCGGGGACTTCAACTATGTCCTCGACCCAGAGAAAGAAAAAAAAAATATTAAAAGGGGTGTCGTAAATAATAAAATTATAAAATACGCTAGATCATTAACTAATGCTTTAAATAATTATGACCTTTTTGATGCTTGGCGAGTATTTCATCCAGAGCTTAGAGATTATACACACCTGTCTAGGGTTTATTTTACATACTAAAGAATCGATATGGTTTGGGGTAATCGCAACTTGGTTGAAAATATGATTAATATAAAAATAATAGATAATATATGGTCAGATCACAGTATTTATTTGAGGTAAAAGATAGTTTCTCGGGGAAAAGTAGTACAATGTGGAAATTAAACTATTTTCTGTTGTATAATAACAAAAATAAGGATAAATTTGAATGGCTAATTGATTGCTTTTTTTTAAGAAAACTATCCCTTAGATACATAATATCTGATGACATGGTGTTATTTTAAGGCGGTCTTATGAGGATATTTAATTAAACTGAATAAATCTAAAAACAAAGAGAAAAGTCTACCTGACCTATATATCTCTTTTTATAAAGTATCAGCGGATAATAAGGAGGACCCTACGCCTGAAAAAGCTAGGAAAATGATAGATACACAGGATAAAATTTCCCAACGTCTAAATAATAAAATTGTAAAAAGCATTAAAGGACCAGTATAGTGCCCTGAGGGTGCCCCCACCCTCATGGCCCCCCTCCCGCTGGGCTGAAGTTGGAGGAAGGGGTTAAACACTTACCTTACTCCAGCGCCGTGCTCCCTCGGCGCTGGGGACTCTCCTCCTCCTTTGGATGTCATCGGCTGAATGCGCATGCGCGGCAAGAACCACGCGCACATTCAGTCAGTCCATAGGAAAGCATTCTCAATGCTTTCCTATGGATGCTGGCGTCTTCTCACTGTGAAAATCACAGTGAGAAGCGCGGAAGCGGCTCTAGCAGATGTCAATGAGACAGCCACTAGAGGCTGGAGTAACCCATATGTAAACATAGCAGTTTCTCTGAAACTGCTATGTTTACAGCAGGCAGGGTTAACCCTAGATGGACCTGGCACCCAGACCACTTTATTGAGCTGAAGTGGTCTGGGTGCCTATAGTGGTCCTTTAATAAATTAAAACTCAAATTCTACTGTAGAGGCAACAAAACCGATAGAATGCTAACTAACAAGCTTAAACAACAAGCCATTTCGCAAATAACAAAAATTGTCTGTAATAATAAAACATTTATAAATCCTAAGGATTTTGGAAATTGCTTTAAAGAATGCTATGGGAAATTATACAATCTCCCTGGAGAGATCCCACTTAACAACATAAATCATTATCTGACCAAAACAAATCTCTCAAAGATGCATTCAATTAGTCTTAATAAATCGATCAATGCAGAAGAAGTAGCAATTGCTATTTCTAAACTTGAAAAATCTGACACCTGGACCAGACGGATTTACTAATTTGTTCTTTCATACCTACAAATCACAGCTGAGCAAGCATTTGGCCCTAACTTTTAATAACGCTGTGCAGATGGGAAACTTCCCTGAGGAAATGACTAGAGCTAATGTACTCCCTATTTTGAAACAAGGAAAAAAAAATCCCACGGAAGTCTCTAGCTATCGTCCCATTTCTTTAATAAACATGGATGTTAAAATATTCTCATCCATTTTAGCATCACGCCTTAAGGAAGTAATTAGGAAATTAATCCATAATGACCAAATTGGTTTTATACCAGGTATATGGTCGGGTTCCAATACGAAAAGAATTATTAATACTCTTGATAGCTCTAAAAAGAAAAACATATCGCTCTAGTCTATAGCTGTCGATGCTGAAAAAGCGTTTGACAGGTTAAGCTGGAAATTCCTTGAACGAGCTTTAGAATTTTATAATATCAGAGGTTGGATGTTAGATGCAATTATGGCATTATGTAAAGGTCCCTCAGCTAGAGTGGTTGGTCCAAATGTTTGCTCAGATTGGGTAACAATAAAAAATGGCGTTAGACAAGGTTGTCCGCTATCGCCATTGTTATATGTATTATTTATTGAACCATTAGCGGAAAATATTAGAAATAACTTGAGAATAAAAGGTTTCACGGCGAGAGATAGCGAACTAAAAATCTGCATGTGCGCAGATGATATTCTGCTTACAATAGCTGACTCAAAAAATTCTTTAGATTATTTGATGGGAGAATTTAAGGACTATAGCCAGGTAGCAAATTATAAGATAAAACAATCCTGATGAGCACTGATAATGACACATGAGAGGAGATTACTAGAAAATATGGTTTTTCATGGGCCGGAAGAAGGTTCAACTATTTGGGAATCTGGATCACCAAAAATATGGATAGACTAATGGAAGACAATTTTTTAACTCTTTTGAAAATAACAAATTAGTTACTTAAGGATTGGAGGCATAAAGAGATTACATGGTGGGGACGGATTAACATTATCAATTCATATATTATGCCCAAATGAAACTACTTTTCAAAATGACCCCCCTCAAAATCCCAGATAGTTGGTTAACGATACTTCAAAATAATATTGAATTCTTTATTAGCAAAGGAAAAAAAAATGAATAAAAAAAACTGTTTTATCTCTTAAACCAACAGATGGGTCCTAAACTTTTCAAACATAAGATTTATTTACTGAGCGAATATAATAACTCATAGTTACAGAACCCAGCTACAAACCGCCTCATTTACCTAAATAATTGATGTAAATAACAGTCAGCATAATTCTCATGTTATCAACTATTAAGAGTACAATTAAAATTTTATTGAACAAACCTCCTAATGATAACAGTATTTTTTTAAAACTACTTTCTTCCCTTGTACAGAAGGAAGAACTATGCTTTCCGTAATAAAATCATAGTCATGCATGACAATGCACCATCTCATGCATGACAATGTACCATCTCATGCTGCAAAGAATACCTCTGCATCAATGACTGCTATGGTGATAAAAGGAGAGAAAGTCATGGTGTGGCCTCCATCCTTCCTTGACCTCAATCCTATTGAGAACCTTTGGAGCATCCTCAAGCAATAGATCTGTGAGGGTGGGAGGCAGCTCTAGGAGGCTATTCTGACATCTTGCAAACAAATTCAAGCAGAAACTGTCCAAAAGTTCAATGAATGCAAGGCTTGTGAAGCTGCTATCATATAAGGGGTGTGATAAGGTGAATGGGGTGGTCTGTGAGGGAGTTTATATTTCATCTACATTGTTCAGAGAGGCATATGATCTTTAACCCCAGGGGGAATGTATGTATGTGTGTATATATATGACTTGAATGCATATTTAGTTATGGGCACCTGGGGTGGAGCATTTGGAGAGAAGGGTGGGCCAGTGCTCCACTCCACTATTTACTGTTTTTCTCTTGGGAGACTAGGTCCAGACCAGGCTTTGGACTGTCTCCAACCCACTGCTCAGCTGCAGGTAATCAGCTGCAGCAGTGGGATAAATCCCTCCCTGCTAGGCAGGTAGGGGAGAATGTTTATTTCTCTCTGGAAAGGGCTGGAAGCAGCAGGCTGTCCAAAACACTGGAATGCTGAGAGCTGAAAAAGACACTAGCTGTGGTGGAGTTTGACAATAAAACTGCCTGGATTATATGCAAACCAAAGGACTGTGCCTGTTTTTTGCCCTAGAGGATCCCAGGGGTCCTAGGTTAAAATGTAACGTGACCTGTTAAAATGTTTGAAAAAATTTAAATGTTGTTATAAGTTTGATTGAAATAGCTTTCGATTTCAGTAAATATGCTGCAAACACAACAAATGACAATTTTCAGTTCTTTACAACCTATAAAGTGTTTTGAAACTTACTGTGCGTAATAATTTGGAACAGTGCATTGTAAGTTTTTTATGTTTAAAAAAATACTGTTATCATTAGGAGGTTTGTTCAATAAAATTTGAATTGTACTCTTAATAGTTGATAACATGAGAATTATGCTGACTGTTATTTACATCAATTATTTAGGTAAATGAGAAAAATATAATTTGTATAATAATTTGGAACAGGGTGTAGTTACTAAAAATGCCCCTAAGACACTAAAATATATTTTTTCAAATGAGATAGTTCATAAGGTCTTAGCGAAAGCAATAGATGTAATTAGAAGGATAAATCACTCAGACAGCCTGCCCCAGAAGATAGTATGGGAAAAAGATTTGAATTGCGTCTTAGATTATCGGGAATGGTGTAAAGTTCAATGCTTGAACTTAGTTGAAACCCACTATACAGTGGTAAACAGGTGGTACCTGGTCCCAAATAAAATAGCACGGATGTATCAGAATGCCTCTCCTATGTGCTGGCGATGTGGTCTCCTAGAAGGTACTTAACTTCATATATGTCCATATATTCAGAAAGCATTAGATTTACTCTTTAAATACATTTTGGATGAGACAGAGGTAATATTATAGCGAAAACCTGATATATAGTGTTTTCTTGGCACTATAGGGTCTTTAGGTCCCACCCCCCTTCCCCCCCCACCCTCAGAGTCCCACAATCACCGGGCTGAGGTGGGAGGAAGGGGTTAAACTGTTACCTTTACTCTCCTCCCTCTTCCGACGTCAGCGCTGAATATGCATGTGCGTCAAGAGCCGCGCGCATTTAATCAGTCCATAGGAAAGCATTTCTCAAAGTTTTCGTATGGACGTCCAGCGCCTTCTCACTGGGATTTCCACAGTGAGAAGCGCGGAAGCGCCTCAAACATCTGTCAGTGAGACAGCCACTAGAGGCTGGATTAACCCTATTGTAAACATAGCAGTTTCTCTGAAACTATGTTTACAGCTGCAGGGTTAACTTAGAAGGACCTGGCACCCAGACCACTTCAATGAGCTGAAGTGGACTGGGTGCCTATAGTGGTCCTTTAAGGATGGAAAGAGATCTAAGCATCCCGTTCCTGAATGCCCCTGTCACGAGCGTGGGCTATAGGCCCAGCCGAGACAGTGGGGAGAGTGTGGAAGTGACAGGGTTAATGACATCAGACCCCTGGTTACCTGTTGCTAATCCCAGCAACCACTCAATCCCCCCTGCAATCCCTTCTACACTAACCCCCTAGTACACACTTTACTGCCACCACCAAGACTTTAAACCCGGGCGTCTTAGGTTACCCCACACACAGGAAAATTATAGAATCACAGTTCTACTTTTACTGATCAAACACATATAATTAACCCTTTTTGGTAACGTGTTTACCTGAGCTTTCCCCTGGAGAGTGAAGCTCATAGAGAATAGAGACACAAGCTGATTAAGTAAACATTTAATCTGACAAAAAAGATTTACAGTGCTGAGTACAAAATACAGAAATAAATTACATACAGATAACAAATTGCAAAATAGTACATAAAATAAAATAGGAGAAAACACAAGAAATTCCTTACGTGTATTTACCCCATATAGAATTCTTGTGGGAGTCTTAGATGGTATAGATCTCCTAGAATTTGCTGACCAAAGAAAAAAATGAAAATACTGACTGGATAGTCCAGCATCCTCATTATGTACCTAAACTAGTTGTTTCTCAGTGGGGAGGGGGTGGGTTGGTCTGGCAGTTTATTGCCCACTCTATGCAATTCCTTGTGTCCAGTTCTGGTGATGGCTATCTAGATGTTCTATGGTCTAGGCCTGGTGCAAGATCAAAGACCACAATAAATGTCATTGCAAGGTTTCAAAGTTTACACAAAAAAAAACAACTCTTAACATATCTCAACACACATCCAACACCAACTCATGCTTTTGGCATGACACCTCCCCCTTAAGATGGTGGACAGAAAAATTCAGCCACAGGCTGATTTATCTGTCTACCATTAACCCTCTAGTTGCCGAGACAGGCCATCTGCATTCCTATGCAAGCTGCCCTTTTTGTGTTGGACAGTGAAATTATACTGTTGGAGGATAAGGCTCCAACAGAGCAGCTTACCATTGTTACCTGATACTCTGTCCAGCCAATGCAGCGGGTTGTGATCAGTGATGACAGTAAAGTCTCGGCCGTACAGATATGGCTGTAATTTCTGCAATGCCCATACAACAGCTAGACACTCCTTTTCTATTACTGCATAGGCCACCTCCCTGGGTAACCGCTTCCTACTAAGGTAGAGGATAGGATGCTCTTCTCCTTTAGAGTTAACCTGGCTAAGCACAGCTCCTAGTCCAAAGTTGGAAGCATCTGTCTGGACCACAAACCTCTTACTAAAATCTGGGTCCTGAAGGACTGGGAAGCTAGACAAGTCTGTCTTTAAGGCAGTGAAGGCTTTTTCACAGTCCTCAGTCCATGTTATCTGCTTGGATACTTTCTTTTTAGTTAAATCTGTGAGGGGTTTGGCTGTCTCACTGTAGTCTGGGACAAATCTGCGATAATACCCTGCTGTCCCCAAAAATGACATGACCTGTTTCTTGGTCTTAGCCATAATAGAGTCCACCTTACTGGGTTCAGGGCGAATGGACCCCCCTCCTACTCTGTGCCCCAGATACTGCACCTCTTTCATGCCTATCTGACACTTTTCTGGTTTGATGGTGAGCCCTGCCCCTCTTATTTGCTCCACTACTTTGCCCAAATGAACCAAGTGCTCCTCCCAGGTCCTGCTAAATATTGCAAACTCTTATTGTCCTCTCCCAAGAAGGTACTGCTCCCTCTGGCAGAGTCTTAAGGGGTGGGATAGGGTCTACACCATTCTCTGCCTGTACTACCGCTGCAGCTCTGGCACACTGCTGATGTGTTACCACTGCCACTAGGGGTACACATCCCTGGCTTTTGCCTTCCTCCTCCCCCTTACTTTCAGATATCCCAGTCTCACAGTATTTTGATACAGGCACATCACTACTCACCCCTATATCACATTTGGTAGACATCATTGGTTCAGTTACAGGTAGATATTTATCCACACCCTGCTCTCCCTCCCAGCAATCACAGTTCACAATGTCGCCCAAAGTTTCACACAATATCTTAGGTGGAGCAGTCAGCCCTTCTGGCTCACAAACAGTCTCCTCTGGAGCATAGTGACAGAGCATCCTGCCCAAGTCATTCCCCAACAGAACATTAACAGGGATATCCTCCGAAATCCCCACTTCCCGCAAACCTTTGCCCGCACCCTAATCAAGGTACACACGTGCCAAGGGCACAGCGGGGCGCACCCCCCCAATTCCTTTGATGGAGATGGTTCTTCCAGGGATTATGTCCTCCGTATTCACCACTTCAGGGCGCACCAGGGTGAATGAAGCTCCAGAATCTCTCAGTCCCATGGTCACTTGGTTACCCACAATTACACTCTGCAGATTATCCTCTCGTTTCCCCACGGACCCACCTACAAGCAAAACTGATGGTGCCCCTCCACGGGCTGGTGAGGGTATATTCCTAGTGGGGCAAGTCCTGCGCAGATGACCAATCTGGTTGCATCGAAAGCTTCGGGCATCTGACTCACTGGACATATACCCGGCTACGCTGGCAGTAGGCGGTGAAGTTCTCACTGCAGATCTTACAGGTGGTGATTGAACTGTAGCTTCTCTCCAGGTCGAAGTAGCAGCTGACACAAGTCCACGCCTGGATGTGGGTGCATGGATGTCGGCATAGTCATCTGCCAGTTCTGCAGCAGCCCTAGCATTTTTTGGCTTTCTTTCCAAAATCCACTCTCGTACATTAGGGCTCCGGGTCTGCAAGAACTGCTCCAGGACCATTAAGTCATTAAGGGCTTCATAGGTAGTAGCTTGTACTCCTGTTACCCATTGCCGGAACGTGGTTTCTAATTGTGCAACATATAGAATGCAGCTGAATGATGGGCATTGCTGCATGCTCCTAAACTTTTTCCTGTAAGGCTCAGGAGTAAGGTTTTTTGCAATACAGATTTGATTGCCTCATAGTTGCTATCAGTCTCTGGAGGAAGGGACACAAACACATCCAAGGCTTTCACTTTCAATTGTGGAGTTAAATATCTGCCCCACTGGTCTGAGGGTAGTTGATGCTGCCTGCATACTTTCTCAAAACCTTTTAAAAATACATCCAAATCCGTCCCTACTTCGAAGGAAGGAAAATCATCCTTACGGAGCCTACGTGTGCTGGACTCTGATGCATTGCTGTTCAGTGAGGAGTGAAGGGTTGTTACAAACTCATTACAGACAAGCATTATGTTGTTTCGTTGCTATAACATTGCTTCGGTACTTGAATCCTGCACCCAACTCACGAACGGATTACTTACACCGATTCGTTCAATGAATAACGGACCACCCGGTCCCTGACGTGTGGCGCCACTTAACCCCGGTCAACTTTCAAACAAACGAACGACCGACCACCCTGCGAGGGGAGTGTGTTACCACTTGATCGCCCAGAGAGTTGCGGTCTGCGCAGGTTAATTGACTGCCTCCGGGCAATCTCATTCGTGCCTTATCTCCCGATGGTCTAACTACCAAAAGGGTCAAGAATGGGCCCCACCTACAGCCTGGCGTGTGGCACATGCTGAGTGTTGCGGTTAACCACAGGTTAAGTACCCCCTTCACGGCGGTCTACGTTAGTCTCCCGAACAGCTGAAACATCCAACCAGAGAGCGGGAATTCGTGCACAACTCTGGCTGTTACTCATTCCACAAGTTTGATGCCGAGGTCCCGCTGCCTATTGACTCACTCAAAAACATGGCCGCCATATCAAGCTCGGGATCAAATATGCAAACGGACTTTGCAACGAAGAAACCAAGCATATGGTTCGTGGGTTTGAGGCGCTATTTGGTGAAACATTGCACCCGGACCTGGGCTACAAAATGAATGGTGGAAGTCCCAAAATATAGCTGAAAATGTTGAAGTTATTTATTTTTATCCTGTTTTTTATGTGTAATAAAAACGTGATATTTTGGGCGCTTGGAGATAATTGTATTGGCATAGCCGTTGGGTTCATTATCTCCAAACTGGGCGGTAACAAATTCAAACGATGCATTTCATTCTTATTGGTTGATCCCCTTCTTTTATTCCTGTATCCCATCAGGTCCAGAGGTGGCTCTCCCTGGACCTGAGATTTTGCATAAATACTGATCCCTGTGTGCCATTAAAAGCAGTTATTGTTTGACCTTCAAATCGCAGCCTCGACTCGTTTTGTGGGGAAAAGAGTATCCTAGCTGTACCATAGCTAGTGGGATTGTTCTACATTTACAGGATTCTTTTGGTCGTCTAGTCGAAGCGGCTTCTCTCTCTCTCCACACCAGGATCCATATCATCCAAGCGGTCCAGCTTCCAGCTAGCCTGGGGGTAACCGTAACATTTGGTGGCAGCAGCGGGATTGTCCTGGATTTCCTAGGAGAGATACCGAACGGATGAAGAGCGCTTATGACAAATTGAAACGCACGACCTTAAAGGACTTACTCGAAAGCCGAGGGGGGAACGCCAGCAACCGTCCGAGGAGGGAACTGATCGCAGAATTAACCAAACTGAATCAGAGCTTCACGATGGCAGAATCCCCAACCACGAGTAGTGACGAAAAGATCAGGATTGTTCTGGAGAGGCTCTCACTATATGGGCCGAACCCCTCTACGGAACTGGTGCAGTAACTGATGGCAGAAGCAGACAAGGACATACGGAAAACTAGAGCCCACGAGCTCAGCCTTGTGACCGCACAACGCCACGCCGAAGCATTACCGATCGTAATTCCTGCAGAGAACACCAGGAGGCCAAAGATACCCTATGCTGCTTTTAGACGTTTCCTGGAGAACGATACAGAAATTGACAAATATTTGGCCAATTTTGACCGGCAATGCGCACTGCATCAGATCCCCAACCAAGAGTGGCCCGATATTGTCTGGAAAGTTATCCGGGCAAGCACTGAAAGCGTTTCGGACTTTGAGTGCTGAGGAAGTGACCCAGTATACGTTGGTAAAGGACACACTCCTGCGGCGATACACTGTAACTCCTGACAAGTATCGTCGACAATTTCGTAGCACGAAAAAGAAGCCCAATGATACGCATATGGAATGGGCGCACCGAATGCGAAGGGCAGCTAACCACTGGATGAACGGGAGTAAAACTGTGACCGCTGAGGAAATTTTGCAATTATTTCTGTTGGAACACTTCTATAATGGCATGGAGCAACAGGGAAAAGAATGGCTGCGAGACAGACGACCTCCTACCTTAGAAGAAGCGGCCAAGTTGGCCAACGAACATTATGATTCCCGTTTACACAAGTCGAACTACCGAACCGCGGCACGAGTCGAACACAAGAACAATTACCGTACGTCTCCCTGCACCGATTTCCGAGCTCCGGTACCCGCTGGGCCCATACGGTACTCAGGATCACCCAGTAACAACCCCTCTGACCGTCCCCGACCAACGTGTTTCAGATGCAAACAGCCAGGGCATCTCATGGCAAGCTGCCCTCTCAACACACATCAGACCCCCCGGAATTATAACTACCCTCCCGGGTCATCTCATCCTGCCAGGGCACTCTGTGTTAACCAAGAGGCCCCTATGGAGGAATATTTGGGACCGCTCCACGAAGCTGATCCTGTATATGCCGCTTCAGATAATCGCCAACACCACCGGCAGAAGGTATGGCTCGAGGGTCGCTCTACCGAGGGCCTACGGGACACTGGTGTTACCATTACACTGGTCCAAAGCCATTTGGTGCCAGAACATCGGGACGATCAGGACAGACTGTGGCTGTTAGAGTGGCGGAGGGAGATGTCTATAAGATTCCTACCGCTAAAGTACATCTTGATTGGGGAGCGGGGAAAGGGGCCGTGAACGTGGGCATAATGGATAATTTGCCTGCGGAAGTATTACTGGGCAACGATTTGGGCCCCATGACTTCTGCCTATGCTCCAGTATACAACAATGAAGTGAATCCAGTGACTACTCGAGCACAAGCTCAGATGCAGCGAGAACCTTCACCAGTGCGGGAGACACAGGTAAGACTTACCCCGAGCTGGACTGACCCTTTAGGTCCCATCCCCTGGGACACTCCAGCTACTTTTGAGACCGAGTTTAAGTCCGACCCGACCTTAAAAAAATACAGAGAGGGGGCGGACTAGATAATGAAACATTCTTATGGGAAAAAGGGAAGCTGTATCGATTGACTGAGAAAAAGAGACAGAATAGACGACAGCTGGTAGTGCCCCACAAAAACCGCCAAGAGATACTGAAGGTAGGACACGACATTCCGTTAGCAGGCCACCTAGCTGTAACCCGCACACTAAACCGCATCACCCACACATTTTTTTGGCCAGGGGTACACATTGATGTCCGAACCTATTGTAATACATGCGATGTGTGTCAGCGAGTAGGGAGGAGAGGCGACCACCCTAAGGCACACCTGGTGAATATGCCCATTGTAGAGGAGCCATTCAGCAGGGTTGCCATAGACTTAGTAGGGCCACTGGCTACCCCTAGTCCCTCCGGTAAGTGATAAATTCTTACCATAGTAGACTACGCTACCAGGTACCCAGAGGCGGTAGCCCTATCTAACATTCAATCGGATAGCTAATGCGCTGGTTCAGGTGTTCTCTAGGGTAGGATTCCCAAAAGAAATCCTGCCTGACCGAGGCACCCAGTTTACAGCCGAATTGACACAGCAGTTCTGGCAAGTCTGCAAGATTAAGTCTCTCCCGAGCTCTCCCTATCACCCACAGACGAATGGGCTTTGTGAGAGATTCAATGGGACCCTCAAACAAATGCTCAAAACGTTCACCCAGGAGTAAAGGAACTGGGAACGTTTCCTATTTGCTTATCGGAAGGTGCCACAGGAAACGACAGGGTTCTCTCCCTTCGAGTTGCTACATGGACGGGTACAGGGGCCCCTAAACCTGATCCGACAGCACTGGGAGGGAGAGATGGAGACTGACAGTGTCCCCATTGTAGCATACGTGCTGGAACTCCGGGACTGAATGGAGCAATTAGCCAAATCCGTTCAGGCTAACCTCCAGTCGGCCCAGAGGAGACAGAAGGTATGGTATGATCGGGGGGCACGGAAGAGAATCTTTACCATAGGGCAAAAGGTATTAGTACTTAAGCCGGTTAAGACGGACAAACTCCAAGCCTCCTGGCAGGGTCCCTACCAAGTAGTAGAGAAGAGAGGAGACACCACTTACGTGATAGCTAGCTGCCACGATAACAATCTTAGAAAGACGTTCCATGTAAATATGCTCAAATAATACTTTGAGCGACCTGAGAACGTGACAGCGGTATGCTGTCCCCCCCCACGAAGACCAAGACAGCCTACCCATACCAGACTTATTAGAAAAGAGCCCCCACACAGACATAGTGTCTCAGGTCAAGATAGGGGACCGACTAAGCCCCACTGAAAGGGAGCAGCTTAACCAGCTACTTCAAGCCAAAAGCCCCACTTTTTCTCAGAAACCTGGATACACTACCTTGACCACCCACCAGGTGGATACCCCAGGGCAAACCCCCCTTACGGCAGGCACCTTAACGAATCCCAGAGGCAGTTCAGACAGAGATGGAGATCGATGAGATGCTCCAACTAAGGGTCATTGAGTCTTCCGATAGCCCATGTGCTTCCCCAGTGGTCCTAGTGCCCAAGAAAGATGGGACTACCCGGTTTTGTGTGGACTATCGGAAACTCAATGAGAAAACCGTGACAGATGCCTACCCTATGCCCAGAGTAGACGAGCTACTTGATCGAATAGCCAGGAGAAATTATCTAACCACCATTGACCTCTGCAAGGGTTATTGGCAAATTCCCCTGGCCCAGGAGGCTATCCCCAAGTCAGCATTCGTCACCCCGTTCGGCTTATACCATTTTAAGGTAATGCCGTTCGGTATGAAGAATGCCCCAGCTATGTTCCAGCGCTTGGTGGATAGGCTCCTAGATGTATTCCAGAGTTTTGCTTGCGCATATCTGGATGACATAGCAATCCACAGTGAGTCCTGGGAGGACCACTTAGCTCATGTAGGAATGGTTCTGGATCAGATTTGGGCCACCGGCCCAAAAATGCCACTTTGGCATGGCCGAGGTACAGTACCTGGGTCACAGGGTGGGGTGTGGGAAACAGCGTCCAGAACCGGCTAAGATAGAAGCCGCAGCCAACTGGCCCATTCCCACCACTAAAACCCAGGTTCTAGCCTTCCTGGGCACGGCAGGATACTAGAGACGGTTCGTACCGGACTATAGCACACTTGCCAAACCATTGACTGACCTGACCAAGAAAAACTTACCCAGACAGGTCCTGTGGTCTCCCCACTGTGAAGCGGCTTTTCAGGCTCTCAAACATGCACTTGTTAAAGCTCCTGTCTTGGCGGCCCCAGCCCTTAACAAACGTTTTATCGTCCATACAGACGCTTCCATGTTCGGGAGCTGTCCTCAGCCAAGTAGGCGAAGACGGAGGAGAGCACCCGGTTGCCTACATCAGCCGTAAGCTCCTGCCACGCGAAGTCAGCTATGCCGCAGTAGATAGGGAGTGTTTGGCTCTGGCGTGGGCACTAAAGAAACTGACTCCCTATTTGTATGGACAAGAGTTCACTCTGGTTACAGACCATAACCCGTTGGTGTGGCTAAACCTGGTCTCTGGGGATAATGGCAGACTTTTACGGTGGAGTTTGTCACTGCAACCTTTTAACTTCACCATTACCTACAGACCTGGAAAACAGAATGGCAACGCCGGCAGGTTGTCCAGACAAACAGACCTCAGCCCAGCATAACCGTTAGTCTGGTCAGCCTTAGTCTGCCCCGAAAAGGGGTCAGACGGTGTCTGTCAGAGTGTTCCACAAAAAGGGAGCACTGTTACAAACTCATTACAGACAAGCATTATGTTGTTTCGTTTCTATAACATTGCTTCGGTACTTGAGTCCTGTACCCAAATCACAAACGGATTACTTACACCGATTCGTTAAACGAATAACGGACCACCCGGTCCCTGGCGTGTGCCGCCACTTAACCCCGGTCACCTTTCAAACAACCGAACGACCGACCACCCTGCGACCCTTGATCGCCCAGAGAGTTGCGGTCTGCGGTTAACCGCAGGTTAATTGACAGCCTCCAGGCATTCTCGTTCGTGCCTTATCTCCCGATGGTCTAACTCCCGAAAGGGTCACGAACGGGGACCACCTACAGCCTGGCGTGTGGCCTCAATTAGAATGTTGAGTGTTGCGGTTAACCGCAGTTTAAGTACCCCTGTGATGAGACCAATCTCGCCACTGAGCATTGGAGGAGCCTGGTTGCCCGCCTGCTGCCTTTAGACTATGGCCCCATGTTGAAACGCTTGATTTTCCCCTGCATAGACACGAAAGCTGGGTCATACGGTGCTTGCCCTGTTTGAGCGGTGATACCCCAGATAGCTATGCCATGGAGTCCATTCGTATAATGAAAGACTATGGGAAAGACTTTGGCAATTGAACTGTATGTGTGTGGTCTGAGTGCCATTCAGTAATAATGTGTGCTCAGACCTAAGCTATGTGGGGATATGTTGCATGTCTGTATTTTATGTAATAAATGTAACTTTGTGTATTTTATTGTATTTTACTTTCTTTTTACTGCCATGTGCTTAATGGAGTTTTACCTCTGACGTTGGAGATAATTGGATTACTTCCCAATTATCTCCAGGATAGAAGACTCTGTGGAACTGGCTTTGGGCCGAAAAGCCATGCTTCCTTTGGTCACAAAGGACTTGGATCTATCTTTTGAACCACTGGATCAATTTGGATGATTCTGACATGTTTGTATTTGGAATATGCTCATTCTGAAAATTTAAGTTTTATGTGAATGTGATGCATACTTTTCAATTTATGAATAATGTGGAAAAATTGTATTTCTCTGCTTGTAAAAATTACATTGTGTAAGGTAATTGTATCACAGGCAGAGGGGATGATTTTGTGTGGGAGTGTCTGAGTGTATTGTATGTGTTTATTGGTTGTGTTCCAAAACCCTGTGGGTGGTACTAATGTGTATATAAGAACAATAAACCCACAGCTCTGTCTGTTCCTGTTTGACCCTCAAAACGGAGCCTTGTCTCGTTCTTGGGGGGATTTATTATATGCTGTTCCAGTTTGACTGCTAGGAGTGTAAACCTATTCGTATGGTTTTTCCTATTCGGCTGTTTACGGCATTCATATGGTTTCCTGTTCGGTGGATTGGTGTTCTGCAGTAGCTGTGCCTGTGTCTCTGGAAGGGAAGATCTACTAAACGGCGGTTTAACCCTTTTATGCTTGGGGGTGCCGTTACAACCCCCTTCACGGCGGTCTACGTTCGTCTCCCGAACAGCTGAAACATCCAACCAGAGAGCGGGGATTCGTGCACAACTCTGGCCTTTACTCGTTCTACGAGTTTGATGCCGAGTTCCCGCTGCCTATTGACTCACTCAAAAACATGGCCACCATATCAAGCTCGGGACCAAATATGCGAACGGACTTTGCAACGAAGAAACCAAGCATATGGTTCGTGGGTTTGAGGCGCTATTCGGTGAAATATTGCACCCGGACCTGGGCTACAGAATGAATGGTGGAAGTCCCAAAATATAGCTGAAAATGTTGGTTTTATATTTTTATCCTGTTTTTTATGTGTAATAAAAACGTGGTATTTTGGGCGCTTGGAGATAATTGTATTGGCATAGCCGTTGGATTGATTATCTCCAAACTGGGCGGTAACAAATTCAAACGATGCATTTCATTCTTATTGGTCGACCCTTGTATTATTCCTGTATCCCATCAGTTCCAGAGGGGGCTGTCCCTGGACCTGAGATTTTGCATAAATACCGATCCCTGTGTGCCATTAAAAGCAGTTCTTGTTTGACCTCCAAATCGCAGCCTCGACTCGTTTTGTAGGGAAAAGAGTATCCTAGCTGTACCATAGCTAGTGGGATTGTTCTACATTTACAGGATTCTTTTGGTCATCTAGTCGAAGCGGCTTCTCTCTCTCTCCACACCGGGATCCAGATCATCCAAGCGGTCCAGCTTCCAGCTAGCCTGGGGGTAACCGTAACAAGGGTAATTTGCTGTTTAGCAAGTTCCAGTTCATGTCTCCTTTACGCCTCCCTTTCGGCCAGCCTCTCTGCAGATTCCCTTTCTGCAGCCTACTGTTGGATCATCACGTGCAGGGCCTCCTGAGGATTTGTAGCCATCAGTTGCCGAAATAAATCAGTTGAGGAAATGTCCTTAATGGTTTGAGGGGTACAACCACTAGGCATTCCAGTGAGCAACACTCCTGCAGTAGTAGGGAGCTCAGTAACCCTTTCAGTGTCCGTCTCTGGCTGGAAAACATGGCGGTCAGCCTCCACAAGGTCAGCAATAAGTTGGTAAAATTATTTTTGCCAAAAGTTGGTAAATCCTTTTCTTGGCACAACAATTCCAAGGCCTCTTTCGATTGTTTGCGATAGGCCTCCATATTCACAAATAGGATACAGAAAGAAAAACAAAGGATGGGAGGGGAGAACTGCACTTTCTATGTATTTTAAATCAGCATTGAGCTTGGTCTTTGGAAATTACACAAAAGAAGTATGCAATTTATTTTAGTGCTAAGACCCCCTTTACAGGTAAAATCTAGCAAGCACTAAACATTTCTAACTATATCCCACCAGCTGCCGCCAATTTGTCTTGAACGTGGGCTATAGGCCCAGCCGAGACAGTGGGGAGAGTGTGGAAGTGACAGGGTTAATGACACAAGACCCCTGGTTACCTGTTGCTAATCCCAGCAACCACTCAATTAACCCCTGCAATCCCTTCTACACTAACTCCCTAGTACACATTTTACTGCCACCACCAAGACTTTAAACCCGGGCGTCTTAGGTTACCCCACACACAGGAGAATTATAGAATCACAGTTCTGCTTTTACTGATCAAACACATATAATTAACCCTTTTTGGTAACGTGTTTACCTGAGCTTTCCTCTGGAGAGTGAAGCTCATAGAGAACAGAGACACAAGCTGATTAAGTAAACATTTAATCTGACAAAAAAGATTCACAGTGCTGAGTACAAAATACAGAAATAAATGACATACAGATAACAAATTGCAAAACAGCACATAAAATAAAATAGGAGAAAACACAATAAATTCTTTACATGTATTTACCCCATATAGAATTCTTGTGGGAGTCTTAGATGGTATAGATCTTCTAGAAGTTGCTGACCAAAGAAAAAAATGAAAATACTGACTAGATAGTCCAGCGCCCTCATTATGTACCTAAACTAGTTGTTTCTCAGTGGGCAGACCCCTGGGGGATCAGAGGGGGTTGGTCTGGCAGTTTATTGCCCACTCTATGCAATTCACCAGCTCTGGTGATGACTATCTAGATGTTTTATGGTCTAGCCCTGGTGCAAGATCAAAGACCACAATAAATGTCATCGCAAGGTCTACAAAAAAAACAACTCTTAACATATCTCAACACACATCCAACACCAACTCATGCTTTTGGCATGACAGTCCCAAAAAGACAGGCTTTGTTGCAAGCATGGCTAACAAAAACACAGCAGTCCTGAGATCAAAATTGATATTACTGCTGACAATCATATCCCTGAGCATCTGTATACCCTTTCCCCCTCTCGGCAATGCAGAAACTGTGTTTTTTTTTCCTTATGTGTATGTATTGATGTAATAATCCATGAGGAATAAAACATATTTATTAAAGGAGACATAATATGATGTTATGCTGAAATGGACAGATAAATCTGGCCTCTTGGAGTGGAAATAATGGAGCAAACAGGGATAACTAACGTTTAAGTTTTACATTTTTCCGGTGATCTCAACTAGTAAAACAAAGCCCCCATAGTTACATTGTTACATAGCTGAAAAGAGACTTGCGTCCATCAAGTTCAGTCTTCCTCACATTTGTTTTTTGCTGTTGATCCAAAAGAAAGCAAAAAAACCCAGTTTGAAGCACAATTTTCCAACAAGCTAGGAATAAAATTCCTTCTTGACCCCAGAATTGCAGTCAGATTTATCCTTGGATCAAGCAGTTATTACCCTACATTGAAAGATTATATCCTTGAATATTCTGTTTTTGCAAGTATGCATCTAGTAGCTGTTTAAACATCTGTAAGGACTCTGATAAAACCACTTCTTCAGGCAGAGAATTCCACATCCTTATTGTTCTTACAGTAAAAAAACCTTTCCTTTGCCTTAGATGAAATCTTCTTTCTTCCAGTTTAAACGCATGTCCTATGTAAAGTCCGGTATAGGCTTTAAAATTAAATAGGGTGAAAATTCTATACATACTAGGAAATCACCAAACAGATCGCTTCTAGCAATCTATAAGTAAATAGATAGTGCTAAGATATTGAAATTAATGAATAAATCCAAGAAATAAACATTCAATGGGTGCAACCTAAAATGGAAAGATTGTGTAAAAAAATAAGAACAATAAAAATATGTAGAACTCTAAAAATTAATAATTAAAAAAATTGGAGATCGACAAAAGACTGTTTAGAAAATTGATGAAATAGAAGTGTAGATACACTAGGTGACCCCTTGCTGTACACAGATTAATTGTAAGGGTACTGGGTAGACTTTCCCTTTAAAATGTTTTTTTTCACTAAGTAGTGAGTTGAAAAAACAGAAAATGTCCTTAGAAAATTGAATACCAAGAGTATTGGATATAGTCTCCTAAAAGTATCTCCTATTCTGTTATCAATATAATAATACTGAACTTGAAAGGTATAATGTGTTAATGTCCAATATTAAGTCTCTGAAATGCCAAGTTCATACGATGCAAAATGGATCTGTATCAATATAAATATTTCTATTTTAGGTTGTACCCATCAAAGGTTTATTTATTTATTTATTGGATTTATTCATTAATTTCAATATCTTAGCACTATCTATTTACTTATAGATTGATAGAAGCTATCTGTTAGGTGATGTTCACCCTATACTATGGTGTTATGTTGATATATGTGTCTTGGCTGTGTCTTTTTTTGTATGTTTTTTTTCGTTTGTGTATATTTATAAAATGAGGAAAAATTTTATAAAATATCAGTTCTGGGCTAACATCCTCCAATTTGGTCAAATACATTTTAATCTTATACTATACTTCCTCCTTAGCGTTATCAAATTGAGTGTAAATAATATGGGCTAACGTGCTTTCCAATAATTTTTAACTGAGGTACAATCAATGTTTCTTGGTTTACTTTCAGTGCTAAACAACTTTCACTAATACGAGGGTTTTTGCCTAGCCAAATGAATTTGCCAAATAGAGACTGAGCTAAATCAAGCCAACTGTCTGGACAACACACAGGAATCATACGGAAAAAGATAAATCCATTTTGGAAGAATATAGAACTTAATAATGCTGATTCTTCCCCACCACAAGACTTCCATAGGTGTCCACCCTTTTAGTTTTTTGTTAGTATATTTTAGCATATACATAAAGTTAATCTCCATTATGTTAGATGGGTCGCTCATAATTTCCACACCCAAACATTTAAATGATGTGCTGGAGCAATTTAAACCAAAATGGTCAGATAATACTTTCCTAGTCTCACAAGATAAATTAACCGGCATAGCAGCAGAAATTTTTTTAGATTAAATTTGTACACAGAGTATTGAAAACTTGTACTTGAAAACTAATCTTCATAAATCTATCCATAGAAGAAATCGGCTCATATAATGTCAGAACAACATCATCAGCATACATAATAATTGTATGTTTTCTGTCAAAACCGGGAAACCTTTTAATCTGGCTATTTTACCTAATTGCCACAGCTAGAGGTTCAACTATAAATAAATAAAGTATAAGCTAGAGCGGGTAACCCTGCCTAGTTCCATTCTTCAGAGTGAACCACTATGATGAGAAACCAGCACCTAGTACTCTTGCCATGGGAAAAGTGTTTAATGCCATAATAGTTAACTATACTATCACAGAGCCCAAATGCATCAAGGACCTGAGCCAGGTAGTCCCACCTGACTCTGTCAAACTGATTTTTGGCATCCAATGACAGAGTGAGGAGGGAGACCCCATCTCGCTGCGCCATGTCAAGTATGTTGATAATTCTTCTGACATTACTAAAGCGGTCCGGTCCGGGTGATTTATTCACTTTGAGATTTCTTAGGCTACATCTACTTCATTTAGAGTAATATCTTAATTAAGTTTAATCAATTGCGCAGCAGAAATTTTAGGTAAATTGTGAGAAATTAACAAGGGACTGTACAAAGCTAAGTAAAAATCCTTAAAGCTTTGCCAATTTTATTGGAGTGTTGCTGCCATGGATAATCTTAGAAACAACTTTCTTTGCTCTATTGTTTTTTTAATCTGTTAGAGAGTAGTTTATAAGCTTTAATCGCTTTGTAAGTAAAAAAAAAAAAAAAAGAAGAAGAATAAAATGCACATAAGTGCAGCTTACAAGTTGTAATATCATGAGTCCTGGCAAACAGTAAAAAAAAGGTGATCTTCAAACACTAATCTCTTAAAGGACCACTATAGTGCCAGGAAAACGAACTAGTTTCCCTGGCACTATAGTATTAATAAGTCACCCCCGCCCTCATGGCCCCCCTCCCGCCGGGCTCTAGAATGAGGAAGTGATTAAAAACTTACCTTTCTCCAGCGCTAGGCTCCCTTGGCGCTGGGGACTCTCCTCCTTCTTCCGCCGAATGACCATGCACATTCAGTCAGTCCATAGGAAAGCATTTTCAATGCTTTCCTATGGACGCTGGCGTCTTCTCACTGTGAAAATCACAGTGAGAAGCGCGGAAGCGCCTCTAGTGGCTGTCAATGGGACAGCTACTAGAGGCTGGATTAACCCTATTATAAACATAGCAGTTTCTCTGAAAGATGGACCTGCCACCCAGACCACTTCATTGAGCTGAGGTGGTCTGGGTGCCTATAGTGGTCCTTTAAGAACACACAAAGAATGACATAGTGTAGAACTTCACATTATGCAATGAACATAAAATACTATACATGTACAGATGTGGATGCCAAGAATGGCGTAAAAGGCATAAAAACAGGTCCAAGTGACCTGATTTTGCAAAATTTCACCTCTTTTAGTTCATCCACAGAACTGCTATGGGTGTGGATCCCTGATGTCCTAGGAGGATCCCTTGTTCCAACTGGTAACCTTGAATGTCTAATTTTGGATATTTGTACGCATTTAGATATTTTATATTCACCTCTAATATTTATAGAACCTTAGAGCAGTATTTATCTATTTGAATCTCCGTGACATGACTATGTATTCCAGGAGTAGTCACCCTGAGCCATACCGCCCACTAGTGGGTATTTGGGGATTTCAGGTGGGCGGTGGTGGGTTCTGCAGAAAACTCCTTTCATCTCCCCTGCCAGTCCATGCAGAGCCAGCCTTGCTGTAAGCCCTCTTGAGTTGGTGAGGAGATAAAAGATAAAAGACCTCCTTCACTGGCCCACTAGCACTTAGTTCCAGTAGAGGGAGGGAAGGACCTGGGAGGCTCTGTGTTCCTCCTGCAAGAAGGCTGGTCTGTGTTGCTGCACATTACCATGGAAACGCTCCGATGAACATGCCACTACTGGACCACGAGGACTTGCAGCATTATGTCCCACATTCCCTGGTAAAAGATAAGAAGAAGGGAGGGGGAGACATTAAGATAGATTTTCACATCTCACCCACCTAGACCCTTTGCACCCTTCACAAACTGCACCCCTCATACACACTGCACTCATTAAACACACACACAAACAGGCGTGTGTGCCTATCTGTGTCACAGCCAGGGTTGTTTGAGATGCCATGTGAAAACACAAGTGTATTAACTCATTGGGCAGGGCAGGATAAGTTGGTAGACTCCTCTGTGCCACAGCCTGGAGTGGGTCAGGGGCCAGATTCAGGAGAGTTTGAGGGGCTATGTGAGATTGTGAGAAGATGGCCTGGCTGGGAGAGAAAAGTATGTGAGTGTGTGCAACATTCTGTGCCTTACCAAAGGGTTTCAAAGGTGTCATGTGAAAATGTACAGGAAAAGCCTTGTAGCGAGAGGGGGCTGAATGAATACATGTGCCTGAAGCAAATGTATCTGATGTGCTGTGTGAAAATGTAGAGACGGCATCGCTGGGAGGGGAGCATAGTGTGTGTGAGCCTTACTCTGTGCCAGACTCAGCCAGTTCCCAAGGTTCTGTATGTATGACGACATGGAGTGAAAGTCAGGGAGAGACAGGGGTTCCATCAGTAGAAAGGGGGACCATCCACAGTCTACCCAAAGTTAAAGGCAGGGACAGACTCAAAAAGGGGGGCCAGGGAAGATGTCCGCAGGGGAGCATACTGTTGGAGGAACAAGAAACCTTGTCAGCTTATCACCATCACATATCCCACATTAATATTTACCCACAAAATAATAAATAAGCCTCATTTTTGTTATAGTTGGAATGTGACCAGCACAATCTTCTAATCAAGCCTAAACATGATTTGCATAAATTAACCATAGGGGAAGGGATTGTGATGTCCGCTATATTGGGTCACAAGTAAGGAATGTGACATATCTGTGGATTGGAAAGATGGTAACAAATTCATAGATGCAATTATTATTTCTGTGGCAAGTACATAAGAGGAGATAGAGCCAGGAACATAAGGGGTCACTTATAGGTACGCCTTAATTCCACCTCTGGGCGAGGCTTTGTAATCCACAGGGTATATCTCTAATGATACTGAAGTGTGCATTGTACTTGCTTGAGAGACAGAATCTAATGCTAAGTGAGTGACCATCTTTCTTACCAGAGACCCCCTGGGCAGAAGTTTTACTTTGAAAACCTGAGTATGTGATTAGGACTCCTGTTATTTTATCCCTTTTGTTTTTTATCTGTTGTTGGTGTAACTAATTTGATTGTCATCTATATTTTTGTATGCACTGTAACTATTGTTTGCTCATAATAAATATTCCTTTATTAAGTTCTGCCTTTGTCTGGTAAAGAATCCCGTTACCTGAAGAGACTAATTAGTGTTTTTCAATTACATTGATATTGTGTTAAGTTGTATTTGGTGGGTTTTTAATATATAATATTTATATTATTTATGCTTGAGTGTGGGTGGTGTGGGGGATTTTATCATTATTTCCGGTCTAGTGCAGACAAATGGTGAACTAACCCTTTCACCACCACAAATATGTCACGCACACTCTTCGTGACAATCCTGATCCCAAAATTTCTTCCTTTTTGTTTTTCGATTACAGACCTCTCTATATCATGAAAAAATTTTTGTCATCTTTATTACATTTTCCAATTCTTCCATATCAGAGAAAGGTGTTTAAGATAGACCTGAATCTTTTTTATACTTTCATCTAGATCAAAAAGGGTTAGAGTTCTCTGTTCAATAATTATTCCCATCATGTGGGTGGTAAAGGATCCAAGTGCACCATTCCAAATACACATAAAATTATTATTTTCTTGGTCAAAAGTGGGAAGCTTATAAAATCTTAGGCATCTAGATGTAATTTGAAGGCTTATATATTTTTCCAATTTAAAAACGTCCCACTTTATTTTCATCTCTTTAATAAAAGCCTTTCAAGTTGTTGGCAAATGGTATCCAAATCATTACTTAAAAATATGTTCTCATTCGTATTTTTTACTGAAATTTCAAATTTCAAACGCATGTCCTCTATGGGTAACATTCCATGCAGAGCACTGGACTCTCTAGTGGCCGTCTGAGAGACTGTCACTAGAGGTCTTACTAGGCAGCAATGTAAACGCTGCCTTTTCTACGAAAAGGCAGCGTTTACATTGAAAAGGCTACAGGGACAGGCTATAGGCACCAGAACAATTACATTAATCTGTAGTGGTTCTGGTGACTATAGTGTCCCTTAAAAAACCTTGCTCCTTACTTTTTTAGCTGGCTCCTAGATGCCAAACAAATTTGTCAAGCCCCGCTCTAACCTATAGAGAACAAAACAAAATATTCAAAAAGATGGTTTCTCCCCTATCAAAAATAGTCCAGCTTTTTAAAAAACCAATAGAAAAAAAAAATGAATGGACAGAGACTAGGGCAAAAAAGTGAGGATATTTTGAAAAAAGAGGAGACAATGATAAGAGGTGGAAACAACAGACTCCAAAAATCCCCCTCTCTAATCGTTTTGAAGGAGGAGGAACCTTTTTTAGGAAAAAGTGTATCCAGTTTGGTAGAGAAAACAAAAGGAAAACGTATACTCCAATAAAAATATTCAGGGAAGTAGAAGAGGAGGAAATAGGAAATAGAAAGCACAAAAGATGAGAAAAGGAGGAGAAAATATGGAGGAAATAAATTTGCAAGATAAGGAACAAAACATTAGGATTTTTAATTTATCTAATAAGATCTTGACAGATGCACATAAACAAACACGTTTTAAATAAAGGTTTTAAGTATTCTCCTAGCTATGATATTAACAAGTTTGAATCATTTTTAGATAGTAATAGTTTTTTAAGGAAATTATGCCAAAAACTGTTTTTTAACAATTTTCCAGAAAAATAAAAAATTCTGGCTAATTTTGTTTTTAAGCATACCTCTTTTAAGAAAAAAATCTACTTTTTATCCTAGTAATCCTTACCTGTGAAGGTAACTGCACAGCTATGGGTACTAAGATGCTAATCTGTTTATGGCAGATCTGGAACAGAGATTCCTAGAAATACAGCACACCAAACCATACAAATATTATCGCTATATTGATGATATCTTCATAATTTGGACTGAAAGCAAAGACAAAATTATACAATTCCATGACTCTCTTAACTCATTGCATCCATCAATCAAACTAAAATTTTTATATTCTACTAGATCTGTGAATTTTCTGGACACCACTGTGACATGTAACAATGGCACAATCCACACCTCGGTTTACAGAAAACCCACAGACAGATGCAGTTATCTTCACAGCTCCAGCTTTCACCCCTCCCAAACTAAACAGGGCATCATCTACAGCCAAGTAACTTGGTACCATCGCATATGCTCTGACCCTAATGGCCGTAATTCCCATCTAAATGTACTCTCCCAATCTATGAGACAGAAAGGCTAACCAAAGACTATTACCACACAAATTAACTCTGCATTACAAACTCCACTACCAACACTTTACATGAACACTCCCCCAGTATTATCTTACTGTTCTTTTATATGTATCTGTAGCGGAGTGGCAATATTAAATCCCACGAACTCCGCTGGTAAAGAAGGTAATCCACAGTCAAGCGCTGAAAAGTAAGGCAATGTCCCAAATCCCCCAGTAACCGGATGAAACACAGTTCTGGGAGTCAACTGAGGTTTTTATTCACAGCATCCAGTATTTATGCAAGTCTCCATGCAAGGGGTTTCCATACTGTCATAGCAGGGGTAATACAGTAGGGGACTACATGGGGGACTTAACATTCATACCTTTTCTCCCATCAGGCACTGCTGCACGAGAGGGATACTCCCACTGGAATATACCGTTAAGTGGATTATCCCTCCGTGCAGCAGAACCGACAATTTACATTATGCCAGGTTTTGTTTACATTTTGTTTTGTTCACAACGTGTACATTTGGCTCCGTCCTTAAGGGGTTAACATAAGTAATTATTTTGTTTTTATTCTCCCCTTCTAGCTCCATCTTCTGCACTGTTTGCTTGTTTTTTTTTCTTTCTCTCTCCCCCTCACTCTGTGATCTTCACACAAGATATTTACGACCCTCTGCTAGAATATCTATTTTCTATGAAACCTGTGTCTTATCTGCACATGTCACTTTAACACATGTATCACAACTCACCTTTGAATTCTATGTGTCATCTTGCTCAGAAATGCGAAAAGGAGGTTCTCCCGAAAGCTTGTCATTAAAAAATTCCGTTGGTCCAATAAAAAAGGTATTACAAGATACAAATTTTAATAGTTTTTTACATCTAAATTACTGGACTACTATGGCTACAATCTCTATTTGATTGTTTAATATATAATGGAAAATTTATTCATACTTGCCGTAATTTTCTTTTCCTGGTCATATGCCATGGCAGCACAACATTGGGTAGCTCCTCCCTATCCCCATTGGACAGGAATAATTATTAAGCCGTATAAGTACCACCTCCTACCCCTCCTTCCCCAGTCATGTTTTCCAGCAATAGCCCCGGGTGGGACCCTTGTGCTGCCATGGCATATGACCAGGAAAAGAAAATTACGGCAAGTATGAATAAATTTTCCATTTTCCTGGCCATATCCATGGCAGCACAACATTGGGTAATACCCAAGCAATAAACCAGGGAGGGAAAGAGACACAGACTCCAAAAATTTTGAATGCAAAGTGTATTAACACCACAACAGGTGAAAAATAGAAATCAGGTATCGGATACAGACAGAACTGATTTAGCAAATTGATCAGATATACCTGCTCTAACATCAATTTGGTAGCTCTTAATGAAAGTGTTAGAGGAAGACCATGTAGCTGCTTTACAAATGAGTTCAGGAGAAACATTAGCAGCAGCTGCCCAGGAAGATGAGAGAGCCCTCGTGGAATGGGCTTTAAGACCCACAGGGACCGGATATCCAGCAGATTGATAAGCCAGAATAATAGCTGCTACTATCCACCTGCTAATGGTAGATTTGGGAGCCCTTTTTACAGCCGCCATGAAGGACGAAAAGACTGTGAGAAGTACGCCAAGCAGAAGTCCTATTAATATATATCTGGAGGCATCTTACTAGATCCAGAGAAGATAGGTTAGTAAAATTCTCCATTTCTAGGGAGTCAGACCTCAGAGATGGAAGAACAATATCCTCGTTGATGTGAAAGGAGGAGGTGACTTTAGGTCGAAATTCGGGAACCGTACGGAGGACAACTCTATCTTTGTGAAAGACCGAAAAAGGCTCCTTAATGGATAGAGCGTGGAGCTCAGAAACCCTCCTGCCGGAAGCTAGGGCAATCAGCAAAGCAGTCTTAATAGAGAGAGCATGAAGAGAAACTGTCTCAAATGGTTCAAAAGGTTCCAACTTTAAGGCATTCAAGACCAAAGGGAGATTCCAAGATGGAACAAATGGTTTAATAGGAGGTTTTATCTGAAGGACTCCTTTGATGAATCTGATGACATCCGCGTCCAGTGCCCATCGATGATTGGTTAGAGCGGACAAGGCTGAGACGTGCACCTTGAGAGTGTTATAGCTCAGCCCTTTAGCAAGCCCAGACTGCAGAAACTCCAAAATATTAGAGGAGGAAGGATCTTGAATATTAATGTTCCTGTGAAGGGCCCAGTCAGAGAAAACTTCCCACACTCTATAATAAGTGGCCGAAGTGGAATGCTTACGTGCCTTCAGCATAATGCCTATAACGTCCTGGGAGAATCCTTTACTCAAAAGCCGGTTCCTTTCAGTCTCCAAGCCATGAGATTGAGAGAGACCGGATTTGGATGAAACACAGGACCTTGGAACAGAAGATCCGGAGTTCTGGGGAGTGGGAGAGGAGGTTCCACCAAAAGACTTTGAAGCAGAGGAAACCAGGGTCTTCGAGGCCAATAAGGCGCAATCAGGATGAGAGACACCTGCTCTGTTCTCATCTTCCTCAGGAGCGGGAGAATTAGTGGAAATGGGGGAAAAGCATAGCCCATCCTGAACCTCCAGGGGCTTGATAAAGCATCCCTCCCCAGTGCTAGGTGGTCGTCTTCTTTCGTGAAGAAAAGCTTTACTTTCCTGTTGGCCCGAGTGGCTAGAAGGTCTACTTGAGGGAGACCCCATTTGTCCACAATCAAGCGGAATACTCTGTCCGAGAGGCACCATTCCCCCGGATCTATCCTGGATCTGCTGAGAAAATCCGCCAGATGATTCCGTTTCCCTGGTAGATGGATGGCAGTAAGGCCCGCCAGGTTTCTCTGAGTCCACCACATCAGGTGATTCATGATTTCCATCATCTTGCAGCTCCTGGTACCCCCTTGGTGATTGACATAGGATACCACAGTGGAGTTGTCCGTCCTTATCTTCACCCATTGCCCCTTGAGATGATTCGAGAAGTGTTTCAATGCTTTGAGGACAGCCAGAAGCTCTAGGCAATTGGAATGAACATTGTTTGCCCTGAAACTCCATTCTTCCTGCGCAAAGTCGTGGAGACAATGAGCGCCCCATCCCCATTGGCTGGCATCCGTTGTCACAGTTATCCACGCGATATCTCCTAGTGGAAAACCCTTTGATAGGTGCTCCCTGTTTAGCCACCAGATTAGAGAATGGCGTACATTCAGGGAAAGTTTGATGGGTTGGTGCAGGTTCCCGGAGGAGAACTGTCTCAGGAAATTGGCTTGGAATGGTCTCATTCTCCACTGTGCCCATCTGGTCAGTCCTATTGTGGAGGACATGGAACCCAGGAGGCTCATTATGGCCTTTGCCGGGGCCACCCTGGATATCAGCATTCTTCTCAATAACATCTTGAGTTTCTGTATTCTTGCTGATGAAAGTTGGACAGTGCCCTTTAGAGTGTCGAAGTGAGCTCCTAAGTAAACCATAGATTGCGTTGGGTGGAGGTGGCTCTTCTTGGTGTTGATCTTCCAGCCGTGAGCTTGCAGAAACTGAATGCTGGTAATAGCATGGGATGTCAGAGAATCTACGTTGTTTCCTAAGATCAAGATGTCGTCCAAATAATGGTAAATCGCAATGTTCTGTTTTCTGAGTTCTGCAATGAGGACAATCAGGACCTTTGTAAATGTCCTCGGAGCTGTGCTCAGTCCAAAGGGGAGGGCCCTGAACTGGAAGTGACCTTCTTCCACAGCAAACCTCAGAAACTTTTGATGAGTTTGGGCGATGGGTATGTGAAAATATGCATCTAACAGATCTATGGACAGCATCCATTGGTTGGGAGACACTACTTTTATTATAGATTGTAAGGATTCCATTTTGAACCTGCGAATGTGCAGATGCTTGTTTAGCCTGTGTAGATCCAGAATGGGTCTCCATCCCCCTGAGGATTTCTTCGTTAGGAAGATGTGGGAGTAAAACCCTTGAGTTCTCTCGCCGGCTGGCACTTTGGTGATAACCTTCTCCTTCTGCATGGAAAGGATGAAGTCTTGTAGGGCCATGCACTTTTCCTTGTCCCCTGGCCACTTTGTGAGGTGAAAGGACCTGCTTGGAGGATGCTCGAGAAATTCTATCAAGTAACCTCTCCGAATGATATCCAGTACCCAACTGTCGCTTGTGGATGCTTCCCATATCGGTAGATATTGGAGAAGACAAGCCCCGACACCTTCGGATTTGGGAATTATATAGTCATAGATTCCTCTGGTTTTTATAGGAAGATGAACCGCGTGACTTGCCTCCTTTGTTTCCAGATGGGGCTCCTCTCCCAGGTTGAAATCTGGAATATTCTCTGCCCGGCTTGTAGGACCTACTGTCACGAAAGGAATGATACTCTTTCCGGGCACGAAAGGATCCTTTATATTTTCTCTCCTGAGGTAAAAAGGCTTTATTCCCTTCAGCCGCCCTCTTAATGCATTCGTCCAAATTCTTGCCAAATAACATACTCCCGTGAAATGGCAAAGAACACAAACTATTCTTGGAGGAAGCATCGGCTGCCCAAGATCTGAGCCAAAGTGCTCGCCTAGAGGAAATCGAGAAGGACATATTTCTAGCAAGGCTCCTTACCAGATCCACTGCAGCTTCTGATGAAAAATCAATTGCTAGACGCATATCTCTTAGGTCCTCCACAATGGAAGATCGGCTTCTGCCACTCCTGATGTCCCCTTCCAGTTCCTGTATCCAAACCTTCATAGCTCTTGTAACTGACGTGAGAGCAACGGCAGGGTGGAGACTCGTGCCTGAGGCTACATAGGATTTGGAAAGGTAGTATTCCATCTTACGATCCATAGGATCGCTGAAGGAACCTGCATCGTCTACAGGAAGGGTAGTGTGCTTGGCTAGTCTGACCACTGCAGCATCAACTTTAAGTGGAAAATCCCATGTTTCAGCATCTTTGGAATGAAACGGATATAATCTGGAGAACTTCCCTTTTGCAGATGATCTCCGGTCAGACCTGGACCATTCTTCTTTAATAAGGTCACTAATTGTGGCATGCACAGGGAAAGCCGCTCTTTTTCTTCTAAGATCAGAGAAATAGCGGTTAGATGTAGATGGTTCCTCCTCTGAGGGTTCCTTCAAGGTAAGGGTTTCTCTGACCCGGGCAATTAAATGATCCACCTCCGCAGGTACCAGGAAGTCAGGATCAGGGATAGCCTCCTCCTCCGAGGAAAAAGCTAGGTCTCTCAGAGAAGCTGAATCCATTAACTCTTCTTCAGAGTTTCCTGGAGATAAATCTGAGGGCTCAGAATATCTAGGTCGCTTGTGGGTCTTACCAACCCTCTCTTATGCCCTGGGCAACTGCATGCTTGATAAGTTGCATAAAGTCCGGTGTTGAATGAGAAGGGCCAGCAGCTGCTGAGAGACAATCTGAACAGAGACGTTTCCCTTCTATGGCTCTGTTATCACAGGATATACACAGCGTCCTTTTGGGCGACTTCCCCTTGGACGATCCTGAAGTCTTTGTACTTTTAGCACTGAAATACAACAAACGTGCTCATTAGTACATTACCTCTCTTTTTTTTTTTTTTTTTTAAAAGGATGGCTTACCTATATTGCTTAGATTGTGACCTATTGTGATGAGAAGAATCCGATTCCCTGGATCCTGAGCGAGAATCCATCTATAAGGAATAGATGGAACAGCGAAACTAATACCAAGAAGAAATATATATAGAAAATATAAGAAACAAAATAGGAGAAAAACTTACTTCGAAAGGAAAAAGGAACCTGGAAAGGCGAAGAACCGACAGAATGGTGCAGAAAAAACTTTCCTGGAGGAAGAAACTCAACCTACCCCGAAAAAAGAGGTCTGGCGCTTTAAGAAGGGCATCTGACGTCATCGCGCATGCGCGAATTAGCGAGAAAACGCGCGAACGGCCCAAATGAATGGATTTTGCGCGCAAACGTGCTAATTCGTTAATCGCGTTCGCGCGCTTATTCAAACACAGCCGCGCGAACGCTCAGAAACAACCGAACGCCGCGCATGCGTCCGGGAGCCCACGAATGCCGAGCAGGCGCCCATGAGACTCCCGAACGCCGCGCAGGCGCACAGAAATTTCCCGAACGCCACGCAGGCGCCCTGGAACTCCCGAACGCCGTGCAGACACTGCAGCTTCTGAGGGGGAACCCCAGCACAGAGAGATTACAGTTTCAATTACCTCTGTATCTTCAGAAGAAAAATCTTACAGGTAGGAACCAATTCATGGAGTCATTACCTTAATTCTGGGGGGGAAAATCCAAGTCCGGAAACCAGCCCATAATTCCATGTTATTCCACTTGCATTATTGCAAGAATTACAGGAAGGTAAAACCCCCGGTCACTAAAGGGGTTTTCTCCAGGGGGACACCTTTGCGCAGGGCCGTATACTGGAGACTTCCCAGGGGAGAGAGGGTGAACTCCCCAGGGGCTAGAGGAACTAATCCTCAGGTAAGCCATAAAGAAAATCTAATAGTCTGAAAAGACCGACATGTCCTAGGGATAGGACAGGAAAAAAAGACTGGGGAAGGAGGGGTAGGAGGTGGTACTTATACAGCTTAATAATTATTCCTGTCCAATGGGGATAGGGAGGAGCTACCCAATGTTGTGCTGCCATGGATATGGCCAGGAAATATATATATATATATATATATATATATATATATATATATATATATATTTGTCAAATAATAGGTGGATTTATTTTCTCTTTATCATCTCAGATATCTTTTCTCCAATTTTCTCTGCTTCTATTTTCTTTTATTCTTTTTAATTTAATGCATTTCCATATTTGTAATGTATGATGTATTCATTCTTTTTAGTTTCATTTATACCCATTTATTTATTATTTTTACAAATTTCCAATCATTTTTCTGATGTGGATATAATATGTATACAAATAGGGTGTCTTTATGAATGAGACTTTGTTTTTAAATGCCCTACATGTACTTTATGGCATCATTTTACATTTGGGCACAAGCGCTAAATAGATGAATAGAATATTTATGGATCTGTTTAGTCAGGGCGCAAGTACACGAATAGCGTCCTGACGTCATAGATGACAAATGTGGAAGAGGAATGAAGGAATAGGGCGTCAGGACATAAGGATGCAATTACAAAATACGTCCTGACGCCGGAAGCGGAAGGAGGAAGAGCCTAATACCGTCAGAAGAAGCACGCCAATATCTGAGATATTTAAAGATGGAATGGACCAACACTTTTGAAAAAGGCAACAGCCAAAACGCGTCAAGTGTATTGTTTGGTATTTGGTGAACAAATTTTATTTGTCATGCACTATCAATTTGTTCCAATAAATATTTTATCTGCATCCTGTATCGTGGGTTCTATTTAAAAGAAAAAGGACAAGAGAGCTGCAATTACTGATTCAGAGATCACTTTTACCAGTCCATTCAAGGTTTGTAGTCTGATCCATCTTATTTAAGTGGCTCAGAAACATGTGAGTGAGACCAATCATCCACTGTGTATCACTTTGTTTCTATGTTTTTCCTGTCTTTCTTCATATTACAGGAATATCATTCGCTTTGTATGTGGTAATATTTTTATTTATTTTATTTTTGTTTGTATTGCACCTTTGTATGTGTGGTGGAGTGACCCACATAGGTGATAGTAGCACCTTTTTATAGCTATGTTTTTACCAAAATCCTTATTTTCTGTTATTAGAAACATTTTTTTTATTGACACACAAATCAGTACATCGGGGGATGTAGGGAAGCAGTGCTTAACAATTAAAATCCTTGTGTGGAGTCCAATGGAGTCAATATAAGGGAGAAAACAAAATGGGACAGGGATACTAATATAGTGTAGTATGTCTATAACAGCAGAGGTAGAATATAAGGAATAAATATATTGCACTCACTTTTCTGGAGCTCAAGATCAGATCCAGATCACAGCGTATGGACGGTACAATCCCCGTCTGGAGATGTTAGGATGGTCCTGATTACCTCTGGTATCGTATCCCTGTGCCAATAATCCACGTGGTGTATTCCAGATGATGCTCCAGTGGTGTATATGGGATATAAAAGAACAGGAATAGTGTTCTCTGTATTAATAAAACAAATAAAATAAAGAGAGAGATATACTCACAATGGATGAGCAAGTCTGTTAAATCCTCCATCTTCACTAATCTATGATTTAAGTACATTATGTTCCTCCTTCCCTCTGTGTTTATATTCAGTTATGGATTTACAATAGATGCGCTTTTCCTTTTTTAACATGTTTTTTAATTTTGGTGTGATTATAATTAAATGTGTGAAAACATTTCTTAGGCACAACGCACCTGATATTTGTACACCAAAAACCTGTTAGTATTTTATTAAAGAGAATGGTTTACTTTGTTATTAGCCATGGTTATCCATTAAAATAATGCATAATTTTATTTCATTCTTTTTACAGGAGAAAAGGGCAGTTGAAGAAAAGGGTGAATGGAAAATGCCTTCAAGATATAATGAAGAAGGTTTTTATAGCATACCATATTCACTTATCAAAGAAGCAGAAAATCACTGTTTACTAAACAGTCCTATTCCCATAACTTCTCCTGTTAGACTTATCCACGGTATGAAAGATGAAGATGTCCCATGGCATGTTTCGATGCAGATTGCTGACTCTGTACTTAGTACAGATGTAGACATTATTCTCCGCAAGCATGGTTTGCATCGAATGAGTGAAAAAGATGACATTAAACTTCTTGTGTATACTATAGATGATTTAATTGACAAGCTGACTACTTTAGGGTGAAGATGATAAAGTAAACTAAATGACTGCTAAATGAATAAATAATAAACTCAAACTGTTTGTTCTGGTACAATCCTGCTTATAAAGTGGCTCCCACAATTTAGTTTAGTTTTTGTAAAAAGAGGAAAGAACAACCCAGAACAAAACACTGTACATTATTTTTAGAAACATAGAATGTGACAGTAGATAAGAACCATTCAGCCCATCTAGTCTGCCCAATTTTCTAAATACGTTCATTAGTCCCTGGCATTATCTTATAGCTAGGATAGCCTTATGCCTATCCCACGCATGCTTAAACACCTTTACTGTGTTAACCTCTTCCACTTCAGCTGGAAGGCTATTCCATGCATCCACCACCCTATCAGTAAAGTAATACTTCCTGATATTATTTTTAAACCTTTGCCCTTCTAATTTAAGACTTTAGATTAAACCTTTGCCCTTCTAACATTAAGATTTAATGTCCTTTGTTGCGGTAGTTTTTCTTCTTTTAAATATAGTCTCCTCCTTTACTGTGTTGATTCCCTTTATGTATTGAAATGTTTCTATCATATTCCCCTGTCTCATCTTTCCTCCAAGCTATACATGTTAGGTTCCTTTATCCTTTCCTTGTAAGTTTTATCCTGCAATCCATGAACCAGTTTAGTAGCCTTCTCTGAACTCTCTCTAAAGTATCAATATCCTTCTAGAGATGCGGTCTCCAGTACTGCATACAATACTCCAAGCCATTGTACAGAACATCAGTGTTCTGTATAATGGCATGAGCACTTCCCTCTTTCTACTGCTAATACATCTACCTATACAACCAATTATTCTCTTAGCATTTCCTGCTGCTCTATTGCATTGTCTGCCTACCTTTACGTCATCAGAAATAATTACCCCTAAATCCCTTTTCTCAGATGTTGAGGTTAGGACTCTATCAAATATTCTGTACTCTGCCCTTGGGTTTTTATGTCCAAAATGCACTTACCCACATTAAATGTCAGCTGCCACAACTCTGACCATTTTTCTAGTTTACCTAAATAATTTGCCATTTGGCTTATCCCTCCTGGGACATCAACCCTGTTACATATCTTAGTATCATCAGCAAAAAGACATACCTTACCATCAAGACCTTCTGCAATATCACTAATAAAAATATTAAAGAGAATAAGTCCAAGTACAAATCCCCGAGTACTCCACTGGTGACAAGACCATGCTTCGAATATATACTACATTGACTACAACCCTCTGTTGCCTGTCACTCAACCACTGCCTTACCCATTCAACAATATTGGAATCCAAACTTAAAGATGGCAGTTTATTGATAAGCCTTCTATGTGCAACAGTGTCAAAAGCCTTACTGAAATCCAAGTTAGCAATGTCTACTGCACCACCCTGATCTATTATTTTAGTTACCCAGTCAAAAAAATCAATACGATTAGTTTGGCATGATCTCCCTGAAGTAAACCCATGTTGTCTCTTATCTTGAAATCCATGTGATTTTAGATGGTCAACAATCCTAACCTTTAACATGGTTTCCATTACTTTCTCCACTACTGAAGTAAGGTTCACTGGCCTAGTTGCCCAACTCCTCCCTACTACCTTTCTTGTGAATGGGCACAACATTCGCTAACTTCCAATCTTCTGGGGCTATTCCTATTAACAATGATTGGTTAAATAAATCTGTTAATGGTTTTGCTAGTACACCACTAGGCTCTTTTAATAACTTTGGGTGCATTCCATCAGGTCCCATTGACTTATTTGTCTTTACTTTTGACAGTTGAAATAGAACCTCTTCCTCTGTAAACTCACATGTAACAAATTACTCATTTGTCCTTTTTTCTAACAGGCCCCTTTCCATCATTTTCATCTGTAAATACTGAACTAAAATATTCATTGAGGCAATCAGCTAGACCTTTATCCTCTTCTACATACCTTCCTTCTTTTGTTTTTAATCTAACTAATCCTTGTTTTACTTTCCTTTTCTCATTTTTGTATCTAAAAAATGTTTTGTCCCTTTTTTTTTACTGACCATGCTATTTTCTCTTCTGTGTGTGATTTGGAAGCTCTTATAACTTGCTTTGGCTCTTTCTGTCTAATCTTATAGATATGTTTATCTTCTGTTTTTTTTTTTTTATATAATTACTAAATGCTAACTTTTTTGTTTTTTACTATTTTGGCCACATCTGCGTAGTACCACAGTGGTTTCTTTAAATTTTTTGCTTTTACTGACATGCCTAATGCAATTTTCTGTTGCCTTTAGCAGAGCAACATTTAAATATTCTAATTTCTCTTGGACTCCATTTAAATTGATCCAGTCTGATAATGACTCCTTTACACATAGTATAATTTTAGAAAAGTCTGTTTTTTAAATTATAAAACATTTGGTTTTGTGTGGTGGGACTCAGTCAATGTTCTTATATTAAACCACACTGACTGATGATCACTGGATCCTAAACTTTCAACTACAGTAATATTTAGGCCTTCAAGGGGTGTTTTAGGTACATAAGTCAACATATATACCTTCCTTTGTTTTGTAAATACAGTAAAATAAATTCTTGAAATTGATAGTGGGCTAATTCATTTCTATTTTTAAGTATGTGTACACATAAACAATGCCATTGAGTTAAAGGAACACTATAGGGTCAGGAACACAAATGTATTCCTGACCCTATAGTGCAAAAACAACCAGCTTGCCCCTTTGCCCCCATAAGTATAGTGAACATATGACTTTTATTGCAGTCTTCCGCTGCTGGCTCTGCACCTGATTTGCCTGCTTGGCTGATATCATCATAACTAATTCTCTCAGCCAATCACAATGCTTTCACATTGGATTGGCTGAGCTTGTCAAAGAGACAGATCAGGGACAGAGCCAGCACAAGTCAAATACAGTCCTGGCCAATCAGCATCTTCTCATAGAGATGAATTGAATCAATGAATCTCTATGAGGAAAGTTCAGTGTCTGCATGCAGAGGGTGGAGATACTGACTGTCAGTGCTGCACACTGCAGCACTGGCCCAGGAAGCACCTCTAGTAAGCCATCTGAGGACTGGCCATGGAGGTATCCCTCGGCTGTAATGTAAACACTGCCTTTTCTCTGGAAATACAGTGTTTACTGCAAAAAGCCTGAAGGTAATGATTATTATCACCAGAACAAATACAATAAGCTGTAGTTATTCTGGTGACTATAGTGTCCCTTTAATTATAATTATACATTCCCTTATTGTAAAGGGAGAGTCTGAATCTATAAAGCATTTGTTTACACTGTGTCCCAATGCACATTTAGAGACATAGAATGTGTAGGAAGTGTTACTATTTGTAAAAGCAGTATAATGCCTATTAAGTGACTGCAAAAGATTGCAATGCTTTTCCAAGAGATTTCAGTTTGGTTTACTGTAAGAGTGGAAAAGTAATGAAAGGTATGCTGTTTTCATATACATGCAAAATGTCATCCATACTGGACTACACCTGACCTTTTGGTATTAAAAGGGAAAAAAAGGACACAGTTTAAATAATTTGTTTTTAGAATTTATGATTACCTGTGCAAATAAATTGTGTGCTTCCAAATATAAATAATGCTGAATTTGCACACCAAATGCATGTTATGGTTTGTGATGAATGGGCTCAATATGCAGAGGAACTGTCACTTTAAGAGAGATTCTCTATAACTCCAAATGCGTCAAAACAAGTTTGGGAAATCCAGAGACAAGCAAAGGCAGCGTACATTCAGAATCCGGAAACAGGCTAAAGGCCAATAGAGAGATTAAACTGGTATAAAAGGCTTCTTGCACCTTGGAAGTTCACAATGAGCCTTGGATACACATGTTTTAAATAGGAGAATGGGAGGGATGAAATTCAGGGGGAGGAGTTTGGAGGCCTATATAAGTAGGAAGGTAGCCTCCCACCTATACCCCCTTTATGGGTTGTGCGCCATGCCAGACTATAAACTCGCATCGCTACTCTTTCCACAACTCCCCCAAGGTCTTCGACGTACAGAGAAGGATCCAGCTTGGCGGCACAGGCAGTGCTGTGTAGGACGCCGCCTGAGTATTTAATAATAATAGGTAATATTACTCTTCAGCGCTTTACGATATTTTAATGTATCGTAAAGCGCTGCGGAATTAGATGGTGCTATATAAATACCAATAATAATAATCAATAGCAGTGCTTTCATATAATCAATGTATTAGTCATCAGCATGCCATATAAATGACCATGTAGCTCACTATCGATTCAGTATATCTTTAACCGATGCACCAAAATAGATGTTTTGCTTACATTCAGTGGAGATAGCTGAACATTAGCATTAATAGATTAATATTTTTTATGGTCACATTCATATGGTGCGTTTTATTGAGTAGTATAGATTTTATTAACATTTGATATTAAATAAAAGTATTTCTTTGTCATGTTACATTTATTCACCTGTTTTGGAGTGATAGATCTCCATTTACTTTATTATGGATTGTTAAGTTTTTTGATGAATTATGACCACAGTCCTGTTTTCTTCCTGTATAGAAAATTCTGAAATGTTAATGCTAGTTTTGGAGATGTTGGAGATGTTGGCTGTGGATCTAATCTGAAATACCCCCTCACCGTAACTGGTCTAAAAAGTAAAAAAACAAAAAACGTTTGTTCTAAGCATCATAACCTCTGCCCCAGACACGCCCAGACAGTATAAATTTGATCTTGATAATGTGGAAATGTAACTGCAACATTAGCAGTAGTGATTGGGCTAGTCTGGAAATCCTGAGCAGAGCAGTTATTGGCTAAAAGTGTCCGCTGATTGCTTATAGCTTATCACAGCCACCACTGCTGGTATAAATTGGTATGGCTAAAAGAGAGTATGTGATCTCGGCCTTAGCCATACCTCAATCGGGCTGTTGGTAAGCAGGGACCCTAATTAAATGTTAAACTGCTTAAAAAAAAAAAAAAACTTCGAGGCTAAGGTGTTTGTCCATGCCACTTTCTTCTCATGTCTTGACTACAGCAATCCACTTCTCAGTGGTCTTACGTCCCGGCAACTTGCACTGTTAAAATATGTAATGAATACGGCAGTGAGGCTCATCTTACTGCCCGCCTGCACTTCTAATGCCTTACCCCTCTGTCAGTTTCTGCATTGGCTTCCCATAAGATACAGGGTTCAATTTCAAATTCTGGTTCTTGCTTTCAAATCTCTACATATTGCTGCTCCCACCTATCTATCCTCCCTAATACAGAAGTATGTCCCATCTAGGCCCTTGCGCTCTGCTGGATACCTACATCTATCCTCTGTTCGTACTTCCCCCTGTAATGCTCGCCTTCAAGACTTCTCTAGGGCTGCACTGTTCCTGTGGAACTCCCTTCCCTTCTCCGTTAGACACTCACCCAGTCTCCACTCCTTCCAAAAATCATTAACTCACTTTTTCATAATAGTGTATCAATTAAACTGTTAATAGCTCCCGATCGATTCCACTAATTAAAAAAAAAAAAAAGAAAACTAAGACTTCAGTGAATACTATTCTACTAATTTACTTCTCTTACCTTTTTGTGTCACTTTACCCCACTCCCTCTAGCATGTAATCTCATTGAGTAGGGCCCTAAACCCCTCTGTTCCTGTGCGTCCAAATTGTCTGGTTACAATTACTTGTTTGTTAGTCCACCCATTGCTGCAGAATTTGTTAGCGCTATTTAAATAGTAATGATGATAATAATGGAGGATCGTCAATAGGGTACTTCAAGCACTATAATCAATTTTATGAAAGATATGATTATAGTGCTTAAAGCAGGGGTAGTCAACCTGGTCCCTACCACCCACTAGTGGGCAGTTTGGGATTTCAGGTGGGCGGATGTGGGTTCGATGGCTGTGGACCAAGACCAGCAGGGGAGATCCTTTCATCTCCGCTGCCAGCCCATGCAGAGCCAGCCTTGCTGTAAGCCCTGTCGCCAAAGATTTCTCTCACCAGCCGGCTGGCACTTAGTACCAGCAAAGGGAGATAAGGGCCTGGAAGGCTCTGTATTCCTCCTGTGAGCAGGCTGGCCGGAGCATTGCTGCGTGTTACCTTGGCAAGGAGGAGAATCAGCCTGCAGCGGGAGGAGCAGCAGGCTAAAGTGAGCATGCCACCACTGGGCCACCAGGGTTTGTCACCCCTGGTCACCCAGCATTATGTCACCCCTCCCTGGTGAAAGGTAAGAAGAAGGGAGGGGGAGACATTAAGGTTGATTTTCCCATCTCGCCCACCTAGCATAGACCCTATGGACCCTTTACACACAAACACACACTACATCCCTCACACACACAGACTGCCCCCTTCACACACAGCACCTCTCACACACACAGCACCCCTCACACACACTTCACCACTCACCCACATACAGTACCCTTCACACACACTACACCCTTCACACACATACAGCACCCTTTACACACATAGTGTTTAGGAAAAAAAGGAAACAAATTTATAAATGTAAGTACTTTTTTTTTTTAATTAGTTACTGGTGGACAGTAAGGAAATTTTACCATCAACAACTATACAAAAGTGGGCAGTAGGTATTAAAAGGTTGACTACCCCTGGCTTAGAGTGTCCCTATAACTCCTGTATGGCAGATAATTGAGCAGTGACACTGGAAGGGCATAATCTATATCATCAAACCCACTTCATTAAAGTGTTACTAACCCCTTTCCAGTGTATGTTTTTATTATTTTATAATGCCCTGTTGCACACTACATATTAACTTTATCCCACCTTATTTTTTCATTATTATTTTATTATTTTTTTTTTTTTTTTTATTACATAAGATAAAACATACCTGGAATTTCAGCACTGGGCAAGGTTCTCCTAACCTGTTTTCAGTCTTCAGTACCAGTACAAATAGTCATTTTTGGTTATTATCGTTCTATAAATAAACAACATACATATAATAGTGTAATTTACTTAGTGTTGACCTCCTTTCACATCGGACCAGTGACATATTAATAGAGGTGTAACAGTTATTGTTAGAACTATAGATCGTGTAGGTTCTAAAGTAGAAGGCAGCTTTCTTTTGCATATATTTTTTAGTCCCCTGTGCTGTTCTACAATGGTAAGTTAGTCGTGCTCCACTGGGCCACGTCTCCTCATTGAATGTATTGGGGAGCATGCCTTCCAAACTAAGCCTCTCTGTGGTTGTAATTAGGTGTAACAATTGTAGTGGCTAGGGTGCTCAAGGGTATTCTCTAGTGCGAAGTTGTGTGTTCCTATTTCACTGTGAATTTTTTTGTTGTCTCTTCCTTGTGTTTTGTTGTAGCTTAACTAAATACTTTTCAATTGTCAGTAAATATTCAAACTACGTACATAGTGATAAGGAGAGAGAAAACGCTTTTCTCAGGCTTGGTGAATACTTATGAAGGTATGGTTACATGAAAAGATCAGTGCCAGTCAGGAGACTTGTTAAAAAAAAAATTCTTCTGTTAGATAGGAGAGGAGGCCTCAAGGATTGGGTACGTCAGTCAAATGTCTGGTGAGTGTGTTTCATTGTAGCCAAGTCATATGAATTCCTTGGTGTGTTCGAGAATTAAGTACTAAGTGTTTGTTGAGCACCTTCTAAATTACCATCCCACTTGGCTTGGACCACTTTACACACTCTGGCAATCGATGTATTAGCTGTGATGAGTATATGAAAGAGTAGTATTACATTTGATGTATTAAATTCCTCGAGCATCATGAATAGCAGGCCTAGTTCAGGCTTAAAGGAACACTATAGGGTCAGGAACACAAACATGTATTCCTGACCCAACCGTGTTAAAACCGCCATTCCGGTGGCTTGTTCCCCCTTAGAAGGGGTTAAAACTCACCTTATTTCCAGGGCCGTGCGGGTTTGCCAGCACTGGCCCCACCTCCGATCCCCCTCCTTGGTGACATCATCATAATTTACAATATTTATCCAATCCAAAGCATTGGAGATAAGTGTGTGAATAGTGTGTTAAGTATAATGTATACTCATCTAATAGTAAAATTCCACTGATCACCTCCCGGATGGTGATCTTACATCAAATAGGAATAGAAACAACAAAACATCGGAAATGGGTGTATAATCTTAAAGAGAACACAAAATATAGTGTATTACAATTATAAATTATATATGTGCGCTGGTAATCTTTTGCACTCACAAGATTGAAGATATCCAGAGGATGGTGGTAAAAAAAAATATACGGCTTTATTTATAAAAGGTGAAAATACACCAATAAAGTAAAAACAGAACTGTTTCTACACGTTTCATCCAAGTACAATTGGACTTCCCCAGGAACCAAAAATCAATATGTGTAACAGCAGCATGCAACAATGACATACAGCAATAAAACAGCCCAATAGGTCTTGCTCTGCTTTTTCATCCAGGGCATCTGAGTTATCTGCCGCATTATCTTTATTATCACAGCAGCAATCTGCCAACACACATTGTAGCCACCCACCCACACTCTGTAAGTTACCGTACCGTGTCTGGTGGTTTTGTTGTCATCAGAGAGCGACTTGCTGATTATGGAAAGTCAGGATAATTGCTGCAAGTATCCCAGTCCAGTTCAGGGTAGTGATGTATCTTAACGCCTGAGATTGAAAAAAAAAAAATTGGTTTTATTTTTTTTATGCCATTACATAAGAGTCGTCTACAATATATACAGGGTAAGCAGATCTGGGATCAGGCTGTGCTTTGTGATACTCAAAGTATACCACTTTCAATCCTGTGTCCTCTATATAATAAGTAGAGGTAAAGGCAGTGTTATTGGATACCGCAGTCAAGAAGGGGGATTGTACTGTAGGTATTACATCTGGAGCGGGTACGGGTATCCATTTGACTGTAGCAAACAAACAAAAGAATGGGGCTGCGCAAATAGACAAAGTAAATAAATAAATAAGTCCTAGTTAGGGTAGTGGTAGTTGAAACAGAGTCCAATAAAGTGGAACTTGGGTCCTAGGCTGGTCTATGGTCTCTTGTAAGGTTCCGCTCCTCGCAGTATTCAAATATATAGGAGAGGGCGGTGAGTGATGAGAAGGATGATGGTGCGGGATGTTCCGAGAGGTGTCAAATATAGAGGAAGAGTTCTTACTTACATTTAGTAGAGCTTAATCCAGCTCTGGTGTGGATAGCTTGCAAGACAACTCAGTGTCCTTTGCCAACACCCTCTCGACATTAGGCATCTCATAAGCATTTTCGGACCGATTAGCTACCATGAGGTGGGTTTTTTTTGTAACCAACTATGCCAGGGCAATAGACAGGTGCTTGTAGGATATGTGGTGAGTCTCCTTTCCGGTGCAGTGACAGTGTCACGATTCAGGGAACCCAACACGCTGGCACACACACACACACACACACACAAAAGGTGCCGTACCGGACCTTAGAGTGGCCGGGCTAAGCACACACAGAATAGTCCGGAAACAAGCCGAGTAAGGGGAACCAGAAGACAGAATAACGTGAAACGAGCCGAGGTCAAAGGGTAGGAGAAAGTCACAAAGTCGGATAAACAAGCCAGAGAGTACGTAACCAGAAACACAAGGAAAGTAGCAATACTAGCAAGCAAAGACCACAACAGGGCAGGGAGGTACAGGAAAGGTAAGTATTTAAACCATCAGGTTAACTCTGGATAATTTCCAATCAGAATTAACAATCACACGTGGGAGATATCTAGACCTCCCACTGTGATTGAGGCACTGTACCTTTAACGCCGGGTCAGGTGACTGACCCCGGCGTGTACAAACTTGGGCGGTCTCCCAGCGTGCAGTGTCATGTATGCTGCCGCTGGGGGACGTGGAGGGAACGGCGGGCAGCATCCGAGGCTGGAAGGATGCCGCTCGCCGGACCCAGGAGGAGGAGGGGACCGCGGACGGCTGGAGGATGAGTACCACGAGCGGAGTGCAGCCTCCCCTCGCAGCTGCCCGCGGGATCCCGACATTACCCCTCCCTCGAAGACCGCCCAGAGGGCGGGAAGCAGAAGGCTTCAAAGGAAACCGGCATGAAAGGAGCGGACCAAAGAGGGAGCGTGCACATCAGAGCTCAAAACCCAGGACCGCTCCTCAGGGCCGTACCCCTTCCAATCCACCAAATATTGCAGCCGGCCCCTAGAAACACGAGAGTCGAGAAGAGCGGCCACCTCGTATACGTCGTCAGAGACAGCGCGAGGGGAAACGGGCCGCCCGAGGGGACGAGAGAACCGCAAGGGCTTCAAAAGCGAGACGTGAAACGTGTTCGGGACACGCATGGAAGGAGGCAGATCAAGGGAGTAGGAAACGGGGTTAACCCTACGTAACACCTTGTAGGGACCAAGAAACCTGGGGGCAAATTTCATCGAGGGAACCTTGAGACGGAGGTTCCTGGAGGACAACCATACCCTATCACCCGGAACATAAGAAGGGGCCGCAACCCTACGGCGATCAGCAAACTTTTTCTGAGCAGCTGCTGAACGAGACAGCGCAACATGGACCTGATCCCATGTCTTCCGCACAGAGGCGAGGTGCTGGTCCAAGGCGGGCATTCCCTTGTCGGAGAACGCACCAGGAAGGACAGAAGGACGAAACCCATAAGCAACCTCAAAAGGACTTAACCCAGTAGACGAATGAGACACTGTATTCCTTGCAAATTCAGCCCACGGAAGAAGGCGAGACCAGTCATCCTGGTGCGCATTAGTGAAGCAGTGCAAATACAATTCCACAGACTGATTATCACGTTCGGCCGCACCATTAGATTGCGGGTGATAGGAGGAAGAGAACGACAAGGAGACCCCCATCTCAGCACAAAAGCCCCTCCAAAACCGAGTGACAAATTGAGGGCCCCTGTCAGAAACGATATCCTGAGGTACCCCATGCAATCGGAACACTTCTTTGGCAAACACCTGAGCTAACTGAACCGCAGAAGGCAGTTTCTTAAGCGGAATAAAGTGCGCCATTTTAGAGAAGCTATCCGTCAGTATCACCGTCTGACCATCCGAAAGAGGCAGGTCTACAATGAAATCCATGGATAAGTGGGTCCATGGTTTCTTGGGTATAGATAGAGGCATCAGAAAACCCTGGGGTCTCACATTAAGGGACTTACACTGCGTGCAGACCCGACAAGCCTGAACAAAATCCACTACGTCTCGCTTGAGTGAAGGCCACCAGAACTGTTGAAGGAGGCCCTTGTAGGTTTTGGTAACCCCCGGATGACCAGCAGTTTTGGCTGTGTGAAATAAAGTTAACAACTTTTTTCTGTCATTAGTTTCGACGTATAGTTTACCAACCGGCGTCTCAGGGGGTGCCCGGGTTTGGTATGTCTTAATGCTATCAAAGAAAGGTGAAGAGACAACCAAACGGGTAGCAGCTATTATCTGAGACGCAGGTACAATAGGTTCAGGAGTCGGGTTAACAAATTCTACTGGTTCATGCTGCCGAGAGATAGCGTCAGCTTTGGCATTACGGCAACCAGGTCTATAGGTAATAACATATTGGAAGCGTGAGAGAAATAGAGACCATCTAGCCTGCCGGGCAGATAACCTTCTAGCATCAGCAATATAGGATAGGTTCTTATGATCTGTTATAACCATAATTTTGTGTCTAGAACCCTCTAATAAGTATCTCCATTCCTTGAAAGCTAACACAATAGCTAATAGTTCCCTGTTCCCAACATCGTAATTCTTCTCTGAATCAGACAACCTTTTAGAAAAATAACAACAGGGATGGAGGGGTTTGTCATATGACAACCTCTGTGACAGTACGGCTCCCACACCTGACTCCGAAGCGTCTACTTCCATAACAAAGAGAAGAGAAGGATCAGGGTGGTGCAGCACTGGAGCAGAGGCAAATGCCTTCTTGAGGGTTTCGAAGGCCTTAAGGGCTTCAGGAGTCCAAACCCTAGGGTGTAGACCTTTTTTTTCAGCTTCGTTATAGGAGAGATGAGTGGTGAAAAGTTTTTTATAAATTTCCTATAATAGTTGTCAAATCCTATAAAACGCTGGATAGCCTTCAGTCCTTGGGGAAGTGGCCAGGACAGTATAGCTTCCAATTTAGCAGGATCCATACTGAAACCCTGTTCAGTAATGATATATCCTAGGAATTGCACAGAGGTCTGATCGAATAAACATTTTTCTAACTTACAGTAGAGTCCGTTCTGCAATAGTCTTTTGAGCACCATCCTAACATGGTTATGGTGTGACTTCAAATCAGGAGAATACACAAGTATGTCGTCAAGGTACACCACAGCACAGACATGCAATAGATCCCTAAGGACATCATTTATGAGGTCCTGAAACACGGCAGGAGCATTACACAGTCCAAAAGGCATGACCAGATATTCGTAATGCCCACTGCGTGTGTTGAACGCTGTCTTCCACTCGTCATTCTCCTTTATACGGACATGGTTATAAGCCCCCCTGAGGTCTAATTTGGTGAAGAATTTAGAACCTTTAACACGATCAAACAACTCAGTGATGAGGGGGATAGGGTAGGCGTTTTTAACCGTTATATTTTTCAGACCCTGTAGTCTATACATGGCCTCAAATCGCCCTCCTTCTTAGCCACAAAAAAGAAACCAGCACCAGCAGGAGAGGAGGACCTTCTAATAAAACCTTTTCTTAGGGATTCCCGTATGTACTCCTCCATGATCTGGTTCTCATTTTCAGAAAGAGGGTAGACCTTTCCCCTAGGAGGCATAGTGCCCGGTAAGAGGTTTATGGCACAATCATACTCACGATGTGGAGGTAGCTTATCTGCCTCCCTCTTTTCAAAAACCAAGGCAAGGTCTGCATAAACAGAAGGGACAGAAACCGAGAGTGGTTTAGCCGTGGGCACGTTAAGTAAACAAACAGGACGTACATGAGCCATACAGTCTCGCTGACAAGATTCCCCCCAGGAGAGTATGTCTAAACAACCCCAATCAAGAACAGGGTTGTGTTTAACTAACCAGGGAAAACCTAGAACGATGGAGGCTGTTGGGGAGTCAATTATTTGAAAGGTTAACTTCTCCTTGTGCAAAACACCCACAGACATAACTATTTCCTGGGTTTCATGGGTCACCAGAGGTCTCTCCAGTGGTCTACCATCTATGGCCTCAACGGCCAAGGGTGTCTCCTTTCGGATCAAATTCAGGGCTGCGGTTTTGGCAAAGGTCTCATCCATAAGGTTGTCTGCCGCACCCGAATCGATCAGGGCTTTGGTTGTTATAGTGGTTTTATTGACCAAGAGAGAAACCGTAATAAACGGTCTGGAGATGGACATATGAGGGGACAAAGTCATAACACCCGAGGCCGACCCCTCTCTAGGCCTTAGGTGCTGCAGTTTCCCTCTACTTTAGGGCAGGCTTTACAGTGATGCCCCCTCTTCCCACAATAAAGGCATAACCCCTCCCTTCTACGGTACGCTCTTTTGGCCTCAGTTAACCCCGTAGCACCCAACTGCATGGGTTCAGGGGATGGTTGCATAGGAGCGGGTAACGCTAGCAGTGAAGTACTGGGTAGAGCAGGTAACACTCGTGTATCCAACCGTCTTTGGCTACGCCTCTGTCTAATACGGTTATCGATAAGTATCACATAGTCTATAACATCATCTAGAAGAGCAGGTAATTCCCTGGATGCTATTTCATCCAGTATATAAGCGGCCAGACCCTCCTGAAAGGCTGTTACGAGGGCGTAATTATTCCAAACCACTTCAGCTGCTAGAGTACGAAATTCGATAGTGTAATCTGCTACAGATCTGTTACCCTGTCGGACCCTAAGCAGAGCCTTGTCAGCAGAAGCAACCCTACCGGGTTGATCAAACGTGCGTCTGAAAGCTGTCAGAAAATCTGCAAAGGACATAGGAGACGTATTTTCCCAAATGGGGTTGGCCCATGCTAAAGCTCTCCCGGACAAGTGGTTTATCAAAAAGGCAATTTTAGATCTGTCAGTGGGATAGGAGTGGATTCATCACCAAATGGATGTCGATTTGGTTGAGGAAACCACGACATGCTGGGTCACCACTGTAGCGCTGTGGCGGCGTCATGTGAACTACATGAGCGGGAACAGGTACTGGAGTGGGAATGGGTTCGGGCACAGCAGCAGCAGCCTCCTGAACGGCAAGTTGCAAGTGTGCAGTACGAGCCAGAATGGTTTGCAAAGCCTGAGCAAACTGATCCATACGGTGGTCCAAGCCATCCATTCTAGCCTCTTGATTAACTAGGAGCTGTGGTATGTCAGCAGGCTCCATTATGGCCCTGTTGTAATGTCACGATTCAGGGAACCCAACACGCTGGCACACACACACACACACACAAAAGGTGCCGTACCGGACCTTAGAGTGGCCGGGCTAAGCACACACATAATAGTCAGGAAACAAGCCGAGTAAGGGGAACCAGAAGACAGAATAACGTGAAACGAGCCGAGGTCAAAGGGTAGGAGAAAGTCACAAAGTCGGATAAACAAGCCAGAGAGTACGTAACCAGAAACACAAGGAAAGTAGCAATACTAGCAAGCAAAGACCACAACAGGACAGGGAGGAACAGGAAAGGTAAGTATTTAAACCATCAGGTTAACTCTGATTGGATAATTTCCAATCAGAATTAACAATCACACGTGGGAGATATCTAGACCTCCCACTGTGATTGAGGCACTGTACCTTTAACGCCGGGTCAGGTGACTGACCCCGGCGTGTACAAACTTGGGCGGTCTCCCAGCGTGCAGCGTCATGTATGCTGCCGCTGGGGGACGTGGAGGGAACGGCGGGCGTCATCCGAGGCTGGAAGGATGCCGCTCGCCGGACCCAGGAGGAGGATGGGACCGTGGACGGCTGGAGGGTGAGTACCGCGAGCGGAGTGCAGCCTCCCCTCGCAGCCGCCCGCGGGATCCCGACAGACAGACAGCCAAGGGGGAAATAAAAACGGAAACAATAATGGTGCAGTATGTTCCACAGTGGATAAAAGATAATAAAAGTAGATACAGTCACATTTAATAGAGCTTATACCAGCTCTAGTATGGTAGGCTTGCAGCGGTATGATCCCCGCTTCTGGGTTATATGATGAGTGATCTTGGAGATGGTCACAGGAGCTCAGAGAGAACATAATAAAACAGCAATAGTGCTTTCAGTAAAATATTGCTAGTATAAAAAGTATAATAAAATATACTCACAGATGATAGGGCAGGCTAACTGCTCTATGACAAGGGCATAGGTGGTATGATCCCCACCTCGGATTCTTGGAGTACAAGACGAGTAAAATAAAGTAAAAAGGCAGGTAATAGTGATAAAAATGAAAATAAAAGATTATGGTACAAGTATAAAAAGGACCAAAATCTATGTAGTAACAATAATTAAAAAGCAGTATAATATCCAAACGCGTTTCACCATATAGGCTTTATGAATGGATTTTAAAAAAAAATCCATTAGACTGTGCCACGATTTGGCTGTATCAAAATACACATCGGGCTGGTTGTATACCTTGTACTTGGTTTTTGACTCACTGCACAGCACGGGTAGCTTGGGCTCTCCTGGTATACAAGACAACTCAGTGTCCTTTGCCAACGCCCTCTCGACATTAGGCATCTCATAAGCATTTTCGGACAGATTAGCTACCGTGAGGTGGGGTTTTTTTGTAACCAACTATGCCAGGGCAATAGACAGGTGCTTTTGTTGAGCTTACAGTGTAGTGCAGTTGCCTGAGTATGACTGGTAATACATCGTTCTTTCTAATTTACCACCACCAATGACCAGTTGGTAAGGCAGCTGTCCTTTTACCAAATGTGTAATGACTTCAAAAAAATTTTATTGCTAATTTTGAAGTAGAGCGTAAAGCCGAAGGACAGGCCAGCCTCCAACACGGCTTTGGCTTTAGTGTGTGAACTGAAGACCATAACATCACTCAGACATTTATTGGTTGTCATTGCAAATAGGTATACGCGATTCAGGCTGAACCAGCCTTCTGTCGTTGCCCAATCTTGGAAGTACATGTGAACAGAGTCCACCAAGTGGGAGAGGTGTGCACATGGGTACGGCTGCTGCCGCGAGTACTTGTTTAGCTTATATTATATTCCCAGCCAGCTCACCCTCTCTGGCGGCAGAAACTTGTCCAGTTAGGCCCGGATCTTCTTCAGGAAAGTCACTGCCAAAGCGGAGGAGACTTCTGTTAGAGCCTCCAGCAGCCTCACCAGCACCCCGATGTACTTGCGGTAAACAATGTTGCCCAGAATATCGTTCATCTCAATATCTATGACTCTATAGTCCAGACAGCAATAGTTTCTGGACCAGGTAATTGGTGGCGCGTGCCTGGATTGCATCTTCCCTGTCCCTATCCCTGTCCAGACCTGCATCCCTGTCTGAACTCATATCGGTGCAGGCTAGTGTACTGTGCACCGTGGGCAGGACAGGTCTAACTCTGTTGAGACTTATAGTGTCTAGTTTGTTAGGTGCAATTGTGCATATATGATTGCTTTCCTGGTAACACTGAGATGTCCCATTTGCCCGGAGCACACACTGTGCTCCAATAGCTGTTATATGTTCCCACACTGCCCCTAAACATCGATGTGTACAATACGGGTGGTCATACAAGGTATCTGGGGTCTCAGCAATTATTGCAGAAACCCTTTCTATATATGACAGTCTTGGTAAGGTTTTTGTTGAATGCAGAGGACCGAACGCCAAACACGTTAAGTAAAATAAATACTCTGTACACCACTTTATGGCCAAGTGGATATCTCAAATTCGCTATTTTCCTCTTCATAGTCTTCATCTATTGCCTCCAATGTATCATAGCCACCGTACTTAGCAATCAAGGTTGATGGTTTGTATGTGCAATACATTATTAGAACAAAACACATCACCAGTGACCCTATTATCACACCAATAATAATATACAGTGGCATCAGTAGCTGGTTTGTGAATGTTGCCAGAGCACCACCCAGCATACCTGCAATGCTGTTGAGGATTCCATTCACAGTAGTCGGCAGAGCTTCAACAATAGCCATAAAAAACAAACAGGCATTTAAAAGCTGCATAGTGCTTGCTTAGTCAGTGCCACAGTCACGGTCATAAGAAAGGCAGCCAATGCGTCGTCCTTGGTATATTTGTTGCGTGCAATCCATTGCTTGCCTCCAGTATTCAGGAGAGGCATGTTGCATGTTGTATCTAGTGATGTAGATTGCAGTTCAGTACACAATTTCTGCAGGTTGATAGTGCCCTATCTAGGTCCAGCGAGAGATCAATGTACTGCTTGAAAAACTGTACCCTTTGTGTCAAAGACAGCCTTTGTAATTCGGCAGTTGCCGGAGGGATAGTAATATATTCGTCCAGGTGGACAAACTGTAGATCTCTGCTATGGTGCGTCCGCTACAAACAATCGTTGGCTCAACTAGTGCTTGCAGAGCATTACTCGCCAGACACACAGTATGCTTGTCTACTGGCAGCTGATCTGGCCCACTGTAATTTGGACAGTCTGGCATGCATGCTTCTCGGGTATTGGCACTGTGCTTTTGCTTCTATAATCATTTGGTGGCAATGCAGGCAGGCGAGGCTCTCTTTCGTTGCTGCTTGTACGACTATAAATTAGGCTGCTTGTAAAATCAGCTGTCTGGTGATAAATATGCCTGGGGCAATCCCACAGAAGAGTACTTGTTAAGTAACCTGGCCGTTATCATGGGCATGATGTGGTGAGTCTCCTTTCCGGTGCAGTGACAGACTATGCCATTTAAAGAAACCCTAGCAGAGAGACCTGTACTCAAACAAACCCATGAACTGTTTGGTGGATTCTATGCTTTACCTTCAAATAATTTTGCTCCTAGGGTGCCGTCTCTCAGCTTGACCAATGTCACACAACCAACTGTCAACCAAATCCTAGTGGAAAACGTTGGGTCCAATTGCTCAATGGTATTGGGGTCCACAGTTCACACATCATTGCCTAAAAACTGTGCAATGAGTGCGTCGGGGAACGGCCTCTCACAGCCATCACCTGTCTTGTCCTCTGTGCACCCGGCAAGTTCAGAATCAAACGAGCCAGGCACTATAAGATTGAGCAGCTGCTGTAGAAAATAATCTACTATCATGTAGTCTGGGCAATACACATCAGCACAAGGGCACGTGGTGTCTGGATCTTTGGCGTGAAATGAATACTTGAATTGGAGGCAGAGGTGTACTCTGTAGATTGACAGGGTCTTTGATAGAATTGACGCAACTGATCCATGCATCGCGGTGTACAGGAGATGTGATGTAAATCTGCTTGGTGTCGTTGATGGCCATCAATGGCACTAGTGCCAACAATGCTGATTGACATATAAGCTGCTTCGTCCACCAGCACAAAATCTGTGTTTTGACCTCGGGCTGTCTATGAAGGAGACAAACAAACCTCGATTAGGCCAGGACGCTCAATCAATCATTTAATTACTCACACAATCAACCGTGGTTTACAAGTAGCGGCAGCAAGCAGCAATACATTACAAAATACCCAAATCTAATATTGCGGGCATGTCATGAAAAAACCAATACATAGTTACATAGCTGAAAAGAGACTAGCGTCCATCAAGTTCAGCCTTCCTCACATTTGTTTTTTGCTGTCGATCCAAAAGAAGGCAAAAAAAAAAATACAGTTTGAAGCACTTCCAATTTTGCAACAAGTTAGGAAAAAAATTCTTTCTTGACCCCAGAATGGCAGTCAAATTTATCCTTGGATCAAGCAGTTATTACCCTACATTGAAAGATTATATCTTTGGATATTCTGTATGCATCTAGTAGCATCTAGTAGCTGTTTGAACATCTGTATGGACTCTGATAAAACCACTTCTTCAGGCAGAGAATTCCACATCATTATTGTTCTTACAGTAAAAAGACCTTTCCTTTGCCTTAGACGAAATCTTCTTTCTTTCAGTCTAAATGCATGACCTCGTCTCCTATGTAAAGTCCGGTTTGTGAATAGATTTCCACACAATGGTTTGTATAGGGCCGGATTAACATAGGGGCTGATGGAGCTGCAGCTCCAGGCCCAGGCCCATGGAAAAGGCCCATTTTTACACTCTACTCCTAGGTTTGCCACCTGACTGGTATTTTACTGGCACAGATGGTATTGAGGCTGCCTTGCTGTGCCGGTATTGCAGTAATACCAGCAATACAAATGCAGATATTTTTCTCAGTATAAACTCTGCAATACCAGCGCCAGCCAGTAGGTGTCAGTGTGTGTGGAGAGAGGCAGGGATAGAAAGTTACAGCATATCCCTCCCTGCCTCTCTCTACTCACTAATCCACAGGAGAGCAGCTACACAGCTACACAGAGAGTTCAGACAACAGCTCACAGCCTGCAGAGACAGACTACATCTTAGGGAAGTGAGGGATTAGGGGAAAGGCTGCAGGGAGACATTGGGACCCTGAGACACTAATGGACACTGGGGATACAGACACTGGGAAACATGGGGACACTGAGACACATGGGGACACTGAGACACTATGGGACACTGGGAGACCTGGGGACACTGAGACACTAGGGGACGCTGTGAAACATGGGGAGATTGAGAGACACATTGGGACACGGAGGCACTAATGACACAGTGTCTCCATGTCTTCCAGTGTCCCCATGTCACCCCGCCAGTGTCCCTAGTGTCTCAGTGTGCCCATGGCTCCCAGTGTCTGTGTTCCCATGTCTCTCAGTGTCCCTGGTGTCTGTGTCCCCATAGCTCCCAGTGCCCCCATTTCTCCCAGCCAGTGTCCTTAGTGTCTCAGTGTCCCCATGTCTCTCAGTATCCCTAGTGTCCCCATGTCTCCCAGTGTCCCCAAATGTTTCAGTGTCCCCAAGTGTCTGTGTCCCCATGCCTCCCAGCCAGTGTCTCAGTGTCCCCATGTCTCCCAGTGTCTGTGTTCACATGTTTCTTAGTGTCCCCAAATGTCTGTGTCCCCATGTCTCTGTGTCCCTAGTGTCTGTGTCTCCATGTCTCCCACTGTCCCCAAGTGTCTCAGTGTCCCCATGTCTCACTGTGTCCCCATGTCTCTCAGTGTCCCCTAGTATCCTAGTGACACACTGAGACATGGGGACACTGGGAGCAATGAGGACACCGACACTGGGAGACTAGTGGACTGGGTGACATGGGGACACTGACACTGTGATACATAAGGACACTGATGCCAGGCTGGCCTTTCAATTCTTTGGGCAGACACCCCCTTTTTGGGCATTTTTGCTCCTTTTGGCAGTTCTGGTCATGTGATTCGTGTCAGTGGCCCACCCTTTTACACCGCCCATTGACTTCCTGCTTCACTGGACACTGCTGTTAGGGGGAATGGATTTACTTGAAAGATGAAAGCATTAATTAGAGAAAGATTAGCATATTTTAAGAAAATCTGTGTTTTCTTATAGCTTCATCCTATGAGTTTCCCTCTGGCACCATCTCCACCAGATACATAACGCTTGAGAGGTATGACTGTTTTAGTGTTTTTGGTCGATAAGATTCTGTAATTAGGCCCCTCATAATTGTCAGCACCAGGCCCACTGGGCTCTTAATCTGGCCCTGGGTTTGTACTGGCCCCGAATATATTTGTATAATGTTATCATATCCCCTCTCAGGTGACGTTTTTCTAAACTAAATAGGTTTAAATTTGTTATGCTTTCTTCATAGCTGATATGTTCCATTCCTTTTCTTAATTTTGTAGCCCACCTCTGCACTTTTTCTAGTGCCATAATATCCTTCTTTAGAACAGGTGCCAAAATTGCACAGCATATTCAATATGTGGTCTTACCATTGATTTACACTGCTCAACAAAATAAAGGGAACACAAAAATAACACAACCTAGTTCTGAATGAATTAAATATTCTTCTGAAATACTTTGTTCTTTACATAGTTGAATGTGCTGACAAAATCACACAAAAAATTAAAAATGGAAATCAAATTTTTCTGGATTTGGAGTCACACTCAAAATTAAAGTGGAAAAACACACTACAGGCTGATCCAACTTTGATATAATTTCCTTAAAACAAGTCAAAATGAGGATCAGTCGTATGTGTGGCCTCGACGTACCTGTATGACTTCCCTACAACGCCTGTGCATGCTACTGATGAGGTGGCGGATGGTCTCCTGATGGATCTCCTCCCACACCTGGACTAAAGCATCTGCCAACTCCTGGACAGTCTGTGGTGCAATGTGACGTTGGTGGATGGAGAGAAAAATTATGTCCCAGATTTGCTCAATTGGATTCAGGTCTGGGGAACTGGCGGGCCAGTCCATAGCATCAATGCCTTCTCATCTCAGTACCTAATGGCAGTCAGGCTACCTCTGGTGAGCACATGGAGGGCTGTGCGGCCCCCCAAAGAAATGCCACCCCACACCATTACTGACCCACTGTCAAACCGGTCATGCTGGAGGATGTTGCAGGTAGCAGAACGTTCTCCATGGCGTCTCCAGACTCGGTCACGTCTGTCACATGTGCTCAGTGTGAACCTGCTTTCATGTGTGGAAAGCACAGGGCGCCAGTGGCGAATTTGTTCTCTGGCAAATGCCAAACGTCCTGCACGTGTTGGGCTGTAAGCACAACCCCCACCTGTGGACGTCGGTCCCTCATACCACCCTCATGAGCAGACACATGCACTTTTGTGGCCTGCTGGAGGTCATTTTGCAGGGCAGTGCTCCTCCTGTCCCTCCTTGCACAAAGGCGGAGGTAGCGGTCCTGCTGCTGGGTTGATGCCCTTCTACGGCCTTCTCCACGTCTCCTGATGTACTGGCCTGTCTCCTGGTAGCCCCTACATGCTCTGGACACTACGCTGACTGCCACAGCTCGCATTGATGTGCCATCCTGGATGAGCTGCACTACCTGAGCCACTTGTGTGGGTTGTAGACTCCGTCTCATGCTACCACTAGAGTGAAAGCCCCGCCAGCATTCAAAAGTGACCAAAACATCAGCCAGGAAGCATAGGAACTGAGAAGTGGTCTGTGGTCACCACCTGCAGAACCACTCCTTTATTGGGGGTGTCTTGCTAATTGCCTATAATTTCCACCTGTTGTCTATCCCATTTGCACAACAGCATGTGAAATTGATTGTCACTCAATGTTGCTTCCTAAGTGGACAGTTTGATTTCACAGAAGTGTGATTGATTTAGAGTTACATTGTGTTGTTTAAGTATTCCCTTAATTTTTTTGAGCAGTGTATAAAGAGGCACAATTATATTCTCGTCTCGAGAATGAATGCCCTTTTTCATGCATGACAATACCTTACTGGCCTTGGCCACTGCTGATTGACATTGCACATTGTTGCATAGTTTGTTGTCTATAACAATTCCCAAGTCCTTTTCGTCTGTTGTTATCCCTAATTCGCTTCCATTAATCGTATTCTTTGCTTGTGTATTCTTTATGCCGAAGTGCATAACTTTGCATTTTTCAACATTCAATTTCATCTGCCATTTGAATGCCCAGTCCCCCAGTCTGTCTAAATCCCTCTGCAGCAAAGTAATATATTGCTCACATTGTATTATTTTACAGAGTTTTGTGTCATCTGCAAATACGATGCCAGAGGGGCTTTGGGATGAGACAGGGTGGAAATGATGTTGTCTGTGGATGTGTACATGGAGGGAGGCACAGTGCCCTTTTTGTAAAACACTGTTGAGAATGCGTGGGTCATACATTCCATATGGGCTGTACTTATACAAACAAATGGACAATAATAAAAGTAATGCTGAAAACATATTCTCGTCATTCGCACATTTGTGTAAGCGATGCATTAAGGAATTCAGCACATCGCTAAACAGGAGCATGAGTGATAAACAGCACCACAGCAGGTAGCGGCTTGTACACGTTAAGCTCCCAGTAGACGCTGTCGTATCATGCGCACTGTACCACCTTCCTTTTTGTTGCGTTTGTCACGGCCCCTCACATCGTCTTGGTACATGTCCCTAAAATTGGATGCATGCAGCGTGTTATAAAATGTGGTCACCCACTGCACCGCCTACAATGCTCCTCAATTGCATGAATTTTGTCAGGTTATTACCCTCCCTGTATCCATCACCCCATGAATGATCAGCTGCTGTGCCCGAGTTGACGTCATACATCACAGCTTCAAGCCACTTATCGCTGGCAGACAGTCCATACATGGTGCGCACTGCTTTGTCATCCATGTGCACATCTGCCTCATTACAATCCAAAGAGGCAAAGTAGCAAGTGTAGGTTGTCACCCCGGTAGACAAGGCATATGTGTCTCCTATGCCATATTGAGGAGCGAAACATACTTTGTCAGCATTCCTTGGTGCACAGAGAGCACATCTATAAGATCGCTACAAGATTCCCCACATTTCTGGGCCACAAAGTGTGTACAGACGCGCATATCTTTAACTGTCACCAAGGAACATTTTACTAGTATACAGCGTGTCACCCACAACACGTCGGTGTTCAGCGGCAAATCAAAGCCTGCCTTGTGGCCCTCAGACCGTACAAGTTGTGTAGTGTTCCAGATGGCGTGAGGCAAACTACCGTGCAATCGCTTGCTGTGTTTCTTCATCTAATTCTTCCGTGGCTAGTAGATGAACTGTTCTACTACTCTGGTTGTCAGAATTTCACACAATGGTACCAAGACAACAAGTTGGTACCTTTACCTAATTTGATAGTGTGCGACATGTACCAGGTGTGGGTATTATTTCCTGAACAGAGTGGCAGCCTTTCATCCTTGCACAGAGATACACTGTGCACGTGGCACTGCTCACAAGCATTTGCCATGAGTGCCACATACAGGGGAACAACTTACATTTGACAGTTTACAGTCAATACTTTTGTTCTGCCAAAATCACTGTTTACGGAATGTACTCATTCCTGTCACCACGTCATCACAGGCACAAAACTCACGTCACTAGATGCATGCCAGAACTACAAAGCAATTGACCCATTCTACAATCTGTGGAATAGCATCCTCCTGAACCTGCAAATAACGGCTACCACAGAGGCATACTTGTTGCGCACCACCACCAACAGGCAAACACTGGGCTACTACATGGCGCCTAGTGCCAGACCCATAGCATAGTGCAAAGCCTTGCTGGGATGCGTCTGATACAGAGGTTACTGTACAGGGGCCCGTGCTGCCGTGCGCTGTAAATTCAAGACCTGGCAGAAACACAGAATAACAACATTTGACCCAACATGGCTCTCCAAGTGTGACTCCTGCCCCTATGCCTATCTACGGTTCAAGGACAATATGGCCTACTATGCAGAAGATAGTGTAGGCGATCTGTCTCTACTACAGACACATTGCAAAGCAGTGTATGGAAAGTTTGGTGGCAAATATATGCCTCATATCACAATAAGCAACGTGGATGCTATCGCTGTGGCGGTGCACTCTATAGGACTGACAGGCCTTGATGTGGAGCTGACTGAAACCAGCATGCGTATGTTCCCTCACCTGAAAGCTGCCTTTGAGAGAGAAAACGATCAAATATGTCTCAACTCTGTACAAACTAAAGGGCAATGACGCATACAACCCGGAGATGCTACCGCCCAGGAATTCCTTTGATGCATTAATAATTGAGTTTGAACAGGACACATCTGTGGAACTTATAAACCAACTGAGACAAACTCCCCTTCCCATGTGAGTTTGCTTACTTGCCAGCCTCCTGCCCACAGACTATGGACCCTGCAGGGAAACCTGTAAAGGACTACTGAAGTTGACCAACCATTAGCACTGATTTCATGGAACTGTTTTGGGCATAGGTCGGTCACAATTATTACTTACATAGAAATCCTGAACCCCTGAACTGATCTGGGTGATTTTTGGATGTGTTGGTCTCCCAGATTGGGGCTATGAGGGGATATGACTTTTCCATGTGTTTTAGAGGTACTTTTGGGGTGTTCTTGTATTACATGTTTTTCTGTGTTTGGAGATAATTGGATTAGATTAGTACAGTCCCTGATCCAATTATCTCCCAGGCACAGAGGAGGGATTATCTTATGTATGGGAGTGTCCTGGATCTGAGAGCCAATGTAATTGTGTATTTGTTTCTACTGTGGTTTACTCTCAGGTCCAGTGGGGAGTGCCCCTTCCATGGGGACCTGCATATAAAGCCAGTTGTGTCTACCATTAAACGAGTTCCTGCCAACCCTCAACATAGAGTCTCATCTCATGTGTGGGGGGAACAGATTTATCTGCTCTGGGGATTGCTATATCACTATACTCCTCTGGGTTATAATCACTTGCTACACATCTGCCTACTGGAAGCCGGATCCTGGATCCTAGGTCCAGGGTGGGTGGAGGACGGCGATACCCCAGTCAAGCTGGGACTACGGTGCTGATGGTGTCTGGTGGAGTGCTTGGAAGTACTAGGAAACAGTGATTGGCAGAGGCACCCAGTTGGGGTGCCAGGCGGTACATCACACGAACTATTAGCCAGTGTATGTGGGTGATGTGTGTGTGTAGAATTGCCATTTGAAAACAACATTGTGCCACTGCGACAATGATTACTTGTCTGCTGTTTCTGTGTGTGTGTTATGCCATTGTCAACTCAGCTGTCTGTATCATCGTGTCACTATCTCAGAAATGTACTGCAGTCAGACGGAACTGCCTTATCCAAACCTCTGATGGAAGGGGAGACATACGGACTTACACTCTCTCAACCCTTCAGCGCAGGCTACTCTGTCAACTGCTCTCTCTGCACCCACTCATGTGTGGATCCTATCTCGTTTACTTTCACAGGAGTAGATTTGCTGTGCTCATTCAACATCATAGCAGACACAGTGTGTACAGAATATAGCAATTTCTGAAATCACAAGGAGACTGGTACCCCGCTCACATCGAAGGATGGCTGCTATGCCAAACTAAGCGCCTCTGTTAACAACGACACCATGAGCGACAGCTTTCAGAGTTCTGTTGCCTTTTGGAGTGCATACCTTACTGCTCGCTTACATCCGAAACATACTTTGTTGAACACAGACACTCTGGTGCCTGAGCTGGCCTCCTGTTGGCCCATGTACGCCGGTATGGTCATGCCCAGGCCTGGCATTTGTAACGATGCCTTAGGTTCTAGTTGTGTGGGAGACTACTGCATCTCTAATGTACCATGGGCGCTCGGGTACACAAACGCCAAAACATTTTATCCCCAAACACACATTGACTGTATACTCGAGAGCACTTCACAAGCATTGTATAATGCATTGGTACTGTGCGACAGGTGCATGGTGCCCTGGTCTTCGGGGTCACACCTTGCCCCACCAGACTACTACAGCCAAATAAGATACAGGTGTGCCAGGGTCACTGCTCCCATTGATACCCACCCCGGTGACCTCTTTGGCCACTGTGTCAGCTGTGGAAATAGTAGCGCTGATGCATTTAGCTGCCCTCTCTGTCTACACTACCCTCAAAGATGCAATCAAAGCTTCACACATAATTGTACAGTTACACATTCGCTACATGATCAAGTCTAGAAATAGAGACAGATGCTTATGTGAACGCCTTTAGCAACCAGGCACAGAACCATGACTTGTCTTATCTGGTTAAGACTACCGACCTTGTAGAATCTGTGGTCCTAGACTCTAAGGTGGATTTTGAGGCAATACAACAGCTATTACACATATGGATTATATCTTTACCAAGTACTGACCCCCGTGATTTAGAACAGGTTGTCTGCACTCAACATTACTCTCATCTTGCTGTCTACGTTCAAAACCTCACTACAGTACAGTGCCACACTGTTCACCACCAGCTTGCTACACAGAGCACATTTAGCGTTCCATACCCCCCACAAGTGGGACCACGTGGCAGCTCTACGGCATGAACCAGTCAATTCCCTTTATTACTATTACATTGGCCATAGCATAGCTGTGCAATATACCTTTGCTGTTGTCGTCACAGAAATGTTCCTCCTCCTGTCCTACCCCTACAACAACACCACACAGGTGCCTTACACTTTGCTGTACGTCAGCTGCTCTGTTTACACGTCTCAGGATTACAAGTTGATCCAGCATGCAGAACTGTGTCATACCTAGGACTAAGGATAAACTATAACCGGACCTTAGAATACCCCTCCTGTGGATCCAATTTTCCTGTCAGGATGGTAAATGCCATTAACCACATTTTTAAGTGCGGATGAATACGTGACATTACCCCTACCTGAAGACCGCCCACCAGGCGGGCATGACCAGGTTTGAGAGGAAACGTGGCATGAAAAGAAATTTTACGGCCAGCATGGATATCATAAGCCGAAACCCAGGAACGGTCAGCAGGCCCATACCCCCTACAATCAACCAAATACTGTAAGGAACCCCGAGAAAACCTGGAATCAATGATGGAGGAGACTTCATACTCCTCCTGTCCAGAAACAACCAAAGGAGGAGGGGGAACAACCAGACTTGTGTACCGATTGCAAACAAGCGGTTTGAGCAAGGACACATGAAAAGTATTAGGTATACGTAAGGACGTTGGAAGGGTCAAAGAATAAGAAACAGGGTTGATTCTCCTAACCACACGAAAAGGACCAAGGAACCTCGGAGCAAACTTCATGCTGGGAACCTTCAACCTGATGTTGCGTGAGGATAAACAAACCCGATCACCCACCTGGTAAACTGGATAAAAACTCTGCCGTTTATCTGCATGAAACTTAAAGCGAGCGGCCGCAGTTTCAAGAGTGGAGTGAACCTTAGTCCAGGTATCCTGAATAGAGGTAAGGTGATCATCCAGAGTAGGGATAGCTGTATCAGAAAAGAACAGGATGACGACCCGTATTGACAAAAAACAGACTATGCCCAGATGAGTCATGCGTTATTCCTTGCAAATTCGGCCCAGGGCAATAATTCAGCCCAGTTAAACAGTGTAACATAACTACAGCTCAAGTGATTGGTTAGCACTTTCAGCTGTACCATTAGTTTGGGGATGGTTAGCAGAGGAAAATGACAATTCACCTGTGACGATGGCAATTTTTTAAGTGGAGTAACGTGTGCCATTTTGGAAAAACGGTCAACTACCATGAGGATGGTAGTATACACATTGGATCTAGGCAGTTGAACAATGAAATCCATTGATAAATGAGACAGTGGCATACTGGGTATAGGAAGTGGCTGTAACAATCCACACGGAGGTTTATGAGGAACCTTTGAAACCTCCGTGTGGAGGCTTCTACATAATCTTTAATATCCCTCCTGAGTGACTCCTACCAAAATGACCTGGAAATGGCGGACACAGTTTTATTAATAGATATAGAAATAAAAGCATCCAGGAGCTTATGACATATACCTAATAGATACTAGATATAAGATGTATTGATAGAAAATAAATATAGATATCAATATTAATACAATCTAAAACACTAAAAGCATCCAAAAAAGAATTGCTAAATAATTACTTTGCATAAGAGTCCAAATTGTAAATAAATAAGGGATCAGTCCAAGCATAAGAGCAAATAATTATAGCACATATAGTCCTTGAGCATGTATCATAAATGACCTCTGACCTGTTGGGGTAGCCTTTACAGAATCAAACGAGGTTCTTATGAATTTATTCTACATTCATATAAGAAAGAATAAAATAAGAAATAGAATATTATGATAAAAATGAAATCTAGGCTTGTTAGTATCACAAACTAACAGCCTAATTGACAGTCTCCAATATAAAAGTCTAGGCTGGCCGCCAAAAACCGCAACTGTAGCAACAGGAATAGATTGGTTCCGTATTGGTACCCTAATGATTGCGTCCATATATATCAAAAATGACTTGTAGAAAAATAGTATTTATCAATAAAAGGAGTGCTTTATTCACATAAATGATAAAAAAATAATAATAGATAGTTCTAATAAAAACATGAAATACTGGATAAATAATGTTCCACAAAAATATTCCAAAGTAAGAGAAGGTGAAAAGACCATATAACCTGAACCGTTCGTCTGGATGGCTGAGGATGGTGATATTCCTGTGAAATCAATACGAAGAGAAGAGGTGGAGAGAACAAGACTCGGTGATCTACAGACGTCTCTATCCACAACACAATGTCATTCTGGAGGCTCGCCTCTTGATGTGAGTTTAGAGGTGAAGTGCCAAACAACGCGGACGCCGTCCTCACCGGCTGCTGCAGGACCAACTTGGAAGGGGAATATCACCATCCTCAGCCATCCAGACGAACGGTTCAGGTTATATGGTCTTTTCACCTTCTCTTCTGAATATTTTTGTGGAACGTTATTTACCCAGTATTTCATGTTTTTATTAGAACTATCTATTATTATTATTTTTTATGTGAATAAAGCACTCCTTTTTTTGATAAATACTATTTTTCATTAAGGATATATATGGACGCAATCTAAAGTATTATTAGGGTACCAATACGGAATACTTTAGTATCTATTCCTGTTGCTACAGTTGCGGTTTTTGGCGGACAGCCCAGACTTTTATATTGGAGACTGTCAATTAGGCTGTTAGTTTGTGATACTAACAAGCCTAGATTTTGTTTTTATCATAATATTCTATTTCTTATTTTATTCTTTGTTATATGAATGTAGAATAAATTCATAAGAACCTCATTTGATTCTGTAAAGGATACCCCAACGGGTCAGAGGTCATTTATGATACATGCTCAAGGACTATATGTGCTATAATTATTTGCTTTTATGCTTGGACTGATCCCTTATTTATTTACAATTTTGAATCTTATGCAAAGTAATTATTTAGCAATTCTTTTTTGGATGCTTTTAGTGTTTTAGATTGTATTAATATTGATATCTATATTTATTTTCTATCAATACATCTTATATCTAGTATCTATTAGGTATATGTTATAAGCTCCTGGATGCTTTTATTTCTATATCTATGAATATGTATGGGATTTGATGAAACCCCGTTTTTTCCAGTTTCAGAGCTTCTATCCTACCCTCTGTCTTATTCCTTCTTACACATTTTCTGATAGACATATTTTTTGACTATCAGGACTTACTTTTACTATTACAGTTTTATTAATACCCGGATGCCCAGCGGTCACATTATCATGGAATACCTTCAGCACCTCTTTCCTGTCAGGCAATGAAATAAACAATTTATCTTGAGATTTGTTGCAAGCTGCCTGGGCCTGAGCTGCCATGATAGCACGGAGCAAAGGGGACGATTACGAAAGGACAGTGGATGCAATAATACAATCAGGAGAAATAATAGGGGATGTCTCTTGTTCTAGATCCGATTCAACGTCAAATTGCCTAGACAAGGCGTCAGCTTGTTTAGAAGACAACGTTTGGCCTCCCCAATATATGCCAGGTTCTTGTGATCAGTAATAATCAGAATGGGATCCTCGGAACCCTCCAAAAGATGTTGCCATTCCTTAAGCGCTAGTGGCTATTCTCTATTATCAATGTCATAGTTATGCTCGGCAGGAGACAACTTTCTGAAGAAGTAACCACAAGGATGCAAAGTGGAAAGAACAGCCCTGACCCCTGTCTTGGAGGCATCAACCTCAAGTAGGAAAGATTTACTAGTGTCAGGATGTCTTAATATGTCAACAGATGCGAACATTTGTTTCAGAAGCCCAAAAGCCTCTTTAGCTTCTTTAGGCCATATAGTGCAATTAGCCCACTTGCGTGTCATATTGGTGATGGGGGCTATTACCAAAGAGAGACCTTTGATGAATCTCCTATAATATTTAGATAAACCAGAGGAGTGTTTTGGATGGCTTTTAACCCATTGGGTAACAGCCAGTGTAGAACGGGCTTTATTTTGCGAGGATCCATTTGGAAACCAGTGGCAGAAATATTATACCCCAAAAACTGAACCTCATGCTGATCAAATATGCATTTCTCAAGTTTGCAATGAAGTCCATTATCAAGCAATGTTTGTAATACTTGTTTAAAATGTTCATGATGAGTCTGGAGGTCTGGGGAATAAATAAGGATATCATCCAGGTAAACTAGAACAATTGAATAGATATAGTCCCTGAGTACACTGTTAATAAAATCCTGAAACACGGCCGGAGCATTGCATAATCCGAAAGGCATAACAAGGTATTAAATGCAGTCTTCCATCCATGATCCTCCCTAATCCTCACCAAATTGTATGCACTCCTAAGGTCAAGTTTGGTAAAGATCTTAGCATCCTGGAGTCTATCAAACAATTTGGATATAAGGGGAATGGGATAGGCATTCTTTATAGTAATTTTTTTTAATGCCCTGTAGTCAATGCAAGGACGTAACTTTCCATCTTTTTTAGCTACAAAAAACATTCCTGCTCCAGCAGGCAAGGATTATTTACGTATATGGCCTTTTCTTAACGATTCTTTAATGTACTTATCAATGATCTTACTTTCTTGTGGGGATAGGGCATAGGGCCTTATATAGCATAGCCCCAGGCAACAGCTCAATGGAGCAATCGTATGACCTGTGTGGAGGAAGAACATCAGTCTGGCTTTTACTAAACGCCTCCCTAACCTCCCAATACTGTACAGGAATTTCGGGGGTCAGAGACGTAGCAGCGGGTAAAGCAACAAAGCCCAATTTTTTAGTAATGTGAAACATGCAGTTTTCCTGACAGTCTTTACCCCATTCCAGTATTTCCCCTTTAGTCCAGACAATATGAGGGTTATGCTTGATGAGCCAAGGGAAACCGAATAAGATGGGACAAGAAGGGGAAGCGATTATCTGAAAGGTAGTGTCTTCCTTATGCAAAGCTCCTATCGTAATGCAAATAGGCAAAGTCTCATTGGTAATCATGAGGAGATAGGGGTCTCCCCTCAATAGCCTCAACCGCTAGAGGTGATGATCTCTCCTTGACTCGTATAGTGTTTCTTAACAAAATATAAATCAATAAAGTTACCAGCCACACCTGAGTCAACCAGGGCTTTGCATAAAAAGTTCTTCTCATTGCAAAAGGCAAAAATGTCAAGGAGAAATCTGCTTCGGCAATTGCTTGAGGACGTATCCATTTAACCTAAGACCTGTCCCCTTAAGGTTTTTAGGTGCGGAAGTTTTCCGGACGTATAGGACAAGCATCTCTCATGTCTTTTTTTGCCACAAGACCCTCTTTTCTCCTATACTGTTTCTCTGCCTCAGGCAGTCCAGTAACTGTATAGGTTCGGGTTCTGACAGTGTTGGAAGGCCATATACAACAGGTTTGGAGAATCGAGGTGCTAGTGACTGTCGCGGCTGCCGACCCGCCGCGTGGCAAGGCTGTGCCCGACCGGCTCAGCCTCGCTGACAGAACGAGCTTACCTGCTCGTTGGCAAGCCGACAGCCGCTTCCCCGCATCCTCCAGCCCTTGCGCCCGGATCCAAAATGGCGCTAACCACGTGGTCGCGCCTAAAAATAGCTCCGCCCCCGAAGTTTGTTTCTGACGTGCGCGTGACGTCACAACGTCAACACGCACGTTTTGAGGTCAGAGGTCGCCCTCTGACCAATCAGACCTTAGAGAGGGATATTTAAATCCCTAACTCACCCCAGTACCATGCCCTGTCCTGGTTTCCTGTTCCTGGTTTCCTGAGAGTGCTCTATCTTTGTGAATCTGATTTCCTGGTATCCTGATCTTGGCTTTTCCCTGGTTATTCTGAATTCTGGTTCCCCTGACTTGGCTTGAGTAAACGGTATTGTGTATTTTCTGGCTTCCTTGATCTCGGCTTTCCCTTTGACCATTCTCTGTCTCTAGCGTATTAGTCCGGCCATTCTAAGATCCGGTTTACGCTCTGTCCTTTTTATTTTCTTTTTTTAGCCTATGTATATGTTTATATAGTTTCTGCGTGCTGGACCACTCTAGTAGTCGTGACAGTGACATAGTCAAACGTCTAGTTCTGTTTCTACTTATCACATAAGTAACAAAGTCATAAAGTCATAGGTAGGTCTTTGGCAGCAATTTTATAGAGAATATTCTCAGATAATCCTTTTCAAAAGCAGCGATTAATCCATTAGTAGTCCAGTCTACCTCAGATGCCAAAGTACGAAATTCTATGGCATAATCTGAGATAGACCGGTTCCCTTGTTTGATATGCATTAAGGCAGTGGAGGCGTCTTCCTCCCTGCCTAATGGTTCAAACGTCAGTTTGAATTCCGCAAGGAATTCCTGGTAATAATGAGCGATACTCCTATTACTTTCCCATAATGGATTACTTTAAGTGAACACTTGGGAGAAAATAAGGCAAAAAGAAGAGAATGACATTTTCACACTGGCTAGATGTAGTGGCAGAAAAATCTAATATCTGGTTTTCATGTAATGTTTGGAGATTAAGATTCCATTTCCATTCAGGTAGCAGTGAGTTAACTACTGTCTCTTTTGCCCTTTAACAGCAAATAGTTTAATCCTATACCTGTTTGCTGTGAGTTCGGCTGGGTTCTGGCAACTAGGCTTTTTTTTCAAAATTCTTTATTTTTTGTAGTTGTTCATAAGAGTAGGTCAAACTTGAAAGTGATCATGATTTAATCCAGCTACAGAAATATACGTTAACAAATAGGTTGAGTCAACTCTTGTAGCTACAGATTTCTGTTGGTAATTGTGTAGTGTGCCCATCATAACCATGTTAAAATACGCATTCTATGTACCCTATGGGCATAGTATGTTACTTTACCCCTTAAGGACTAGGGGTACTAAGGTGCCAGTCATAAACATTTGACAGTTTAGGCAGTCCCCCAGCGGCTGACCCAGCTCTCCGGGCCATGTGATCCCCTCTGTCTGCTACAACCCAGCTACTTTTGCTGATATTTTGTTGCTTTGTATCCAAAATGTACGAATGGCCAACCAACCGGCCCTTGGTGTTTGCCGCTAATTAACCCCATTCACCTTCTAAACACCTAACAAACCGTCGAACGGATGACCCCATACCTGAGGAGTGTGCCTACAATCAACCACCCAGGAGTTGTGGTTTGTGGTTAACCGCAGCCTAATTGACTGTCATCAGGATAGTCACCGTTTGTATGTAAAGGGTCGAACAGGGTACCGAACAAAAAGGTGAAATAACTCCTGAACGACCGACCACCCAGCCCCTGGCATGTGCCCCTAGTTAACCACCTTGAAGTTGCGTTTTTTGTGGTTAAACGCAACAAAATTGCTTATCACCAAGGTGGTCGTCGTTCGTATGCCGAACGTGGCGGTGGCCATCTTTGGTTGTCAAACTCTCAGCAGGACTTGATCACCAAACTCATGGTACTACTCTCGGACAATAGTTTGCACGAATCCCGCTGGGATACAGCTTGCCCCGTCCGTTCGATCCTAAAGTCACGAAAGACATACCATTCGGCAATTTGGCTCTATGAACGTTATACCGGCCCCTGGCTGAGGACACACAGGCTGCTAACAGTCGAATAACCGTACAGACATGTTTCATCCTCATGGCTTTCGTATACTATTCATGAGATCTGAGCGCTATTCGTATACTTTGTGCGCTCAGAGCTGTCTGGGGATGGGTTGAATGGGATATCTAAGTACTATGATGCAAAAGTTATTCATTTTTATTCAGTTTTCATGTATGTAATAAAGTGAGAGTATTTCATGTACCTGGAGATAATTGAGTTACTGTAACCGTTGAGACCAATTATCTCCAGGGTAGGGGGTAGTGTTTTGGAAAATGCACTTTGTTCCTATTGGTTGTGACACTGTATTATCATGTGTACCATCAGGTCCAGAGGGGTGTTCCTCTGGCCTGAAAATATGTATTTAAGGCCGTGCATGAGTACCCATTAAACCAGTTCTATTTTTACCCTCAACTCGCAGCCTCGACTCGTGTTGTAGGGAAAGGCGTATACTAGCTTTATTGATAGCTAGTGGAATTTCTACATTTCCAGGATTATTGATGTATGCTGTCCGGAGCGGCACTCTTACTTTCCAAGATCGGGAACCAGGACATCGAAGCGTTCCAACTTTCAGCTAGCCTGGAGGCAACTGTAACAGTGTGACTGTGGTCTGGGTGCAGTGTCCCAATCTCTTTAACCCTGCAAGTGTAATTATTGCAGTTTCTCAGAAACTGCAAGAATTACCTTGAGTGGTTAACTCCACCTCTAGTGACTGTCTACTAGACAGCCACCAGAAGGACTTCAGGGTGGTTAGGCGACCAAAAGTCACCTAACTGAGGCTGGACATCCTCATGCTGTGTATGAGGACATCAGGCGTCTGCTAAATTATCACAGGAAAGAATTGATACAATGCTTTCCTATGGGGAAGCCTAATGCAAGCGCAGAGAAGGAGCTTGACCTAGCGCGTGTAGTTTAAAGAGGAATAGGTGCAGCCTTGACAGGAAGGGTTTGGGGCAATTTAAGATTAGGGGGGTGCCCAGGTTTAGTTATGCCTAGGGCAACGCAAAACTAAAATACACCACTGGTGGCCAGAGTCATCTGTTTCTGAGTCTGATCCCGACTCCATCGCTCTCTATGCATGTGGCAAATCTTTGTCTGGACGGCAACGTAAAATCCGTGCCACTGCGAAGTTCTGCTTAGATTTTTATCCCCCACCCAAGGAGGGGCAAGGAGGGGCCAGGAGGCATGATGAGTAGATTAGTGTAGTTTCTGTAGGTGTAGAAGAATTATTGTAACGGATCGACGGGCACCCCGACTGGGTACCTCCGTTGAAGGATGCTCCTAGCGCTTCATGAGGTCTCCAAGCACTCCAGCCGACACCATAACCACCGTAGACTCCTTCAGAGAGCACGACAGGAACAAGCTCTTAAAAGAGCTTAGGAGTGATTATAGAAAGGGAATATGCAGAGCATAGCAATCCCTTGTAGCAGATTCCCCCAATACGAGACAAATTGAGGGTGAAGTAGAACTGAATATAAGTATACTTTAAAAGTATACATCACATTCACATACTTACATTACAAACTTACATTTTCAGAATCAGCATACTCCAAATACAAACATACTCAAAAATCAGAGAATTCCTTCCATTGGTTTAAAAGTTAGGTTGAAGTCCTTTGTGACCACTGAAGCATGTCTTTCCAGCCAAAACCAGTTCCACAGAGTCCTCTATCCTGGAGATAATTGGCTTAACTGGGTGTGGTAAGCCAACTATCTCCAGGTACAGAATATGTCACTATTTACAACAACAGTAAAAACACATAAAAATACATAATTCCCATTATATTAAACAGAACCCCCACATTCAACATATGCCCAGATAGCTTGGATCTGAGCGCTCACTATATCCGAACAGCGCTCAGATCCCACGAACACAGTCAAATCGCCATGGGGTTAAGAGACAGACGAGGGGCAAAACAGCAAGTTCCAACTGGTCTAGCAGTGTCCCTGGGACAACGCCCTGCTGCAGAACAATAGACAGGAAACGGGGAAGTGGCATACCTTCCCATGTATTCAAAGGGGCAGAAAAAGTGTTTCAAAATTCAGTAAGCCCAAATACGTTTCTTAAAGGCCAATACATCCGATGGGCCACATGGCAGGAGGCTGGCAATCAGTCTTCTCCAATGCCCAGTGGCGAGGCTGGTTCCGCCACAATGATCACTTTTGGGATGCCTGCAATTACTGAGGCTTAGCAACACGCCACCATCTTCACTGGAAGCCAGGTGCCGTCCCCACTGGAAGATTTCTAAAAACAAACGAGACATAGAGTCGGTAAAAACTATGACTTCCATAAAATATCTGAACCCCTGAACTGATCTGGGTGATTTTTGGATATGTTGGTCACCCAGATCAGCGCTATCATACTTTGTGGGTGTTTGAAAAAAGTATGTTTTTTCTGTGCTTGGATATAATTGGATTAGACTTAGTATAGGTACTGATCCAATTATCTCCCAAGCAAGGAGGAGGAGTTATAGGAGTGTCGGGCATTTAATCACTGTTCTTATTGGTCTGTGTCTTTGTGTCACAGTCCCCAACAAGGTCCATGTAGGCGTACCCCTTGCATGGGGATTGTCATAAAAGGCCAAGTGTGGCTTCCATTAAATTGAGATTCGTTTACCCCTTCATTAAGTCTTATCTCATGTTTAGGGGATTGGAGAACTACATTCACTCTGGGGATTGCTATAATCACTATACCCCCCTGAGTATAATCACTAGTTCTTATAAGAGCTGTTCCTACTACGCGCTCGGGACTTGGAGAGGTCTACCCACTGGAAGCTGGATCCAGGTCTTGGGTCCAGGGTGGGTGAAGGACGGTGAGACCCCAACCAAGCTGCGGCGGTTCGTGGGGTTTACGGTGGTTATAGTGTTCCAGTACAGTGCTTATGGTGCTTGCAAGTACTAGGAAGAAGCGATTGACGGAGGTACACGGTCGAGGTGCCAGGCGGTCCGTCACATTGGTGGCAGCGGTGGGATGGTTTCCTAGTCTTGGGGTAACATCCAGAACACCCCTGGGACTCCTGCACATCTTCTAGAGCGAAACAACCATGGCGCCCAGTTACATGGAGGCGGAGTTTGGTAGAGAGTTTAAGGGGTTGCTGGCTTTCTTTGGACCTAACCCAGCTGAGAAATACGTACAGTTCACGAAGAATTTAGTGTCTGAGTACCTGCAGCACAGAGCAGAACTGGCAAGCGATAGGGAACCGGGGGTGGGGGGGATACCCCTGCTCCAGCAGCAAAGAGCGTCAATGGGAGAGGAGATTGTCTGTGCCTCATCTCAGCAGAAGCAAGCAGCACTGGGGGTGGAGAGTGTCGGTCCCACTACCCAGCATCCGGCAGCATTACCGGAACTCGAGACAGTCGGTCCGACTCCCCAGTATCAGTATGGGTTAAAGGAATACTGACTGCCGGTCTCTCTCCCCAGTGAGAGTGTTACCAGGAGAGGAGATGTCAGTCCCTCATCCCCGCAGCAGCAAGCAACACTGAGAGTGTAGATAGTCGGTCTCACTACCCAGCACCAGGCAGTGCCACAGGGAGAGGAGATTGTCGGGCCCTCATCTCAGCAGTAGCAAGCAATTCAGCACCACGCAGCGTTACCGGTAGTCGAGACAGCTTACCTTACAGGGAGAGGTGAAACTGGTCTCTTTCCCCAGCGGCAGGGCAAATTATTGGGAGTGGAGACAGTCGGTCTCACTCCCCAGGGGCAGTGTGCATTACAGGGAGAGGAGCGGCAGCTAGAGACACCTTGGGTGGAAACAGTTGGTCCCCCACCCCAACCACAGGGAAAGATACAGGGAGTGGAGATGGTCGGTCCTACCCATCAGCAGCTGGGGCTGTCGTCCAGAGACATACCCCCTAGCATCTTCCCAGCAGAAGAGCTGGCATCAGGGCAGAGAGCAGTCGGCCTCTGCCCTGCCTGCCTCCTTGTTACAGGACAGGACTACGTACTAGTCACCCCAGCAGAAGCGTTGGCACCAGGGCAGAGCATCGTTGGCCTCTGCCCACCAAGCACCTACAACTCCATGCCTGGGAGTACAAGGGAGACCAGGAGTACCAGATGCCCACTTGATCACTGGGGATATACAGAGATGGGCTACAGAAGTCACCAGGTCCAGTATTTGCTTATGAGTGTGCTACTTGACTAACTCAGTTACTGACCGACAGGAGGTCAGGTACCTGATTAGTCTCCCCTTGGGAGGGAAGATGTGTGACAAACTCCCCTTTTCCTGTGAGTTTGCCACTAACAGAGCCTGTTTAAAGTATTTTAGCCAAGTCTGTTGCAGGGGCCATAGTCACAGAGTAGGAGGCTGTGTGTCAAGCTACACACATTTCCACTTCTTGGGCTGCAGAGGCTGGTGTACCAGCTAATTGGTCCTCTCTCAAGACGTTTGTCCGCCATTATACGGTGGATGTTGCTAACCCCTCTAACTCACAGTTTGACTTATCAGTTTTTAGGTCCTGTTCCTCTTAAGTTAATTAAAAAAACATTTCTTTGGCATGTATTCCCGCCCTGTGTGAATTTCTTACTGCTCGGGTATTTCCATTAGTTAAATGCTGCCATGATTAGCCAGGAATATGGATTTTTTTTTTCATACTTACCATAATTTTCTTTTCCTGGCTATTGTTCATGGCAGCTTTTTGGTTTCCCGCCCATTTTTCTTTTTATATTATGTTGTTACTGGATGGAGTTGAAGGAGCTTATAGGAGTACTATTATACCTGCCTGCCTAATTATTTAATTGTTTTTCCTGTCCTATTTGCTGAAGGGAGGAGATAACCCATTAGTTAAATGCTGCCATGAGTAATAGCCAGGAAAATAAAATAATGATAAGTATAAATACATTTTCCATATTACCTGTGTACAAGTGCTTTTTTTAATCCTAGTACGATGGTTTATGCTCTTGGTGTAAGAATAGCTTGAGAGAAGTTGAATCCAATAGTTGTCTCTAGAATGTTATTTGGTTTGTGAATACTTGCTGTGTTTTCCCATGGTGCTGGCATTTTATTTCCTGGCCACATAAATGAACAGTAATTCCATATATTGTAATGATAGAAAATTAGAACCTCATTGGAAAGAATTTAAAATAAAAATATAAAAATGTTTAATAAAATATACATACCCAGGTCTGCATTTCTTATTAGGCACAGTAGACACCTGCCTATGGGTGCCTGTTTCCAGCACTCATAAATTACCCTTTTGAACATAAATAGGCTGATGGGAAGAGATAAGTATCAGGAGCCTTAGTATGTGTCCTCTGTAGTCCTGGCAGCCATAATAGCAGAGCTGCAGGTACAGTTTTAGACGGTGCAAAACTCATAGATGTCCCAGTTCCTCCAGTGTGTGAGACTTGATGGGAAAAGGAAGGGATCACTTCACATCTGCCTACTAACTCACACAAAAAATGCCTTGCAGGGGGAGCAGGGAAACATTCTTAGTGATGGACACTGCTGCAGCTCTAATGTGGCAAATATCTATGTTAATTATGTAACGCTGAAATGCAAACCAGTATACTCCAACAGATATATATATATATATATATATAGTTATATCAAAAGGTTGCACTCACGGATTCCTTAAAAATTTACTTTTAATCGGTCTTGTTTAAAAAATCAACGTTTCAGTCCTACTTGAGGACTTTCATCAGCGTTTCAGTCCTACCTGAGGACTTTCATCAGGATAATCCTGATGAAAGTCCTCAAGTAGGACTGAAACGTTGATTTTTTAAACAAGACCGATTAAAAGTTAATTTTTAAGGAATCCGTGAGTGCAACCTTTTGATATAACTATTTGGATATTTGGAGCCCTGGGAGTGCACCCTGTTTGGGAATTGGAGTCTGAGAGCAAGGTACAGTTACTTTTTTCTTTATATGTATATATATATATATATATATATATATATACACACCCTGTTTCAAATTATTATGCAAATTATATTTTTCTCATTTATCTAAATAATTGATGTAAATAACCGTCAGCATAATTCTCATGTTATCAACTATTAAGAGTACAATTCAAATTTTATTGAACAAACCTCCTAATGATAATAGTATTTTTTTTTAAACATAAAAAACTTACAATGCACTATTATGCACAGTAAGTTTCAAAACACTTTATAGGCTGTAAAGAACTGAAAACTGTCATTTGTTGTGTTTGCAGCATATTTACGGAAATCAAAAGCTATTTCAATCAAACTTATAACAACATTTTAACTTTTTAAACAATTTAGCAGTTCACGTTACATTTTAACATAGGACCCCTTATTTGATAGCAGCTTCACAAGTCTTGCATCAATTGAACTTTTGGACAGTTTCTGCTTGAATTTGTTTGCAAGTTGTCAGAATAGCCTCCCAGAGCTGCTGTTTGGCTGTAAACTGCCTCACACCCTCATAGATCTTTTGCTTGAGGATGCTCCAAAGGATTGCTTGAGGATGCTCTCAATAGGATTGAGGTCAGGGGAGGATGGAGGCCACATCATGACTTTCTCTCCTTTTATCCCCATAGCAGCCATTGATGCAGAGGTATTCTTTGCAGGATAAGATGGTGCATTGTCATGCATGAAGATTTTATTACGGAAAGCATAGTTCTTCCTTATGTACCAGGGAAGAAAGTGGTCAGTCAGAAACTCCACATATTTTTCAGAGGTCATCTTTACACCTCCAGGGAACCTAAAGGGGCCGACCAGCTCTCTTCCCATGATTCTGGCCCAAAACTTGACTCCACCACCGCCTTGCTGACATCCCAGCCTTGTTGGAACAGGTTGGCTGTCCACCAACCATCCACTACTCCATCCATCTGGACCATCCAGGGTTGCACGGCACTCATCAGTGAACAGGAATGTTTGAAAATCAGTCTTCATGTATTTTTCTGCCCAATGCAGCCGTTTTTGCTTGTGAGCATTGGTTAGTGGTGGCCGAATAGAAGGTTTATGCACAGTTGCAAGACTCTGGAGGACTCTACACCTTGAAGTCCGTGGGACTCCAGAGGCACCAGCTTCAAATATCTTGGATAAAAGTAGGTATAGAAACCTACACGTACCAGGAGATCCCTAAACCAATCTGAGATGAAATCTTATATTCCTATTATTGGCTCTAAAAAGTACAGTGCAAGGCAGAGCCGATGCAATAATAAAATATGAGGATGTGGAATAACTTAAAATAACGACAGCAAACACATAAAAGAGTAAGGTGCAGTATGCAATTTGTCACTAGGTGTCAGCCAAGTACTAAGCAATCTCACATGAGAGGGGAATTTTAACTAAACAATGCATAATCAGCAGACATATATTAAAAAGGAAAAAAATGCAAATGTGACCTAGATGGTCTACTACAAAAATATAAATCTGCACAATCTCATCTATTGTGTAAATAAACAAAACAAAGAAGAAATGTAGCGCTTATATAAATGAATAAATGACGTAATCACCTTTTAATTCAATAGGAGGAGAATTTTGGTTGTCTGTTAAATCTCTAGGCATCTACAAGAGACAATTAGACATGGCATAGATAATATATGACAGAGTGGTATAGTATGAATGAAATGTATATGCACTCACAAATGGAGAGCTATAGACCCAGCTCTGGTTTGAATTGTTTCTGGGTCCGTATAGGTGGATCTTATTCTGTGGGGAGAATAAATGTACAAACGATTGCACAGTATTACTGATACTAATAGAATATACAATAAAAAATTCCAAATGGGTACTCACAAATATGGAGTCAAAAGATATGACTCAATGGTTAGGCGTTGTGCAGATTGGGATTGCACTCCCATCTGTGGAAGATAAAATGCAGGAATCAGGGTTGGAGTGTAAAAAATAAATTTATTATAACAATCTATAAAATAAATAAAATAAAATAGGCAGCAATGTCTTAAACCTGAACGCGTTTCACCACTAATAGCGTGGCTTCTTCAACCATGTAGCTAGATTTGATGTTCCTGGGTTCCCTGTTGATGTTTAAATACTATAGAAATTGGCGAGTAGAGAATTGGTGCATGTGTTTCGTCACACGTCGCTACCGCCCACAGGTAGGACGTGTGCGGTCCATGCCTCCCTCTCATACCGCAGCCAGGAGGAATTGAGAGGTGTGTTGATCAAGGTGTTTTTCGGCTGCATCTGTTTCATGCCACGTTTCTCCCAAGTAGAACTATGTGTCCCAAATAAATTTGTCCAAAGATTCTAAAGATTCTAAACAATTCTGTGCCTGAGTCTTTTATTGTGGGAGCTGGAACGAAAAAGTCAAATGTCAAAATCATTTTATAATACTGAAGCAGATAATATTCTGAAGGATTCAAGTACCTATAAACAACTAAAGAAGAACCCAAGTGAGGATATCAATAAGATTTTTTTAGCATTTTTTTTAAAAAAGGCTTAAATGCAAATATTTTACATTTAAGAGTTCCAATTTTTAAATATCAGATTCCCGAAGATTCCGTTTTTTTATTTCTTACCAAAGGTTCATAAGGATATAAACAAACCTCCGGGCAGACGAATTATAGCCGGTATTGACTCTATTTCAAGTAAATTATCACAATACATAGATGTCCAGCTGCAGCCCTTGGTACTGAAAACTAGGTCCCATATTAAAGACACAATCACAGTTTTAAGCCTTTTAGAAAATATAGTCTGGGACAATAACTGCATTTTAGTCACATGTGACGTGGCCGCACTGTATAGCAATATTCCCCACTCTTATGGATGTGAAGCAGTAGAACATTTTTAAACCCAATCTAAAGATTTTTTACCTGAACAGATCGCTTATATTGTGGAAGGAATAGAGCTCATATTAAAGAATAATTTTTTTTGGTACAACGATAACTTCTTCCTTTAGACCAATGGGACGGCCATGGGGACCACGTTCACCCCCAGCTATGCCAATTTATTTATGTCTTTTTGGGAGGACTCTTTTGTCTTCAATGGGCATGGCTGAGGAGAGAGCTTGGTCTTCTATGGCCGTTACATCGATAATATTTTACTTGTATGGAAGGGTGGAGAAAGGGATCTGGAGATGTTCTTGGAATTTTTAAATAGCAACAACTGGGGCATTAAACTGAGTAATACATGGAGTAAACAATTGGTCACCTCGACATTTACATTGAAAAGGGAAAAATTAAAACCAGGAATAATTTTAAAAAGGTAGACTGTAACAGCTTTATTGAAAATATTAGCTGTCACCATTCCCCTTGGCTGGAGAACGCCCCAAAGGGTCAGTTTCTCAGAATCCACCGTAATTGCAGTGATTTGATGAGCTATGAAGAGCAATCATCACGTATTAAAGCAGATTTTATTTCAAAAGGGTATGATGCATCTAAATTAGAAAATTCTCGATTGGAAATTAAAAGTAGAGAAAGAAAAGACCTACTATCCTATAAAACGAAGACTGATATCAAGAGACAAGATGTCCCTTTTATTTGTAACTTTAATACAAACAACTATCAGGTACGCAAAATTTTGAAAAATACTGGCCAATTCTTCTACAAGATCCAGCCTTAAAACAAATTCTTCCAGTAAAACCAAGGATAATCTACAGAGGAGCTAAAAATCTTAAAAGCACTCTGGTACGGAGCTCCCTCAAAGAAAATAACCATTCACCAACCATTTTTAAGAATGAGAAAGGCTTCTATGGCTGTGGCCAGTGCACAGCCTGCAAAAGGTCTGGGTGTACCCGAAGGGTAATAAAAGACATAGCTCTTAAAGAAAATGTGGATTAAGCAATTTATGACTTGCTACACCAAAAACCTACCTCTTGACTTGTCCTTGTGGGCTAAGATATGTTGGTAGAACGACTAGACCCATGCACACTAGGATCAGAGAGCATATATATAAAATCCAAACAGGTTTTGAACAACCTAGTGTCTCCAGTCATTTCAAACAATTCCACGACCCAAAGCCAGAAGGTTTAACCTTCATGGGGATATATAAGATGAATAAGAACTGGAGAGGGGGTAATTTTATGAAGAACTTGGGAAATGTGAAATGGAGTGGATTTATTAACTAAATACTTTGATCCTCTATGGTCTCAACTCTGATTTTGAACTATGCCATTTCCTATAAATATATTTCTCTTAACCATGTTCGTTGTTCTTATTCTCCAATTATGATCTTAGTACTTCCATTTTTTAGCCCCTAATATATTTTTATCTAATTTTCTTTTTTTGTATATGTCCTTTTTATTAACTTTTCTCGCCTTTTATCGTTATTACCTTTTTTAAATTTACATTTTTTATAACTATTTTTATCACTGTCTTGAGCTTTAGGTATTTTTCTAGTTTTTATTAGTATAATATTTAACGAATTTGTGTGTTTATGGCTATTTAACTTGAATAACTAGCCAATATCGATATATCAGACTACATTAAGAATATCAATTAGGATTATCCTATCATGATTAGTAAATAAATGACAGGTTCAATTTAATATTAAAGATATGGTTGTTTTATTAAGACCGAAAATCATTTAAATTATTGACTATTCTCAGGACAAAAAGGTACTAAACTTCTATATTTTTATAGTTAGAAGTTTAGCCTTAGATTCATAAGTCTGGCAAAACGGCTGTTAATGAACTTCAATAGAAAGTGTCTTCAGCTATTATTGATTTAAATAAGACCACTAATCTTTTCAGCATATTTATACTGTTTGCCTTATAATAAAAATGAACTACATGACAAACCACTGTTAGCAATTGATCAAAGAAGAGATGGTTATTTATTGACTCAAACTTTAAAATAAGATGATCTCTTTCGTATATTTTTATTGCCCGCCATGAAAACAGACGATAGGATATTAGCAATTAACCATAGAAGTGACTGTTATTTCTTTATGTTACATTGTACTGATTCTCCGTTACGAAATTGCAAAAGAATTTGCACGTTTTAGATAGAATGTTTCACCTTATTTAAGGGAGATGTATGAGTGCTAAATTTATCTAGCTCAGTGCATATTATAAAAATATCATGATTAGTAAATGAATGACAGGTTCAATTTAATATTAGAGATATGGTTGTTTTATTAAGACCAAAAATCATTTAAATTATTGACTATTCTCAGGACAAAAAGGTACTAAACTTCTCTATTTTTATAGTTAGAAGTTTAACCATAGATTCATAAGTCTGGCAAAATGGCTGTTAATTAACTTCAATAGAAAGTGGCTTCAGCTATTATTGATTTAAATAAGACCACTAATCTTTTCAGCATATTTATACTGTTTGCCTTATAATAAAAATGAACTACATGACAAACCACTGTTAGCAATTGATCATAGAAGAGATGGTTATTTATTGACTCGAACTTTAAAATAAGATGATCTCTTTCATATATTTTTATTGCCCGCCATAAAAACGGACAATAGGATATTAGCAATTAACCATAGAAATGACTGTTATTTGTTTGTTATATTGTACTGATTCTCCGTTACGAAATTGCAAAAGAATTTGCACGTTTTAGATAGAACGTTTCACCTTATTTAAGGAAGATGTAGGAGTGCTAAATTTATCTAGCTCAGTGCATATTATAAAAATATCACGGACTGATACTGCCTCTTTCTCTTTCTTTTTTCCTGATATGTATTTGTGGATCGGTATGAACTGTGACAACCGATCAGATAAAACGATCCACACGGACGTTTTTGTTCCAGCTCCCACAATAAAAGACTCAGACACAGAATTGTTTAGAATCTTTGGACAAATTTATTTGGGACACATACTTCTACTTAGGGAGAAACGCTGCATGAAACAGATGCAGCCGAAAAACACCTTGATCAAAACACCTCTCAATTCCTCCTGGCTGCGGTATGAGAGGGAGGCATGGACTGCACACGTCCTACCTGTGGGTGGTAGCAACGTGTGACGAAACACATGCACCAATTTCTGGCAGAAATCTTCCTCAATGTGCCTTTATCTGCACAAACCCGTCTGTGCTCTGAATCAGCCACAAATCTCTTAATAGTGCGATGATCACGCTTACGTTTTCGTGAAATATCTGTTTTCATACCTCGTCCAAGGCATTGAACTATTTCACTCTTTTCGGCAGCAGAGAGTCCTTTTTCTTCCCCATATTGCATGAAAATGGTGCTCTGTTTAATAATGTGTAACACCCTCCTTTAGTAGTTTTTCCTTAAATTGGGCTCACCTGGCAATCTAATTATCACAGGTGTCCGAGATTGTTTTCAGTGATCAAAAGAGCCCTGAGACACAATGCCATCCATGAGTTAATCTGAAAAACAAAATATTTAATCTTTGTGACACTTAAACAGAATTTGCATAATAATTTGGAACAGGGTGTGTATATATATATATATATATATATATATATATATATATAGAAACAGCAAAAAGATAGCACTCTCAGTACTTCCAATGTTAAACATTAATAACTTTTAATGTCCAAAATAAAAAATCAACGTTTCAGTTTGTCTTGCAAACTTTTATCCTTTCTACATTATTGCTGACAAGCACCGGGCAACTACACTTGTAAGTGGAGTGCAAAATTATTTTTTCATATATATTTATTGCAGGACCTAACCCAGGAAGTCTCTCTAGTGGCAGTCAGAATGAAAGGCAGTGTATACACTGCAGGGACAGCCTATAGAAATCAGGAGAACTATACACACAAGAACCACTACATTAAGTGTTTCTGGTAACTATAATGTTCATTTAAACCCACCTTTACCCTAAACACTTCTAACATTATCTGTAACGGCTGTATGCCGTTAGGGACGTCCTTTTCCCTTAGAAGGAGCAGTGCTGCAGTATTCTCCAGATGTCATCTCTGCCAACTGAGTATCCGAATGCTAGTGATTAGCTGTGAAGCAGGTTACCTACAAGCACGAGACAAGGCTATGTGCTGAGTGTTTAGCAGAACTGATCTTTAATGGGGCCACATTGGCCTTTTATGCCAGTTTTCCAACCAGGGTGCCATCCAGGTGGACCTTGTTGAGCACAGGGACACGGTGAATAACCAATTAACATACATACAGTGAGACACTCCCATACATTACACACAATCCCTCCCCTCTGCTTGGGAGGTTATTGAGTTAATTACTGTATCAACTCTATCTACAAACTGAAAAAAGGACAATTTTATAAATTTCTAGAAACATCCTGGAAATTACATCAGAACCCCATAAAACATACATCTAATGATAGCCCCGATTTGGGTGAACAACATATTTAAAAATCATCCAAATCGGTTCAGAGATTCAAACGTTAGATGGAAGTCCTATTTCTGCCCGGCCGCACACAATGTTCCTGCCCAGAATAATTCCATGAATTCAGCTGGTGCTACCGGTCTCCTTCGTGCAGTTCAAAATGCAGTTCAAATAATTGTTTGTGCGCAAGGTAGTTGTGTGCCTCTTTGTTCGTACGTTGTTTTTACCGAATGCTGCCTCCTTCGGATGAATTAGGAAGAATCTAAGTTGTCCTGGAAGTCTCAGGGTTAATAAATATATAGGAGTGTATATAAAAAATACCCCTCTCTGTCTCATTGCAGATATCTTTGCCAGAAGCTCAAGGAAGCAAGGTGAAAGGTCAGTGTAGAACCCGCCTGGGGAGGTCTGCCTTGACATTGGCAGGCGGGCATTCCTTCCAATGGCCATTGAAGTAACTAAATGACCTCTATTTGTTTAAATATACATAGGGATTCAAGAGAGAGTGCAGGTAACTTTTTCTTTGGTTTTTACTGTATGTAAAGTGGCTGATGTGTACTGTGGTCATTGCTGCCCCCAGGACTTATCTTTTTGTATTTACGAGCTAGACGGAGAAAAACAGGTTACAAATCTTAAGTCTACCCAACTATAAAACATACACATTATGACACAGGGTATGTAAAACAGAAATAAAACTGGGTGGCGGGACTTCCGGTCCAACGGAGTGGTCACATGCTGTAAGAGCTCCGTGATCGGAAAGGCCTAACAAGTGGCTAAAACAGCGACGAAAAGAACCACATGGACCCAATAAGGGTGCTCAAGACAGGGGGAAACCTCCTATTCCAAGTGGCACCCCCAAATGCCCAATGAGCCTCTGATTTTTCTCCGCCAGGGAAAACGAGACAGGCTGCGGTCAGAGCAAGATGGCGGCAGCTCCCACTCAGCCATGCACACCTCAGACGCAGGGTCGAACACTGACACGAGACAAGCACCCTCAGGGGCCTCTCAGTGTCGGAGAGATGGCTGGCAGCCATGCTCCAGGAACTGCGCACATCCATGAAAGCTGACTTCCAAACAGAAGTCACTGACATCCGCAAAGAAATGCTGGAAGTGGGAGCATGTGTGAACGCTCTGGAAGTCAAGGCGGATGAACTCTGTCTGGCTAATGATGCAATGATGGAGAAAATCTGTAGAATGGAAGTAGATCTGGAAGACCGCTCCCGCTGCAACAACATCCACGTGCGCGGTGTGCCAGAGACAATACCAAGCGAGGAGCTGCCAAATTACTTGCAACAGCTCTTTCGGGCAATACAACCTTCCCTGGAACCTGCAGACCTCATGGACAGGGCACAAAGAGTACCAAAACCCAAAAACCTAGCACAAGATGTGCCCAGGGACATAGTAACCAGACTCCACTATTATAGCTCTAAAGAAGCCATATTGACGGCACAAAGGAAAGCCTTGACGATGCCACCTTCCTACGATGGAATATCCCTTTACACTGACTTATCACCAACGACTATGTCCAGAAGAAGGGACTTTATTAATATAACTAAGTGCCTCTGCAACCACAAACTCCTGATCTGGCGAATGCGCTCCCTCACAAAGCTTGAAGACCCAGCCCACGGCATGGACAAGATCAGAGCCTGTTTCCTGAGAAGCAGATGACCGTCGTCCCTGCCTCCCTGTGGAGAGTGGAATGGACCAAAGTCAAGTAACAAAAGACACCCTGAAAGCTCACACTGCTACCCCACCCTGGACTGCTCAAAACATTCTGCACGTCCTCCGAGGCCCCATATGATGATCAACCTTCGTGGAAATAATGGCACAAGGGGCTTATGGCCCCCACGTGAGTACACCTAAACGCTACACTGACTCGTGTTTCTCCCCTGCACTCCGATCACCCCACCCCTGAGCTTAAATGCCCCTCTACAGCCACCATAAAGGTGAGGACTTACCGCCTAGACACCGAGCAGGTCCTCAAAGCGACCACTGTTGGCATCTATCCTATAAGGACATGTTCCGTACAGTTCAATAGGCCATTACCGAATACCAGTTACTCACCCCACATCAAATTTAGAGACATCTTCCGCCGGTGTTGTCTCCCCCTGTGCAGTAAAGGTGGCTGGTCTCCACACAATGCTCTCTAGCTTTTTGATACTGTAGCGGGACCTGGGTAACCTGGCTGGTTATCCCCTTTTGTTAAGATAGGTCAAACCCATTTCCTCAGTAACTGGACGGGACACAGTTCCAGGATACAGTCTTTGACACTGTTTATTTGGGCACACAGCTTTTTATGCGCAGACCCCCCCAACCCAACACAATCTCATGCAGGAGGGGGCTGGGGAACAGACAACCATCTCCCACTCTGGGAGATACCAACAGGACACATGGACAAGCCTGAGTACACATTACATACGGAGGGGTGAACTTTGGGCCTCAGCACCCCAGGACAGGAAGGGCATACAGGGTTACAGTTTATATGGATTAATAGCTCCGGTCCCCCCTAGGATCCCTGCAAAAAGCGGGGCAATCGGATGTACAGAGCCGGAGATATCAGCATCGAAAGTCTGGGGCTCAAGTCTCTGTACATCCCCGATATCAGTTCCATGGTGTTGTCTGGTTTAGTCCGGCGAATTCAAATTTCGCGCCTAAACCAAGCAACAACCAATCAGCCGAAATGGCGCGAGCCAAATCGTGCCAATCAGCGTTAGGGGGAGGAAGGAGTTTCGCCGCCCAATCCAAAGAAAGGGTGCGAAACTCGGCTGCACCAATCAGTGCTCAAGGAGGATAGGGGTTTCGTGGCCACAGGTGACAAAACTCACTAAAACTCACCTTATGTTACTTACATTTACTAGATGTAATGCATATTTGAACCTAGTAGGTGGCTTGAAGCCATGGCACTAGTACAAAAGGCCACAGGCTGCTTAGACCATGTGGAGGCAGCCTACAAGCTATGGATGAGATGGTACTTTACACCCCAGAGATTAGCTCACATTTACCCAGGGGCACAGCAAACATGCTGGCGCTGCAGCCAATACGTAGGCACCTTGAGCCACATATTCTGGCACTGCCCTGCACTCAACTCCTACTGGAAGCAAATCTAAGGGCTGATAGAATCAAAACTGAAAAAACCCTACAACTACTACCAGAGTCCTACCTGCTCCATATGCTTCCTAAAGGGTTTAGGCAATATGAAGCAGCTTTGCCCATATCGCCCATATCACACTAGGTGCAAAAACCTGCATAGCTGCCCTATGGAAATCAACCACCGCACCAGATGTAGCGCTAGTTATTTGTAGAGTAAATCACACAAAACAATATGAAAAAATGTCACACACAATCAGTGGAACCCTAGCACACTACAACCAAATCTGGTCTAAATGGACAGAGAGGGATACTCTAGCCCAAAGGGTCCCCTAGGAACAAAAACAAAACCACCCTCTAACATGCCATAGAGAAGGATGCATACCACTTACCACACCAAACCCACCCAAGCCAACAACGATGTAGTTGGAGTTGATGATGAAGACACCTGCACACTGCACCGACAAACTGTAAACGATGTAGCAGAGCAGCATCTTGTAACACCCCCTAGTTGGACCTCCCACACCCTGTTCCCCCAAAAAGGCTTTTCTCTTATACCCTGTAAGACCCACTATTCTGCAGATGGTTTGCCACCATACTTTATGTAAAGATGGAATACAAATATAGCTAACCGAACCTGACCACTCAAAACAGATTGCCATCTCACGAGTCCCTAACTGCTCCACAGGACTGAGCAGACATACCAAGGGGTCTTCCTCGCACCGCACCGATATCCTGTGCATTGACACCCCTGCAAGATTTGTATTTCGCTTCTGGCAACTTACCATCTCTAGAAGTGCTTTAAACTGTCTACACCGATGTACCAATTTCAAGCTGTTCTAATGTAAAACTTTACAGTTTTCAATGTGTTTATTTCAAAGTGTTTATTATTGTAAATTTACATGCCATTTCACCTCGAAATAAAAATGAACCATTTAAAATAACAAAACAAAAAAAAAATTTCCTTTAGCAATAACATTGCACTTAAAAAGTCTCTGGGACTAATTTAGTAAAATACAGTCTTTAGTCCATCCCACAAAATTAGTACAGTAGTGGCTGGAGTCCTTGATTCCACTCAAATGCAGTCAGGCAATAAAAGCTACCGAATGCATTAAAGGGGTATTTTTATGTATTTATAGGTATTGTATGTTTTCTCAAAAAAAAAAAATTGCCTTATTTTTTATATAGGAAGCTAAGTTATTTATCTTTTATTGCATTTTCTATTTATATCGGTTTTAGGACTTTCTATTTTTATATGCAGCCTTTATTTTCACTATATCTCTGTTCTATTTCAATTTCACCATTTTCTTTTGTTTTTTTTTCTCTCCCTTTGAGCTTCTCTTCTCCTCAAGTTACCTGATATAAATATAGCATACAAGCAACATGAACATTACAAAACAATATCACTGTGATTCAAGTAAGGAATGCAGAGGAACCAGTACAGAAAGATGCATAGGTAATGAAAAGTCCTGGAGCTCCTGCAGTCCTCTCCATTTTGCTAGACCACATTTTTAAAATTGTTATTTCTAATTACATCTACAATAACTACTACAAGTCAGATAAACCATAGTCATAATCTGGTATACTGTGCCTGTTTTTATTTTACAGCCTTTACAGCTTACTTTTAATCAGAAAAGAATGCAATGCTATTATACACTGATTAGCCACAACATTAAAACCACCTGCCTAATATTGTCTAGGTCCCCCACATTCTGCCAAAACAGCTCTGATGCGTTGAGGCATGGGCTCCATAAGCTCTTTGAACGTATTCTGTGGTATTCTGGCACCAGGACATTAGCAGCAGTTCCTTTAAGTTGTAAGGTGGAGCTTCCATTGAATGATTTGTTGTTCCATGCTCAAATCGGATTAAGATCTGGGAAATATGGAGGCTAAAGCAATACCTTGAACTCTTTTACATGTTCCTCAAACCATTCCTGAACAACTTTTGCAATGTGGTAGCATGCCTATTCTGCTTAAAAAGGAAACTGACATCAGGGAACACCATTGCCATGAAGGAGTGTACATGGCCTGCAACAATCTCTAGGTGGGTGAAATAATTTAAAGTAACATGCACATGAATGCCAGGTCTCAAGGTTTCCCAGCAGTACATTGCCCAAAGCATAACAGTGTCTCTGCCGGCCTGCATAGTGCATCCTGCTGCCATCTCAATCACACGCACCCGGCCATCCACCTGATCTAAAAGAAAACATGATTTATTAAACCAGGCAAACTATTTTTCCATGGTTCAGTTTTGACACTCATATCTCTATTGAAGGCACTTTCATCGGTGGGCAGAGGTCATCATGGGCACTGTGACCAGTCTGCGGCTCCATAATAAGCACACTGTGAAGCATTGTGTGTTCTGATACTTTTCTATCATTGCCCGCAATTTGAGCTATAGTAGCTCTTCTCGCCCTTGACCCTAATGCCAGTTTACCAATTGTCCTTCCTTGCACCGCTTTTGGTAGATACTAACCACTGCTTACTTGGATGCTCTGACCCAGTCGTCTAGCTATCACTATTTGGCCCTTCAAAGTCACTCAGATCTTTCACATTTTTACTGCTTCCAACACATGGAATTCAGTAACTGACTGTTGATTTGCTGCCTAAAATATCCCCTCTTCCCCCCTTAAATGGTGCCATTGTAACAATCTAATCAATGTTATTTACTTCACAGTGGTTTTAATGTTGTGGTTGATCAGTACATACAGCATCATTGAAAATTACCCCTTTGTAACTACACAAGAACTCAGAAGTGCTTTGAAGATAGTGACATCTTATTTTTGTAGAGATCATTAAGCCAATCTCTTCTAGAGCTTTAATGTATTTTCAGCATACAATTAAATGCACTGCAAACCCCCATTTCATATCCTGTAGAAATGTCATATTAACTAAATATAAGAATATGCCATATACGAAAGAAAGCTGCATACAGAGCAGATATGGTGATTATTCAAATCAATGTGAAGTTAAACTGAGAGGCAAACGCCCAAATAAATAGTGCATAACTTACTTATGAATAACAAATTTGATTACGTGTGAATAAAATATAGAATTTTTCTACAGCTTCCACTCACATCCACTATGTCAGCTAATTAAGAGAAGTAATGAGGTTGCAATATTTTTTAAAGGAATACTCCAGGTACAAAAACACAACTGATGCACTTCAAATTCAAATCTCATGAATGTAAAGCCAGAAATCAAATGTATTTAAAAGGACACTCCAGAAGTTGCATACTTATTGTGTGAAGAGTATTGAGACAGAGCTTCATAATGTAAGTACCTCTGCTACCAGAGTCTCTGGAGTGCTTCAGACCCATTCTAGTTGGTAGAAAGCATCAGCAGGACAGGAGAGCACACAAAACATCCGGGGACCAACATAAAATGTCCATCTTATGCCCCTAATGATGGTAACTGCTGCCACATATTCCTCCCCCCCAAGGGTAGACTAACTAGGTACCGGTCCTTCAATCAGTCTGTGCCTGAGTTAGTCGGTTGTGCAGTCCTAAAAAGTGCATCCACCCTGGCAGCCTCCTGAGCAAAGCTCCACTGTCTAGCTCCGTTGTGTTGTTGGGAAGTGAAGCCGACTGCATTCTCTACCTGAAGTTCCTTCTGACATTGAGAACAGGTTAAGTTATCAGCTGGTTAGCGCAGTGGTAATGTCACTGCCATAGAACTGTTTTTTTTTGTGGGTTTTTTTTTAATACGTTTACAAATAGGCATTCAGGTAGAGAGTTATACAACACAGCAACCTTCAAGTTCTCAGTACGTTCAAGAGATATAAAATGCATCAACATCATATTGTAAACAGTATTGCAGTTACACATTATAACTGCAGCATGTAGGTGTTGCACGCAGATTGTGATGTGCTGATACATTGTTGCCACACTCTCCCCCTACCGCCCCTTTTTCTGTTTTGGAATATTAGATGCAAAAGGTATTTAGTAGAGAAAAGAATGAGAGTAAGAATAAGAGGTGAAACTGTTAGATATCCTGGTTGACAGGGAGCTAGACTCCAGTGTTCCACATGTCCAAAGACCGTATGACCTCAGGGTCTGCACCACTGAATTAGCTATAGGCCCCTGCTCCTAGAGGTGCCGCACCCAGGGGATCTAGGGTGCTTGAGCGTAAAGGGGTAAATTGCAGGATATTGAAACAAAGAAAGGAAAAAGTTGTGCTTACTGGATTAGATCCCACCACACCATGACATTGGTGCATACCCCAGTCCTTTTCCTTCCATCTCCTTAAGTAGTTGTAATAACTGGCTGTGTTTTTCTATAGTTGAATACGTCTTTTATGTATATATATATATATATAGATATTTCTTCTTTTGGGTCAGGCTCGCCACAATAATATATGTCTATATTATTGAAAAGTACTAATATGTAATCTGACGTTCTTTATAAAAAATAAGTATTTATTCTACATTCAACAGCAAACAATATTATACTTAACAGATGGTAATTCTTAACGACGTTACAGAGAGTCGTCTTGACATCAGAGAGGAGAGCAAAACGGAACGTAGCAGGAAGAGACTGTAATCCTTTGTCCTTGGCTCTATATACCCCAAATTACGTCATAACGTTTAGTTTAGACCCTGCCATATAAGGAAGTTCCCTATATAAAGACCGCCTCAGATCTCTTATACAGCAAATTCCAGAGACCTCATGTTACAGAATAGCAAACACCATCTGTTCTGTTTAACCCATTAGGCAGCCACACCTTAATATGTATTTGAATAGGAACATACAGAATATGCAATATTCTACATTTCCCTCTGTTTATGGTTTATTTATAAACCATATCAAAATGTTATTTACCTGTCCATTCATACATCATTCGTATCACATTTCATATCACAGTCATTGGGTATAAGAAGAGATGTGTTCATAGCTACCCAGTATCTGAGATTCCTTGGAAGTATTGTGTATTATCCTGTTTACAGTTTCCTTTAGTGTATTCTCCTTCTGTTTAACCTTTTCATTTACGAGTATATACATTTTTCTAATTCTACATTGCATAATTACTTGTACAACAATACATATTATAGATACACATACAACAATAATAAATGGATGAAATAAAATATTTACAATTGCTGATCCTACAGATGATTTAGCAAGTGTGTTTGTACTTTTAATTATGTCATTCCACCAAGAGGAACTAGAAACAATTGACCATTCATGTTCTATCACCTTTAATTTACCCTGTTGATGTTCAAATTGAATTTCTGTTTCTTTCAACTGTTTTTGTAACGAATATAATAATATCTTGTCTTTCCTAATCTCATCTGCCCACTTTCTCCATGGAAACTCATTTGTTTGTGAAACATTTAATTGAATAGGCATAATATCTATCTCTTGTATAGGACTCTTCGATATATTAACTTGAGTTCCTTGTATATGTATTATTAGTGGACCCCCATTGATACAATATAACCCTTTCTGTAATGTTTCTGAATGTGTACATTCTGAAAATGTAGCTCTTACCAACTCATTATTTGACATAACCTGTACACATACTTTGTCTTTTTCTATGAGAGTTACAATTTCATGAGGATTTTTAACTGTTTTAATTTTACCAGAACATGAACTTTGGTTATGAAAACATGATTGCTAAATGGTTTCAACTTGGTTATTTAAACACAGTATTATTTTGGATGCAAAATGTAGACAACTAGAAAGATCTACCTGTTCAAGTTCAGTAATGTTATTATAAGATACAAAATCAGGATATTGTAATTTATAAAATAATAATTGTGTGTTACTAATAGGAATTCCTAATACCGACATTGAAAATAGTGTTTTTTCAATACCAGAAATTGGTATTAAAGAAGAACTTATACATATATCATTGTTACATCCCAACCATTTGTTAAGCCATAAATCTGTATGATTTTTAGCAAACGCAAACTCCTCAGGTAAACTACGTTTGAGTTCTATAGTAGTAGTACTACCTTGTAATGCTTGTGCCATCACCTTAAAATCTGTAGAATATTCAAGTTGTATCTCTAAACAAGCTTTGGCTACCTAGGATGAATCTGCATTTCTCATTAATGCCAAAGTAGCTTCCTGTAAATGTTGAACAGAGGGTGCAATAACAGAGGCTGTGTTCATAACCATATTTTTCAATATTTGATTTAAACCTCTTTGAATATGCAATCCTTTTCCCCTATTAACCCTACAGTTCCCAAATCATTCTTTAATGTTTGAATATCCATAGAATTGGTGATACTTCCTATAGTACCATTGTTTGTCCCATTGTATCTGTTATGTTATAAGGACCTTCCCAGTTTGCCTCCCAAGGTCCAGTTTTCCTAAAAGATTTTATTATGACCATACCCCCCTTTAAAAACTCTGAAAAATCCGGAGGTGCTATTTTGCACATTCGAGTAGCTGCATGTGGAAGAATTTGCTCCAAATTTTCCTGCAGCATTTGCAACCATTTATTTTTAGCAATTGCATCTTTCTGTGGAGTAGACAAATATGGTTCATTAGGAAAATTTAACTGCATTTCCCTACCTGTCATCAATTCAAATGGAGTGTATTGTGTAGCTGAAGACATAGTGCCTCTAATACCCATAAGTACAGCAGGAAGTGCCTGTACCCATGTGTTGCCTTTCTCAAGTAACATTTTTGAAAGTCTAGATTTCAATGTTCGATTCATACGTTCCACAATCCCAGCAGATTGTGGATGATATGAAACATGGAATCTCTGCTCTATGCCTAGAATAGCACACAGTGCTTGCATAATTTTCCCTGTGAAATGGGTACCTCTGTCTGACTCTAGAAGTCTAGGAAATCCACATCTTGAGAAAATGTGTGTCCATAATGCTTCAGCCGTTTTTTGTGAATCATCTTTAGTCAGAGGAATTACTTCTAACCATTTAGAGAATACATCCACAACTACTAACACATATTTTAATCCATTCTTACCTGTTGGTAATGGCCCAATGAAATCAATTTGTAAAGTAGACCAAGGACCATTTGCAGGTGCTATACGTTGTATAGGCGTTTTTTGTCCTTTAGGTCTGGGATTTATTTGTGCACATATCAAACATGATTGCACTACCTGTTGTACAGTCTTTTCCATGCTTTTCCATGTTATCCCAATAAAACTTATCTCTGAGTACCTCTAACAGTTTCTGCTGTCCAATATGACCTAAACTTTCATGATTATATTGTGTAAATAACATTTTTAGATGTTCTGGCATGACCGGACACAGTTCTCCGTTTTGGTCATGACACAAAACCCCGTTCTCATGAACAAATGGAGGTTTTGGATCAACCCGAGAAGCCACAAGGGACGAATCCTTTGTCTGTTCTTCTGCAAAAGATGGAGGCTGTGTGTTAGTCTTTCTAACCACTGCTACTGACACGGGCTCTGTCTGCAATGCATTTTCACCAGTTAAAGCCGCTCTTTTTGCTAATTTGTCAGCTATTTCATTTTCTTCACTAAGTAAATCTTTACCTTTTTGATGGGCAGGAACTTTAACTATAGCATGTAAACATGGCTCTTGAGACACAATTCCAAATATGGTCTCTAGTGTCTCTTTGTGTGCTAACACTTTATTTGAGGCATCTACGAACCCTCTTCTTTTCCATATAGCTAAATGTTCTGTTAGTGATCTAACCACATATGAACTATCACTATATATCACTAGGGGACGCCCCTCTTTTTCCTCAAGTGTCAGTACTGTTTTTAATGCTTCTAGTTCTGCTCTCTGTGCTGACAAATGACCTGGCAATTTATGCTCTACTGAATATCCTCATTTTGGATACCATATAGCATAACCTGTATAGTACTTCCCATCTGAACAGAATCTGGACCCGTCAACAAACACAGGTTCATCAGATTCACTTGCTTCCTTTCTGAAAAGAGAAAGAAAATTCTCTTCAACTTCTGCTAAACATTTATGGGGTTTACCCTCACACTGCATTAGTTGTGGAAGTACATACTTTGCCTTATGTTCTACCTTAATTTGCTTTGGTGATAGAGCTATTAACCATCGTGAAAATCTCTGATGTGACACACCTGGAATTCCTTTTTCAAGAAGTAATTTCAAAGGTGTGTGTGGTGTTTGCAGAATTATGTCCTTGAATCCCACTATGTGTTCAGTTGCCATTACCGCAAAATGTACTCCTACCAAATGTCTGGCACAAATTTCTAGCCCTCTTTCCACTGGGGAAAGAATTTTAGAAAAATATCCCACTATTCTCCATATCTCTTGCTGCAATTGTAATAGTACTGTGGAGACAGCCGTCTCTGAAGTATGTACTTGAATTGCAAAAGATGCAGATGGATGTATTGTCGCTAAAGCAGGTGCAACCTGTAAGTCTCTTTTGTACCTCAATGCATTCTGATGTTCATCTGTCCATGGTCCAAATGAAGATTCACTATTTTTCAAGAGATCATATAAAGGTTTGGCTTTTTCAGTAACCCTTCAATTAATTCTCTGGAAAAATCCATTAATCCTAGGAACTGGCGTAAGGCCTTGTGTGAAGTCGGTACAGGAAGAGTAGAAATAGTTTTGATTATTTCCTGCACTGGCTTCTTGTGTCCTGGACCAATGTGTACACCCAAGTATTGTACTTCTGGTTGCATCAGTGTTACTTTGCGTGTATTCCGTTTTAAACCAGAATCCTGCAAAAGGAAAAATAATTCATTTAACAGAATCAGGTGTTCTTCCTCAGTTTCAGTCTGCAAAAGCATATCATCAACATATTGTAACAAGCATTCTGGCCTAGAAAAATATGTCGGAGAACTGTGAAAACCCTGGGGTAACACAGTAAACACATATTGCTGATTTTGAAATGTAAAAGCAAACTTATACTGACAACTACGCTTTAGTGGTACAGAGAAAAACCCATTACTTACATCTAGTACTGAGTATACCTTAGCCGTTGACGTCAATCGTGACATTATATCTGGTGTTTCTGCCACCACATGTGCAGAAGGTGGTGTGTATTTATTTAATGTACGTAAATCAATTGTTAATCTCCAGGAATTTGATTCTTTTTTCAAAATTGGCCACAGATTTTGATTGCATGGACTATTTGCTTTTCTAATTATTCCTCTCTGTTCCAAATCATTAATGACACTTGCAATAGAATCAATTGAATCTGGGGGTAATCTATACTGCCTCTGTGGGAGTGGATCAGGACCTTGAATGTCAATCAGCACATTTTTAAATCTTCCACATTCATTTTTACTTTGTGCCCATAAATCTGGATAACTCTGTACAATCTCTTTAAGTTCAAGGTTATCCCTTGTATTAGGCCATTGCATTTCTGTAGACACTACATCTACTGGACAAACAATTCCTAGCTCCCCATATTCAGTAGGATCCAATAGCACTGGTTTCCTACCCTTAGCATCTTTCCAAATAGCTTTGTTTCCCAAATCAACAATCCAACCTCTTTTTTGCATAACATCTGTGCCTATGATATTATCAACATTTTTGCAGTACCAGATATCAATTTTTGTTTTTAAACACTGAGGTATTTCCAAAGTAACATTATTTACTAATGTTGCCATAGATCCTCCACTTCTGTCAAATCCTACAATTGTACATATAGGTGCACTTGGTGATAAAGGTAGTTGTAAACTAGTTATACTTAACTGAGCATCTGTATCAACAAGAAATTCCGTGTCATAACCTTTTAAAGAACATTTAATGTATGGTCTACCACATCCATCTAAATTTAATGGAGCCAAAAATTCAAGTGGATGTGGCCTGATTCCTTTAGATTGTCACTGTGAATTTAAAATTTGGTCAGTCTGATTAGACATGTTAAAAATCCCACCCTGTCTGTCTCCTGTGTTTGAGGAAGCTACAATTTCTCTCACTTGCCTTATCAGAGGAGTATATGGCGAATCTCTGGTGTTTTCTATATTAGGATTATTGTGAATAAATCCATTTGATTTGCCATGATCCCTTGATTGTAAATCATAAAAATAATTCCTGCAGTTTCTCTTTATATGACCTGGCTTGTTACAGTAGAAACAGACCAGACTATGTGTCGAGTTTCTTTCATAGTGTGAGTGGGGCATATTAAAACTTGGAGCTTCTCTCCTCTTTGTCTGAGTTCTAGCAGCTGCAGGAGGCGAGGGAGGAGGGGACTTTCTGTATCTGGGTTTGTCCTCTCCCCTTTCTCTCCTAACTGCACAGACAGATTTTTTAATATTTTGTTGTCTGGATTCCCTTCTCACCCTATCTAGAAATGATGCAGCGTCTTCAATATTTTGACACTGTAGAGCGCATGCAATTGATATTGGATCAAGATATTTAAATTTTTTTACAAATGCATTTATCATAGATTTTGGTGTCTGATCATCAGGAATACTCATTACCAATCTGTATGCACGCTCAAATTTTAAAAGGAAACTGAAGACATCTTCATTTATATTCGGTTTTAAATTTTCTAAAATCTCAATATCCACATGCTCATTTCCTGTTGTTAATCTTATTAATTGTGTCAATCTATCTCGCTCATTCCCATGGACTATTTCACCATCTTCGTCATTGGGGTACTTATGGGTGGGGTCTGTCTACATGCAATGTATGTTGGCAGCCATATTTTAAACAATCTGTTCCTTTGTTCGTCATTCAAATTATGTTTCGATAAATTAGACTCAAATATGTCTGCATTACCAAAGGCATCCATTGATGGATTATATGGGGGATATCTTTGGTAACTTTCATCAGCTGCTCTTGAATTTTTAATTTAAGTTTTGCAGCCTTATCTAACAATTTTCTACGTTGCAAATCAGACTGGGATGATATTTCTGTGACATCAACTGGCTCTGGTATCAAATTATGATCACTCCTTGTAATCACACACACCTGTTTGGCTTCAGTTCTAAGTTTACAAATTAATTCAGATTTAAGATCCAACTGTTCTTCCAAATCACAAATACTTTCCTGTAGTCTATCACAGTTAGTACACTTCATTTCTGTTACACATACAGATTTCTCTTTACTGTCTGTCTGTGTACTTTTTAAATCTTGCACCTTTACTTGTGCTGGTACTTGCAATTTTGTTGGACCCACTCCTGTTCCTGTTCAAATGTTTCTACCAATTTTAAAACATTTCTAATTTTCTTTTTTGTTTTATTTAAACATAACAATTTATTATCAATAGCTGCATTTGCTTGTTTACATTGCTCATACAAACTTGCCCACAATTGACTATCTGTATGGCATCTATCAAACACAAAATCAAGTTTACTTTTCTCTGCAATATCAGTAACAAAATCCATTATTACTCACCAGACAAGATGATTCTTTAATGCACGACACCGTCTGCTTTCAGTCTTACAGCTGCGCACTGTGGATTTGCTCCTGGCTGGCTCGCCAATGTAATAACTGGCTGTGTTTTTCTATAGTTGAATAAGTCTTTTATGTATATATATAGATATTTCTTCTTTTGGGTCAGGCTCGCCACAATAATATATGTCTATATTATTGAAAAGTACTAATATGCAATCTGACGTTCTTTATAAAAAATAAGTATTTATTCTACATTCAACAGCAAACAATATTATACTTAACAGATGGTAATTCTTAACGACGTTACAGAGAGTCGTCTTGACATCAGAGAGGAGAGCAAAACGGATCGTAGCAGGAAGAGACTGTAATCCTTTGTCCTTGGCTCTATATACCCCAAATTACGTCATAACGTTTAGTTTAGACCCTGCCATATAAGGAAGTTCCCTATATAAAGACCGCCTCAGATCTCTTATACAGCAAATTCCAGAGACCTCATGTTACAGAATAGCAAACACCATCTGTTCTGTTTAACCCATTAGGCAGCCACACCTTAATATGTATTTGAATAGGAACATACAGAATATGCAATATTCTACATTTCCCTCTGTTTATGGTTTATTTATAAACCATATCAAAATGTTATTTACCTGTCCATTCATACATCATTCGTATCACATTTCATATCACAGTCATTGGGTATAAGAAGAGATGTGTTCATAGCTACCCAGTATCTGAGATTCCTTGGAAGTATTGTGTATTATCCTGTTTACAGTTTCCTTTAGTGTATTCTCCTTCTGTTTAACCTTTTCATTTACGAGTATATACATTTTTCTAATTCTACATTGCATAATTACTTGTACAACAATACATATTATAGATACACATACAACAATAATAAATGGATGAAATAAAATATTTACAATTGCTGATCCTACAGATGATTTAGCAAGTGTGTTTGTACTTTTAATTATGTCATTCCACCAAGAGGAACTAGAAACAATTGACCATTCATGTTCTATCACCTTTAATTTACCCTGTTGATGTTCAAATTGAATTTCTGTTTCTTTCAACTGTTTTTGTAACGAATATAATAATATCTTGTCTTTCCTAATCTCATCTGCCCACTTTCTCCATGGAAACTCATTTGTTTGTGAAACATTTAATTGAATAGGCATAATATCTATCTCTTGTATAGGACTCTTCGATATATTAACTTGAGTTCCTTGTATATGTATTATTAGTGGACCCCCATTGATACAATATAACCCTTTCTGTAATGTTTCTGAATGTGTACATTCTGAAAATGTAGCTCTTACCAACTCATTATTTGACATAACCTGTACACATACTTTGTCTTTTTCTATGAGAGTTACAATTTCATGAGGATTTTTAACTGTTTTAATTTTACCAGAACATGAACTTTGGTTATGAAAACATGATTGCTAAATGGTTTCAACTTGGTTATTTAAACACAGTATTATTTTGGATGCAAAATGTAGACAACTAGAAAGATCTACCTGTTCAAGTTCAGTAATGTTATTATAAGATACAAAATCAGGATATTGTAATTTATAAAATAATAATTGTGTGTTACTAATAGGAATTCCTAATACCGACATTGAAAATAGTGTTTTTTCAATACCAGAAATTGGTATTAAAGAAGAACTTATACATATATCATTGTTACATCCCAACCATTTGTTAAGCCATAAATCTGTATGATTTTTAGCAAACGCAAACTCCTCAGGTAAACTACGTTTGAGTTCTATAGTAGTAGTACTACCTTGTAATGCTTGTGCCATCACCTTAAAATCTGTAGAATATTCAAGTTGTATCTCTAAACAAGCTTTGGCTACCTAGGATGAATCTGCATTTCTCATTAATGCCAAAGTAGCTTCCTGTAAATGTTGAACAGAGGGTGCAATAACAGAGGCTGTGTTCATAACCATATTTTTCAATATTTGATTTAAACCTCTTTGAATATGCAATCCTTTTCCCCTATTAACCCTACAGTTCCCAAATCATTCTTTAATGTTTGAATATCCATAGAATTGGTGATACTTCCTATAGTACCATTGTTTGTCCCATTGTATCTGTTATGTTATAAGGACCTTCCCAGTTTGCCTCCCAAGGTCCAGTTTTCCTAAAAGATTTTATCATGACCATACCCCCCTTTAAAAACTCTGAAAAATCCGGAGGTGCTATTTTGCACATTCGAGTAGCTGCATGTGGAAGAATTTGCTCCAAATTTTCCTGCAGCATTTGCAACCATTTATTTTTAGCAATTGCATCTTTCTGTGGAGTAGACAAATATGGTTCATTAGGAAAATTTAACTGCATTTCCCTACCTGTCATCAATTCAAATGGAGTGTATTGTGTAGCTGAAGACATAGTGCCTCTAATACCCATAAGTACAGCAGGAAGTGCCTGTACCCATGTGTTGCCTTTCTCAAGTAACATTTTTGAAAGTCTAGATTTCAATGTTCGATTCATACGTTCCACAATCCCAGCAGATTGTGGATGATATGAAACATGGAATCTCTGCTCTATGCCTAGAATAGCACACAGTGCTTGCATAATTTTCCCTGTGAAATGGGTACCTCTGTCTGACTCTAGAAGTCTAGGAAATCCACATCTTGAGAAAATGTGTGTCCATAATGCTTCAGCCGTTTTTTGTGAATCATCTTTAGTCAGAGGAATTACTTCTAACCATTTAGAGAATACATCCACAACTACTAACACATATTTTAATCCATTCTTACCTGTTGGTAATGGCCCAATGAAATCAATTTGTAAAGTAGACCAAGGACCATTTGCAGGTGCTATACGTTGTATAGGCGTTTTTTGTCCTTTAGGTCTGGGATTTATTTGTGCACATATCAAACATGATTGCACTACCTGTTGTACAGTCTTTTCCATGCTTTTCCATGTTATCCCAATAAAACTTATCTCTGAGTACCTCTAACAGTTTCTGCTGTCCAATATGACCTAAACTTTCATGATTATATTGTGTAAATAACACTTTTAGATGTTCTGGCATGACCGGACACAGTTCTCCGTTTTGGTCATGACACAAAACCCCGTTCTCATGAACAAATGGAGGTTTTGGATCAACCCGAGAAGCCACAAGGGACGAATCCTTTGTCTGTTCTTCTGCAAAAGATGGAGGCTGTGTGTTAGTCTTTCTAACCACTGCTACTGACACGGGCTCTGTCTGCAATGCATTTTCACCAGTTAAAGCCGCTCTTTTTGCTAATTTGTCAGCTATTTCATTTTCTTCACTAAGTAAATCTTTACCTTTTTGATGGGCAGGAACTTTAACTATAGCATGTAAACATGGCTCTTGAGACACAATTCCAAATATGGTCTCTAGTGTCTCTTTGTGTGCTAACACTTTATTTGAGGCATCTACGAACCCTCTTCTTTTCCATATAGCTAAATGTTCTGTTAGTGATCTAACCACATATGAACTATCACTATATATCACTAGGGGACGCCCCTCTTTTTCCTCAAGTGTCAGTACTGTTTTTAATGCTTCTAGTTCTGCTCTCTGTGCTGACAAATGACCTGGCAATTTATGCTCTACTGAATATCCTCATTTTGGATACCATATAGCATAACCTGTATAGTACTTCCCATCTGAACAGAATCTGGACCCGTCAACAAACACAGGTTCATCAGATTCACTTGCTTCCTTTCTGAAAAGAGAAAGAAAATTCTCTTCAACTTCTGCTAAACATTTATGGGGTTTACCCTCACACTGCATTAGTTGTGGAAGTACATACTTTGCCTTATGTTCTACCTTAATTTGCTTTGGTGATAGAGCTATTAACCATCGTGAAAATCTCTGATGTGACACACCTGGAATTCCTTTTTCAAGAAGTAATTTCAAAGGTGTGTGTGGTGTTTGCAGAATTATGTCCTTGAATCCCACTATGTGTTCAGTTGCCATTACCGCAAAATGTACTCCTACCAAATGTCTGGCACAAATTTCTAGCCCTCTTTCCACTGGGGAAAGAATTTTAGAAAAATATCCCACTATTCTCCATATCTCTTGCTGCAATTGTAATAGTACTGTGGAGACAGCCGTCTCTGAAGTATGTACTTGAATTGCAAAAGATGCAGATGGATGTATTGTCGCTAAAGCAGGTGCAACCTGTAAGTCTCTTTTGTACCTCAATGCATTCTGATGTTCATCTGTCCATGGTCCAAATGAAGATTCACTATTTTTCAAGAGATCATATAAAGGTTTGGCTTTTTCAGTAACCCTTCAATTAATTCTCTGGAAAAATCCATTAATCCTAGGAACTGGCGTAAGGCCTTGTGTGAAGTCGGTACAGGAAGAGTAGAAATAGTTTTGATTATTTCCTGCACTGGCTTCTTGTGTCCTGGACCAATGTGTACACCCAAGTATTGTACTTCTGGTTGCATCAGTGTTACTTTGCGTGTATTCCGTTTTAAACCAGAATCCTGCAAAAGGAAAAATAATTCATTTAACAGAATCAGGTGTTCTTCCTCAGTTTCAGTCTGCAAAAGCATATCATCAACATATTGTAACAAGCATTCTGGCCTAGAAAAATATGTCGGAGAACTGTGAAAACCCTGGGGTAACACAGTAAACACATATTGCTGATTTTGAAATGTAAAAGCAAACTTATACTGACAACTACGCTTTAGTGGTACAGAGAAAAACCCATTACTTACATCTAGTACTGAGTATACCTTAGCCGTTGACGTCAATCGTGACATTATATCTGGTGTTTCTGCCACCACATGTGCAGAAGGTGGTGTGTATTTATTTAATGTACGTAAATCAATTGTTAATCTCCAGGAATTTGATTCTTTTTTCAAAATTGGCCACAGATTTTGATTGCATGGACTATTTGCTTTTCTAATTATTCCTCTCTGTTCCAAATCATTAATGACACTTGCAATAGAATCAATTGAATCTGGGGGTAATCTATACTGCCTCTGTGGGAGTGGATCAGGACCTTGAATGTCAATCAGCACATTTTTAAATCTTCCACATTCATTTTTACTTTGTGCCCATAAATCTGGATAACTCTGTACAATCTCTTTAAGTTCAAGGTTATCCCTTGTATTAGGCCATTGCATTTCTGTAGACACTACATCTACTGGACAAACAATTCCTAGCTCCCCATATTCAGTAGGATCCAATAGCACTGGTTTCCTACCCTTAGCATCTTTCCAAATAGCTTTGTTTCCCAAATCAACAATCCAACCTCTTTTTTGCATAACATCTGTGCCTATGATATTATCAACATTTTTGCAGTACCAGATATCAATTTTTGTTTTTAAACACTGAGGTATTTCCAAAGTAACATTATTTACTAATGTTGCCATAGATCCTCCACTTCTGTCAAATCCTACAATTGTACATATAGGTGCACTTGGTGATAAAGGTAGTTGTAAACTAGTTATACTTAACTGAGCATCTGTATCAACAAGAAATTCCGTGTCATAACCTTTTAAAGAACATTTAATGTATGGTCTACCACATCCATCTAAATTTAATGGAGCCAAAAATTCAAGTGGATGTGGCCTGATTCCTTTAGATTGTCACTGTGAATTTAAAATTTGGTCAGTCTGATTAGACATGTTAAAAATCCCACCCTGTCTGTCTCCTGTGTTTGAGGAAGCTACAATTTCTCTCACTTGCCTTATCAGAGGAGTATATGGCGAATCTCTGGTGTTTTCTATATTAGGATTATTGTGAATAAATCCATTTGATTTGCCATGATCCCTTGATTGTAAATCATAAAAATAATTCCTGCAGTTTCTCTTTATATGACCTGGCTTGTTACAGTAGAAACAGACCAGACTATGTGTCGAGTTTCTTTCATAGTGTGAGTGGGGCATATTAAAACTTGGAGCTTCTCTCCTCTTTGTCTGAGTTCTAGCAGCTGCAGGAGGCGAGGGAGGAGGGGACTTTCTGTATCTGGGTTTGTCCTCTCCCCTTTCTCTCCTAACTGCACAGACAGATTTTTTAATATTTTGTTGTCTGGATTCCCTTCTCACCCTATCTAGAAATGATGCAGCGTCTTCAATATTTTGACACTGTAGAGCGCATGCAATTGATATTGGATCAAGATATTTAAATTTTTTTACAAATGCATTTATCATAGATTTTGGTGTCTGATCATCAGGAATACTCATTACCAATCTGTATGCACGCTCAAATTTTAAAAGGAAACTGAAGACATCTTCATTTATATTCGGTTTTAAATTTTCTAAAATCTCAATATCCACATGCTCATTTCCTGTTGTTAATCTTATTAATTGTGTCAATCTATCTCGCTCATTCCCATGGACTATTTCACCATCTTCGTCATTGGGGTACTTATGGGTGGGGTCTGTCTACATGCAATGTATGTTGGCAGCCATATTTTAAACAATCTGTTCCTTTGTTCGTCATTCAAATTATGTTTCGATAAATTAGACTCAAATATGTCTGCATTACCAAAGGCATCCATTGATGGATTATATGGGGGATATCTTTGGTAACTTTCATCAGCTGCTCTTGAATTTTTAATTTAAGTTTTGCAGCCTTATCTAACAATTTTCTACGTTGCAAATCAGATTGGGATGATATTTCTGTGACATCAACTGGCTCTGGTATCAAATTATGATCACTCCTTGTAATCACACACAACTGTTTGGCTTCAGTTCTAAGTTTACAAATTAATTCAGATTTAAGATCCAACTGTTCTTCCAAATCACAAATACTTTCCTGTAGTCTATCACAGTTAGTACACTTCATTTCTGTTACACATACAGATTTCTCTTTACTGTCTGTCTGTGTACTTTTTAAATCTTGCACCTTTACTTGTGCTGGTACTTGCAATTTTGTTGGACCCACTCCTGTTCCTGTTCAAATGTTTCTACCAATTTTAAAACATTTCTAATTTTCTTTTTTGTTTTTATTTAAACATAACAATTTATTATCAATAGCTGCATTTGCTTGTTTACATTGCTCATACAAACTTGCCCACAATTGACTATCTGTATGGCATCTATCAAACACAAAATCAAGTTTACTTTTCTCTGCAATATCAGTAACAAAATCCATTATTACTCACCAGACAAGATGATTCTTTAATGCACGACACCGTCTGCTTTCAGTCTTACAGCTGCGCACTGTGGATTTGCTCCTGGCTGGCTCGCCAATGTAATAACTGGCTGTGTTTTTCTATAGTTGAATAAGTCTTTTATGTATATATATAGATATTTCTTCTTTTGGGTCAGGCTCGCCACAATAATATATGTCTATATTATTGAAAAGTACTAATATGCAATCTGACGTTCTTTATAAAAAATAAGTATTTATTCTACATTCAACAGCAAACAATATTATACTTAACAGATGGTAATTCTTAACGACGTTACAGAGAGTCGTCTTGACATCAGAGAGGAGAGCAAAACGGATCGTAGCAGGAAGAGACTGTAATCCTTTGTCCTTGGCTCTATATACCCCAAATTACGTCATAACGTTTAGTTTAGACCCTGCCATATAAGGAAGTTCCCTATATAAAGACCGCCTCAGATCTCTTATACAGCAAATTCCAGAGACCTCATGTTACAGAATAGCAAACACCATCTGTTCTGTTTAACCCATTAGACAGCCACACCTTAATATGTATTTGAATAGGAACATACAGAATATGCAATATTCTACAGTAGTATATTGGCAAGTGCCTTGATTACGTATCACATTTCTCCCATAAGTCCCAGACTTTGGTGAAAGTGGACTCTGAGTTACTGACCTGAGCAGGCCTGGGGGAGTGGAAAGGCCTCCACGGGAATATTTTTGTAGTGTTTGGCTCCATATTTGGATTGAATTGATAATCGTTGGGCAAGTTGTCTGTGAGATAAATCTTTGAGTTTTTGGTACCCATATGTAAAATTGGGGAAGGTCCATACCTGTCATCAGGGATTCTATATCCACCCACTTGTCATGACTGCTAGTGTGGTCCAACACGCAGAAACTATGTAAACATATACATAGAAAATGAAAATGAAATAAAAGGACAGAACGTAAACCGGTCCTTAGAATGGCCGGACTAATACGTTTAGAGACAGAGAATGGTCAAAAGGAAAGCCGAGGTCAAGGAAGCCAGAAATACACAAATACCCTTTAAACAAGCCAAGTCAGGGAAACCAGAAATCGGAATAGCCAAGGTCAAAATACCAGAATATCAGAATCACAAGGATAAACGCACTCTCGGGAACCAGGAACAGGAAACCACGACAGGGCAAGGTACTGGGGTGAATCAGAGATTTAAATATCCCTCTCTAGGCTCTGATTGGTCAGAGGGTGACCCCAGAAAGTGCGCGTGCGTTGACGTCGCACGTTCGTATAATTATGGGGGCGGAGCCATCGATGGACGCGACCGCATGGTCAGCGCCACCTTGGATTCGTCGGGACAGTGTGGAGGAGCGGTTCCCGGCTCGCCGCCGAGCAGGTAAGCTCAGCAATGTGGCGCCGTCGGGAGCCGTGACAGTACCCCCCACTCGAAGACCGCTAACCGGCGGGAAGGAGCCGGCTTGTGAAACGACCGGACAAGATGGGGTGCATGAACCCGGTCAGCAGGAACCCAACTACGTTCCTCTGGGCCATATCCCTTCCAGTCAACCAGATAAGACAGAACACCTCTAGAGAACTTGGAGTCTAATATAGATCAGACTTTGTACTCCTCTTGATCACCTACGACCAAGGGCGGAGGAGGAACAACCATTTTTGTGTATCTATTGCAAGTGAGGGGTTTAAGCAATGACACATGGAAATAATTAGCAATCCTCATATGCACAGGGAGTGCCAAGGAATAAGTCACAGGGTTTATACGACGTAGGACACAAAAGGAACCTATGTATCGAGAAGCAAGTTTCATGGAAGGAACCTTGAGTTTGACATGACGTGTGGATAACCAAACTCTGTCCCCTACTTGGTCAGGTCGGGGTGCGTCAGGACGGTTGCTGAAGCAAATAAAGATTTTAATTTCTCGAATGCTTCCTTGGGCCATGAATTGCAATTTGCTCCTTTTTTGGTAAGTTTGGTAATAGGAGCGATTACCGATGAGAAACCCTTAATGAATTTGCGGTAATAATTATCAAATCCTACAAAACGCTGTGTAGCTTTAAGACCTTTAGGTTACGGCCATTGCAATACTTCCTCCAGTTTGCGTGGATCCATTTTGAAGCCAGAAGGGGATATAACATATCCAAGGAACTGTATCTCAGTCTGGTCAAATTGGCATTTTTCAAGCTTACAATATAAGCCGTTCTCTAACAAGGTCTTTAATACGATTCTCACATGTGGAGGTAATCTCTAAGGACATCGTTTATAAAATCCTGAATTACCGCTGGGGCATTGCACAAGCCAAACGGCATAACCAGGTATTCATAATGTCCCATTCTCGTATGTCCTTCCTTAATTCTAACTAGGTTGTATGCACTCCTTAGGTCGAGTTTAGTGAATACTTGGGCACCTTTTAACCTGTCAAATAGCTCAGAAATAAGGGGAATGGGGTAGCCATTTTTAATCGTTATTTTATTCACACCCTTATAATCAATGCTGGGGCGTAGGTCTCCTTCTTTTTTGGAGATGAAGAAGAACCCAGCCCCAACAGGTGAAGAGATCTTCGTATGTGACCCTTTCTTTAATGTACTCCTCTAAGCAGAGAGTTTCTTGAGGAGACAGTGCATAAACTCCTCCTTTAGGAGGCATAGTGCCTGGTAACAAATTTATGGCACAGTCATACTTCCTTTAAATCCAAATACTGTGGTGGGATTTTTGTGGTTAAGGGAGGCGCTGAGTGATCTTTATAAGGAAGCAATTCTTAGTCAATTTAGGGGACATATACATCACACCTAAGGTTGGTCACCGAACGTGCCTTAGGTGCACGAGTTTTCTGGCCGAGTCGGACATACGAGCTTTAAATGTCCCCTCTTACCACAATATAGACACAACCCCTCATTGCGTCTGTATTGTCTTTCTGCCTCAGTGAGTTTAGCAATGTCCAATTGCATGGGTTCAACATCTGAAGGTGGAGCAGGATTAACAATCACTGGGTTAGAGAAACGAGGAGCTATAGACAAGTTGGTACGTCTAGTACGCTGTTTACTTTTCTCCCTTTCCCTGAGTCTATTGTCAATATCAATCATATATGCAATACGATTTACCAGAAGGTCTCTGGCTGTGGTCTCATCATGTATATTTTCAGCCAACCCTTCAGCAAAAGCAGCCACCAGACCACTGTTAGTCCAGTCCACCTCAGATGCTAGTGTCCTGAACTCTATGGCGTAATCGGCTTCATTAAGGCTTTGGCAGCATTTTTCTCTCTCCCCTTAGGCTCAAAGGTATCTTTAAAAGCTGTTAAGAATACATTATAATCCCAAGCAACTGGATTCCCACTTTCCCATAAGGGATTAGCCCAGGTTAAAGCCTCCACCGTTAATTGGTTAATAAGATAGCCAATTTTTGATCTATCTATATGGAAGGAACCGGGGGAAGCTTCAAAATGATATTCAATCTGGTTTAGAAAACCTCTGAAATCCTTAGAATCACCTCCTAAACGAGTAGGAGGTGAAAGGGTTATGAATGGAGGTTTATATGCCACAGGTGCAGGTACAGGTGGCGGAGCTACAGGTGGTACCGGGGGCGCCTCCAGATAAGCAGTTCTCTAGAGCAAGGTCTGGAACGCTTGGGCAAACTGATCTAACCTCATAGGCTATCATATGTTTACATAGTTCCGCAGGATCCATGGCCCTGTCGTAATGTCACGACTTCTAGTGTGGTCCAACACGCAGAAACTATGTAAACATATACATAGAAAATGAAAAGAAAAGGACAGAACGTAAACCGGTCCTTAAAATGGCCGGACTAATACGTTTAGAGACAGAGAATGGTCAAAAGTTATAAGAGCTTCCAAATCACACACAGAAGAGAAAATAGCACAGTCAGTAAAAAAGGGGGAAAAAATTTTTTTTTAGATACATAAATGAGAAAAGAAAAGTAAAATAAGGATTAGTTAGATTAAAAACAAAAGAAGGAAGCTATGTAGAAGAGGATAAAGGTCTAGCTGACTTCCTCAATGAATATTTTTGTTCTGTATTTACAGATGAAAATGAAGGAAAAGGACCTCAGTTGAGAAAAAGGATAAATGAGTCATTTATTACGCGTGAGTTTACAGAGGAAGAGGTTCTATTTCAACTGTCAAAAGTAAAGACAAATAAGTCAATGGGACCTGATGGAATACACCCAAAGCTATTAAAAGAGCTAAATGGTGTACTAGCAAAACCATTAACAGATTTATTTAACCAATCATTGTTAACAGGAGTAGTCCCAGAAGATTGGAAGTTAGCGAATGTTGTGCCCATTTACAAGAAAGGTAATAGGGAGGAGTCGGGCAACTATAGGCCAGTAAGCCTTACTTCAGTAGTGGGGAAAGTGATGGAAACCATGTTAAAGGATAGGATTGTTGAACATCTAAAAACACATGGATTTCAATATCAGAGACAACATGGGTTTACTTCAGGGAGATCATGCCAAACTAATCTTATTGATTTTTTTGATTGGGTAACTAAAATTATAGATCAGGGTGGTGCAGTAGACATTGCTTACCTAGATTTCAGTAAGGCTTTTGACACTGTTGCACATAGAAGGCTTATCAATAAACTGCAATCTTTAAGTTTGGATTCCAATATTGTTGAATGGGTAAGGCAGTGGCTGAGTGACAGGCAACAGAGGGTTGTTGTTAATGGAATATATTCGAAGCTTGGACTTGTCACCAGTGGGACCCATTCTCTTTAATATTTTTATTAGTGATATTGCAGAAGGTCTTGATGGTAAGGTATGTCTTTTTGCTGATGATACTAAGATATGTAACAGGGTTGATGTTCCAGGAGGGATAAGCCAAATGGCAAATTATTTAGGTAAACTAGAAAAATGGTCAGAGTTGTGGCAACTGACATTTAATGTGGATAAGTGCAAGATAATGCATCTTGGACGTAAAAACCCAAGGGCAGAGTACAGAATATTTGATAGAGTCCTAACCCCAACATATGAGGAAAGGGATTTAGGGGTGATTATTTCTGATGACTTAAAGGTAGGCAGACAATGTAATAGAGCAGCAGGAAATGCTAGCAGAATGCTTGGTTGTATAGGGAGAGGTATTAGCAGTAAAAAGAGGGAAGTGCTCATGCCATTGTACAGAACACTGGTGAGACCTCACTTGGAGTATTGTACACAGTACTGGAGACCGTATCTTCAGAAGGATATTGATACCTTAGAGAGGGTTCAGAGAAGGGCTACTAAACTGGTTCATGGATTGCGGGATAAAACTTACCAGGAAAGGTTAAAGGATCTTAACATGTATAGCTTGGAGGAAAGACGAGACAGGGGGGATATGATAGAAACATTTAAATATATAAAGGGAATCAACACAGTAAAGGAGGAGACTATATTTAAAAGAATAAAAACTACCACAACAAGAGGACATAGTCTTAAATTAGAGGAACAAAGGTTTAAAAATAATATCAGGAAGTATTACTTTACTGAGAGGGTAGTGGATGCATGGAATAGCCTTCCAGCTGAAGTGGTAGAGGTTAACACAGTAAAGGAGTTTAAGCATGCGTGGGATAGGCATAAGGCTATCCTAACTATAAGATAAGGCTAGGGACTAATGAAAGTATTTAGAAAATTGGGCAGACTAGATGGGCCGAATGGTTCTTATCTGCCGTCACATTGTATGTTTCTAAAAGGAAAGCCGAGGTCAAGGAAGCCAGAAATACACAAATACAGTTTAAACAAGCCAAGTCAGGGAAACCAGAAATCGGAATAACAAGGAATAGCCAAGGTCAAAATACCAGAATATCAGACTCACAAGTATAAACGCACTCTCGGGAACCAGGAACAGGAAACCACGACAGGGCAAGGTACTGGGGTGAATCAGGGATTTATATATCCCTCTCTAGGCTCGAATTGGTCAGAGGGTGACCTCTGACCCCAGAACGTGCGCATGCGTTGACATCGTGACGTCACGTGCACGTTCCTATAATTGGAGCCATCGATGGACGCGACCGCATGGTCGGTGCCATCTTGGATTCGCCTGGGCAGCGTGGAGGAGTGGTTCCCGGATCGCCGCCGAGCAGGTAACCTCAGCAATGTGGCACGGTCATGCCGGTCATGGCACCACCGTCGTTAATCAGAGGCTGAATGCCAGTGAATGATTTGTGTCAGCTGTGCTGCTACGTAATAAAAGGTGAGGTAATCACAATCCCCCCCTGTACTTTGGAAGAAGGCTGCGGGCAAGCCTTGGAAATTTATTTTGCCATTTAAATGTGTCCATTGCCTTTTGTATCCCTGCTAGGTCTCCCCTGGTGACCCTCACCGGTAGGGTTTAAAATAGAAATAGTAGTCTGGGCACGACGTTCATCTTAATGGCATGGATGCATCCCAACCAAGAGATTGGTTTGTCTGTCTACTGTTCCAACTTTCTAATGAGGATGCAGAAAAGAGGGACATAGTTGTGGTTAAATAATTATGCAGGATCTGCTGTCAAACGAACATCCAAATAAGTGAATTCCTAGGAGGAAATCTTGATGTGATAGTTATTTCGGAGAAGTGCCATGTCCGGGGTCGAGAGGTGAAATTGCATTGCTACTGATTTTGTTGAATTGACTTTGTATACAGATAAGTCACCATGACAACGGAGGAGCGTTATCAGATGCGTCATAGTAGCCAGTGGGTCAGGAGGACATCGGGATAGGCTGATACCTTGAATTGCTGTCCCAGCTCATCTATCCCCTACATGTTTAGGTGTGTCCTGATAGCGTGTAGTAGTGGTTCTAAAGGAGTAGGGAGAGGGAACATCCATGCCTCGTCCTGTTGCCCAGGGGGAATAGGGTCTTTGTGGCTCCCGTTATTAGAGTCTGAGTTTAAACAGTTTCCGGCATGGTGGCAGAGTGGGTGTGTATTTTTGGTTTTTGGTTTACCTCTTTGTCTCAGGCTCAGGGCTCTGGCTATCATATTGAAACAAAGAAAGGAAATAAGTTGCGCTTACTGGATTAGATCTCACCGCACCATGACATTGGTGCATACCCCAGTCCTTCTCCTTCCATCCCCTTTAGTATATTGGCAAGTGCCTTAATTACACATCAAATTGTTCCCATAAGTCCCACACTTTGGTGAAAGTGGATTTGGAGTTCCTGACCTGAGCAGTTAGTTTGTTCATAAGATAATTGTCTCCGATTTTATTAATGACTGAGGAATCATTTTGTTTGCTTTCTCATAGAATAATTGTTTAGACCAAATCACTGAACGGGCTACTTCCTCAAGGCATAAATCTTTGATGGAGTTTACAGTTAGTCGGATTGGTCTTATGTTGCTGTTCCATTTTTTTTTTTTTTTTTTTAGTAGATTGGAGTTCCAATAGGCATTTTGGCATTTTTTTTTATTTTGTTTTTTTATGTGTGGCCACCTTGATGAGGTTTCCTCAGAGGAGAGTCTTGTGGGATGCCCAGATTATGGTGGGATCCATGTCTGGTGTGGCATTTTGTTCAAAATAGTCTATGATAGCTGTTCGGGTCGAGTACCTGATATTTTCATCCTTAAGGAGGCTGTTGTTTAGTTTCCAGGAACAATTTGGGTTAAATTGAAGTTTGCCAAAGGTGACCATGATGTCTGCATGGTCTTACCAGGTTATGCTATTGATTTCTGAGTGTATGGCTTTGGTCATCCCATTCCCATTAAGAAAAATATTAACTATTCTAGAGTATATGTCATGAGGATTGGAGTAGAACGTTAAGTCCCGGGTGTCGGACGTCTAGCAGGCCTGTGTGGGTTAAGAATTCATGCATGAGTCTCACTGTAATGATATTGATGTAACAAAGTTTTGGAGTCCAGTAGCCAGATCAGCAATGTTTTCTGCCAGAGGTAGCCACTCGTTACCCAGGTGGTTGAGCCCCTGAGCCTTGAGTGGCCTTCTAGTCTTTAGCAGAGATGGGAGACTGGAACAGAAAGATGATAATCGTAGTGAGGCAAGCCGAGGTCAATGGGAAGGAGAAGCAGCAAAGTCAAAACAGTCCAAATTCAGCAACAGGTAGGAGAAACAGGAATAAGCTTGATTAGAGAGTACAGGAACCACAATAATCTGGCAAAGGTACAGAGACAGGAAGTGGCTTTTATAGGCCAAGAACCAGACACCTGACCAGACACAGCTGAAGAGAGTTGTCACTGATAACCTTGACTCTACAAGCAATGGTATCAGATCTCAGGTAAATTTACAAAAGGTAGGCTGGTGTACTGGTAAGGAAGAGGTTTAGCACCATGTAAACCAGGGTTCGAAACCCAGCAGAGTCAGTTCCTCAGACTCACTTGCCCTACCCATTCCTGTGATCTGTGATCCCGGTTTAGACTTACTGTCAACTGCCGATATGGCACATCATTAAAGTCTCCACCCAGCACACTTCCTGTACTAGATATGAAAGTCTCAAGGGTATACCAAAAGGATGTGTCTGGTTCATTGGGGGGCGTAGACATTTGTTATGTGGATCCTGGTATTACAGAGGGTACCTGCAATGCCTAAGTACCGTCCCTCTTGGTCAGGTTGGGTTACAGTGATCTGAAGATAGCATCTCTTATTAATCACGAATGATCTCCTGCCTTTTTACGCAGTGTTCGTGCTTCTTGGCTATCCGTATATATAATCTGTCAGTCTTTTCTAGTGGTACGGGCGGTATCCAGGTGCACACTGGAGTATAGGAGTATCAGAGAGTAGAAGAGAAAACAAGAGTGGTAGAAACATGTAACAAAAACATAACAACCATGTACATAGATCTCTGGTCTTACATTTCGCATGGGAGTGTGCGCCAACCCTGTCGGTCGAAACCATGGTCACCCTCCAGGGTTGGCAGCATCCAGCCACAATCTACTGCACCTTTAAATGCATTTCTCAGAGTATCCAAAGAAGCCTGTACTATATGACATCTAGTAACATACAGTGTAAAGCACATGAATAACATTACATTGCTTCATTTCTGTCATAACGCTGGTGGATAGTATCGGCGTGATCACGCCTGATCAGTGCGGTCACGCCAATACTTCTGCCGCAACTAAGTCCCCGCTGCTGTATATTACACAGTGCCTACACTAATGATGGCACCGGCATGTGTGTGATGTCATGCTGTCGATGCATACGCACGTTTTGGGGTTAAGGGCCACGTACTGACCAATCACCCTGTAATGCCTTTTCTCAGTGCCCTGTTGTGGTTTCCACTTGTTGGTTGTCAGAGAGCACTTTCTTGGTAATATTTTCAGTTTTTTTTTTTACTATGACTTGTATTTTGACTTTCTCTTCTTCTGGTATCATGACTTTTGGCTAGTATTTTCATACTGTCTCATTCTGTATCACAGACCTCGGCTTGTTTGTTGTCCTTTCTCTTTAACATTGTTTGGCCATTCTAAGGCCCGGTATACGTTGTTTGTGTTAGTTTGGCATGTTGGGTCATACAGTAGTCGTAAAAATGAAAATCCTAACTGTTGGAGTTTCCTAAGTAAGGTAGGAGAACTTGGGTTAAGCTTTTTTTCGAGTACCTTAAGGTAGCCATGTGGCCTGTAGCCATGAGTGACGTAATAAAGGGGGTCCACAGTTGAGCCATTAAAAAAGGGTAGGTTTGAGCATGTTTGTAGCGTAGTTGTTCAATCTGTTGTTGTTTTTTGTATTTTATTTATTTATCTATACACCCCCACGGCCCAGGGGTGAATGTAGGAGAGAGTCATATGTGGGTTTTATCACCCCAGATCTGGTCAGGTCATGGGGTTAAGTGACCCATCGGGCCCCCTGGGCCCGTTGCTCTTAAAGTCAGCAGAATTACCGTGACAGTAGACCACATACAATTAGTAAACCATACAAATGCAAATAAAGTGACATATAAGGCAAATATTTACAGTACAGGTAAGGACAAAAGCAGGAGAATAGTCAAGGGTAAGCCAAAGTAAGAGGATGCCAGAAGTCAGGATACACGGTAATAAAGCCAAGGTCAGAGGATGCCAGAAGTCAGGATACACAATGCGAATAAGCCAAGGTCAGGAGCCAGGAGCCAGGAGCAATACGATCTGGATACACAAAAACAGGAACCATGTTACTGTAACCATCATACAGTACAGTACCAGTATCTGTATCTGTTCATACAGTGCAGTACCAGTATCTGTACCTGTTTAACCAGTACAGTAAATACAGTACATACAGTACAGTATACAAATGTCCAACAGTCAAAACCCCATCATGGTTCCACCAGCAAGAAGAAAGACATATGAAGCCAGTTTCAAACTTAAAGTTGTAAACTTAACCATTGAACCTAATAACTGCGCTGCTGCAAGACAATATGGAGTAACAGAAAAGATGGTTCGGGATTGGAAAGCAAATGAAAAAGCATTAAAGACTATGCCAAGGGGTAAGTGTGCATTAAGAAGAGGCACCCCACATTGGCCAGAACTCGAAAAACATGTAGCAGTCATGGTGAATGAGCATCGTCAAAACTGTTATGTAGTGACACGAAATAGAATACGTTTGTTTGCACTTCAGTGGGCCAAATCTAACCCAGATCACAGCAACAGATTTAAGGCCACTGTATCCTGGTGTACTAGATTCATGGGAAGGCATAATATGGTACTGAGGCAAAAGATGAAAATTGCCCAAAAATTACCTGCAGATCTTGACAGCAAAGTACATAGTTTCCATCGATACGTAATACAGCAGCGCACTAAACATGGCTATGTGTTAAGTAGTATTGGAAATATGGATGAAACTCCAATGAATTTTGATATGGTTGGAAATAAAACTGTCCATCAAAAAGGTGAAAAAACTATTTTAATTAAAACAACAGGACATGAGAAGTCCAGTTTTACAGTGGTACTAGGATGCACAGCTGATGGCGCCAAACTGAGACCAATGATTATTTTTAAAAGAAAAACAATGCCGAAACTCAAGTTCCCTGTTGGTTGTTTTGTACATGTGAATGAAAAAGGCTGGATGGATGAAGAAGGGGTAAAGCTATGGCTTGATAATGTATGGAGCAGGCGACCAGGTGGACTTATTCAAAAACGTAGTCTACTGGTGTGGGATATGTTTAGGGCTCATTTAACTCCCAGCACCAAACAAAGGCTTGCAAGGCTAAACACAGATGCAGCAGTTATTCCTGCAGGATTGACATCGTTGGTACAGCCACTGGATGTGTGCCTAAACAAGCCATTTAAAGATCGCATTTGAGAACAGTGGAATGAATGGATGGTTAGCGGCGAAAAGTCATTCACAAAAGGAGGAAACATGCGTGCTCCACAGTTGGATGTTTTGTGCAAGTTTGTCATAAAAGCCTGGAATGATATTGATGCAGAAACAGTAATGAAGTCTTTCAACAAGTGTGGCATATCAAATACATCAGATGGTATGGAGGACGACTACTTGTGGCAAGATGAAGAGGAAGCCGAAGCTGAGACCACACCATCTAATACACCATCTGATACAGAATTTGATCCATACGATGACTGCCTTACAAATGTATCACAAGATGTCATTGATGTACTTATGATATCAGATGACGAACAGGAGGATTTTGAAGGCTTTTAAAGGGAAACTGTCTCGCCAGCAAAACCTGTAAAATGACAGTGGTTTGCAGTTATGATGGGCGTTGCTAACTCGCCAGGGACTTGCTCTCTCTCTATTGTTTGCTATCTTCCTCCTATCATCATCATCATTTCCAGTTTGGTTGACAGCTTAGAAAACAAACAGCATGGCAGCTCCCATGGGTTTATTGCCTTATCCTTCCTTTCAGCTTTAGAGTGAATTAGGAAACGTTTAATCCACTTGCACTGTTTTATGTTTACATGTTTGATGACAAACAGCCTTATGTTTATAAGTGACAGTTTTCCTGCTAAATACCTGCATGTCATAAGCATTTGAATTCAAATTACCATATTGAAATCAAATCTGATTTTTTTTAATTTTTATTTGGTGTGCGTTGGAAGAGGGGTAGTCTTATACGGTGAGTAATTTCCAAACTCTATATTTTAACTGGAAAAGTTGGGGGTCGTCTTATACGCCCAGTCGTCTTATACGCCGTAAAATACAGTAACTTTCATCCCCCAGTGTTGGAGACAAGGTGAGAATAATACTGCAGGACTATGGCACAGAACAATCACAGTTCAAATCCCCTGTTGGGCACTTCTGGGGTGACCACGTCTGGCCGTTTGGATGTCACAGTGAGAGCCGTGACAGATATAAGGGTGTGGGTTCTTCCCATCTTGAATGCCACAATCTTAAATGACCCCCAGGTGAATTGGATTTCATGTTGCTTCAGCAGATCAGCCGCCGGATTCCAATACCTCTGCCGCTGTAAAGTGACCAAGGACATGTCTTGAAATGGTGACAGGGTCGACCCCTGATAAATAAAGTTGTGATCCTGTCCATATTTAAGAATAACTTCCTTGGTGGTAAAATAGTGGAAGTGAATTATGAAATCGCGTGGCACCTTGCCATCAGCTCTACCAGCCTGTATCTGTGTAATCAATAGTCCACTGCTTCTCTGGAATGCCTGGGACAAGATTTTTGAAGTAGTCTGGGCCTTCATTAGGCGTTTCAGGTAGGCCACAGACGCGTAACTTGTGGCAGTTTGATAAATCTTCCACTATCATCTCCAGGCTGCTGAGTTGTGTTTACATCAAGGATAAGTGGTGTACCACCATATTGTGGGCTTGTGCCACAGACTCGACCTGGTTTTCAAGGGCTATAGTGCGCATTCTCAAGGCCTGAATTGCAGTCTTCATTTCCTGAGATTTCTCCAGTCAGATAACATCTAATTTCAGTTAATTTCATGAGGATTCGTGAGGTGTCCCCTGGCTTGGATTCTGGTGGTTCACTGTCTGGAATACTGACTGGGGTCCGGGAGTCATGAGAGTCCGGCAGGGCTTGAGATGCACATGAGGCCGTGAACATGTCGGCCACTGATGCCACTGATTTTATCCGATACGGATTTGCTCCAGAGCCCCAGGAGGACATCAAGGTGAGTTTGGATAGGCACTATGAGGTGTGATGCCGTTTACAAGTGTTGAATTGCAGGTGGATGTGCGTGAGCCTTCGGAGTTAAGCAGCCATTAAGGTCGGCAGTCAGACCACATCCCTGGAAAGTCAGATTTGATGAACAGTCAGACCACCTTACTGTTAGAGGGCAAGACACCTAAAGATCTGCCTTACATAAATTCTCATAGATTATTATATGTTTGTTTGAGCAGGGCCTTCAAATAAACTATGTCTAGCAGAAAAATATCTGCACTTTAAATTAGTACATTGTTGGGAACTTAGTCTATTATCCAATCTGTTATTTTTTGTTTATTTGCAGTAATTACATGGACTTTTTTCTATGTAGCATTCAATTTGCAACTTGCAACAATCCATATTGACATCAGTGTGTGAAATATTCACATGAAATCAACGTTAAGGCAACACAGTCTGCCCATCAAGGGAGTAGACTGAGCCTAGATGCCAGTAGATATGTCCAGTCTTGCATATATATTTACATTACCTCGTTACTTTACTACATTAATAATAATAATAACAAAGTATTTAACCACACGTCCTAAACTGCTCTTTTTAATCTGGTGTTTTCCCTGCTCCCCTTAAGCATGCTACTGTTGTACCCATCCTAAAAAATCCATCCCTAAACCCTTTTTCCACTTCCAACTATCGTCCCAAATCTCTGCTTCCTTTTTCCTGAAAGCTTCTAGAAAGACTTGTCTTTACTCGTATGACTCACTTCCTAAATTTCAACTCCCTCCTCGATCCTCTTCAATCTGGCTTTCGCCCCCTCCACTCTACTGAGACTGCTCTTATTAAAGTTACAAATAACCTAATCACAGCCAAATCTAAAGGCCACTACTCCATACTAATTCTTCTTGACATTTCTGCTGCCTTTGACACTATTGATCATGGCCTCCTTCTCCTAACTCTTCAATCTCTTCGTCTCTGTGATACATCCCTCTCATGGTTCTCCTCCTATCTCTCCCAATACTCCTTTAGTGTCTCTTTTTCCAACAGCACCTCCTCTTCTCATCCAGTCTTAGTCGGAGTCCCTCAAGGTTCAGTTCTTTGTCTCCTTTTGTTCTCTCTCTATATTGCCTCTCTTGGCAAACTCATTTGGATTCCACCATCACCTGTACGCTGACGACACCCAGATATATCTCTCCTCCCCTGACCTCTTCCATGCTGTCCTACAATGTGTCACCAATTGCCTCTCTTTTATCTCTGTCCTCACGCTTTCTGAAGTTCAATCTCTCTAAAACTGAGTTTCTTATTTTTCCTCCTCATAACACTGATCCTTCTCCTTCACTCTCCCTGCAGTTGATGGTACTTGCCTCACCCCATCCTTTCAAGCTCGCTGTCTTGGTGTCACTTTTGATCCTGGCCTCACCTTTGTGACTCATGTCCAGTCTGTTGCTAAAACCTGTCGATTTCAACTTAAAAAAAACATTGCCTGCACACGCCCATTTCTTATGCAAGATGCTGCCAAGAAGCTTGTTCACACTCTAGTAATCTTTTGCATCTACAAAGTGTCAGCTCAGTAGTTTTACCCTTAGTAAAAAGGGAAAAATATAACAATATGATATTGTAAATCTAGTCTTGAAAGAACTTAATGACAATAAACATATTATAATTAAACCTGAAGATAAAGGTAGAGGGTGGTAATTATGGACACTATATAATATGAAGAGGAGTGCAATAGAAATTTAAAAGACATAACTACTTATCAAATTTTAAATAAAGACCCTATGAAAGAGACCCAGAAGAATTTGCATATGCTTCTAGAAAAAGGAAGAATTTTAGGTACCCTAACCAAAAATGAATACAAATATGTCTCAGTAACACATCCTATTAAACCATCTTCTACTTTCTCTGGAAAATTCATAAAAACCTTCGAAAACCTCCAGGTAGACCAATTATCTCGGGTATAGAATCTGCTAATCTGTCCCAATATATAGATGTCCTCCTACAACCTTATGTTAAGACGTCCAAGTCCTATCTAAAAGACAGTGGAGAACTTTTAAAATTGTTACACTGTTATTAAACATCTCCTAGGTCTTCAAGCAATCCGACATACCCTCTATCAAAAAAGGGACATGCATCTAGAACAGACAGAGATTTTAATAGAGTGCATACATTTTATACTAACTAATAACTTCTTTTGACATGATCAAGAAATATATCTTCAGGTAACAGTGATGGGAACTAGATTCCCACCCAGTTAAACTAATATTTTTATGACCTTCTGGTAACACTTTTTATTTGGGAAGGCCATCCCTGGGTGACGATTCTAGTCCTCTACAAATGCTATATAGATGACTGTTTTTTTTATTTGGGAAGGGGAAGAAGAATTTCTATTAGAATTTTTTAAGTACATAAACACTAATGATTTTAACTTATTTTTTTTACCTATAAGTATCATTGTACGGAAATAGATTTTTTAGATTTGGTGCTCCATGTTGAACATAATGTCCTCAAAACAAGGAATTTTTTAAAAAAGTGTGAATGTCAACAGCTTTATCATGAACTCGAGCGGTCACTACTAACCCTGGATCAATAATGTACTTTTGGGTAAATTCTGCAGAATTAAAAACAACTGTACAGACGAGTCAGTCTGTCAAAAACAAATTAAAATTATTAAACAACAATTTGAAGAAAAATAATACAATACGGAACTATTGAATAAATCAATACAGGAAGTCAGTAAGTTGGATAGAAAACTAATATTACAACCTCGGGACCAAAAAAAACGTTGAAAATAATTTTAACTGTCCTCTTATTTTTAAGAAAAATAATACAGAAAATTTGGCTTTTTACTCCAGGACCCAATTTTAGGCACAGCCTTACCTCCCAAACCTAAGATAGTTTTCATAGGAGCACCAACTATAAAACAAAAAAATAGTACACACTTTCCAAGCACCTGAAATAAAAAAGCATTTTTTAAATGAAAATAAAGGTTTCTATAAGTGCGGTCAGTGCAATATATTCAAACCTCAGGGCCACCTGTTGGTAAAATTACTAGCTTTCGATCACATAAGACTTACAATATTGAAGACTGCATCACCTGTCATTCAAAGTAGGTCATATATCTATTAGAATGTAAGTAAACACACTTACAATATAAAAAGAAAGTTCGAGAACCATACCCTGTCAAAACACTTTATGGAAGTCCATATTGGTGACCCTAAAACAGGGCCGGACTGGGAGAAAAATTCGGCCAGGGCATTTTTTTAACACAGCGGCCCACTAAAAAGGGGGCGGGGCAGAGGAGGTGTGTTTTGTCATCACCAATGACAAACACGCCTCCTCTCAAAGTGAGCATGTTGGTTCAATGCTCTTCCAGGGCAGACCATGCGCAGAGCTCTGCTGAAGAGCTCTAGCATGAGAAAAAAGTCCTGTATTTGTTCTGCACAGTGCAAGCAAATTTAATAACATGCTTGCACTGTGTTTCCTTGCAACTTGTCTCTGGTGTCTCTATAAATGGATACCAGGAGACAAAAGGCCAGGAAAGAGTATTGTGCATGTGTTTGGAGCCTGCTTGTGGTATTGCGTGTGTGTAGAGTGAGCTGGTCGTGGTGTGGTATTGTGTAATAAGGTCGGTTTTAGTCGTGTTGTGTTTGTGGTGTAATGTGATGCATATGTGGCTCAGGAACCCCCTCCCGCACGGCTCTGGAAAGGGGTTAAAACTTACCTTTTTCCAGCACCGGGCGGGGAGCTCTCCTCCTCCGATCCGCCCCGTCGGCTGAATGCGCACGCGCGGCAAGAGCTGCGCGCGCATTCAGCCGGTCGCATAGGAAAGCATTTATAATGCTTTCCTATGGACGCTTGCGTGCTCTCACTGTGATTTTCACAGTGAAAAGCACGCAAGCTCCTCTAGCGGCTGTCAATGAGACAGCTGCTAGAGGCTTTGGGGGAAGGCTTAACCCATTGATAAACATAGCAGTTTCTCTGAAACTGCTATGTTTATAAAACAATAGGTTAACCCTAGAAGGACCTGGCACCAAGACCACTTCATTAAGCTGAAGTGGTCTGGGTGGCTAATGTGGTCCTTTAAGAGTGTAGTGTGTGTGTGTGTATATATATATATATATATATATATATATATATATATATATATATATTTGGAAGTATTGTGTATGTGTGTGGTGCAGTGTGTTGGGGGGGGTTCTGTGTGTATGTGAGGGGTGCAGTATGTGTGTGTGTGAGGGTGCGGTGTATGTGTGTGTGTGAGGGTGCGGTGTAGGTGTGTGTGTGAGGGTGCGGTGTAGGTGTGTGTGTGAGGGTGCGGTGTAGGTGTGTGTGTGAGTGTGAGGGTGCGGTGTATGTGTGTGTGTGAGGGTGCGGTGTGTGTGTGTGTGTGAGGGTGCGGTGTGTGTGATGTGTGTGAGAGTGCCGTGTGTGAGTGATGGGTGTGAGAGTGCCGTGTGTGAGTGATGGGTGTGAGAGATGGGTGTGAGAGTGCTGTGTGAGTGATGGGTGTGAGAGTGCTGTGTGAGTGATGGGTGTGAGAGTGCTGTGTGAGATGGGTGTGAGAGAGTGCTCTGTGAGAGTGCTGTGAGAGAGTGCTGTGTGTGTGTGAAAGTGCTGTGTGTGATGGGTGTGAGAATGCTGTGTGTGTGTGAGTGCTCTGTGAGAGTGCGCTGTGTGTGATGGTGTGAGAGTGCTGGGTGTGAGAGTGCTGTGTGTGATGGGTAAGAGAGTGCTGGGTGTGAGTGATGGGTGTGAGAGTGCTGTGTGTGATGGGTGTGAGAGTGCTGTGTGAGAGAGTGCTGTGTGTAATGTGTGTGAGAGTGCTGTGTGTGATGGGTGAGAGTGCTGTGTGTAATGTGTGTGAGAGTGCTGTGTGTGATGGGTGAGAGTGCTGTGTGTGAGAGTGCTGTGTGAGAGTGCTGTGTGAGAGAGTGCTGTGAGAGTGCTGTGTGAGAGAGTGCTGTGTGTGATGGGTGTGAGAGTGCTGTGGGAGAGAGTGCTGTGTGTGATGGGTGTGAGAGTGCTGTGGGAGAGAGTGCTGTGTGTGATGGGTGTGAGAGTGCTGTGGGAGAGAGTGCTGTGTGTGATGGGTGTGAGAGTGCTGTGGGAGAGAGTGCTGTGTGTGATGGGTGTGAGAGTGCTGTGTGTGATAGAGTGCTGTATAAATGTTATTGTGTGTGTGTGTAGGGGGGGGTAAATAAAAAAAAAAAAAAAGTCATTATTTCCCCCCCTCCCTTCTTACCTTTAGCCTGGGAGGGGGGGGGTCCGGCACGCTGGAAGGCGGGGTGGAGCTGTTCCCTGGTGGTCCTCGTGGGTGAGTGAACTCTAGCCTGTGAGGCTAGAGTTCACTCTCGCGAGATCCGGTCGTTGCCATGGCAACGTGCCGGATCTCGCGAGAGGAACCCGGCGGAGCTGCAAGTTAGAGCTCCGCCGGGTCCTCTCTCCAGCCTAGCTGGCTGTCTCCCTCCCTCCCCGCCGGCAGCCGCATGTGGGCCAGTCAGGGAGATCCTTGATCCCCCCACCGGCCCGTCGTGACAAACAGCGGGGCCGGCGCTAGGAGAGTGCCGGCCCTGCATAGACCGGCAGGGGAGATCCTGTGATCTCCCCTGCCGGCCTCGGCCCATGGCCACCGCGGCCCACCGGGCATTTGCCCGGTGTGCCTGATGGCCAGTCCGGGCCTGCCCTAAAACACTCAAATTCTGTGGGATCCAACTAGTACACATACCCTGGAGAGGAGCGGACTTGAGCAAAAGATTAACTAGGCAAGAAATGTTTTGGATCCACAGTCTAAAAACATTAGTCCTATTTGGACTTAATACAGAATTAGAACTCATTAATAATTTCTAAACCTGAGATTGCTATTTTTTTCTTTATTTCTGTTTTTTTTTAGATTGCTATTTACTTCTGCTTTTTATTTTTCGTACAGCTTCCACTTTCCCTTTCATATTTATTATTTGTCCCTAAAAATTTCTCCTTTCCACACTGTGCAATATTTACCAAGGGGTGCTTAAGATCAACCGTTTCCAGTATCCCTTTATGACCCATTGTTTTTTGGGGGGCATCATGTTAATAGGATGTTAAAGGACCACTATAGTGCCAGGAAAACATACTCGTTTTCCTGGCAGTATAGTGCCCTGAGTGTGCCCCCACCCTCAGGGACCCCCTCCCGCCCGGCTCTGGGGAGAGGAAAGGTTAAAACTTACCTTTTTCCAGCGCTGGACGGGGAGCTCTCCTCCTCCTCTCCTCCCATTCGGGTGAATGCGCACGCGCGGCAAGAGCTGCGCGCGCATTCAGCCGGTCTCATAGGAAAGCATTTTCAATGCTTTCCTTTGGACGCTTGCGTGTTCTCACTGAGATTTTCACAGTGAGAATCACGCAAGCGCCTCTAGCGGCTGTCAATGAGACAGCCACTAGAGAATTTGAGGGCTGGATTAACCCATTTATAAACATAGCAGTTTCTCTGAAACTGCTATGTTTATAAGAAAATGGGTTAACCCTAGCTGGACCTGGCACCCAGACCACTTCATTAAGCTGCCTAGAGTGGTCATTTAAGTAAATATGTAATCTTTTTTCCGCCTGTACTGTTAATCTTAATTTTTTTACATTATTTGCTCTTGACTATGTTTTAATATTGGGTCCAATTTTTGTTTTATTTTATTCACATAAATCTTTTATTCTATTCTATTTCAAATATAATCCTCCTCGCATTTTTTTCGTACTGTAGTATATTATACCGGATCATAAATCATCCCCTAAGAGTTCACAGTAATCCTTTTTTTAAAACATAGAATTGTTGTCAGAATCCTTGATGTGGATATCTCGTGCACAAGGAATCAATGTGTTGTTATGTATACATTTGTCTCTTTTCTATTAAGAATGTATCTCTTTTCGATGTTATATCAATGTTGCCGTTGTAACTAAAATTAATTACAAACCATTGCACTATCTGGGAGGATGCTGATCGTTTCTAAGAAATCAACACATCTCCTCCTCTATATATATTTTATAACATTACAGGAGGCTTCATATTTTGCATAATCTCTCTTTACTAAAACTCCAGCAGCACAGATTTAACAATAAAGTTTAGTGAAAAAAACATTGCAACAGGGTATAAAAGACCCCTCCCCCTGTATCACTTCCTCTTTCTTTGCTGCTCCAGCCTAGGCACAGGTCAGAGTATTTGTTCTCAGCTCAGCTTACATTGTCTGTGTTTGTGTTGGATTTAAATTGAATTTGATTCTAATCATTCTTATTCTCGTTCCCCTGCACTCTCTGCTATCTGTCTTGCCCTTTTGATTATACATTTATTGGTATTATTCCATTTTCTCTTCACATCTACTGTCCCTAGGGGCACCATTTCCATATGGTGGACGGTGATCGCGTGCCGCGCCGGCAAAATTTGTGCACGAACTTTGGCCAGCATGAATCTCACAGTACCGCGAGATCCACGGCGGTCATTCTAATAGCCAAGTTGTGATTCCCACGATCTAGCCTGCTGTCTCCTATTTTCTATTATACAGTATTTGACCTTCCCACTATAGATGTATTATTTTCCAACTATATATCAAACAGTGTTGGATCATTCATATTATTTCTATGTTCTGTTGTACTGACTGTTTGTATTAGTGCCATACCTGATTTTATATTGGCAAATCACAGAGAAGGGATCCCACCTTTAAAGATAAATATGTCCATTTGTCCATTTAAACTTATACACTCCAAGAGGAGTAACCATCCTAGTGGCCCCAATTCCAGCAAGGACATACATTGGGGTGAATATTCACGACACTGAGAGCGGTGACCCCCCCTACCGTGGGGTGACCCCCAAGCGAACCTTTCACCAGCCCTTCAGTGGCAACTACATACTAACAAGGGTGCCCCACTGCCATATACAGACCACAGGTTGTAATAATATTCAGGAGCTTGTGACCCACAGTCACACACACTATTCTAAGGTTAAGGACCTACCGGAGTACACTTCATCTACAGAACTTGATACTGATTCAAATACAGTATTGTGTGGGGGACCTCCTTCTCTATGCCATGACAATTTTGGGACTGCATAGAACAGAATTCAATAGGATGTCCTCATCCTTTACGAATGGCGGCAACCCACGGACCTCTCATTGATGAAGGAATCCGGGTCCTGCTCGCCAAAGGAGCAGTCCAGTTGTCTCTGGACAGGTCAGGTTTCCTTCAACAAGATATTCGTGGTCAGGAAAAGACAGGGGACTGCTGTCCATCCATCAACTCACGTCACACGAACGACTTTGTAGTCTATTGCTATTTCAAGATGGAAGGTATTTGTCTGTTACAAGATCTACTGCCCAACAATTGGTTCATACATCTAAGAACGAAGGACGCCTATCTCTCCGTGCCCATAGCACCAGAGAGCACACGCCTCATCTTTCATCTGGTAGGACCGTCACATTCACATGACTACCATTCGGACTCGACTCGGCACCTTGGTGCTTCCCCATACTTCTGAAACCGGTAATGGTTCATGGACAATCACAAGGGTCCGTTGTCTGATCTGGACGACATATTATTCCTTTGCGATTCCATCTCCAGACTGCAGGAATCATCATAAGCAAGGGTTCATCAACTCTAACATCACCTCAGGTGATACAATTCCCGGGATTCGAGATCGAGTTGACCAAATGTGTCTTTTTACCTAACACAAAATTAAAGCCATTCGTAGAGAAATCAGGCATACTGATTTAGGGAACAATAGGCAGTTGAGGATAAATACATTAATATATATAGTCAAATTGTATGTAATAAGTAATCATAACAGATAATCGCAATCTCAAGATGTGTGATATAAAATAAACCACATAATAATGATACTCTGCACAAGGACTCTATCCCTTTCCGAATCCTGGCTCATGTGGTGGGAGCATGGACAGAGCATGATCCGGGATCTCACAGAGGTGACAATGGACATATACCGATTCTGCCTGCCTCGCAACACCACTCTATGAGCAGTATCCTTACCAGAATTTGACATCCTATGGGCGGACTGGGTTTCTCGACTCTGGAGGGACGTCAATGGATGGAGACTGAACGTCTCAATATTCCGCACACTGAGGACCCTGCGGGGTCTGCTCCAGTTGAACAATTTGCATCCCAGTCCAACAGACAATTACAGAGCTATTTTAGCTGGCTTCCGGATCTGGAGTACGAGGCAGTGCACGCTTTACTTCGGAATTGGACGTTCCAAGGAGCCTACGCTATTCCTCCATCCTCCAGGTTGGTGAGAGTCCTTCATCACATGCAGGTCCACAAGCTCACTCTGTTATTCGTCACTCCCTGATGGCAGAGTCAAGCATGGTGTCCGGATTTACTGGAACTATCTCAGAATCACCCCTCCTGCTATAATCCTTATCGCGTCTATTGACGAACACCCAAGGGGAATTGCATCCACTGGTCCTCCAAAGACACTTGGACCAAGTGGCCTGGGGCCCCAGGCACCAGAGGGAGCCCCAACTCCACATGGACCAGATGGAGTAATTGATGTATGGAGAGGAACCTTGATCCCTTTATGGCACCTGTTACAGCAGAGCTAAATTTCTTATCCCATCCCTTTTCGTCTGGAAAGTCGTATCCCCCTATCAATGTTACACGTTCGGCTATCTTGGCAGCTCATGCCCCCTACAGGGGACTCTTATTGGTCAGAACCCTCTGGTCTGTCACCTTCTAAGGGGGATTTGTCTGGCTAGACCACCCGCTCCCAAATACTCGCGTATGTGGCACATCGATCTAGTTTTACATTTTTGTTGTGTATGGCCAGACAATACAAAATTGTCATTGCGCCAACTCTCGGCGATACTTACACTTTTGTGTCCTTTTGTTTTGACGGATTGGGGACATTCGAGCGTTCAGCGTAGGCAGTTTTTCCTTCATTCTGAGATTTCTAACTCGCGTCAGACTAAGATGGAACTTCCCTCCGTCTCATTTTTTGGACTGTTTCCCGCTTCTGCATGGTGGACACTTTACTAGGATAGGTGGAGCGTAACTCTCCTCTATGGACACCCTAGTCAGAGCTCTTATTATTTATTTTTCTGGTGGATATCCCCAGCGGGTGTAAACTCTTGTTTTGGCGCTCACTCGGTTCAGGCGCAACCACATCAAAGGTTTTTCTGGTGGGTGCTTCGTTTACCGACATATTGTGATCCGCGGACTAGACTAGAGACTAGAGATAGTGCGTTCCGTGTTTGTTGCTACCGTCAGGTTTCTCATGCTTCTTTTGCTCTTCATCCCCAGCTTTAAAAATGCTAAATATGAAGCCTCCTGTCACGTTATAAAATTGTAGATTATGCTAACGCAGTGTACCTATAATCTTAATTTTATTAAGGACAGGAGGCTAGTATTTTCACAACCATTTTTTCCCCTCCCTGTTTATATGATTCATTGGTTTGTACTTCAATAAAGATTTGAATTCAGGGGGGTTTGTTTATTTCATTATTATGTGGTTTATTTTATATCTCACATCTTGAGATTGCGATTATCTGTTATGATTACTTATTACATACAATTTGACTATATATATTAATGTATTTATCCTCAACTGCCTATTATTCCCGTTACAAAAATGTTATTGTCTAATTTGGTAAATTCCCCTCTTTTTGTAAAGCGCTGTGGAATAAGCTGGCGCTATATAAATATCAATAATAATAATGACGAACAGTTCATTTCCAAGTCCCTTTCACGTCTTTTGTTTCTTTTCAGTTTGATTCTTCTTCATGGATCAATACATGGGATCATCTTCACACTCTACAACAATCATCCATTCCGGATTTGGATTGTTTACAGTCTGAATCTTCATTGTTATAGTTGTTTATTGTATTTACAGGATGTGTTTATGGTTATATTGCATCAAAGAAAGAGGAAGTGATACACGGGGAGGGGCCTTTTATACCCTTTTGCAATGTTTTTTTCACTAAACTTTATTGTTAAATCTGTGCTGCTGGAGTTTTAGTAAAGAGAGATTATGCAAAATACTCGCCTTCTGTCCTTAATAAAATTAAGATTATAGGTACACTGCTTTAGCATAATCTACAATTAAATTTAAGACATCTCTTTCGGATAAAACATCTTGTTTATACTTAATTTTCATCTGCTATTAATCAATTGGCTGACAGCAAAGCACTAAGCATTTTTGTCCACATCTTTAGAAGAATATAGTGGCATGTATGCATTCTATATGAGCCTATACAAAGATAATTTTATCATTTTTTCATTCAATCATGTTTCCAGATTGCTTTAGGTAAACTTTAGAAAAAGAAGAAGTAAAGCTACAATTCCACTTTCATTGATCTCTCTATGTGTGTTATATTATCATGAATTATATCATATCTTTTTCAATACATTGTATACTGATTTTAAGATGCTGTATACATTTCTTAATCTTTATAACATATAATTATATCGATGTATGTACTCCTTAGTTTATAAATGCACTGTCCAAATTAAGTGAAGTGATGGCTTACAAATAATAAATCTTGCTACAGAAGGGCACATGTGTCTTTAGGAAATCCTGACAGGCAGTACAACTTTACAGGGTATATATACTATGATTATTATTATTATTATGTTATTATTTATATAGCGCCAACAAATTCTGCAGTGCTTTTCAGTGGGTGGCCGAAAACATATAGTTGTGACAAGACAAATTGGACAAACAGGAACAGAGGGTTTGAGGGCTCTGCTCAATGAGCTTACATGCTAGAGGGAGTGGGGTAAAGTGACACAAAAGGTAAAGATAGTATTAGACTAATGACAGTTGAAAGAGAGGAATCAGTCAGGAGTTATTAACAGTTTAATTGAAACGCTTTTATGAAGAAGTGGGTTTTTAATGATTTTTTTGAAGGAGTGGAGACTGGGTGAGCATCTAACGGACGAGGGAAGTGGGTTCCACAGGAACGGTGCAGCCCTCGAGAAGTCTTGAAGGCGAGCATCAGAGGTGGGAGTACGGACAGAAGATAGACGTAAGTCTTCAGCAGAGCGTAAGGGCCTAGACGGTACATACTTGTGTATTAGGGAGGATAGATAGGTGGGAGCAGCATTGTGTAGAGATTTGAAAGCAAGAACCAGAATTAAAAATTGAGCCCTATATCTTACAGGAAGCCAATGTAGGGACTGACAGAAGGGTGAGGCGTGGGCGGTGTGGGCGGACAGGAAGATGAGCCTCGCTGCCGCATTCATTATGGTTGGGAGCATGTAAGACCACTGAGAAGTCGATTACAGTAGTCAAGGCAGGAAAGGAAAGTGGAATGGACCAGCATGTCCTCATGTCCAGTCGAATCTGGCATTAAGTAGGGTCGGATGAGCACAATGTTTTTGAGATGGAAGCGGCAGGATTTGGCAATAGACTGGACATGAGGTGTGAAGGAGAGGTTGGAGTCAAAGAGAACACCTAGGCAGCGAGCCTGCATGGTGGAGCTGATGGTAACACAGTTGACGTGGAGGGAGGGAGACACAGGAGTATCAACACTTGAGGGAAGAAAGACCAGTATTTCAGTTTTGGTTGAGTTTAAGGAAGCGGGCAGCCATCCAGTTAGAAATAGCAGAGAGGCAGTCAGAGACACTAGTCAAGAGGGACTGGGAGATATCAGGAGAGGACAGATAGATTTGCGTGTCATCCGCATAGAAATGATATTGGAGCCAAAGGAGCTAATGAGTTTACCAAGGGAAGCAGTATAAATGGAGAACAGTAGGGGACCAAGGACTGAACCTTGGGGTACACCAACAGAGAGGATTTGGGGAGAAGAAGCAGAGCCTAAGAAAGAAACACTGAAAGAGCGCTGGGAGAGATAGGAGGAGCACCAGGAAAGAGCAATATCTTGTAGACCGATATTGTAGAGGATGAGAAGAAGCTGTTGGTGATCAACAGTGTCAAAAGCTGCAGAAAGGTCAAGGAGAATTAGGATAGAGTAGTGATCATGAGATTTTGCAGCGAGTAGATCATTGGATACTTTTGTCAGTGCCGTTTCTACAGAGTGCTTAGCGCGGTAACCAGACTGAAGCGAGTCTAGCAGAGAATTGGACTCAAGGAAGTCTGTCAATCTCGCATACACAACTCTTTCAAGGATCTTGGATGCAAAAGGCAGTAGCGAGATAGGATGGTAGTTGGACAGGGAGTTAGGGTCAAGGTTGGGCTTTTTTAGAATTGGGGTTACAGTTGCATGTTTGAAGGGCAATGGAAATATGCCAGAGGAGAGAGAGAGATGGAGAATTTTAGTGAGAGGTAGAGAAAGAGAAGACAAAGTACGGATGAGATGTGAGGGAATCGGATCTAGGGAGCAGGTGGTGGGGTGGGAGGACTGCAGCAGAGTAGAAACCTCTTCCGCTGTAGTGGGTGCGAATGATCATAGAACAGCAGAGGGAGTGAGATTAGGGGAAGTATTGTAAGGGGAAGAAGAAAGATGAGAGATCTCTTCCCTGATTGTATAGATCTTGACAGTGAAGTGAGTTGCAAAGTCTGAGGCGGTCAAGTTAGTAGGTGGAGGAGGAACAATAGGGCGAAGAAGAGAGTTAAATGTGTGAAATAGTCGATTGGGTTCGCGGGAGAGCAGAAGGACTCCTCACTATCTTGAAAAAGCCCGCCAAGCACAGGCAAAACGTGTTGATGCTGAGGACCAAGCTTCCATTCATCTACATTTTCTCCGGCACCAGTAGTATACTTCTAGCGGTTTGAGACAACGGCATCCCTCCGACTTTATTCCAACTTTTGCGGCTGAAAGAAAAAACTTTATATGGTTCCAGCTGCTCCAATAGAAGGGTAATACTGGTTCATCCACTCACTGCTAAACTGCGTGTACTGGACTTAATAGTAGTTATTAACATTTTTTATACCACTTTCGTTATTTCAAATATCTCATTACTACAATTCTGAACTGTGGATTCTCTACACCATTTTACTTCTGACCATAATATATTTTCTTATCTGGTCAGTGCATATTCACCACTGTGGAGGTGAATCAAGACTAGATATACAATATCATATTGTGATATTTTTCCTTTTTTACTATAGGTAAAACTACTTAAAGTGCTGACACTTTGTAGATTGTTTGTGTTTTAAGCATGGGGACTGTGCATGAAAGGTGCTCCAATTCACAGTACAGACAAGGACACAAGCAGAAGGATTGTCGAGGATAAGCCAAAGTCAGAGGATGCCAGAGAGCAGGATAAACAAGAAGGAACGCCAACATCAGGAGCAAGGGTCAGTCTGGAGAACAAGTATCAGGAGACAAAACAGGAACAACTCACAATAACCAAAATCAAAGAACTGACAAAGTTTCCAGGACAAGGCAGAGTTTAAATATCTGGTTGATTAGCGATCTGCTAATTTACACAGTGAGAACTGTGACATCTAGACCAGTGATGGCGAACCTATGGCATGCGTGCCACAGGTGGTCCGCCAGGTCCTCTCTGTGGGCACGTGGCCATAGGTTCGCCATCAATGCAGAGTAGGCACTTGCTTTCCCAAAATGGCAGGTGCCTACTCTGCTTTCTTGTTAGGAGGACCGGAAGCAAGGGGATGGATCTCGGAAGCTGCTCTACTGTCCTCCCGCGAGCAATATGCGTGGAGCGTTGCCGTGCATTACCATGCACAACACAGCACCTCACATACACACCCCAGCACCTCAAACACACCCCTCACACACAGCACTCCACACCCTTACACACAAACACATACACTGCACCCCCCAATGCAGTATATGTGTGTGTGTGTATTCAGCAGTCTTTATGTATTCAGCAGTGTGTGTGTGTGTGTACTCAGCAATCTGTGTGTATGTGTACTCAGCAGTGTGTGTGTATGTATTCAGCAGTGTGTGTGTATTCAGCGAACTGTGTATGTTGTGGGGATATTTATGGGATAATAATAGTAAACAGTGAGAATTGCCCACTAATTCAATTCTCAGATCCCAAAGATCGTTATCGTGTAATTGAAAAGTATTTCATATAAATAAAATCACAATTTGTTATAAAAATAGATTTAACAGATTTATTTAACCAATCATGTTAAGATCCTTGTAAGTTGTATCCTGTAATCCATGAACCAGTTTAGTAGCCCTTCTCTGAACTCTCTCCAAAGTATCAATATCCTTCTGGAGATACGATCTCCAGTACTGTGTACAATACTCCAAATGAGGTCTCACCAGTGTTCTGTACAATGGCATTAGCACTTCCATCTTTCTACTGCTAATACATCTCCCTATACAACCAAAAGACCTTCTACAATATCACTAATAAAAATTTGAAAGAGAATGGGTCCAAGTACAGATCCCTGAGGTACCCCACTGGTAACAAGACCATGCTTCGAATATACTCCATTGACTACAACCCTCTGTTGCCTGCCACTCAGCCATGGGCGTCCGCAGGGAGGCAATGAGGCACTGCCCCAATTTCAGCTTGTTCTGATATTTTTCATCTGAAATTTAAAATGAACTGCAATACTGGCGCCGGCCAGTAGGTGGCGCTGTGTATGGAGAGAGATAGGGATAGGAAGCTGCATCTTATCCCTGCTTCTCTCTGCTGATTGAAACCGCAGGGGAGCAACACATGCAGCCAGAGACAGCCTACAGATCAGGTAAGTGGGGGATGGGGGGGGCAGAAACAGCCTACAGATCAGGGGAGTGAGGGATGGGGGGCAGAGACAGCCTACAGATCAGG
>OW240912.1:151411824-151434931 GCA_933207985.1 Pelobates cultripes
GGGGCAGTCTATAGATTAGGGGAGTGGGGGGGACAGCAGCCTATAGATTAGGAGAGTGAGGGGGCATCCTATAGATTAGGGGAGTGAGGGGGGCAGTCTATAGATTAGGGGAGTGAGGGGGGGACAGCGGCCTATAGATTAGGGGAGTGAGGGGGCAGCAGCCTATAGATTAGGGGAGTGAGGCTGGGGGGGCAGCAGCCTATAGATTAGAGGAGTGAGGCTGGGGGGGCAGCAGCCTATAGATTAGGGGAGTGAGGCTGGGGGGGCAGCAGAGGGTGTTTGTGTGTGCGTGTTTGTTCGGGTCCTGTTAGTGTGCTGTTTGTGTGCTGTGTGGGGGTGTTTTGTGTATGTCAGGGTGCTGTTTGTGTGTGAGTGCTGTTTGTGTGTGGGTGCTGTGCGGGTGCTGTGTGTTTGTGAGGATGCTGTTAGTGTGCTGGGTGCTGTGTGTGCGAGGGTGAAGTATGTGTGTGGGTGCTGTTTGTGGGCTGTGTGTGCTGTGTGTAGGTACTGTGGGTGTGTGTGTGCTGTATGTTTGGGTGGAGTGGGGGCAGATTAGTTAATATCCCAGTCCTGCTGCTGCCTTCACTGGTGGTTCAGTGTAGAGTGAACTCTAGCCCGGGTTCTCTGCTGCCGCCCTCCATGCTGCTGTGGACCGGTGAGGTAGAACTTTGATCTCCCCACCGGTCCATGGAGGCTTAGACCAGAGCCGCCGCTTGGATAGCGTCGGCTCTGCATGAGCCGACTGGGGAGATCCAGAGATCTCCCCTGCTGGTCTCAAGCCATTGGCGTGCCGCGGGGATTAGGGTGTGCCCAGGCACACCCGACACACCCCGTGCGCACGCCTATGGAAGTGAGGGATGGGGGAGACAGCCTACATGAAGAGTCAGCAAGGAGCAAGAAGGTAAAGTAAGAAAATGAGTAGGAACAGAAATGAGCAGGAAGAGACATCAAGGAGCAGAAAGGGGCAGCAAGGAGCTGGAAGGGACAGCAAGGAGCACAAAAGGTAAAGTAGGAGAAGGAGCACAAAGGAACAGAAATGAACAGGAAGGGTCAGCAAGCAGCTGGAAGGTAAAGCAGCACAAAGGTAAAGTAGAAGGAGCAGAAAGGGTCAGAAATGAGCTGGAAGGGGCAGAAGGAGCACAAAGGTAAAATAGGAGAATGAGCAGGAAGGGCCTGCAAGGAGCAGGAAGGAGCACAAAGGTAAAGGAGCAGAAAGAATCAGAAGAGCACAAAGGTAAAGTAGAAAAGGGAGCAGAAAGGGTAAAGTAGAAAAGGGAGCAGAAAGGGTCTGCAAGGAGCAGAAAGGGATCAGAATGAGAAAGGAGCAGAAGGGCGCTAAATAAGCAGAAAGTAGCAGAAAGGTAAAAGAGCAGAAGGGGCCAAGGATAGAAAACAGTGTCAGAAGAAAAAAAAGACTGTCAAATGAAGGAGAGAAAATGAGATTGGAGCATGAAGGACAAATGAAGTGAACCCTCCACTTTATTCTGGACACCATATCATAAGGCTTTGGTACCTGGGCCAGGCAGGGAAACGCTGGACCTTCTCATCTCCAAAGGTAAAAAAATATCAGTATTATTGTATTCACTTTTATTTACTGAGTGTCAGGAAGCACAGAGTGCCGTTGGGTAGGGGTGTTGCTGATTGGCTAGAGCGGTCAGCTGGCACTCTAAGCCAATCAGTAGCTCCCCATTCAAAAAAAAGTAAAAATATTTTATGAACCGGGAACTAGCGATTGGCTTAGAGCGTCAACTGTCCACTCTAGCCAATCAGCGGCACCCATGCCTGACGTCAATCTGCACTTCCTGACACTCTGTTTCAGAAGCCAAATACCACTGAGCGACCTGGAGCTGGAGGAAGCCTTTGGGGTTAAACCATTTGAGAGCAATTTAACCCCTTAAAGGAAAGCGAGCACCCAGGGGCTTCCTGGCATCATAGCATTTTCATTTAGGTGAAGTTGTTATGGTGACCAGAATGGTCCTTTAATTTGTTTAAAGGAACACTATAGTGTCAGGAATACAAACATATATTCCTGACACCATAGTTGTGAAAACGCTCTTCACCCTGGCTTTATGTGATAATGGCTATGCCCCTTCCCTTTCATGACACTGTCAAAAAGGTACCAAGCATGGATGTCATTTCAATTATGCCCCCCCCTGGAAAAATTCCTGCGGACGCCCATGCACTCAGCCACTGCTTTACCCATTCAACAATATTGGAATCCAAACTTAAAGACTGTAGATCATGTGCAACAGTGTCAAAAGCCTTACTGAAATCTAGGTAAGCAATGTCTACTGCACCACACTGATCTATTATTTTGGATACCCAACAAAAAAATCAATAAGATTAGTTTGGCATGATCTCCCTGACGTAAACCCATGTTGTCTCTGGTCTTGAAATCCATGTGATTTTAGATGTTCAACAATCCTAACCTTTAACATGGTTTCCATTACTTTCCCCACTACTGAAGTAAGGCTTATTGGCCTATAGTTGCCCGACCCCTCCTTACTACTTTTCTTGTGAATGGGCATAACATTTGCTAACTTTCAATCTTCTGGGACTACAACTGTTAACAATGATTGATTAAATAAATATGTTAATGGTTTTACTAGTACACCACTAAGCTCTTTTAATAACGTAGGGTGTATTCCATCAAGCCCCATTGACTTATTTGTCTTTACTTTTGACAGTTAAAATAGAACCTCTTCCTCTGTAAACTCACATGTAACAAATTACTAATTTGTTCTTTTTCCTAACTGAGGTCCCTTTCCTTCATTTTATCTGTAAATACTGAACAAAAATATTTATAGAGGCAGTCAGCTATACCTTTATCCTCTACTACAAATACCTTCCTTTTTTGTTTTTAAACTAACTAATCCTTGTTTTACTTTCCTTTTTTCATTTATGTATCTAATTTCCCTTTTTTTACTGACTGTTCTATTTTCTCTTTTATGTGTGATTTGGAGGCTCTTATAACTTGCGCAGCCTCTTTCTGAATAATCTTACAGATCTGTCTATCTTTCTCACTCTGTGTTTTTTTTTTATAATTCCTAAATGTTTACTTTTAGTTTTTTACTATTTTGGCCACATTTGCGGAGTACCACAGTGGTTTCTTAAATTTTTTACTGACAAGCCTAATGCAATTTTCTGTTGTCTTCAGTAGTGCAACTTTTAAATAATCCCATTTCTCCTGGACTCTATTTAAACTGCTCCAGTCTGATAATGACTCCTCTACCCATATTCTAATTTTAGAAAAGTCTGTTATTCTCAAGTCTAAAACTTTTGTTTTTGTATGGTCAAACTCGGTCACTGTTCTTATATTAAACCAAACTGACTGATGATCACTGGATCCTAAACTTTCAACTACAGTAATATCTGATACCAAATCTTCATTTGTTAACACTAAATATAGTATGGCCTCCTTACGAGTTAGCTCCTCAACGACTTGTTTTAGAGATAATCCCAGTAGGGAGTTTAGAATATGTGTGCCCCTGGCACAAGCAGCTATTTTGGTTTTCCAGTTTACATCAGGATCATTAAAGTCACCCATGATGTTAACTTCCCACTTCATTGTCATTTTAGCTATTTCCTCAACTCGTAGATTATCTAATGCTTCTATTTGTCAAGGGGGCCTATAAATCACACCTACATGAGTTACTGTGTGATTACCAAATTCTAACGTAACCCAAACAAACTCTATGTTCGTCTCACTAACTTATATTAGGCTTTATATTAGGCTAGATTTTATGCTATCTTTTACATACAGTGCCACCTCTCCCCCTTTCTTGCCTTCCATGTCTTTTCTGTATAAAGTGTACCCTGGTATTGCTATGTCCCAGTCATTTTTCTCATTATACCATGTTTCAATAAGAGCCACTAAATCTACATTATCAGTTGCTATTATTGCCACAAGTTCATGGATCTTATTCCCTATACTGCAAGCATTTGTAGACATGACTCTAAGCTTATAATTTTTAACCCACTTGCTACAGGCACTTCCTGTCCTTGTTTTGGGGGGTAATTGGATTGATGTTTTATCACCCTTTTGCCCCCCTCCTAGTTTAAATACATCCTAGCAAAACCTCTGATGCAAACCATTTTTGTACAGTTTATTTTCATTCCAAACAGAGCTATCATGAGCAATTATGCCAAATCCTTGCTCCTAACAGCATTCACCAATCCATAGGTTAAAGTCCCTTATACGCAACCGCCTGTCGTTCTGAGTGTTATACACAGGCAGAACTTGAGAGAATAACAGCGTGGAAGCAACCATATATTATTGGTAAAAATACAAAAAACTTCCTTTACCTCTGAAACCTCATTGCAAACCCTAGATGGACAAGGACATCCAATTCCCCTTCCTGCTTTGCTCGCTTAACAATATTACAAATATACGTCTCCTGTCTCTGTGAGCAGTAGTTCCAGGAAGACATCTCACAAGGCCACTATTGTCCAGCTCCACACTTATCATGATAGAATCCCTCAACAACAACAATTGTTTTCTACCAGGCCTCACCTTATCCTTTTTTTGTCATTGGCTGCAGTCTTGCACAACTTTGACATAGAGGATGGTGGTTCCACAAACTCGGTGCCTGAGCCTGTCTCCACAATACAAGTACACTCAGTGCCTGAGCCTGTCTCCATAACACCACTATACTCGATGCCTACACTTGGAGCCTGAGACTGTCTCCATAATACCACTACACTCTGAAAGTGCTGAAAATGAATTATGTAGAGCAACGGGCTGTGCAATATGCCTTTTATCCACAACTCTGAGTCTACCAGATCCTACAGTAATCCATCTGCCATTCCTAGGACATCTCTGCGGCAGTGGCTTTGCAACAGTTCCAGCCTGCGTTCGTTTAACAGATCATTTACAAATCTCAGACTTCAAAATACAATCTCCTGCCGCAATATAGAGAACTGTCTACAGATTAGACAGCATCCAAATTTTCAAAAAGTGGTATGTGAAACAAATGCATACCAACTATTACACTGAACTAAATCTGCCATTCTAATGAGGTGAATAATTTAAATCAAACTAATCTTAACTTTTTTTTTCTCCTGTATACTTTAAATTGCCTCCAGTATATCTCCAAGCACACACTTTGAAGCAGAGGCAGCAACAAAGCTATATTAGTCAAGATAGAATTCCCAAAACCCCTATATATTTCATAAAAGCACCACCCACTAGAAATGTTTAACAACTGGGTTGCCTATGCTTATTTGCAAACAATGGTTAATTAACCAACAATCAATAGCAAACACCTACCTAATCATATCAAAAGCCTTACCAATTATCAACAGGAAATCAAACCTTGTGCAATCAGTAACCTTTTTCTACAGATGACTCTTACCTGTAACAGTAAAAAGAAAAAGATTAGCAAAATCTTAGACAGTTGAAGAAACAGTAAAACTCTCCAGAATATCTCCAAGCACACACGTTGAAGCAGCACTTAGCAGCAGCAACCAACACCTCAATGTGTTATCCTAGTCAATACTCTTACTCATTCTTTATTGATGATCTGAAATGTTGTGTTTGTAAATTATGCATTATTTGGTAAAATAATACAATCTGAGAAGAATATAATTCCATTACAATGTAATTTAGACAAATTGGGGGACTAGTCAGCAACATCACAGAGAAGTGCAAATTATGTGAGCAATTAAACAAGAGGTCACTGCCATAGCACTTGGACCAGCATATTAACAACTAAACATGAATATGGGGAACAGCTAATAAAGTTGAATGTGTTTAAACTAACACACAAGCTCTACATTTGAAATATCAATTTATATGCTGCTGTAGAAGGGGAAGGTCTTTTGGGGACCAAGCTGCTGTGTGATACTTGCACAAAATTTCATTGTGCAAATAATTTGAATGTGGATCAACTGCCTTTGTCACTTTATGCCTGAGAAGGAAATATCTTTGGAAGCCACTACAGTTAGAGTAGGCTTGTTGGGGAAAATATTATGATTATATATATCTGTTTAACCCCTTAAGGACGGAGCCAAATGTACACGTTGTGAACGAAACAAAATGTAAACAAAACCTGGCATTTGCGCTACATGTCTTTCCAACCGTAATTCACCTCTTTCGTATTAAATGCACCCACCCTTATTATATACAGGGAGTGCAGAATTATTAGGCAAATGAGTATTTTGACCACATCATCCTCTTTATGCATGTTGTCTTACTCCAAGCTGTATAGGCTCGAAAGCCTACTACCAATTAAGCATATTAGGTGATGTGCATCTCTGTAATGAGAAGGGGTGTGGTCTAATGACATCAACACCCTATATCAGGTGTGCATAATTATTAGGCAACTTCCTTTCCTTTGGCAAAATGGGTCAAAAGAAGGACTTGACAGGCTCAGAAAAGTCAAAAATAGTGAGATATCTTGCAGAGGGATGCAGCACTCTTAAAATTGCAAAGCTTCTGAAGCGTGATCATCGAACAATCAAGCGTTTCATTCAAAATAGTCAACAGGGTCGCAAGAAGCGTGTGGAAAAACCAAGGCGCAAAATAACTGCCCATGAACTGAGAAAAAGTCAAGCGTGCAGCTGCCACGATGCCACTTGCCACCAGTTTGGCCATATTTCAGAGCTGCAACATCACTGGAGTGCCCAAAAGCACAAGGTGTGCAATACTCAGAGACATGGCCAAGGTAAGAAAGGCTGAAAGACGACCACCACTGAACAAGACACACAAGCTGAAACGTCAAGACTGGGCCAAGAAATATCTCAAGACTGATTTTTCTAAGGTTTTATGGACTGATGAAATGAGAGTGAGTCTTGATGGGCCAGATGGATGGGCCCGTGGCTGGATTGGTAAAGGGCAGAGAGCTCCAGTCCGACTCAGACGCCAGCAAGGTGGAGGTGGAGTACTGGTTTGGGCTGGTATCATCAAAGATGAGCTTGTGGGGCCTTTTCGGGTTGAGGATGGAGTCAAGCTCAACTCCCAGTCCTACTGCCAGTTCCTGGAAGATACCTTCTTCAAGCAGTGGTACAGGAAGAAGTCTGCATCCTTCAAGAAAAACATGATTTTCATGCAGGACAATGCTCCATCACACGCGTCCAAGTACTCCACAGCGTGGCTGGCAAGAAAGGGTATAAAAGAAGAAAATCTAATGACATGGCCTCCTTGTTCACCTGATCTGAACCCCATTGAGAAACTGTGGTCCATCATCAAATGTGAGATTTACAAGGAGGGAAAACAGTACACCTCTCTGAACAGTGTCTGGGAGGCTGTGGTTGCTGCTGCACGCAATGTTGATGGTGAACAGATCAAAACACTGACAGAATCCATGGATGGCAGGCTTTTGAGTGTCCTTGCAAAGAAAGGTGGCTATATTGGTCACTGATTTGTTTTTGTTTTGTTTTTGAATGTCAGAAATGTATATTTGTGAATGTTGAGATGTTATATTGGTTTCACTGGTAATAATAAATAATTGAAATGGGTATATATTTGTTTTTTGTTAAGTTGCCTAATAATTATGCACAGTAATAGTCACCTGCACACACAGATATCCCCCTAACATAGCTAAAACTAAAACAAACTAAAAACTACTTCCAAAAATATTCAGCTTTGATATTAATGAGTTTTTTGGGTTCATTGAGAACATGGTTGTTGTTCAATAATAAAATGAATCCTCAAAAATACAACTTGCCTAATAATTCTGCACTCCCTGTATATCATTTTATTCAGGGGAAACAGGGCTTTCATTTAATATCAAATATTTAGCTATGAAACATAATATAATATGAAAAAAATGGGAGAAAATAAGATTTTTTTAAATTTTTTTAGTTCTACATGACATTTTAACTGTCAATGTCATAATACTGTTTGCTTTTACTGCAATAAAATACACATATTTGTATTCAGCAAAGTCTCACGTGTAAAACAGTACCCCCTATGTACAGGTATTATGGCGTTATGGGAAGTTACAGGGTCAAATATAGCACGTTACATTTGAAATTGAAATTCGCCAGATTAGTTACGTTGCCTTTGGGACTTTATATTAGCCCAGGAATGACATTTACACCCATAATGGCATACCATTTGCAATAGTAGACAACCCAAGGTATTGCAAATGGGGTATGTCCAGTCTTTTTTAGTAGCCATTTGGTCACAAACACTGGCCAAAGTTAGCGTTAGTATTTGTTTGTGTGTGAAAAATGCAAAAAACGCCAATTTTGGCCAGTGTTTGTGACTAGTGGCTACTAAAAAAGACTGGACATACCCTGTTTGCAATACCTTGGGTTGTCTACTATTGCAAATGGTATGCCATCATAGGGGTAATTTTCATTCTTGGGCTACCATAGGGTCTCAAAGGCAACGTAACCAATCTGGCGAATTTTAATGTGAAAAAATGAAACGCAAGCCTTATATTTGGCGCTGTAACTTTTGAAAACACCATAAAACCTGTACATGAGGGGTACTGTTGTACTCGGGAGACTTCGCTGAACACAAATATTTGTATTTCAAAACAGTAAAAAGTATCACAGCAATAATATCGTCCGTGTAAGTGCTGTTTGTGTGTGAAAAATGCAAAAAAACTTCACTTTTACTGGCGATATCATCGTTGTAATACATTTTACTGTTTTGAAACACTAATATTTGTGTTCAGCGAAGTCTCCTGAGTAGAACAGTACCCCCCATGTACAGGTTTTATGGTGTCTTGGAAAGTTATAGGGTTAAATATCGTGCTAGCAAATTAAATTCCCTTTACTTTCGGCATGGGTTGTCAGGCAGGTCCCGCTAATTGTAATTAATTAAGATACCCAATTATGTAAAATTATTACATAAATATATATGTAGAATTAATATATGTATATATATACGTATGAGAATATATATGTATATATATATAATTTAAAAAAAATATTTTTATTTATAACAGAAAATTTATGCCATACTTACTGATATTTTCTTTTCCCGGATATATGCCATGGCAGCACTACGTATGGTTATAGCTCATCCCCTTCTCAATTGGACAGGAACACCTTCTAAATAAAGGAGACTCCTCCCTATACCCCCTCAGTCTTAGTTTAAAGCCACGAAACAACACATGATTTCAGAAGAGGGAGGGATCGCAGTGCTGCCATGGCATATATCCGGGAAAAGAAAATATCGGTAAGTATGGCATAAATTTTCTGTTTTCCCCGGATATATCCATGGCAGCACTACGTATGGGTTATTCCCAAGCTGAAAGGAGTAAGGGAGGGAGAATAATAACCACAACGCATAAATCTATGCAAATACGGTTTATTGCTCCATAAACTATAAGGCAGCAGAGAGGACACTTCTACCAAATTTTGTGGTAGATGAACGCACTACATCCAACTGATAGTGATTGATAAACGTGTTGAAGGAGGACCATGTTGCTGCCGAACAAATGCGATCCGCAGAAATGTTGGCTGCAGCTACCCAAGAAGCGGCCAAGGATCTGGTAGAATGAGCTCTAAGACCTTGAGGGACAGGGACTCCGGAGGCTGAGTAGGCCTGACTAATGGCTAAGATGATCCATCGGCCAATATGAGATGAAGAAGCGGCTTGACCCTTCTTGTAACCTGAAGGAATAATGAACAGTCTAGATGTCTTCCTTATGACTGAAGTCCGGTTCTGGTATGTAGATAAATAGCGCACCAGATCCAAACAATGCCATTTCTCTTCTTCTTCTGATGAGGGATGAGGGAAAAAGGCTGGCAAAATGATGTCCTGATTCATATGGAAAGCAGAAACCACCTTGGGTCTGAAAGCTGGAATTGTACGAAGGATCACTCGGTCTTCCTGAAGAATCAAAAAGGGAGACTCACAGGAGAGAGCGCTTAGCTCGGAGATTCTTCTACCTGAGGTCAAGGCAACCAACAGAGCGGTTTTCAACGTAAGAGTAAGTATAGAAACACTCTCCAAGGGCTCAAACAGAGAATCAGACAAGGCCTGTAAAACCAGAGGTAAATCCCAAGGAGGGGAGCAAGACCGTACTGGAGGGCGAAGCTTGAGAATGGCTTGAAAAAATCTAGCAATATCTGGATCAAATGCCAATTTCTGATCTAACAGAGCAGACATAGCTGAAGTATGCACTTTTAGGGAGCTGCGACTCAAACCCTTGTCAAATCCATCCTGTACAAATTGAAGGATGTCACAGATACTGGGAGACAAAGGAGAAATATTATGTGCCAAACACCAGCTACAGAAGATGTCCCAAATACGATAGTAAGCTGAAGAAGTGGATTTCTTCCTGGCATTCAGAAGAGTAGAAATTATTGAAGAAGAGAAGCCTTTGCTGGAGAGACGTTGCTTCTCAATTTCCAAGCCCTTAAATTGAGAGACTGAGGAGATGGGTGAGAGATCGGACCTTGTTGTAGGAGACTGAGTTGACCTGGGAATTTCAGAGGTATGTCCTGAGAGAGTTTCTGCAGCAGGGGAAACCAAGGCCATCAGGGCCAGAAGGGAATCACTGCGAGAATCGTCGCTTGCTCCTGCAGGATCCTTCTTAGCAGGGGGAAAATCAGAAGAGTTGGGGGAAAAACATACCCCAGATGGAATTTCCACTCACAGCAGAGAGCATCCTTGTCTTCCGCCAAAGGGTCGAAGTAACGCGAGAAGAACCTTCCCACTTTGCGATTCTTCGCTGTGGCCATCAGATCTACCTGAGGAAGACCCCACTTCTGGACTATGCTTTGGAGTGCCAGAGGGGCTAACTCCCATTCTGTGGGATCCAGGGTTACACGGATTAAGAAATCCGCTACTTGATTGTTCTTTCCTGGAAGGTAAACTGCCTTTATCCCCTTCAAATTCTTCTCTGACCAGGACATAAGTGGGGTCAACACTTTCATTAAGCGTTTGCTCTTTGTACCCCCCTGATGATTGATGTAAGCAACTGCAGAGGTATTGTCTATCCTTACTCTCAGCCAACATTGTTTCAGACAAGGAAAGAGCAGAAGAGCATGGAAGAGTGCTTGCAACTCTAAAACATTCGAGGATAGAGGATACTGTTTGTTTTCCCACTGCCCCTGAAGATGAAGAAGGCCCAAATGAGCTCCCCAACCTGATTGGCAAGCATCCGTCGTGAGAGTAACCCAAGGGATATTGCTTGAAATAGATTCTCGTTCATCAGCCACCATGCCAGTTCCTTCTTGATCTCTGATGATAAAGAGATTGCTTGATTCAGATCCTTGTTCGTAAACTGGGATAGGAACCCTTCTTGTGGAATCCTCATATGCCACTGGGCCCATTTCGTAAGGCCTATTGTAGAGGACAAACTTCCCAGAAGGCTCATAAATTCCCGGGCCGGGATGGAGTTCAGAGGCAGAAGACAAAGGATCTTTGATTGAATACGAAGCCCTCTGTCCAAGGATAGGGAGACCTGTGACTGGATTGTGTCGAATCTTGCCCCTAAGTATATCATAACTTGAGAGGGGGAAAGCTGACTCTTCTTGAGGTTTACCAACCATCCAAATTTTTGAAGAATTGAAAGAACTCGATCTCGATGAAGAAGGAGAATATCTCTGCTGTGTGAAAGAATCAAGATGTCGTCGAGATAATGGAATCTTGAGATGCCTTCCTCTATCTCAGCCTTTCAACTTGTTTTATTATAAGTCCCTAAGTTTCCATTTTTACTTTTGGGCCCATTCAGCTTTTTGTCCTCTGCGTTTAATCCCCGTGAATACGCAGGAGCTAGTCTAATGGTCGCGCCATGCCATTACTGCGCATGCTCGGAAATATGATTCACTTGTGCATATTCTAAAATGTAAGTCCAGCTGCAGGGTCATATTGGCTTCCCCTTTTCAGCACAATGTTTTCTAATAGGTGTTTTCCTATATAAAGTAATTAGATTTGTGTGCAGTTTTCATCTTAATTTGAAATCTTTTTCTTTATTGAAGGTATATTACTTATTTTTCTCTACTTGTTTAGCAGAGATTTTCTTTATTAAGGATAAAAAGAAATCTTATGCAGTTATGGATTCAGATCCCTCTGCTCCCGGAAAAAAGGTCATACTCTAAAAGACATAGGTAAGCCATTCTATTTTTTCTGTGATTACTAAACAAAAGAGTGCCTATCAATAATTGGAATTCCCTATGATGATAGCTCTACGGGAAGAAAATAATCCGGATCATACAAGGGAAGTCACACTAAAGAATTGTTTGTGAGGCATATCATAAGAGATCCTTGTAAAAGTAAAGTCTCTGCACAGACTGTCTGAAAGTGGCTACAGGCCCATCTACTCATGCCCCATGTATTACACAATATTAACAGGAGGTATCTCAAGACGTCATAGAAGCTGTTAAAGCTTGGATCCTCTGGACAATTCCTAGAATGAATACTCTTAGGAATCCTGGGAGATGGATCCATTCAGAGATATGGAATCATCGGATGAGGATATTCAGCCTATTTCAGTAGTTCCAGAATCCGCTCATTTGATTTCCAGAGTCCTTTTACCTCTAGCCTTTCTTTTCGCATGTCAGAGGGTGTAGAGTATCTCTTCCAGTTCCCGGTCCCCTTAAGATCCTTAATGGAGGAATGGTTCTACACTGAGAGAGGTTTTCAACACAAGGAGGTTTTCATCCATTGGAATTTCAGACACTAGTACCTGGGACTCTGCTCCTGGGTAGTAGATGCAGTCCTTAGACTGGCTAAATGTTCCTCTCTGCCTGTAAACAATGCGGGATCTCTCTGAAACTCCATGGAGTATACATGGTCCTGCTCCTCTCTAAAGCCTATGTGGCAGCTGGCACAGGCTTTCATCTTGCTGTAAGGTTTTACCTCAATCTCTAAGGATCTAAGATCTGTATGGATAAATTGGAGGAGCATATCAGAGATAAATTTCCTTTGTCTCTTGACAATTTACAAGTCATTAATCTGGAAATAGTCTTCAGCTAAGAAGTCTATGTAGGTTGTATTATATTCTAGCCAGAAATATGACTTTCTTTGTGTCTATTAGCTGGGCTCTTTGGCTTAACTCCTGGTCCACAGATGCATCCTCCTATATTAATGGATCAAGCGAACAGCAGAGGGCAGGAAAGCTTGTCTACTTCAAGACCTAAGGTTCAGGAGACCTTTCGATCCAAGGATTCTCATTAACTTCCTTCTCAGACCAAGGTATTTCACACCAGGAAGAGTGTGGTAGATCTCAACCTTGATGTAAGTGGTCATTATTCTACCAGAGGAAGAGAAAAGTTAAAAAGAGATGCTTTGTAAATCGCATGGCTTCCCTTCAATTAGAGGAAGCTATTGTGAGAATTAAAAAAAAAAAAAAAACAACTAGAACACAAAGAATCTGTTTCTAACAGGTGTTGGAGACCCATTCTAATTTACAGGATTCTTGAACATTCTTATTTATAAAGGTAGTATTCCTAGTACATTGGATGATTTCTACAGATTTGCAGGATGCTTATTGCCATGTATCCTTTGCCTCACATCACTTTTATTTTTACATCTTCATGGGGAAAGATGAATGTCTGCTATAGTCACCTTGCTCTCTACCAGTTCAGGGTATAGCTGGAAATACAGTTGGACGTGGTCCAAGGCTCGGTACAGCTCTTTTCAGACTAGCATATTATCCCAACAGAGAGAGTTTTGATCCAGGTCCTCCACCATAGATCTGATAGGATGTCACAAGGGTGGAGGTTAACTTTCCTTTGGACAGTGATAACCATGAATGCCATGGGGTTGAGGAACTTTTCTCCAAATTCAAATATGTTCTGGAAAGGGACTCCCTTAACATCCAACATTTCTCTTCTGCATAGGTTGCAAGAGCCAATATCAATCATCCTGACAGTTCCATATTAATACAAAGTCCATGGTTTCCACTTCTACCTATCTTCTTCAGTACCTCCAAGGGATCTCCCAAAATAGTTCCAGAGCTACTTTCCTCCTTCGGAAGGTTTCGATAATGTAGAAGGGCTTAAATATAAGAGTTTTTGAACTACATTAAGGGCCATGGGAAAACTTATATCATTGGCTGTAGCGGAGATACAATATTCCACAGATTATCTCCGCTTAAGATCCCAGTGAGGCTCAGGAACAAGTGATGATAAATCCACAAAGCAAGGTTTCCAGCAAGTAAAATAATCCAACAGTATCCCAACAGCAATCCCAATAACTGGACGACACACAGCATCAGGAGCAGAACTGAAAACCTTTATTTCACAGTGGCCCTCTAAAGCATGCTCCCATGCAAGGGAGGGATCTTCATCAATTATTACAGTACCCAATAGCAACCTCCCACACATCTCCTCCCCTCAGCCTGACTCATAATCCCCTTATACTGTACACAAATTCCCCCAGTTTCTGGATGTACCCCTAAACCTAGGGGTACCCCTTTAAATGGCACATCCCCTGGTAGCCCTGATCTGGGTGAGCAACATATCCAAAACTCACCCAGATCAGACCAGGGGTTCGGGAAATTTATGGAAGTACTAAAAAGACCGACCGCGCTGGAGAGAACAGCCGAATTGGGTTCCATGCGATGGGGCACTGCGGTCGGTCCCAGTATAAGGGAATAAATTACACGAAAGGCTAAGACTGCAGAGATCAGGTAGGGTTCGCCTGAATCCCCTCATTCGGTTGTTTCTGTCTACCAAACGAGGGGCCGTTCGGTAGGTTGGAACCGAATGGACCGGGCTTGTGGAGGTCTCAGCGGTGTTCGCCTAGCCGAGTGTCCGATTTGGGTTCCATACACTCGACGGCAAAACGCATCATTCGGGAGTTTTAAAATGGCCGCCACCACGTGTTCATTTCCCGAATGGCGGCCACCCCGAAAACAAAGGACCTACTGCATAGCTTGTTAATTGAAGGCACACTTCACACAGGGGAGGTCTGATTGTTTGGTAGTTTCATTCCCTTAGTTTATTCGAATGATTCTACAGAACAATCAGACGAATACACTTTATTTAAACACATAAAAAACCAGCAGTTTACCCAAATGCAGTTATACACATGCCATTTTCAGGACAGCCCAGTGCCATCCGCTACATTGGCTACCTTTACAGAGTTGAAATGCCCTTTTTCCTGGTCTATTTCTAATTAGGTTTTCATTCAAATTCATTCTTCCAAGAAGGTTCTTCCATCCGGGACTTATCTAGGAATTGGCCACATTACCTCAGAGATATGTCTCAGCACTCTCTGATCTCTCTTTTCGTGAAAGGGCTTTAATATGGAAGTATCTATGGTTATCTATGCTCTCGGTGGAATTCTTCCTTGGTTTTTTTTTTTTTAGGGCTCTGAAATCTCCCTCTTGAGCATCTCCCTCTTGAGCATCGGTGGCCAAGCTTCCCTGGAACTTGTAGGTAAATGGCTGCTTGATCCTCAATCAATTTTCAGACATTTTTTTTTTTTTTTTTGGTACATTTGAGTTGGTCAATTTGATAATGTGCCATTTGTGGGCAATCAGTTTTTCATGTCCTTATCAGGTGTGTGTGTGTTGTCAGTTTGCATTCATATTTTGTCTTGTGTACTTCTTTCCCTCCCTTGGTTATTGCTTGGGTATTACCCATTGTTGTGCTGCCATGGATATGGCCAGGAAAAAGGAAAATGTATTCCTACTTACTGTAATTTTCTTTTCCTGGTCATAGGCCATGGCAGCATAAAGATCCCACCCTGGGATATTGCTGGAAACAAGACTGAGGGTGGGAGGGGTAGGAGGGGTTACTTATACCTTCTGTTTTAATTAGGTTCCTGTCTGGTTAGGGATAGGGAGGAGCTACCCATTGTTGTGCTGCCATGGCCTATGACCAGGAAAAGAAAATTACAGTAAGTAGGAATAAATGTTCCTTTATTTTCAACATGGGAACAAATTCCTTTAAAAACAGAAGAAGCGGGCATCATATTAGACTAGGTTGGTAAGACACACACACTGCACACAACACCACGCAGCACATACACAATACAGCAGATATTATTAAATAGATGGAATGTGTGAGTGTTAAGAATGTATTGTAACTCTGTAATACTATAACTCTGTAACATTCTTCTTCTGTAATATTTAACTGGGCAGATTCTAAGTAAAGTTTTCTCTCTGGTAAAAACTATGGTGTTTGCTGTTTATTTGTAATATCTGGTAGCATGGGCGTCCGCAGGAATTTTTCCAGGGGGGAGCATAATTGTAATGACATCCATGCTTGGTCCCTTTTTGACAGTGTCATGAAGGGGAGGAGCATAGTCATTATCACATAAAGCCAGGGTGAATAGCGTTTTCACATCTATGGTGTCAGGAATACATGTTTGTATTCCTGACACTATAGTGTTCCTTTAAGCAAATTAAAGGAACATTCTGGTCACCATAACAACTTCATCTAAATGAAAATGCTATAAAGCCAGGAAGCCCCTGGGTGTTTTCTTTCCTTTAAGGGGTTACACTGCTCTCAAATGGTTTACCCCTAAAGGCTTCCTCCAGCTCCAGATTTCCAGGTCGCTCAGTGATATTCGGCTTCTGAAAAAGAGTGTCAGGAAGTGCAGATTGACGTCAGGCATGGGTGCTACAGATTGGCTAGAGTGGTCAGTTGATGCTCTAAGCCAATCGCTAGTTCCCAGTTCATAAAAATGTTTTACTTTTTTATGAATGGGGAGCTACTGATTGGCATAGAGTGCCAGCTGACCCTCTAGCCAATCAGCGGCACCCCTACTCAGCGGCCCTCTGTGCTTCCTGACACTCAGTAAATAAAAGTGAACACATTAATACTGATTTTTTTTTTACCTGGGGAGATGAGAAGGTCCAAAGTTTCCCTGCCAGGCCCAGGTACCAAAGCCTTATGATGTGGTGTCCAGAATAAAGTGGAGGGATCACTTCACTTGTCCTTCCTGCTCCAATCTCCTTTTCTTCTCCTTCATTTGACACAGTCTTCTTTTTCTTCTGACACTGTCTCCTCTCCTCCTTGGCTCCTTCTGCTCCTTTACCTTTCTGCTACTTTCTGCTTATTGTGCTCCCCTTTCTGATCCCTTTCTGCTCCTTGCAGACCCTTTCTGCTCCTTCTCTTACTTTACCTTTGTGCTCCTTGCTGTCCCTTTCTGCTCCTTGCTACCCTTTTCTGCTCCTTCTCCTACTTTACCTTTGTGCTCCTTCTGATTCTTTCTGCTCCTTTACCTTTGTGCTCCTTCTGTCCCTTTCTGCTCTTTGCAGACCCTTCCTGCTCATTTCTGTTCCTTCTCCTACTTCACCTTTGTGCTCCTTCTGTCCCTTCCTGCTCCTTTATGCCATTTCAGCCCCTTGCTGACCCTTTCTGCTCCTTCTACTTTACCTTTGTGCTGCTTTACCTTCCAGCTCCTTGCTGACCCTTCCTGCTCCTTGCAGACCCTTCCTTCTCCTTGTTGACCTTTCATGCTCCTTGCAGACCCTTCCTGCTCCTTGCTGCCCCTTCCTGCTCATTTGTGTTCCTTTGTGCTCCTTCTTCTACTTTACCTGTTGTGCTCCTTGCTGTCCCTTCCAGCTCCTTGCTGCCCCTTTCTGCTCATTTCTATTCCTTCTCCTTTCTGCTCCTTCTCTTACTGGTCCTTGCTGACCATTCCTGTAGGCTGTCTCCCCCATCCCTTACTTACCCAATATATAGGCTATCTCTGCCCCCCCATGCCTCACTTCCCTGATCTGTAGGCTATCTATGCCCCCCATATGCCTCACTTCCCTGATCTCTAGGCTATCTCTGCCCACCTATATGCCTCACTTCCCTGATCTCTAGGCTATCTCTGCCCCCCATATGCCTCACTTCCCTGATCTATAGGCTATCTCTGTCCCCTCCCCATGCCTCACTTCCCTGATCTGTAGGCTGTCTCTGCCTCCTATATGCCTCACTTCCCTGATCTGTAGGCTGTCTCTGCTCCTATATGCCTCGCTTCCCTGATCTGTAGGCTTTCTCTGCCCCAAATATGCCTCACTTCCCTGATCTGTAGGCTGTCTCTGCCTCCTATATGCCTCACTTCCTTGATCTGTAGGCTATCTCTGCCCCCCATGCCTCCCTTCCCTGATCTGTAGGCTTTCTCTGCCCCAAATATGCCTTACGTCCCTGATCTGTAGGCTTTCTCTTCTACAAATATCCCTCACTTACCTGATCTGTAGACTGTCTTTCCCCCCATGCCTCACTTCCCTGATCTGTAGGCTGTCTCTGCCCCCCATGCCTCCCTTCCCTGATCTGTAGGCTTTCTCTGCCCCAAATATGCCTTACTTCCCTAATCTATAGGCTTTCTCTTCTACAAATATCCCTCACTTCCCTGATCCGTAGGCTTTCTTTCCCCCCATGCCTCACTTCCCTGATCTGTAGGCTATCTCTGCCCCCATGCCTCACTTCCCTGATCTGTAGGCTATCTCTGCCCCCCATGCTTCACTTCCTGATCTGTAGGCTATCTCTGCCCCATGCTCACTTCCTGATCTGTAGGCTATATCTGCCCCCATATGCCTCCCCTTACCCTGCCTCTGCCCCCCATGCCTCACCCTGATCTGTAGGTATCTCTGCCCCTATGCTCACTTCCTGATGGGCTATCTGCCCTGCCTCTCTCTCTGATTTGTAGGCTCTCTGCCCCCATATGCCTCACTTACCTGGTCTGTAGGCTATCTCTGCACCCCCCCCCCCCCATGCCTCACTTCCCTGATCTGGCCAGGGTACTATAATCAGGTACAAATTTACGGTAGTACCCGGCGGTTCCCAGAAAGGCTAGGACTTGGGTCTTAGTGCGGGGGTTGGTTTTTTATCTGAACATTAATGGACAAATTGTCCACATTCTGTTCAGACGAAATTCAGTCCATTCATTCATGCCCTAGTATAAATAACAGTGTTACGGGTAGAAATTAATGTACGTAAAATATTTACTTTGTATGTCTGTATTCAGTATTTACTCAAAATGGCTGCTAGAGCACCCCCTCCCATCGACTGAACACCTCGTGTCACAAGATGGCGTCTCCATCCAGAGTAAAATCCCGAGATGATGGTGACATCACACTTTGGAGGACGTGCATTAGATAAGACACTTAACACTTGACCAATTAAAGATGTATTCTCTCTGTTATCTTGCATTTTGCTTATGATGTATTTTCTGCTTTATAAGGGGCCCTTTTCGCCCCCCTGACTAAACATTCCAAAGTTTTTCAGTAACCTGAAACCTGCGTCTCATTGTGATTTACTTCAGAGCGTGCACGCATTCTATTCAATCTGGACGGGGGCAGATACTCAAGCAAACACGTGGTTTGATCTTAAACAATTGGTGCCCAATGTGGGTCTCCGGGTTCTGGCCGAAAGCCAGCCGTCCTAGAAGACTCTGAGGCAGACTTGCAGTGATGGGACGGTGACTGATCACCTCTGATATACAGTAATGACTGCCATTACCACCTTGCCTATATATCCTGTCTCTGTAATTGGCATGTCTCCGTGTCTGTATCTGCTGCTGGAGGGCACCAAAGACAGGTAAATAGCTTGCCCGGACTCCCTTTGTATAGAACCTGTATATTGACTATCTGCCTCCTGGGTGTGAATGTATTTTTGCATAAGGCTAAGGAATTTCACAGGATTTATTTTTGCTTCACCGCCGAAGCGCCATATGCACTCGGCTGGGGGTGCATTTATTGTTGCTTTACCACTGAAGCGCCATAAGCGCTCGGCTGGGGGTGCATTTATTGTTGCTTTACCGGCAAAAAAGGCCGTATGCATGTGGCAGGGGACGCTCAGTTATTTGTTAGTCTTAGCACAGTACGGCTTGTGGCATTTTTTTTGAGAAATATATATATATATATATATATATATATTTAGTTAAGGGGGTTTGTTTTTTGTTTGCATTTATATTCTGGGTTTTTTTGGTTTATATGTCTCTTTGGTTTGCAATAAGTGTAAAATGTAACGTGCAAGTCTATGTCTTTCTGTCTTGTTACTTTCCTCTTATACTTTCATGAGAGAAGTGTTTAGTCACAGGCGCACACAGGGTTAACCTCCGTAGCTGTAGACTCTCTATCTCCTGTTTGTCTCCCTCCTCCCCTTTCCCCGGCCTCCACCCCTGTGCTCCCTCCTCCCTCTGGCTTTCTGTCTCTCTCTGTCATTCCTCCCAGCGACTCTGGCTATATGTCTCTCTCTGTCATTCCTCCCAGCGCCTCCGTCTCTCTCTCTTGTGAGGTCTTGTTAAGGGGGAATGGGTCACAAGTTTACGAAGCCCACTAGGGGCTGGCTAGCCTGTGATATTGTAAGGAAGAGGGAGGGTGAACAAGCAGTGGGGAATCAGATGAAGGAGATCGCTAAGATCTGTAGCATTACTAGGTCTTCCATACCATGAAAGTAAATATAATGCTGAAATTATTGTTGAAACCCCATGCCAGCCATCGCCCCATCATGGTGCCTGGCATGGAGGGATGGAGGTTGGTCCTGTCCCCATGACCTCCACCCAATTGCCAGTGTCCACAGTCACTAGCCCCTGCCCATATGTTCCCTGTCCTTAGAGCGGATGAATCATTGTTTTCCCTCGCCCCAGCATTCCTTCCCTGCCCGCTTACGATATTCCGCCCCTATTGAGTCCGCCCCGTCATGCTTGTCCCTGTCACTTCCCCCTTGCTATGACCTCCCTTCCTGCCCCTTCTGCCCCTGTCATGGCCGCCACGTCCTCTACTGCGCCTGCCATCACTTCCTTCTCCGTCCCTGTCACGGCTGCCCACATGATGTCAACCCCTCTTATGCCCGTTATGGCACACGAACACCCAGTTAATACGGGAGGTCTGCCCACCCTCACGTTCCAGTGGGGAGCCCATGCTCAGTCTACCCCCTTCCAACCCTCACGTCCTCTCCCCAGCCCATACGTTACTTATGAAGCGCCGCAGGCCCCAGTCCTCTCCGACGATGCCAGTTCCCATGAGTCCCAGATCACCCCTCCCCCTCATCCTTCCTCCTTAGGTAGCCTATTTGGGGAAATCCTTCATCACCCCATGCTGAGAATTCCAGAACCCCCCAGGATGTGAATTCCAGAGTCCCCCAGGATCATAATCCTAGAGCCTAGTTCCTTACGGATGGAACCCCTTTGATGTATGTCTCATTTACCGCGTCCCAGGCCATGACTCTGGTGGGCTCTCTCCCAGATCCAGAGAAACAGCCTATGCCCTTCTACCGAAGGATTGATGAGTCTGATTTCCCCTCAGGTGTTGAATTCTGTGAACAGCTCCGGCTGTGGGCCCAAGATAAATTAGCTGATCAGGCTACCTGTATTAACAATGTCATCCAAGAAAAGACAGAATCTGTGGAGAAGTACCACTCTAGGTTGTCCCAAATTCTCTGACCTGGGTTTCACTCCAAATGCTCTCTGCGGCCTTTGTAGCAGGCCTTAAAGAATCCATTCGTAAAGGCCTAATTCTGTCTTGACCTGAATATAGAATAATCCCCCTGGACACCCTCCTGTTAGTTGCTAAGGGCCTAGAGTCACCGAGGAAACCAGCTCCCTATATGTTCTCTGGCCCTGCACAGCTACCCCCACTGACCCCTGGGTATGCACCGCTGCCTCCAGGCCTACCCTTGTCTCCAGGCCTACCCTTGCCTCCAAGCCTACCTATGAGTCGGCTCACTATGCCGCAATACAGGAATTGTTTTAACTGTGGTCAACCAGGTCATTTCAGAAGAGAGTGTACTGCCCCTAGGCCCCCTAGACAGTTCCAGCAGGATGTGAGAGAGCCTGATTCTGCAGCCAATTACCCCCAGTTCTCAGCTCCTTGGTTACCCCGCAGCTAATAATCCCACTGCCTGTTATCCCACTGCCAGCTACCCTGTTGCCAACTAGCCCCCACCCCCCAGTCAGTAACCCTGCACCAGCCAGCAGCGGCTAGATCTCCTACAATAGGTAACTGGCAAACCTGTGTCTCCTTCCCCTGTCATGGCAGTATCTTCAGGGGATAAGGGTGGGCCCCTAGCCACAGTCTTCCTACCTGTAGAAGGACACCCAACCACCTTAGTTGACACAGGCGCAGCCCGCAGCGTCCTTAGAGAACAAGACCTGCCTGACTCCTCTTTTCTGTCTATCATTGATCTTTCTTGTGGCGGTGTAGATGGTACCCCTCGAAGTAGCCCACTAACTAAGTTCTTACAAGTTGGCACTTACCCTCATCTCTTGGCTCCGTTTTGTGGTTTCTTCTACCTGCCCAATTAACCTACTGGTAGCAGATGTACTCTCCCGCTTACAAGTCTCTATTTCCTTCACCCCAGATGGCCAGGTTCAGTTGTCCTCCCCCCTATCTACTGCTGATACTTCAGCCCTCTGCTCCATACCCCTTCTGCTCCACATGGAGACTCCTGATAGGAATGCAAGGGTCCTAGATGGTTCCCCCAGTACCTTTGCCAGGATACCTTCCAAGCTATGGTCCACAGGCCCAGAAGACATCGGACGCCTCCAAGTTCCCCCAGTTTTGGTAAAGTTAATCCCAGGAGCCAGCGTGCCCCGTAAACCACAGTATCCTCTGAAGCCTGCCAAAGCCCTTGCTATTTTCCAGCAGGTAGAAAGCATATTGTCTAATGGTGCCTTGGTCAAGTGTGTCTGCCTGCAACACTCCCCTGTTCCCTGTGAAGAAGAAAACTGAAAAGTGTGAGCCTGAAAAATACAGAATGGTTCAAGATCTCAGAGTTGTCAATGAGGCTACTATTCTGGAAATCCCTATCGTGCCTAACCCTCCTAACTCCTGTCAGGAGTCCCACCTACCACCAAGATCTTCACAGTGGTGGATTTGGCTAATGTACCCCTTGACCCCTCATGCCAATATCTGTTTGCCTTCACCCATGAACGTCAGCAATACACCTGGATTGTCATGCCTCAAGGAGCTCAGAACACTCCTAGCCAATTTGCCAAGGCTGGACTCATGGCAAAAGTCTCACACTAATGTGGTCCTGCTTCAATAGGTGGATGACCTCCTCCTCTGTGCTGATTACCTCCCTACTACTGAACGTACTTCAGAAGATCTGCTCTGCTACCTTGCTGAACAAGGATGTAAGGTCTCCAAGAAGAAACTACATTGGTGCCGGCCCTCTGTGGTCTTCCTGGGTCACTGTCTCTCACATGGCATCTCTGCTATTTATCCTCCTAAAGCACACAAGCCCCTTCATGCCTTCTTGGCTTAATCTCCTACTGCAGAGCCTGGACACCAGAGGCCTCTATCCTCATGCAACC
>OW240912.1:151435031-151447219 GCA_933207985.1 Pelobates cultripes
GGGGCAGCAGCCTATATATTAGGGGAGTGAGGCTGGGGGGGGCAGCAGCCTATAGATTAGGGGAGTGAGGCTGGGGGGGCAGCAGCCTATAGACTAGGGGAGTGAGGCAGAGGGTGTTTGTGTGTGCGTGTTTGTTCGGGGCCTGTTAGTGTCCTGTTTGTGTGCTGTGTGTGGGTGTTTTTTGTTTGTCAGGGTGCTGTTTGTGTGTGAGTGTGCTGTTTGTGTGTGGGTGCTGTGCGGGTGTTGTGTGTGGGTTTTGTGTGTTTGTGAGGATGCTGTTAGTGTGCCGGGTGTGTGTGGGTGTTGTATATGTGTGGGTGCTGTGTGTGCAAGGGTGAAGTATGTGTGTGGGTGCTGTTTGTGGGCTGTGTGTGCTGTGTGTAGGTACTGTGGGTGTGTGTGTGCTGTATGTTTGGGTGGAGTGGGGGCAGATTAGTTAATATCCCAGTCCTGCTGCCTTCCCTGGTAGTTCAGTGTAGAGTGAACTCTAGCCCGGGTTCTCTGCTGCCTCCCTCCATGCTGCTGTGGACCGGTGAGGTAGAACTTTGATCTCCCCACCGGCCCATGGAGGCTTAGACCAGAGCCGCCGCTTGGATAGCGTCGGCTCTGCATGAGCCGACTGGGGAGATCCAGAGATCTCCCCTGCCGGTCTCAATCCATTGGCGTGCCGCGGGGATTAGGGTGTGCCCAGGCACACCCGACACACCCCGTGCGCACGCCTATGGAAGTGAGGGATGGGGGAGACAGCCTACATGAAGAGTCAGCAAGGAGCAAGAAGGTAAAGTAAGAAAAGGAGAAGGAACAGAAATGAGCAGGAAGGGACATCAAGGAGCAGAAAGGGGCAGCAAGGAGCTGGAAGGGACAGCAAGGAGCACAAAAGGTAAAGTAGGAGGAGCACAAAGGAACAGAAATGAACAGGAAGGGTCAGCAAGGAGCTGGAAGGTAAAGCAGCACAAAAGTAAAGTAGAAGGAGCAGAAAGGGTCAGAAATGAGCTGGAAGGGGCAGAAGGAGCACAAAGGTAAAATAGGAGAATGAGCAGGAAGGGCCTGCAAGGAACAGGAAGGAGCACAAAGGTAAAGGAGCTGAAAGAATCAGAAGGAGCACAAAGGTAAAGTAGAAAAGGGAGCAGAAAGGGTCTGCAAGGAGCAGAAAGGGATCAGAATGAGAAAGGAGCAGAAGGGCGCTAAATAAGCAGAAAGTAGCAGAAAGGTAAAAGAGCAGAAGGGGCCAAGGATAGAAAACAGTGTCAGAAGAAAAAAAAGACTGTCAAATGAAGGAGAGGAAAAGGAGATTGGAGCAGGAAGGACAAATGAAGTGAACCCTCCACTTTATTCTGGACACCATATCATAAGGCTTTGGTACCTGGGCCAGGCAGGGAAACGCTGGACCTTCTCATCTCCAAAGGTAAAAAAATATCAGTATTATTGTATTCACTTTTATTTACTGAGTGTCAGGAAGCACAGAGTGCCGTTGGGTAGGGGTGTTGCTGATTGGCTAGAGCGGTCAGCTGGCACTCTAAGCCAATCAGTAGCTCCCCATTCAAAAAAAAGTAAAAATATTTTATGAACCGGGAACTAGCGATTGGCTTAGAGCGTCAACTGTCCACTCTAGCCAATCAGCGGCACCCATGCCTGACGTCAGTCTGCACTTCCTGACACTCTGTTTCAGAAGCCAAATACCACTAAGCGACCTGGAGCTGGAGGAAGCCTTTGAGGTTAAACCATTTGAGAGCAATTTAACCCCTTAAAGGAAACCGAGCACCCAGGGGCTCCCTGGCATAGCATTTTCATTTAGGTGAAGTTGTTATGGTGACCAGAATGGTCCTTTAATTTGCTTAAAGGAACACTATAGTGTCAGGAATACAAACATATATTCCTGACACCATAGTTGTGAAAACGCTATTCACCCTAGCTTTATGTGATAATGGCTATGCCCCTTCCCTTTCATGACACTGTCAAAAAGGTACCAAGCATGGATGTCATTACAATTATGCCCCCCCCTGGAAAAATTCCTGCGGACGCCCATGGCTCTTGGGCATATTGTTTAAACTGTTTTGTGTAAGGAGGGAATGTTGGTAACAAAACGTTATTATATATTGTACAATAACTGCAGATAGAAATTGCCAAAAGTGAATTTTTCTTCCTCTTAGCAGCTGTTTTATTGTTAATTGTAAAAAGATAAAGATAAATTCACCTTAATAAAGTTTTATTTCACGATTAATGTCTTTTCCTTCCTTAATGCCTCTCATGTTTTCAAACTTAATAGATACATAATTTTTTTGTGGCAATTAGAGGACTGGAAAAGGGTATACAAACCAAGTAAGAAGGGCCCATACTCAAGGCAAAATGCAAAGCCCCATACGCAAGGCAAAATGCATCAGCTGACATGTTACTATGTAGAATGCTTAATTGTGCGTTGAGGAAAGCCCTAATCTGATTAGTGATGTACCGAACGGTTCGCCGGCGAACGGTTCCTGGCGAACATAGCATGTTCGCGTTCGCCACGGCGGGCGAACATATGCGCGGTTCGACCCGCCCCCTATTCGTCATCATTGAGTAAACTTGACCCTGTACCTCACAGTCAGCAGACACATTCCAGCCAATTAGCAGCACAGCCTCCCTAGCAGACCCTCCCACCTACTGGACAGCATCCATTTTAGATTCATTCTCAAGCTGCATGCTTAGTAAAAGGAGGGAAAGTGTAGCTGCTGTTCATAAGATAGGGAAAAGCATAGCTAGGTTAGGGATAAGGGTATGCTTTTTTTTAATTATTTTTTTCTATGTAATGTAAATGCACTTAGTTGTCTGCCACTGCTGCCAGCTTCTGTGTCAGGCTCACGGTGCCCATTTCCCCAGTCAGTGCCACCAATTACATCTGGTGTCACAATAGCTTGGATTTAAAAACAAAAAACTTTTTTCACTGTTATAGATTGAATAGCAGTCAGTTGTCTGCCACTGCTACCAGCTTCTGTGTCAGGCTCACAGTGCATACTGTGCCCATTTCCCCAGTCAGTGCCACCAATTACATCTGGTGTCACAATAGCTTGGATTTAAAAACAAAAAACTTTTTTTACTGTTATAGATTGAATAGCAGTCAGTGTCCTTAAAGCGGGTGTGTTACGCTAACAGTGGATACGCTGACAAGTGCCACTGAGTAGATCCTGTGTCACAATAGCTTGGATTTAAAAAAAATAATAATCTTTTTTCACTGTTATAGATTGAATAGCAGTCAGTGTCCTTAAAGGGTGTGTTACGCTAACAGTGGATACTGACAAGTGCCACTAATTAGATCTGGTGTCACAATAGCTTGGATTTAAAAAAAAAACTTTTTTACTGTTATAGATTGAATAGCAGTCAGTGTCCTTAAAGCGGGTGTGTTACGCTAACAGTGGATCGTGACAAGTGCCACTAATTAGATCTGGTGTCACAATAGCTTGGATTTAAAAAAAAATCTTTTTCACTGTATAGATTGAATAGCAGTCAGTGTCCTTAAAGCGGGTGTGTTCGCTAACAGTGGATCGCTGACAAGTGCCATAATTAGATCTGGTGTCACAATAGCTTGGATTTAAAAAAAAAACTTTTTCACTGTTATAGATTGAATAGCAGTCAGTGTCCTTAAAGCGGGTGTGTTCGCTAACAGTGGATACGCTGACCAGTGCCACTAATTAGATCTGGTGTCACAATAGTTTGGATTTAAAAAAAAAAATTTTTTCACTGTTATAGATTGAATAGCAGTCAGTGTCCTTAAAGCGGGTGTGTTACGCTAACAGTGGATATGACAAGTGCCATACTAGATCTGTGTCACAATAGTTTGGATTTAAAAAAATAATCTTTTTCACTGTTATAGATTGAATAGCAGTCAGTGTCCTTAAGCGGGTGTGTTACGCTAACAGTGGATACGCTGACAAGTGCCACTAATTAGATCTGTGTCACAATAGCTTGGATTTAAAACAAAAACTTTTTCACTGTTATAGATTGAATAGCAGTCAGTGTCCTTAAAGCGGGTGTCGCTAACAGTGGATCACATGACCAGTGCACTGTCTGGTGTCACAATAGCTTGGTTTAAAAAAAATCTTTTCACTGTTATAGATTGAATAGCAGTCAGTGTCCTTAAGCGCTAACAGTGGAACAAGTGGATCTGGTGTCACAATAGTTTGGATTTAAAAAAAAATCTTTTTTCACTGTTATAGATTGAATAGCAGTCAGTGTCCTTAAGCGGTTGTGTTGCTAACAGTGGATACTGACCAGTGCCACTAATTAGATCCTGTGTCACAATAGTTTGGATTTAAAAAAAAACTTTTTACTGTTATAGATTGAATAGCAGTCAGTGTCCTTAAAGCGGGTGTGTTACGCTAACAGTGGATACGCTGACAAGTGCCACTAATTAGATCTGGTGTCACAATAGCTTGGATTTAAAAAAAAAATCTTTTCACTGTTATAGATTGAATAGCAGTCAGTGTCCTTAAAGCGGGTGTGCGCTAACAGTGGATCGCTGACCAGTGCCACTAATTAGATCTGGTGTCACAATAGCTTGGATTTAAAAAAAACTTTTTCACTGTTAGATTGAATAGCAGTCAGTGTCCTTAAAGCGGGTACGCTAACAGTGGATACGCTGACAAGTGCCATAATTAGATCTGGTGTCACAATAGCTTGGATTTAAAAACAAAAACTTTTTTCACTGTTATAGATTGAATAGCAGTCAGTGTCCTTAAAGCGGGTGTGTTACGCTAACAGTGGATACGCTGACAAGTGCCACTAATTAGATCTGGTGTCACAATAGTTTGGATTTAAAAAAAATCTTTTTTCACTGTTATAGATTGAATAGCAGTCAGTGTCCTTAAAGCGGGTGTGTTAACAGTGGATACGCTGACAAGTGCCACTAATTAGATCTGGTGTCACAATAGCTTGGATTTAAAAAAAAACTTTTTCACTGTTATAGATTGAATAGCAGTCAGTGTCCTTAAAGCGGGTGTGTAACAGTGGATACGGTGACCAGTGCCACTAATTAGATCTGGTGTCACGTTTGGATTTAAAGTTATAGATTGAATAGCAGTCAGTGTCCTTAAAGCGGGTGTGTTACGCTAACAGTGGATACGCTGACCAGTGCCACTAATTAGATCTGGTGTCACAATAGTTTGATTTAAAAAAAAAACTTTTCACTGTTATAGATTGAATAGCAGTCAGTGTCCTTATGTGTTGCTAACAGTGGATACGCTGACAAGTGCCACTAATTAGATCTGTGTCACAATAGTTTGGATTTAAAAAATAATCTTTTTCACTGTTATAGATTGAATAGCAGCAGTGTCCTTAAAGCGGTGTGTTAGCGTGGATACGCTGACCAGTGCCACTAATTTAGATCTGGTGTCACAAAGCTTGGATTTAAAAACAAAAACTTTTTTCACTGTTATAGATTGAATAGCAGTCAGTGTCCTTAAAGCGGGTGTGTTAAGCTAACAGTGGATACGTGACCAGTGCCATAATTAGATCTTGTCACAATAGCTTGGATTTAAAAAAAAAAATTTTTTCACTGTTATAGATTGAATAGCAGTTAGTTATCTTCAAGCTGGTGTCAGGCCTACAGCCTGTGCTCTGCACAATGTGCCAGTGCACATTGCCACCATATCTGGTCTCACAGTAGCTTGCCGCACGGTACCACTAATCCCAACAAAAATGACAGGCAGAGGCAGGCCACCCAAGCATGCCATCGTGGTGCTGTGTGATTCCCTTTGGCCCTAGAATAATGCCCAGTTTTCAGAGGCCACATTACCCGAACTTGAAAAGTTCTGAGGACATAGTTGACTGGCTAACACAGGACACCCAATCTTCTACAGCCTCCGCTCAGAACCTTGGCGCACCATCCTCCTCCAGCTTAGCTTCAGGCACCTCTCAAGATACCACTCACCGCCTGCCGCCACCACCAAAACTAGCACCACGCAGCGTTGGTATGTCAGAGGAGTTATTCACATCCGTTTGAAGAAATGAGGATCGCCAACCATTATTGCCAGAGGATGTAGATAACGGGATATGTCTCAGGCAGGCAGCATTACAACATGGACGCGGTGTGATGATGATGATGATGTTGTACCCGCTGCTGCTTCCTTTGCTGAGTTGTCAGATACAAGTGAAGCGGTTGATGATGACGATCGCCATGGATGTCACGTGGGTGCCCTCGTCAAGAAGAAGAACAGGGTGAAAGTTCAGATGGGGAGACAGGGAGGAGGAGGAGGCGAGTTGGAAGCAGGGGGAGGTCGCGCAAGGGAGCTAGTGGCACAGTCAGACAGCATGCACGAGCACCCGGGTCAGCCGACAGCACGCCAATCAGCATGCTGTGTCCACCACCAGAATGCCGTCATTGCAGAGCTCAGCAGTGTGGAATTTTTTGTGTGTCTGCCTCTGACAACAGCGTGCCATTTGCAACCTGTGCCAAAGAAACTGAGTCGTGGGAAGTCCAACACCCACCTAGGTACAACTGCTTTGCGTAGGCACATGATCTCACATCACGCCTATGGGATCAACACATGGAGTACAAGCAGCTCGCCTACTCTAAGCCGCCAGCCTCCTCCTGGTCAAGCATCTTCGGCCACGTCAACCACTGCTGTCCTCCTTGTCCCCTCTCAACCATCCGCCACTCCGCCTCCCGCCTTGAGCAGTTCACGCTCATCTTCCCACAGTCATGTGTCTGTCAAGGACATGTTTGAGCGTAAGAAGACAATGTCAGAAAGTCACCCCCTTGCCCAGCGTCTGACTGCTGGCTTGTCGAACTATTAGCCCGCCAGCTTTTACCATACAAGCTGGTGGAGTCTGAGGCGTTCAAAAAATTTGTAGCTATTGGGACACCGCAGTGGAAGGTACCCGGCCGAAATTACTTTTCGCAAAAGGCAATCCCCAACCTGTACTCAATTGTACAAAAGGAAGTAATAGCATCTCTGGCACACAGTGTTGGGGCAAGGGTCCATTTGACCACTGATACCTGGTCTGCAAAGCATGGTCAGGGCAGGTATATCACCTACACTGCGCATTGGTAAACCTGCTGACTGCTGCCAAGCATGGAATGCATGGCTCTGCAGAGGAGTTGGTGACACCGCCACGACTTGCAGGCAGTCCTGCTGCCACCTCCTCTACTCCTCCTACTCCATCCTCTTCCATAACCTCCTCGGCTGAGTCCTCTTCTGCTGCTGCGTCTTGATCCACATCAACGGCACCCCCCAGCTCCCAGAGTACTATTCCACATCCGGATCACGGTATTTATCCGCGCCGTCTTAGGTTTGGGCACTTGAAAGCAGAGAGTCACACCGGGGACGAGCGCTCCTGTCGCCATGAGCGCTGCCAAAAGGTGGAAAAGTGGCTGACTCCGCAGCGACTGGATATCAGCAAAGTGGTTTGTGACAACGGAACAAATTTGTTAGCGGCATTGAAGTTGGGCAAGTTGTCACATGTGCGTGCATGGCACATGTGTGTAATCTGATCGTACAACGCTTTGTGCATAAGTACATAGGCTTACAGGACATCCTGAAGCAGGCCAGGAAGGTGTGTGGCCATTTCAGGCGTTCCTACACGGCCATGGCTCACTTTGCCGATATCCAGCGGCGAAACAACATGCCAGTGAGGCGCTTGATTTGCGACAGCCCGACACGTTGGAATTCAACACTCCTAATGTTCGACCGCCTGCTCCAACAAGAAAAAGCCGTTAATGAATATTTGTATGACCGGGGTGCTAGGACAGCCTCTGGGGAGCTGGGAATTTTTTTGCCACGTTACTGGACGCTCATGCGCAATGCCTGTAGGCTCATGCGTCCTTTTGAGGAGGTGACAAATTTAGTCAGTCGCACCGAAGGCACCATCAGTGACATCATACCATTTGTTTTCTTCCTGGAGCGTGCCCTGCGAAGAGTGCTGGATCAGGCCGTAGATGAGCGTGAAGAGGAAGAGGAAGAGTTGTGGTCACCATCACCTCCAGAAACAGCCTTATCAGCATCGCTTGCTGGACCTGCGGCAACGCTGGAAGAGGATTGTGAGGAAGAGGAGGCAGAGGAGGAATGTGGCTTTGAGGGGGAGGAAGAGGAGGAGCAAGACCAACCACAACAGGCATCCCAGGGTGCTCGTTGTCACCTATCTGGTACCTGTGGTGTTGTACGTGGCTGGGGGAAGAAAATACCTTCATTGACATCAGTGAGGAGGAGGAACGGGAAATGAGTAGCTCGGCATCCAACCTTGTGCAAATGGGGTCTTTCATGCTGTAGTGCCTGTTGAGGGACCCTAGTATAAAAAGGCTGAAGGAGAACGACCTGTACTGGGTGTCTACGCTACTAGACCCCCGGTATAAGCAGAAAGTGGCGGAAATGTTACCGAATTACAACAAGTATGAAAGGATGCAGCATTTGCAAAATAAATTGAAAAGTATGCTTTACACAGCGTATAAGGGTGATGTCACAGCACAACGGGAATCTAACAGGGGGAGAGGTGGAAGTCATCCTCCTCCTCCCATGACCACGCCGGCAAGGACAGGACGCTTTAGAGACGTGTTGTTGATGGAGGACATGCAGACCTTTTTAAGTCCCACGCATCGCCACAGCCCTTCGGGATCCACCCTCAGAGAGCGACTCGACCGACAGGTAGCAGACTACCTCGCCTTAACTGCAGATATCGACACTCTGAGGAGCGATGAACCCCTTGACTACTGGGTGTGCAGGCTTGACCTGTGGCCCGAGCTATCCCAATTTGCGATAGAACTTCTGGCCTGCCCCGCTTCAAGTGTCCTGTCAGAAAGGACCTTCAGTGCAGCAGGAGGTATTGTCACTGAGAAGAGAAGTCGCCTAGGTCAAAAAAGTCTAGATTACCTCACCTTTATTAAGATGAATGAGGATGGATCCCGAAGGGACTGACTGGAAGCGATACATTAGATTTAAAAGGGCCTGTGGGGATGAGCTGCCCTTGGGCTAAAAATGGTCCCTGCAGCTGCTGTATTTTTAGCTCTGAATGCCTGTTGACTTGCGTGACTGATCGCCACCCAACTTGAGTTCAAGCCGCCATCTTTTAGGGCACTTTTCTGCCTGTGAAACAAACATCAGTTATAAGATTGAATATTAAATTCCGTTTGTCTCCAGCAGATTGTGTCAGCCCTACGAAGTATGCTCTGCCAATGCGCTGCCACCTCCTCTACTCCTCCTACTCCATCCTCTTCCATAACCTCCTCGGCGAGTACTCTTCTGCTGCTGCGTCTTTGCTCCACATCAGCGGATAGAGTAACGATGATAAACTGATAACAATAGTACCCCAAACACACCACTCACTCACTGGTGTCTAGCCAAGCTTGGATTTAAAACAAAATTTTTTCACTGTTATAGATTGAATAGCAGTCAGTGTCCTTAAAGTGGGTGTATCCAGCCCACCTAGCGTGTACTCTGCGGATTTACAGTGCCACTCATATCCTTACCACCAGAATGCCGTCATTGCAGAGCTCAGCAGTGTGGTATTTTTTTTGTGTGTATGCCTCTGACAACAGCGATGCCATTTACAACCTGTGCCAAAATAAACTGAGTCGTGGGAAGTCCAACACCCACCTAGGTACAACTGCTTTGATCGCACATCACAAACGCCTATGGGATCAACACATGAATACAAGCAGCACACAAACTCAAAGCCGCCATCCTCCTCCTGGTCCAGCATCTTCAGCCACGTCAACCACTGCTGTCCTACTTGCCCCCTCTCAACCACTATCCGCCACTGCCCCGCCACGCAGTTCCACACGCTATCTTCCATAACCTCCTCACTGAGTCCTTGTTCCCTGCTGCCAAGCGTGTATTGCTCCACATCAACGGATAGGGGGCGTAACAGTGATTAAACTGATAACAATAGTACTAAACACACCACTCACTCATTGGTGTCACAATAGCTTGGATTTAAAAACAAATTATTTTTTTCACTGTTATAGATTGAATAGCAGTTAGTTATCTTCAAGCAGGTGTGTCAGCCCTACAGCGTACTCTGCCAGTACGCTGCCACCTCCTCTACTCCTCCTACTCCATCCTCTTCCATAACCTCCTCGGCTTAGTCCTCTTCTGCTGCTGCGTCTTGCTCCACATCAACGGATAGGGGCGTAACAGTGATTAAACTGATAACAATAGTACTAAACACACCTCTCACTCACTGGTGTCACAATAGCTTGGATTTAAAAACAAAAAATTTTTTTCACTGTTATAGATTGAATAGCAGTTAGTTATCTTCAAGCAGGTGTGTCAGCCCTACAGCGTGTACTCTGCCAGTACGCTGCCACCTCCCCTCTACCCTTCTACTCCATCCTCTTCCATAACCTCCTCAAGCTAGCCCCTTCCTCTTTCTGCTGCTGCCTTGCCCACATCAACGGAGCATGGCCAGTGATTGGATAACAATAGTACCAAAACAATACCACTCACCTCACTGGTGGCACAATAGCTTGGATTTAAAAACAAAAAACTTTTTTCACTGTTATAGATTGAATAGCAGTTAGTTATCTTCAAGCAGGTGTGTCAGCCCTACAGCGTGTACTCTGCCAGTACGCTGCCACCTCCTCTACTCCTCCTACTCCATCCTCTCCATAACCTCCTCGGCTTAGTCCTCTTCTGCTGCTGCGTCTTGCTCCACATCAACGGATAGGGGGCGTAACAGTGATTAAACTGATAACAATAGTACTAAACACACCACTCACTCACTGGTGTCACAATAGCTTGGATTTAAAAACAAAAAAATTTTTCACTGTTATAGATTGAATAGCAGTTGGGTTATCTTCAAGCAGGTGGTGTCGGGGCCCTACAGCTGTATCACTCTGCCAGTACGCTGCCACCTCCTCTAAGTAATTCTACTCCATCCTCTTCCATAACCTCCTCGCTTAGTCCTCTTGCCAAAGCTGCTGCCTTGCCCACACATCAACGGATAGGGGGCGTAACAGTGATTAAACTGATAACAATAGTACTAAACACACCACTCACTCACTGGTGTGTCAATAGCTTGGATTTAAAAACAAAAAAATGTTTTCACTGTTATAGATTGAATAGCAGTTAGTTATCTTCAAGCAGGTGTGTCAGCCCTACAGCGTGTACTCTGCCAGTACGCTGCCACCTCCTCTACTCCTCCTACTCCATCCTCTTCATAACCTCCTCGGCTTAGTCCTCTTCTGCTGCTGCGTCTTGCTCCACATCAACGGATAGGGGGCGTAACAGTGATTAAACTGATAACAATAGTACCAAACACACCACTCCTATCTGGTGGCACATTAGATTGCACGCGCAGTGCCCCAAATTTGTTGTGATCTGTGAGTAAGGTAAACGGTTGTCCATACAAGTAGGTTGCAGCTTTTTGAGGCCCACACCACCGCTATGCACTCCTTTTCAATGGCAGTGAATATACTTCGCTGTGCAAAAGTTTACGGCTTAGATAAGCCCCGGGTTGCTAGCCACCATCTGCTCCGACTTGGCTCAATACTGCCCCCAATCCAAGCATAGAAGCGTCTGTATGGACGAGAAAGTGTTTAGTTGGATCAGGAGAAGAAAGTACAGGTGATTTAATGAGCGCCGTCTTGAGCTGTTGGAAGGCCTGTTCACATTCTGGGGCCCATACTACTATCTTGGGAGGCTTTTGCACGCTCCTATGGCACTTACTGGGCTTTAGGTCAGTCCGACTCCCTAATCCGCCCATTACGCTCCTATGTGGGTCAGGTACCCGGGCCAGGAGCTGCTAAAAATGCTCCATATACTCATCCAAGTGGTGTAAAAATAGTGTGTGTGTATTAGGATCCTTAGGACAGGTGTCAATCCATATCTTCGCCAAGTGACCCTATGTTGGGGTAACATTCCCTATTCTGATCTGTGTCAGTGTGTATCAGGGGCTCTGAGCACAGGTGTCAATCCATATCTGCCAAGTGACCCTATGTAGGGGGAACAGTCTCTATTCTGCTCTGTGTCAGTGTGTATCATGATCTCTGAGGACAGGTGTCAATCCATATCTACCAAGTGACCCTATGTAGGGGGAACAGTCTCTATTGTGCTCTGTCAGTGTGTACCAGGGGCTCTGAGGACAGGTGTCAATCCATATCTGCCAAGTGACCCTATGTAGGAGGAACAGTCTCTATTCTGCTGTGTGTTAGTGTGTATCAGGGGCTCTGAGGACAGGTGTCAATCCATATCTGCCAAGTGACCCTATGTAGGAGGAACAGT
>OW240912.1:151447319-151489307 GCA_933207985.1 Pelobates cultripes
GAGCCTGACACACCCGCTTTGAGACAACTAGCTGCTATTCAATCTATAACAGTGAAAAAAGTTTTTTAGTTTTTAAATGCACGCTATTGTGACACCAGAGAGTGAGTGGTGGCACTGGACACAGTATCCACTGTGAGCCTGACACACCCGCTTTGAGACAACTAACTGCTATTCAATCTATAACAGTGAAAAAAGTTTTTTAGTTTTTAAATGCATGCTATTGTGACACCAGTGAGTGAGTGGTGGCACTGAGCACAGTATCCAATGTGAGGCTGACACAGACACTGGCAGACAACTAACTGCTATTCAATCTATAACAGTGAAAAAAGTTTTTTGGTTTTTAAATGCACGCTATTGTGACACCAGTGAGTGAGTGGTGGCACTGGGCACAGTATCCACTGTGAGCCTGACAAAGACGCTGGCAGACAACTAACGGCTATTCAATCTATAACAGTGAAAAAAGTTTTTTGTTTTTAAATGCAAGCTATTGTGACATCAGTGAGTGAGTGGTGGCACTGGGCACAGTATCCACTGTGAGCCTGACACACCCGCTTTGAGACAACTAACTGCTATTCAATCTATAATAGTAAAAAAAGTTTTTTGGTTTTTAAATGCACGCTATTGTGACACCAGTGAGTGAGTGGTGGCACTGGGCACAGTATTCACTGTGAGCCTGACACACCCGCTTTGAGACAACTAACTGCTATTCAATCTATAACAGTGAAAAAAGTTTTTTTGTTTTAAATGCAAGCTATTGTGACACCAGTGAGTGAGTGGTGGCACGGGGCACAGTATCCACTGTGAGCCTGACACAGAAGCTGGCAGACAACTAACTGCTATTCAATCTATAACAGTGAAAAAAGTTTTTTGTTTTTAAATGCAAGCTATTATGACACCAGATATGAGTGGCACTGTAAACTGGCAGAGTACACGCTGTAGGGCTGACACACCCGCTTTGAGACAACTAACTGCTATTCAATCTATAACAGTGAAAAAAAAGTTTTTTGTTTTTAAATGCAAGCTATTGTGACACCAGTGAGTGAGTGGTGGCACTGGGCACAGTATCCACTGTGAGCCTGACACACCCGCTTTAAGGACACTGACTGCTATTCAATCTATAACAGTGAAAAAGTTTTTGGGTTTTAAATGCAAGCTATTGTGACACCAGTGAGTGAGTGGTGGCACTGGGCACAGTATCCACTGTGAGCCTGACACACCCGCTTTGAGACAACTAACTGCTATTCAATCTATAACAGTGAAAAAAGTTTTTTGGTTTTAAATGCAAGCCATTGTGACACCAGTGAGTGAGTGGTGGCACTGGGCACAGTATCCACTGTGAGCCTTACACACCCGCTTTAAGGACACTGACTGCTATTCAATCTATAACAGTGAAAAAAGTTTTTTGTTTTTAAATGCAAGCTATTGTGACACCAGTGAGCGAGTGGTGGCACTGGGCACAGTATCCACTGTGAGCCTGACACACCCGCTTAAGGACACTGACTGCTATTCAATCTATAACAGTGAAAAAAGTTTTTTGTTTTTAAATGCAAGCTATTGTGACACCAGATATGAGTGGCACTGTAAACTGGCAGAGCACACGCTGTAGGGCTGACACACCCGCTTTGAGACAACTAACTGCTATTCAATCTATAACAGTGAAAAAAGTTTTGGGGTTTTTAAATGCACGCTACTGTGACACCAGTGAGTGAGTGGTGGCACTGGGCACAGTATCCACTGTGAGCCTGACACACCCGCTTTGAGACAACTAACTGCTATTCAATCTATAACAGTGAAAAAAGTTTTTTGGTTTTTAAATGCACACTATTGTGACACCAGATAAGAGTGGCACCGTGAACTGGCAGAGTACACGCTATAGGCCTGACACACCCGCTTTGAGACAACTAACTGCTATTCAATCTATAACAGTGAAAAAAGTTTTTTGTTTTTAAATGCAAGCTATTGTGACACCAGTGAGTGAGTGGTGGCACTGACTGGGCAAATGGGCACAGTATCCACTGTGAGCCTGACACAGAAGCTGGCAGCAGTGGCAGACAACCAACTGCTATTCAATCTATAACAGTGAAAAAAGTTTTTTGTTTTTAAATGCAAGCTATTGTGACACCAGATATGAGTGGCACTGTGAACTGGCACAGTATCCACTGTGAGCCTGACACACCCGCTTTGAGACAACTAACTGCTATTCAATCTACAACAGTGAAAAAAGTTTTTTGTTTTTAAATGCAAGCTATTGTGACACCAGTGAGTGAGTGGTGGCACTGGGCACAGTATCCACTGTGAGCCTGACACACCCGCTTTAAGACAACTAACTGCTATTCAATCTATAACAGTGAAAAAAGTTTTTTTTTAAATGCAAGCTATTGTGACACCAGTGAGTGAGTGGTGGCACTGGGCACAGTATCCACTGTGATCCTGACACACCTGCTTTGAGACAACTAACTGCTATTCAATCTATAACAGTGAAAAAAGTTTTTGGGTTTTAAATGCAAGCTATTGTGACACCAGTGAGTGAGTGGTGGCACTGGGCACAGTATCCACTGTGATCCTGACACACCTGCTTTGAGACAACTAACTGCTATTCAATCTATAACTGTGAAAAAGGGTTTTTGGTTTTTAAATGTACGCTATTGTGACACCAGTGAGTGAGTGGTGGCACTGGGCACAGTATCCACTGTGAGCCTGACACAGAACCTGGCAGGCAGGCAACTGCAATTTCATTACACAGAAAAAAAAAAAAAAAAAAGCAGACTGATGTTCTACCCCTAAAAAGATCAGATGAGTCCTTCAGGACTGTAGTGGACACTGTATACCCTAACCTAGCTATGCATTTCCCTATCTAATCAACAGCAGCTACACTTTCCCTCCTCTCACTAAGCATGCAGCTTGAGAATGAATGTAAAATGGATGCCTTCCTGTAGGTGGGAGGGTCTGCTAGGGAGGGTGTGCTGCTAATTGGCTGTAATGTGTCTGCTGACTGTGAGGTACTGGGTCAAAGTTTATTCAATGATGACGAATAGGGGGCGGATCGAACCGCGCATATGTTCGCCCGCCGTGGCGAACGCGAACATGCTATGTTCGCCGGGAACTATTCGCCAGCGAACCGTTCGGTGCATCACTAGTTTTAGGGTGTCATGGAAAGTTACAGGATTAAATATAGTGCTAGCAAATTAAATTCCCTAGACTTTCGGCCTGGGTTGTCAGGCAGGTCCCGCAAATTGTAATTAATAAAATGACCTAATTATGTAAAATTGTTACATAAATATATATGTATAATTATATATATATATATATATATATATACGTGTGTGTATATATATATATATATATACATATATATATATATAGATAGATAGATATAAATAAATATATGTTTTTTTTTTTAATTATTTTTATTTATATATATAGGTATATATAAATAGTGATATATATGTATATACTTATGTACTTATGTATATAGATATATGTACTATTTCGTTGAAAAAAGGAAGAAAAGGAACACTGCCTAAAGGATATAAATATGAGTATAAAAAGATAAACTTTAATAGTGAACGAGATACAAAGTGATTATTTTGCACATTCACTCTTGGTACGTCTAGGTATTTGCATACAGAGGCATCAAGAGATATTTATGCAGAATTGTAAGATTTAAAAGGACAAACAACACTTGATTCAGTGAAGATGTCATCAGCAAATGTCAATTGTATCTACTGCAACAGTTGTCTCGTGTTACAGTTAGTATAGAGTATTCTGTTACAATGGATCAAACTCTAACAGATATATACTGTCTGCAGCTGCAGTTTCTACAGAATACTCTTTTACAAAAATAAAAAAACGAAAATTAGACACTAAAATCGTTTTGACAACACAAGGACATATACTGTCTAATGTTTTTGCCTAGAAGTATGTTGTAGTTAGGATATATATCCTTTACTTGAGAGAGCACCTACTCTGGTTGGTTACTAATATATCACCCCAGTGATATTATACCATGAAAAAGTAGATAAGAAGAAATAGTTACTGTGCCTTCAAGGGCACCTACCAGATATGAGGGCTAACTACAGGTAATAGAGAAAGGAAAGAGGGAGAAAAAAATATATATATATGTAAATGTCCTTTCAGTTATAACTGTGCCTTCAAGGGCACCTCTCTAGTATACAAACTAACTAACTAGCGTTAAATAGCTGTAGTCACGGTGGATATAATGTGTTGTCTGCTACACTTTATCTAGTGTCACTGCGCTGAAAGCGCTTAAAAGAATGGAGCCACAGAAATTATATGCGGCTAAATCCTAGAATCCCTCCCAAAGTACACCAAAAGCTAATATAGCTATTAGTTCCAATAAGGATGTCCAGAGGTGATTGCTGCAAGTGCATAGAATGTGATGCTGGGAAGGATCAGAAAAAAGGGGTTTTTCTGATCCTTCCCAGCATCACATTTAGCCGCATATAATTTCTATATAGTTTATATTAACTTTCTTTAGTTGCTGCAGCACCTTGTCTTGAGTTAACCAATTACAATTATTCTGCAAGTTTTTAGTAGCAATCATTTGCACATCTATTGCCATGGGTTCTTCCTTAATATATACGGAGGAGAAATAGTTATTTAAAATTCCTGCCTTTTCCTGGTCTTCATTAACTAACACCCCCGTTTCAGTTTTTAGTGTACCTACACTTTCATTTTGGTTTTTTTTAGAATTTATGTACTTAAAAAATGCTTTGGGGTTGGTTTTGCTCTCTTCAGCTATCATTATTTCATTTTGAAGTTTAGCAAGTCTAATTGCCTTTTTGCACACATTATTTGCATCCTTATATCTTTTATAAGATGCATCTGATTTGTCCGATTTAAATGCTTTAAATGCCCTTCTCTTAGTTGTAATCTCTTGTTTTACTTCTCTACTAAGCCACGTTGGTTTTAATTTGTTTCTTTTATCTGCTCTCCTGCATTTAGGGGGAAGCTAGTTATGGCTGCATGGGGTGGCTGAGTGTTGTGTTTTTGGGGGGAGGCAGTGTGTGTTGGGGTGAGTTGTGTGTATGTTAGGGGAGAAGGTTGAGTGTGTTGGGCTAAGCCCGCCGAACACCTCTCCTTTATTTTTTTAATACATTTTGCCCCTCCTACTTACATTTTGGCAGGATATAAATAATTCCTGGTGGTCCTTTCTGGACAGGATCCTTGGTAAACCAGTGGTCCAGCAGTGATGTCATCACAGGGGGCCCGAGCAGCGCTGTTAAAGCGCCCAGCACTGACCGGGCCCCTGACAATCCATACACGGGCCGGGGCCGCAAAACGTAGCAGCTGGTACCCGGTTGCGGGGGTCCGCAGGGCAGCCGGGCCCCCTGCAGTAATGGGCCCGGTCGCAGTTGTGGCCCCTGTGACCGTGGTATGTACACCGCTGACAGGTATGCAGTGTGTGCACTGAATGTGGTGTGTATAGTGTATGTAGAATGCAGAGTGCGTTTGTAAAGTGGATGCAGTGAGTGTGCAATGGATGCAGTGTGTATAGTGGATACAGATTGTACATTGTATGTGGGGTATACTAGTTGCAGAGTGTGTTTGTGTAGTGGATGTAGTGTGTGTATAGTGAATGCAGAGTGTGTTTGTGTAGTGGATGTAGTGTTTGTGTGTATTAGATGCAGTGTGTATAGTGCATGCAGAGTGTGTTTGTGTAGTGGATGCAGTGCATGTATATTGAATGCAGAGTTTGTGTATGTGTAATGGATGTAGTGATTGTGTGTATTAGATGCAGTGTCTATAGTTAATGGAGAGTGTGTATAGTGAATGCAGAGTATGTATAGTGTATACAGAATGTATGTTTGTGTATAGTGATTTCAGTGGGCATATTTGTGTAGGGATGTAGTGTGTGTATAGTGAAAGCAGTGTATGTGTAGGCATGTAGTGTGTATATGGACTGCAGAGTGTGTGTTTGAGTGTGTGCAGAGTATGTGTTTGTGTAGGGATATAGTGTGTGTATAGTGAATGCAGTGTGTATTTGTGTAGGCATGTAGCATGTATATAACAAATGCAGAAGGTGTGTTTGTGTAGTGGAGGTAGTGTGTATAGTAATGCAGTGAGTATGTTTGTGTAGTGGACGTAGAGTGTGTCTGTGTATTGGAGGTAGTGTATAGTGAATTCAGTGTTTGTGTGTTTGTGTAGTGTGTATAGTGAATGCAGTATGTGTGTGTGTTTGTGTAGTGGAGGTAGTGTGTGTATAGTGATTGCATAGTGTGTGTGTGTTTAGTGAATGCAGAGTATGTATTTGTGTAAGAATGTAGTGTATGTAAAATAGGGGCTGCAATTGGTGGGGGAGAGGGTAGAGCATTTTTAATATTTTGTTTACATTTCTTTTAAACAACATTTTATTTTAGTGCCCCCTCCCTGCTTCTTACCTGGCCAGGGAGGGGTGAAATCGCATTCCCTTGTGGTCTGGTAGTATGGTGCTCGGAGCCAGGTGCTGTTCACAGCAGAGGGGCCCAGCAGACTTGGTCTTCACTTCCCAGCAGCTCCCTGTTCTCCAATTCTTGCAAGGCCAGCCTGTGTGCCACCCAAAACATTGCCATGGTAACCACTGGCAACTCTCTGATGGCCGCGGGGCTCGCGATAGTTAGAGACAGAGGAGTTGCTGGGAAGTGAAGAAAGAGTCTGCTGGGCCCCCTCTCCTGTGAACAGGGAGCCGGGCCCGCAGGTACACATATATATAGTGAAAATCGCTATATATCTGTGCACATAGGAAATGTGCGGTCCTGAACTCCCAGAGCAGGCAAGGCCCCACAGGTTTTAATGCTCTGATGGTGGCCCTGGGTTCCAAGGTGGTTACCTATGCCACCCCATGGATAATCTGGCTCTGACCTTTACATTTCCTCCTATTCAGGGTGTAGCGGAGTTGCAATATTAAATTCCATGATCTCCGTTGGTACAGAAGGTAATCCACAGCCAAGCGCTGAAAAGTAAGGCAATATCCCAAATCCCCCAGTAACCGGACGAAACACAGTTCTAGGAGTCAACTGAGGTTTTTATTCAGAGGTCACAGTATTTATGCAAGTCCCCATGCAAGGGGTTTCCCTACTGACACAGCAGGGGTAATACAGTAGGGGACTACATGGGGGACTTAACATTCTGGACATTTCTCCCATCAGGCACTGCTGGACGAGAGGGATACTCCCACTGGAATTTACCGTTAAGTGGATTATCCCTCCGTGCAGCAGAACCGGCATTTTACATTAAAATACACAACTTTAACAATACTTAGTCTATTCAAACGAATGGACGTTCGGTAGATAGCTGGGGTCTGAGTGCACATTTAGTGGGAACACCGCTCAGATCCCAGCTAAAACAACGAAACGCCACACGAAATACACTTTGCCATTGAGTTCGCCCCAAAAGTACCGAACACCGATGGGGAACCACAACAGCGAGAGACCGGAGCTCCCGAACAGCCTGGAAGTCCAGCGGTGTTCGCGCCGTTGAGTAGCCGTTTTCAGTTCCACGCGCTCGATGGCCAAACACCGCTGGTGAGACAAAGGATCCAAGATGGCCGACAGTCGCGTGGTCGGTAGCCGAACGACGGCCACCTAGGAAAATCTCTAATTACCGATTGCAACACACGTCCCTCTATGTGTGGGCTATTAGGGGGTAGCTCATTCGGTTCACGAACAGCCAGTAACGTCGCTGTTCGTGAAACGAAACACATGAATGCTAGCGGCTTTCGGCTGCTAGCATATGAATTCCATGCACATCACAGTATCCACCCAGGTTTACACATACATTACAGCGGTTATTTCCTGTCCTAATGTGTTTTACACCCCACCTCCTATAGAATGTAAGCTCGATTGAGCAGGGTCCTCTTCAACCTATTGTTCCTGTTAGTTTATTTGTAATTGTCCTATTTATAGTTAAATCCCCTCTCATAATATTGTAAAGCGCTACGGAATCTGTTGGCGCTATATAAATGGCAATAATAATAATAATTGTTATTATTATTATTATTACAGACAACCTTTTTATACATATAGTCCAGCATCCCACAAGTGGCTAGGTTTGCCACACAGGGGTTGTCTGTTCTGTGCATAGTTGGCATCTATTGGAAGCACCCCTCAGGCTGTTCTCTGTCATCATTCCCCCTTAAGCAAGGTGAAAGTGACATCACAGGAGCTGGATTGGGCTGTTGAGAGATTCAGGTGGTCAAGGTGACTTTTTAATATTTTTCTTTATGGTTTTGGGAGGGTAAGACATGCATCAGTGTAGGAACCAATCAAAACCTTGGTTGCAGGATTTCACAATTATCCCATCCCCACATGGCTAGCACTAATAAGAGTTTGTTTCCAGTTTGATGAACTGTGTTAATCCAGGGAAGCCCTTGTTTTTTTTAATCTTGATTTTTACTTTTCAATAAATTCTAATAAAGAACACTATGGCTCTCTTCTATCTGTATCTGAATTTTCCCCACACACTTAATTCCTACACCCGTGGGGTGCCAGTAAGGGTTGAGCTTCCAATCTCTAAAATGGCTCTTAGAGACAAACATCTGTTTACAAAGTAGAAAATTGTATCAATTGCAACTGGTAATTACCCTCTGATGAGTCTTAATGGCTCCTATGGAGAATACAAAGAGATATTATGTGCTTTTTACCAACACACTGCCATGCTGCATACTAAATTTTACTGGCTGTCACTATTTAACCAAATGTAAATGCTGCTTCAGCTAGGTGTAAAGAGAAAACCTCAAGATAACAACTGTTACATCATATAAAAATGCCAAATTTTAAAGGATCACTATAGTGCTCTGAGGGTGCTCCCACCCTCAGGGTCCCCCTTCCGTGGCACTGAACGGGTTAAAACCCCTTCAGTTACTTACTTTAATCCAGCGCTGGTGACCTCTCCTCCCTGTCCGACATCAGCTCCCCTGTCCGACGTCACTGGACCCAAATGCGAATGCACGACAAGTGCCGCGCGCGCATTCAAAGTGCCCATAGGAAAGCATTTCTTAATGCTTTCCTATGGACGCTCTGCGAGATGGAGGCAAAATTCTAATTCAGTCGTCCGAAGGAAACAAAAGGACATAGAGCAGAACAGAGAATGTATATTAACCACATCTAGCATATTGGCCTAATACTATTAAAGATATGATTAATTTGGATATCCTCAATAATAATAACAAAGTATTTAACCAGGAATGGTACATTCATATTTCTCTGGTTTACAAGTACATCCTTGGGATGTTACCTTTGCTCAACATCCAGGGGTTGTTACTATAACCCAATGTACTAGTACTCATTTTATCTACCTTCGGAAAGATTAAGGGCTGAATTGACCTTACTGGAATTTAAACCTGTGACGCCAAGAGTTGAACAGATTTGAATGATGATGTATTGGCCCACTGAGCTTTCTCACCGGCTTTTTTTTTTTTTTTTTGATGAATACGTGTTTGAAAGATTTTGGCTAACCAGGAAACAGCTCCAACATTTACATGGGATGTTAAGGCATTGCCTAGCACCTAGAGCAGTCTCAGGAAGATGTGAATGTGACATGGTTAAAACACACTACAGCTGATTTTATATCAGTGATTTAGCACAATATCATACCCAGTCCACAACCTTTATTAATGTACATTTCATGCTTCTATACAAACTTTGACTTCTGGTACCCTGTCTATTATTGAATCTAAAATATTGTATATGGGTAGGTACATCTTCAGAAATAAGCAATAATTCTTATTCTGTGAGGTAACCTTTGTGCTATTGAGAATTTAACAATTAACAGCATTTTTGTTAAAAAAAAAAAGACAAAAATGCTTGCCCTGACATATTTCTTTGAGTCTGGTAATTTCCAGACCACATAGGGAGTAGATAGTAGCAATTACAATGACATCGTCAACAAGCATTATATCCAGTTTCTATCTGTCATTTGGTATGTAAATAGGCAGCTTGCCCTTTTCCTTTGGGGTTATCTGCTGTGGGAAATCCCGTATGTGTTTGGAGCCATAGCTTTCATTAACACCTCCAAGTGGCACTGAACCAAATAACAGCAAGAGGAAGCACACTCATTTACTGTGCAAGTAATGTGTGATTACAAACAAAAGACGATTAACACGGTAGTGAGATTCACAGGGACCTGTCATGATAGTTGCATACTTAGAAATTCAGAACTGTGGCAGCTTTTTAAGGAAATTGTATGCCAACTATATATCTAATTGTTTGTATCACACTAATATACACTAATAATATGCTTAAAAAAATACTGATAATATACGGATACAAAATTGTAGCACTAGCTAAATTTACAATGTGCTAGGTGAGTGGTGTCTCACAAGGTGGCCCCTGTACCTTGTCTGTCTTTAAATGAGGTGTAGGACAGACATGAATTACAGTTTGCCTAACACTCAGTAACAGTGGTTGACAGGCAGGGAATATTGGGATGTCAACTGCGATCCAGTAATCCAATTCCTGTCAACTGGGATCACACAGAGAGGAGCAAGAAAGAGTCTGTGCACTACTCCCCTGCACCACTCCACTTATACACAGAATATTTCATAAATATTCCTATTTAGGAGGGACAGTCCCTATTCTGGGTTCAGATCCCAGTTAGTTTCTTTCTTTTTTTTTTTCTATATGAATCTTTATTAAGGGAACATATATTCAGAACATCAAGTTTGTTCACAGCGATTACAGAACCACATAAGTCCACAATTTCCAATATAATACCACAAGAGAAGGTTGAAGATGTGGGGGAGGGAATGAAGAGGATGGGTCAGAGGGAAATGGAGGAGTAGTACATCCACATCCCAGCAATCATGTTAGTCAATATGTAAATTCTGGATAATGAGGTACAGCATAATGAAAGATTAAAGTATTTCAATATCTATTTTATCAATTATATATCAATTGAAAGAACATAAGGGTGTGTCTCGTGAAGGTTTTGAACCCCTTAGACATAGCTGTAAACTCCTCTATGGAGAAAAAAATGTGCTACAGTAGTTAACCACTCCCGGTGAGTAGGGTTGATGTTGATTTCAAATGAGCAGGAATGAATATTCTAACTGCACTAAGCAGATGTAATAGCAGATAATTCCTGTATTTAGAAATTGCAATGGGAGTATAGTGTACTAGTGTAAACAGAGTAGGACCGTTCACAAGCTGTACCAGAGAGACATAGACTTCTCTCCAGAACAGGACTATCAATGGGGAATACCACCATAAATGGGAGTAATTGCCTGAGTGCAACCTACATCTGTAACAAAGTCCATCAACATCTGGGAACATATATTTCAATACTGAAACAGTTTTATACCATTGTGCCAATAACTTGTATGACACCTCTTGATATCTTGTGAATACAGAACATAATTGTGTAAGGTTATATACTTTAGGCCACTGTTCATCAGATCAGTCTGATATACAGTTTTTACTCCCGTCTTCTCGGATGGGAAAGGCATTACAGGAGAAAGAAGAGACATGAAGGAGGAGAGCATAGATTTTAAAGATGCTATGAGAAAGAGTGCCTGGTGAGGAGCAGAAAGATTCAAAGGGAGATACTAAAAAGTCTCCAGGATGGCAAGAGAATAACTCCCAAATAGTAAGTCTGATGCCATGGTAATGGGAGGATGAAAGATGGGAGGCCTCCTGTTAATTTATTATCAAGTACTTGCAATAGGTTAAGACTGCCAACAAAGCAACATGATGTCATCTTAGAATAGATGGTGTGTCTATAAGTCATAGCTTCTGAGAAGTGAGTGAGTCAAAGCATGCTGGTGGAGATGAGAGGGGAGCAACGGGAAATGGATGAATCTGAAAAGTGAAGAAGATTGAAGCTTTTTACAACAGGCCATAGTTGGTGAAATTGTGGGTGCAGAGAGTAGGAAACTGTAACCAAATCAGGTGGGAGCCATGGCACAGATGCCCTCCATTTGTTTTAGAATTGTAAAATATACAAATGTAAAAAACAAATCCAGGAAAGAAAAACTATTTTAAAACTTCCGCTTTTTTTCAATTTGTGTTCTATTAGTTTTGTACACATGGGTATATACTTATATCAATAACTGATAAATAAAATATAATTATATCTCTAGGGGTATCAGCTGGGGCTGTGGTGGCCTTTTGGATATGGAATGCTGATAGCAGTGGCGTCACTAGGGTTTGTGCCACCCGGTGTGGTAACTCAGGGTGTCACGCCAACCCCATCCATGTTCCTTAATGTTCCTCTCCCCTCCCTCCCCTGTCCCTTAGTGTTCCTCTCCTCTCCCTCCCCTGTCCCTTAGTGTTCCTCTCCCCTCCCTCCCCTATCCCTTGGTGTTCCTCTCCCCTCCCTCCCCTATCCCCTTGGTGTTCCTCTCCTCTCCCTTCCATGTCCCTTAGTGTCCCTCTTCCTCCTCTGTCCCATAGTGTTCCTCTTTCCGCCTCCTTACCTGTCTCTTAGTGCCCCCCATTGCAATAAATGTTCCTCTCCCTTCTCTTTTAGTGATCCCCCTACCTGTGTTGCTTTTCCCTTCCCTCCCCTGTACCTTAGTGCCCCCCTTAATGTTCTTCTCTCTTTCCCCTGTCCCATTGTGTTCTTGCCCCTCCCCCCTCCCCTGCCCCATAGTGTTCTCCCCCCACCCTGCCCCATGGTGTTCTCCCCCTGCCCTGCCCCATGGTGTTCTCTCCCCCACCCTGCCCCACTGGTGTTCTCCCCACCCTACCCCATGGTGTTGTTCCTCCCTACCCTATCCCATGGTGTTCTTTCTCCACCCCACACTGTCCATAGTGTTCTCCCCTTTTTTTGCTTTAAGTTTGCTTTGCAAGTCTCCAGATCAACTTGCTTTGCAAATTTGCTGCAAGTCTGCTACAAGTACTTCTTCTTCAAGTTGAAAATATTGTGTGCAATACGTACATCCCACCACAGAGGTCACTGCTGAAACATAGAAACATAGAAACATAGAATGAGACAGCAGAGAAGAACCATTTAGCCCATCTAGTATGCCCAATTTTCAAAATACTTTTAATTAGTACCTGGCCTTATCTTAAATCTAGGATAGCCTCATGCCTATCCCACGCATGCTTAAACTCCCTCACTGTCTTAACCTCTACCACGTCAGCTGGAAGGTTATTCCATGCGTCCACTACCCTCTCAGTAAAGTAATACTTCCTGATATTATTTTTAAACCTTTGCCCCTCTAATTTAACACGATGTCCTCTTGTTGTGGTAGTTTTTCTTCTTTTAAATATAGTCTCCTCCTTTACTGTGTTGATTCCCTTTATGTATTTAAATGTTTCTATCATATCCCCCCTGTCTCTTTCATCTCATTGCTCTCTGCTGTGTGTAAGCTTTACTTTCTATGGTGCTGGCAGCCATATTATAATCACTTTGGAGTCGGTCTGGTGAAAGGTTGTGGGAACCATGAGATCTGATATAGAGTTCAGGGAGGATAGAAACCAAGTAGTAACTAAACATAATATTACATTGGTGTAGCACGAGTTAGAATATTTTACTTTTCCTCATTTATATGCTGAGATTTTGCTTAAAGGACCATTATAGGCACCCAGACCACTTCAGCTAAATGAAGTAGTCTGGGTGCCAGGTTCCTCTAGGATTAACCCTTTCTGCTGTAAACACAGCAGTTTCAGAGAAACTGCTATGTTTACAAATGGGTTAATCCAGCCTCTAGTGGCTGTCTCATTGACAGCCGCTAGAGGCGCTTCCGCGCTTCTCACTGTGATTTTCACAGTGAGAAGATGCCAACGTCCATAGGAAAGCATTGAGAATGCTTTCCTATGAGACTGGCTGAATCCACGCGTGGCTCGTGCCGCACATGTGCATTCAGCCGATGATGGGAAAGGAGGAGAAGAGTCCCCAGCGCAGAGGGAGCCCGGCGCTGGAAGAAAGGTAAGTTATTAACCCCTTCCTCCCCCTAGAGCCCGGCGGGGGCGGGGGTCCCAGAGGGTGAGGGGGACCCAAGGATCCTATAGAGCCAGGAAAGCAAGTATGTTTTCCTGGCACTATAGTGGTCCATTAACTGTAAAGGAGGAGACTATATTTAAAAGAAGAAAAACTACCACAACAAGATGACATAGTCTTAAATTAGAGTTGCAAATGTTTAAAAATAATATCAGGAAGTATTACTTTACTGAGAGGGTAGTGGATGCATGGAATAGCCTTCCAGCTGAAGTGATAGAGGTTAACACAGTAAATGAGTTTAAGCATGTGTGGGATAGGCAGAAGGCTATCCTAACTATAAGATAAGGCCAGGGATTAATGAAAGTATTTAGAAAATTGAGCAGACTAGATGGGCCAAATGGTTCTTATCTGCCGTCACATTCTATGTTTCTTTGTTCTATGTAACAGTGGCTCAAAGGAACATGCATACCTTCTGAGAAAACTGCCTCATTTAGTAGCTATATAACTGATAAAGCAGTCATCTTTTCTTACTAAAATAAATTCATAAAGAAAATGTTTGTTTTAAAACGTTCACTCTTATTAGCTTTATGTATATATATCACAAACCTTTGGTTTTTAAAATTTCTAATTTAATGACATTCATATCTGAAATAGCTCATTAAAACAAATCACAGTGTTTCACCCCATTAACATAGTCTAGATTCTAGAATAAAGAATAAAAGTAGGATGCAGAAAGTAGTATTGTAACATTTATCTGTTAACGGAAAACTATAGTGCCAGGAAAACACAGGTCCTTCACCTCAGCTGAATCAAAAATCAATACGGCTGGAGGGGCAGAGCCTGACTACCAACATGGAAGGATGCAATTCAATCAGTTGGGGTTGCCCTGTATTTAAAATACATGCCTGCCACTCTGGGGGCATTATCCTCTTCCATGACATGGCATGGAAGGGGCTAACCTGCAGGTTTCATTTATTTATCCAGTTTATGCTATTTCATCCAATTCTTAAACACATTTTTAATAAAGGCAAGGGTACATGCTATATAGCATTACTTTGATAATTTATTTCATTTATTTTTAGTTTACATGATCTTATTTTGTTTTCCGTAAGAGTAAGTTATAATCTTTTCTGTGAAAGTTGGATATGGCAGAAGCAAAGAAATTTGCAATCATCACATTTTGTTCATCACATTTTGTCACGGCACACCAGGAGAGGCTGATGGGCTGCATTCACTTACCACGCGCCACATGGAATTTGGCGTCCTGGGAGTGCAAGATGCGCAAAGCCCTCCTTCCAGCCACTGGCTTATACCGCAAGTACTTCAGTAGTGTGCCATGAGTGCAATGTGCATCACACTGCACTCTCCTCGCCCACCAGCCCCTGCAACTTCATGTGGGCTGCTACATGCAGGGGAAGGCAGACACACCTTGTCTGCCCTTATGCCTATATCTCCTCCTGTGGGCATGTTGGGTGATGTGTTGTGTGTTACCCATGCTGCTCCAGGATACCCTTAGATTGACAAAGCCTTGGGGAGTCCAGTTTAGCAAGCATGGAAGCAGCATGGTTTTGCAAGTTAAATGAATAAACTAGCATAGCATTCCACCCACCAAATGAGGGAGCGTTTTATTAAGGTTGCCATGAGTCCTCAGAACAAAGCATACACATGGGCAAACTGCAAAGTGCATGTTATGCACTTGTATTGTGAGTATCTTCTCTTCTGTATAGTAGTAACTAAACCTGTTAGTCCTTTTCTTCTATTTTGTTATTTGTCCTAAAGAAAGAAGTATACTTATATTGTGTGTGTTTAAAATGTATTTTCTTTGTGTATTTCCAGCTACCTTTGCTTTGGCCAGAAAGAATCTTAAAAAAGAAGAGGAAACCTCAGAAGTGGACACTGAACATGACCTTAGTGAGGAAAGACCAAAAAGGAAAATCAAGAAGCAGAAAAAGAAATAGACAAGAAGAATAGTAAGAAGGCGTCTATCAGTTGTGTTGAAGTAGAATATTGAGGTAGTTTGCCTAATTTGAATGCTGAATCAAAGGAGGAAAACATAGTTTAGAGGTGTCAGGGATCCGCTCTGCTTAATTGTCGGCGAGCGGCGTCTCCTCTGTGCTGCTCGCCGCCCGCGTCCTCCACGCCCCCCAGCGGCAGCATGTATAACGCTGCACGCTGGGAGGTCAATGAATTAAGTAAACGCCGGGGTCACGTGAGTGACCCGGCGTTAAAGAAACAGTACCACAATCACAGTGGGGGGTATAGATATCCCCCACGTGTGATTGTTAATTCTGATTGGAAGTTATCCAATCAGAATTAAACCAAGGGTATTTATACTTACCTTTCCTGTCCCTCAGTGCCCTGTTGTGGTCTTGTTATACCAGTAGCGTAGTGTTCTCGTCTTGCTCTCTGGTTACTGATTATTTGGCTTGTTATTCCGTTTATCCTGTCTTCTCCACTCCTGTGACCTCGGCTTGTTTCTCGTTCTCCCATTTTCTGGCTCCCTTTACTTGGCTTGTCTCCTGACTAATCTTAGCGTGCTTAGCCCGGCCACTCTAACCCTTTTCAGTGTGTGTGTGTGCCAGCGTGTTGGGTTCCCCGAATCGTGACAAGAGGACACCTCTTGACATGGTCAGATGGAAAGTGCTCATTAATTACAACAGGGCATTTAATGTCTGAGTCTTACTGAGTCCCTTCTTTTTTCATTCTAGCTCCAGCAAGAGAGAATAGAAAATGGGCAGCTGTTCTGCAGGAGATGGCAAACATATCTGGGGGAATTAAAAAAAAATAGAGGAAAGATTGGAAGCACAAAGAAAGGTACCTATAGCAGAAGATGACACATCCATTTTAGTTTTCTGGTCCTGAAGTCTTTGGACGACTGAAAAATTGGAAGATGCTTTGAAAACAAACTGGTAAGCTATTAATTTCAGGTTTATCCCTTTAGTTTGCCTACAGCTGGACTTAATGTGCACATTGAACACAATAATTGATCCAATTGTGGAATCATTTACAGTGAAAAAGTTGAGTACTTCTTTGTAATAACAATACTAGGTTCTTTACACAATGATAAAGTGATGTGCCTTTGCAAAATATCTCCTTAATGCCAGACATGTATATATATATATATGTTATTACATTCATTTTCTTATTTTGCAGATAAGAGTGTTGGAGGGAAGAATGTGCATTTACTTTTTTGTAATATGATGCAACTATTAATGGAGGATAATGTTGGCGAAGTCTATAATTGTCCCGGAACCTCTGCTAAGCATGCTGACAGAAGGGCTTTTGCAGGTACCGAGATATGCAATTCACTTCTTGGTGAGTCAAACTTTGTGTTTATAATCTTTAACAGTTCCTGGGTTTTTAGCTAAAGTGAAATTTGTGGCACAGTACAAAACACATGTATATATAAAACCTTATGATTTGTATGATTTATTTGAATATGTCAATGATGTGTACTATAATTAAGATGAGCAGTTATTTTAGTGCAACATTACGTTGAGGTGTTTTCAGATTCTTAATTGGTTGATATATTTTTTTAGTCTTAAAGACAGATTTTTTTAAGAATGTAAAAGACTTATGAAATACAGTTCTTATTTGTTGACATTTGGAATATTGGTATTTAATTATGGATTGAATATATTTCTAAACTGAGAAGCTATCTCTAAAGGCACATTTTTCATTACATGTGGTTATCTGTCTGTCTATCATATACTTGATTATTTATTGTTTTTTTTTGTTCTTGCGGAAGCATTTCGAACAGTCTATAAATACGCTACAGACTGTGAAATTAGAAAATATATTGGCGATTGGCTTAATCAAGCCCACACATGAATTGTTCATAGTTCCAGGTGAGTAGTAATTGTTTTTCGTTATTGGTTTAATTACGACTACGGAGCCACCTTTTTTCAATTTACTTTATCCTGTTTTTATAGCCTTATTTATAAGGTGCTTAGCGTTAAATACTGCTAGTGCCTAAATTATTTCTCTATAACGCATCCTACAGCTTTCCATTAGAAGCATTAACTACGGCATTGCTAAAGAAATGGGCGCACATGGTAAACTTAATGTATCTGTGACTGTTGGATCCTGGCTGCTCTGTACAAGCATGGCACAGTTCAGACCTTCAATCGGCCTTGAGATTCTTTGTCTCTCAGCCTATACCTTTTCACTATGAGAGGGGTTCTTTTCTGCAGATGCACAATATTTTAGTAATGCTGTGGCTTGGAATACCCACAAGCAGTCAAGAGGATACACCACTGGCTGCTGTTCTGGCACTATCAGGTTTTTCCCTTCTTATAGGTCAGGGTAGCAACACTTGTGCCACCACAGTGGGAACCTAGTTTTCGAGAACAAGGAAATTAGCCTCACACAGGACAACCTCCTGGCAATCTGGACACAGCACTAAGGACACTTCATTCTGGTCACACACAGCTTAAATACACTTGGTCACAGGCACTGACATTATGCAGATACAAGTTATGCAGTGATTGGTACACATCATGCATAATAGGAGTGTATAAATATATGTAGCGGAATGGGCTTTGCTACTATCCACCTTTTATACTAGAGGCTGTCCATAACCCTTTTTGTTGCTTTATTTTATTGGGAATGCAACTGTTCGTTACTTGTAAAAACACGTCACAAGTTATTATCTTATATCATTCGTCTGGTTGTTCGGTAATACCCCTCTGTTCAGCTATTTCCACTATATAGTTCGCATACGAACTAAATACTGAAAAACCAGGCCACCCATGCGAGGAGCGTGGCACCAATTAACCTCCCCAACCTGGTTCATACTCTCTGATTGCCAACACACGAACAAACTGGGTGTTCTCTGAGGTGGCCGCCATTCATCATACGAACACGTGGTGGCGGCCATCTTAGCATATGAATTATACCACGAACTACCAGAGACTTCCATCCTTGTGTAAGTTCGTGGGAACTCAAGGGAACAGAGTGACATTCGGTAGAAAGTATTACACGAACAAGAGGAATTTCACAAACTAAGAGACGAACCATAATTTTATGTATTTTCATGCATTTCAACTTCCCGAACAGAAACCGACCGCACAGCCAAAGACCTCCATAAAACTCTTGAACCCCTGAACCGATTTGGGTGATTTTCAGTATGTTTCCCCCTCCCAGATCGGGGCTATCAGAGGATGGGGTATTTCCAGAAAATATGAAAATTGTGATTTTTCTGTTTGGAGATAATTGAGTTGATACAGTAATTAACTCAATTATCTCCTGAGCAGAGGTGAGGGATTGAGTGTAATGTGACTTATTACTTGCCTCTGTCTGTATTATTTGTTTTAGATTTTTACCTGGGTGGTAATCTTTGGGGCAAAACCTGCAAAAAAAGGCCAGCCTGACCATTAGAGGATCAGTTCTGCTCCTAATATTGAGTGTCGTCCAGTTATTGGGATGGGTGATGGGATATTCGTGTATCATCTTGTATTTATGCCTGCTGTCCTGAAGTATCCTGTTAGTTCCTGAGTAGCTGTTGGAGTAACCAGCGGAGAATACCACTGCTCTCTCTGCTACAATATATATATATACACACATATATATATATATATATATATATATATACACACACACACACACACCTATTGTGCATGATGTGTACCAATCACTGTAACTTGCATGTGTATATATATATAGAGAGAGAGAGAGAGAGAGAGAGAGAGAGAGAGAGAGAGAGAGAGAGAAATGAGTACACACACAACTTTGAACATAGATCTATACATTTATACAGATTCTGAAGACTAATGATAACATATCGTAGGCAACAGTACAATGTATCCTGAGACCAGACAGCCTGCTCTCTGTATAATAACACACACACCAATAACAACACATAATATGAAACAGTGCAATGCCCCTTCAGAACACAGCATCTGAATATACATTATTCCTGCATACACAGACACACACACTGATCTGTGTACCGTACAGGCAGTGGTGTATCCTGGTTTTGTGCTGCCCTAGGCATGACAAAACTCATGCACCCCCGCCCCGCCTTCTAAATACACATACACACTCACTGAAAGACACATGTACACTCAGTGTCAGACACACACATTCACTGACAGACACACATACACTCGTTAACAGACATACACACTCACTAACAGACACACACACACTCACTAACAGACACATACAGTCACTAGCACACACACACATTCACTAACAGACACGCATACACTCTCACTAACAGACATGCATACACACTAACAGACACGCACAAACTAACAGACACACACATAGTACCACACTCCCTAACACACACACACACACACACTCACTAACAGACACACACTAGCAGACACATACACTCACTGACACCCACACACTCACTAACAGACACACACACACACACAACAGATACACACACAACAGACACACATACTAACTAACACACACACACACACTCACTAACAGACACCCACACACTCACTAACAGACACACACACACTCACTAACAGACACACACACACAGTAACAGACACACACACACACACACACATTAACACACTCACATTTTTTTTTAAATTCAATCCCCCCAGCCTCCTAACCTTTGGGAGTGCTGGGGTCCTGGGTGGCCGGCCGATGACTGCAGTCGGCGAGGGAGCACTGATCCTCCGGTTCAGCTCCCTTGCGCGCCGCGTACTGACGTCATATTCCAGCTCCAGCATCACTGTGGTGTGCATGAGGGAGCTGAACAGGAGGATCAATTATAGAGAGTTCAATTATACAAATTTTAAATAATGATATAAATAGATAAAATTAAGCTTATATTTATTAGTATCTCCAACAAATGCAATACACACACACACAAGACTGCTGAATACAGAGACTGCTGAATACACACACACAGTCTGCTGAGTACACACACACACACAGACTGCTGAGTACACACACACAGACTGCTGAGTACACACACACACACAGACTGCTGAGTACACACACACAGACTGCTGAGTACACACACACAGTCCGCTGAGTACACGCAAACACACACAGACTGCTGAATACACGCACACACACACACACACACAGACTGCTGAATACACGCACACACACACACTGCTGAATACACACATACTGCATTGAGGTGGGGGGTGCTGTGTGTGTGAGGGGGTGCGTGTGTGTGTGTTGTGTGTGTGGGGTGCTGTGTGTGTGTGTGGGGTGCTGTGTGTGTATGGGGGCTGCTGTGTGTGTGGGGGGGTGCTGTGTGTGCGTGCTGTGTGTGTGTAAGGGAAGTACTGTGTGTGTGGGGAGTACTGTGTTTGTGTAAGAGAGTGCTATTATTAATGGGGGGTACTGTGTGTGTGTTGTATGTGTATAGAGGTGCTGAGGGGGGTAGGGGAGTACTACTGGGGGTAGGGGTACAATGTGTGGGGGTAGGGTTACTACTTTGTGGGGGTGGGGAGTTTAGGGGAATTTTTGCTGTAGGGGGTAGGGGTACTGTGTGTGTGGGGGTAGGGTACTGTGTGTGGGGGTAGGGGGTACTGTGTGTGGGGGTAGGGGTACTGCTGTGGGGGTAGGGGTACTGTGTGTGTAGGGGTAGGGGTACTGTGTGTGTGTGGGGGTGGGAATGCGGCTGGGGGAAGGGGTACTTCTGGGGGGTAGGGGTACTGCTGGGGGTGGGGTACTGCTGGGAGGGTAGGAGGTGTGAGGGAGGCGGGGTGTGTGGGGGTGGGGTACTGCTTGGGAGGCCCCAGGGGTACTGCTGGGAGGGGTAGAGGGGTACTGCTGGGAGGGTGGGGGTACTGTGTGGGGGTGTACTGTGTGTGTGGGGGGGGTCTGGGGGGAACTGCTGGGGGAGTAGGGGTACTGCTGTGGGGGGTAGGAATTTGCTGCTGAGGTATGGGTACTGCTGGTGGGGGTGGGGGTACTCTGTGGGGGTGGGGGTACTGCTGGGGGTGGGGTACTGCTGTGGCGGGTGGGGTACTGCTGGGGATAGGGGGGTACTGCTAGGGAGGGATAGGGGGTGCTGCTGGTGGGGGTGGGGGTACTGCTGCTGTGGGGTGGGGGTACTGCTGGGGGTGGGGTGCTGCTGTGGGGTGGGGGTACTGCTGTGGGGTGGGGGGTGCTGCTGGAGTTGGAGTAGCCCTGGGGTGGGGTGCACTTCTAGGTGGGGGTACTGCTGGAGGTGGGGTGTGCTGCTGGGGGTGGGGGTGCTGCTGTAGGGGGGGTAGGGGTCCTGGGGGTAGGGGTACTTCTGGGAGGGTAAGGGTACTTCTGGGGGGTAGAGGTACTGCTGGGTAGGGTAGGGGTACTGCTGGGGGGGCGGTAGGGGTACTGTGTGTCAGTAAGCCATCCCTGGTGGTCCAGTGGTGGTAATCTCTGCAGGGGGAGGGATCTGTGATGCAGCTCCCCTGTCCTCCTGCGCAATGCTATGTGGAGCGTTGCCATGGTAACGCGCGGCACCGCTCCACACAGCATCGCGCGGGAGGACAGGGGAGCTGCATCACAGATCCCTCCCCCTGCCTCCCGACCCGGAAGCAGAGTAGGCGCCTGCCGTTTCGGGCAGGCAGGTGCCTACTCTGCATTGATGGCGAATCTGTGGCCGCGTGCCCACAGAAAGGGCCCGGCGTGCCACCTGTGGCACGCGTGCCATAGGTTCGCCATCACTGCCCTAGAGGCTAGTTGCAATTCTTCCCATGACAACAGGGCAGCTGGATGCCACAAACAATCTACTATTATAACTAACATAACTGGCCTAGTGCGCTTGGCTCTTAGACCATGCACGCGGCAGATGTAAAGCTCTGGTAGATTTCAGGAGAATCTCGTACCACCCGCCGGGTGCATGAGAGCAAAATGGCGTGCAGCCTCAGTCGGTTGCCCACAAAGGCTAGTGCCAAGACTCCCAGCAGGTTGCCACAGGCTGGCAGAACACAGTCCATTTAGAAAGAGCTAGGCAAGGGGAAAATAAACCAAGTGGCAAACAGGCCATTTGTCAAATGTACTATACTTATGAGACGAGATAAGACATTTATTTCTCACAGTACCACCAAGGAGCATTATCATTACTACACACAGTGATACCTTTTATTTAGTGCAACCTGGTTTTAAACTAATCCTGCTACCAGAGGTGTAACTAGAAACCACGGGGCCCGGTGCAAATATTGCCCTAGGACCCACCCCATAGTCTATCCCCCACTCCATATATCCCTGCCCCATATATTTACCCCCACCCCATACATCCCGCCCCATACCTCTAACCTCCACACGTCCGTGCTCCCCACACATGAAGCCAAACATATACACACACAGACACACACATACACATACATACAAACACACACACAAACAGAGACCCATACATACAGACACACACATAGAGGCACATACATACACACATACAAACACACACATACACACACGTAGACACATATACAGACACACATACAGACACACATACAGACACACACACACAGTCATACACCCAGATATACTGATACAGACATTCTCTATCACACACACAAACTGGGGTCCATGCTGATGAGAGTCAGAGCTCACACTCTGACTCCCTCCTCTCCTCCCATGCGGCGCTCTGTTGGTTGGGAGGAAGTAAAGGCTTCCTCCCAGCTCTGACATCATCACTGGGGCCCCAGTGCGCTGACAGGGCCACAGGAAATCCATTGCCATCGGGTGGCCCCAAAGGCATGGGCCACCCGATGGGCTCCTTCAATGTGGCCCCTGTGGTTTTTCCGCGCGTTCGGGGCCTCACCAAAACACTGGCGGGAACTTTGGTCACAGGGGTTGACAGGGCGGCTGGGCCCCCTGGAATGATGGTCCCGGTCGCAGCTGCGACCGCGGTAGTTCCACCAGTGCCTGCTACATAGTCTCATAGGTATAATGGGAACTGCGTAGAGGTGTATATATGTAGCTATATTTAGCTAAATATCACTAATTAATCATTTCGAAACAAGCTAAATACAACTAGCAGTCAGAGCTCAGTGTTATAATAAAGGAGAATTACCGCATATGCAATAAATACTGCGCATGGCAATAATGCAACCCTGGTGTAACGCTTTCAATGTGAATCTGTGGTTACAATCGCTCCATGGCGATTGAACTGTATGTATGTGATCTGAGCGCCATTCGGTAGTAATGTGCGCTGAGATCTAAGCTATCTGGGGATATGTAGAATGTCTATGTTTTATGAAATAAATGTAACTGTAATTTTATGTATTTTACTGTATTGTTACTGCCATGTGGTTAATGGAGTTTTGCCATTGTCCTGGATGATAATTGGATTACTTCCCAATTATCTCCAGGACAGAGAGGAGGGATTGTGATGTAATTGTGGGAGTGTTTAAAGGTGTATGTAAGTGATTGGCTAAGAGCCAATATGTTTCCCAGTTTCCCATTTGGTCCCCTAGGGGAGTGTACACCAGGTGGGAGACCTGCTTAAAAGCCGGGCAGTTAGCCCCAGTAAACCAGATTCTGCTTAACCCTCAAAACGAAGTGTCGTCTCGTTATTGGGGGAATTGGATTGTATGCTGACTGCCAGGAGTGTAAACCTTTCCTGCTCGGCTGTTTCCAGTATTCGTGTGTTTCCTGTTCGGGAGTTGGTGAATTTGTGTAGTTTGCAGTTCGGGAGATTGGTGCTTGCAGCAGTTGCCTGTTCATCTGAAAGGGGAATATTGCCTAAACGTTTTTTAATCTCTTGTAGGCAAAACGGTCCGTTACAATATTATTATTTTTTTGTATTGAAAAATGTAATTATCCTTTGACTGTATACCGTTATAGTTGTATGTTAAGTACAGGGCCAGATTGAGAGCCCAGTGGGCCTGGTGCTGACAATTATGATGGGCCCTAATTACAGAATCGTATCGACCAAAAACACTAAAGCACTCCCAAGTGTCATGTATCTGATGGAGATGGTGCTGGAGGGAAAGAAAACAGCAGATATAAGACAATACATACCCTCTCTCTAATTTATGTTTTCATATTTCAAGTAAATCCATAACTCCTAACAGCAGTGTCCAGTGAAGCAGGAAGTCAATGGACACAGTAAAAGGGTATGTCACTGACTCAAATCACGTAACTTGTCAAAAGCAGCGAACATGCCCAAAAAGGGGGCATGTCTGCCCAAAGAATTGGAAGGCCAGCCTGGCATGAATGAATGTCAGGCTGCCTGTCAATCATGCAAGCTGGTCAACTAAGGGCATACTATGCAGACATCACCCTGAGCTTGGCATAAATGTGTCTAATGCTGTGCTCGCTCAATGCTTTCTAAGGACAGTCCCCTAGCACTCGCTGGTCCACTTGTCTCCTTACCTTCTTACTATCAGGCAGAAGCTCTGTCTGGGACAGAGAAAAGCTGTATGTAGTGAGTGTAGAAGAAAGGGAACATGCCACAGTATTAGAGAGACCAAAGTCAGCATTTAGTGATGTCGCGAACCCGAAATTTTCGGTTCACGAACGGCGAACGCGAACTTCCGCAAATGTTTGCGAACTGGCGAACCGGGCGAACCGCCATAGACTTCAATGGGCAGGCGAATTTTAAAACACACAGGGACTCTTTCTGGCCACAATAGTGAAGGAAAAGTAGTTTCAAGGGGACTAACACCTGGACTGTGGCATGCCGAAGGGGGATCCATGGCAAAACTCTCATGGAAAATTACACAGTTGATGCAGAGTCTGGTTTTAATCCATAAAGGGCAGAAATCACCTAACATTCCTAAATCACAATGAATATGGATTGACGCCTGTCATATGACATATTGACACCTTGACATATGGATTGACACCTGTCCTCAGAGCCCCTGATGCACACGGACACAGAGCAGAATAGGGACTGTTCCCCCTACCTAGGGTCACTTGGCAGATATGGATTGACACCTATCCTAAGGATCCCTGATACACACTGACAAAGAGCAGAATAGAGACTGTTCCCCCTACATAGGGTCACTTGGCTGGTATGGATTGACACCTGTCCTCAGAGACCATGATACTGACTGACACAGAGCAGAATAGAGACTGTTCCCCCTACATAGGGTCCTAAGGATCCCTGATACACACTGACACAGAGCAGAATAGGGAATGTTCCTCCTACATAGGGTCACTTGGCAGATATGGATTGACACCTGTCCTCAGAGACCATGATACACACTGACACAGAGCAGAATAGAGACTGTTCCCCCTACATAGGGTCACTTGGCAGATATGGATTGACACCTGTCCTCAGAGACCATGATACACACTGACACAGAGCAGAATAGAGAATGTTCCCCCTACATCGGGTCACTTGGCAGATATGGATTGACGCCTGTCCTCAAAGCCCCTGATAAACACTGACACAGAGCAGAATAGAGACTGTTCCCCCTACATAGTGTCACTCCGCAGATATGGATTGACACCTGTCCTCAAAGCCCCTGATAAACACTGACACAGAGCAGAATAGGGACTGTTCCTCCTACATAGGGTCACTTGGCAGATATGGATTGACACCTGTCCTAAGGATCACTGATACACACTGACACAGAGCAGAATAGGGACTGTTCCCCCTACATCGGGTCACTTGGCAGATATGGATTGACACCTGTCCTAGGGATCCCTGATACACACTGACACAGAGCAGAATAGGGACTGTTCCTCCTACATATGGTCACTTGGCAGATATGGATTGACATCTGTCCTCAGAGATCATGATACACTGACACAGAGCAGAATAGAGACTGTTCCTCCTACATAGGGTCCCTTGGCAGATATGGATTGACACCTGTCCTCAGAGACCATGATACACACTGACACAGAGCAGAATAGAGACTGTTCTCCTACATAGGGTCACTTGGCAGATATGGATTGACACCTGTCCTCAGAGACCATGATACACACACTGACACAGAGCAGAATAGAGACCATTTCCCCTACATAGGGTCACTTAGCAGATATGGATTGACACCTGTCCCTGGATCTGATACACACTGACACAGAGCAGAATAGGGACTGTTCCTCCTACATGGGGTCCCTTAGCGAATATGGATTGACACCTGTCCTCAGAGCCCCTGATACACACTGACACAGAGCAGAATAGGGACTGTTACCCCTACATAGGGTCACTTGGCAGATATAGGCGTGAGGTGGGTGGGAGGGAAGGGAGGATTACTTTCACCTCTTCCCTGTTAGATTCCCGTTGTGCTGTGACATCACCCTTATACGCTGTGTAAAACATACTTTTTAATTGATTTTGGAACTGCTGCATCCTTTCTGACTTGCGGTAATTCGGTAACATTTCAGGCACTTTCTGCTTATACCGGGGGTCTAGTAGCGTGGACACCCAGTACAGGTCGTTCTCCTTCAGCCTTTTTATACGAGGGTCCCTCAACAGGCACGACAGCATGAAAGACCCTATTTGCACAAGGTTGGATGCCGAGCTACTCATTTCCAGTTCCTCCTCCTCACACAGAGCAGAATAGGGACTGTTCCTCCTACATAGGGTCACTTGGCAGATATGGATTGACACCTGTCCTCAGAGACCATGATACACACTGACACAGAGCAGAATAGAGACTGTTCCCCCTACATAGGGTCACTTGGCAGATATGGATGACACCTGTCCTCAGAGACCATGATACACACTGACACAGAGCAGAATAGAGACTGTTCCCCTACATAGGGTCACTTGGCAGATATGGATTGACACCTGTCCTCAGAGACCATGATACACACTGACACAGAGCAGAATAGAGACTGTGGGCCTGACACAGACGCTGGCAGACAACTAACTTTGCTATTCAATCTATAACAGTGAAAAAAGTTTTGTTTTTAAATGCAAGCTATTGTGACACCAGATATGAGTGGCACTGTAAACCTGGCAGAGTACGTAGCCAGAATGGCCTTTACCAGCTGGGAGACAACTAACTTGCTATTCAATCTATAACAGTGAGTTTTTTGGTTTTAAATACGCTATTGTGACACTAGTGAGTGAGTTGTGGCACTGGGCACAGTATCCACTGTGAGCTTGACACACCCCTTTTGAGACAACTAACTGATATTCAATCTATAACAGTGAAAAAAGTTTTTTGGTTTTAAATGCAAGCTATTGTGACACCAGTGAGTGAGTGGTGGCACTGGGCACAGTATCCACTGTGAGCCTGACACAAACGCTTTGAGACAACTAACTGCTATTCAATCTATAACAGTGAAAAAAGTTTTTTGGTTTTAAATGCACGCTATTGTGACACCAGATATGAGTGGCAAAGTACACTGGCAGAGGTCTGCAGAGCACACGCTGAAGGCCTGACACCCGCTTTAAGGACACTGACTGCTATTCTGAAGAAGCCTCTACAGGTGAAACGCGTAAAGTGGATTTTTTATGGACTTTCTCATTGAGTGTATCTCATTTGTTTTTATTACTTTCTATGTACAATAAATAGTTACCATTTTATATATTTTTATCACTCTGAGACATCCATTATTATATACCTTTTTTTTCCTGGTTACCATTTTATTCCTTGGTGGGGATTATACCACCTATACGCTGTAAACTAGAGCGAGGCACGCTCTAGTAAATGTGAGTACGATACTTTACATTTTATTCCTTATTTTAAGTGATTTTAATACATACTACACTATGTGGATTCCCTTGTCTATCTGTATGTTCTTTATTTGAGACCTTCAAGACGTGGACCACTCTACATTTATCCTAAGACGGGGATTGTTCCGTCCATGCGCATGAACAGCAGAGCTCTGTTTCTAGCTCTGTTATATGTGAGTGTACATCTATTTACTCTTTGTTCACTTACGGAATACCATCAGTGCTACACTATTATTTGTATATCTCTTTTTTCTTTTTGAGGTACATCATTGCAAGTGTATGGCCATAAGGACTTGAGTACGTATTTACGTATCACAATAAGGGCGCGGTTTCCTTTTTTCTTTGTTTACTGACTGCTATTAGCTTACACTGAAAAACTTTTTTTCTTTGTAAAAGCACGCTATAGAGACACCAGATATGAGTGGCAAAGTACACGGGCAGAGGTCTGCAGAGCACACGCTGAAGGAGGCCTGACACCCGCTTTAAAGACACTGACTGCTATTAGCTTACAGTGAAAAACTTTTTTTCTTTGTAAAAGCAAGCTATTGTGACACCAGATATGAGTGGCACTGTAAACTGGCAGAGTACACGCTGTAGGGCTGACGCACCCGCTTTGAGACAACTAACTGCTATTCAATCTATAACAGTGAAAAAAGTTTTTTGGTTTTTAAATGCACGCTATTGTGACACCAGTGAGTGAGTGGTGGCACTGGGCACATTATCCACTGTGAGCCTGACACAGACGCTGGCAGACAACTAACTGCTATTCAATCTATAACAGTGAAAAAAGTTTTTTGGTTTTAAATGCAAGCTATTGTGACACCAGTGAGTGAGTGGTGGCACTGGGCACAGTATCCACTGTGAGCCTGACACACCCGCTTTGAGACAACTAACTGCTATTCAATCTATAACAGTGAAAAAAGTTTTTTGGTTTTAAATGCACGCTATTGTGACACCAGATATGAGTGGCAAAGTACACTGGCAGAGGTCTGCAGAGCACACGCTGAAGGCCTGACACCTGCTTTAAGGACACTGACTGCTATTAGCTTACACTGAAAAACTTTTTTTCTTTGTAAAAGCACGCTATAGAGACACCAGATATGAGTGGCAAAGTACATGGGCAGAGGTCTGCAGAGCACACGCTGAAGGAGGCCTGACACCCGCTTTAAGGACACTGACTGCTATTAGCTTACACTGAAAAACTAAAAGCTATAGAGACACCAGATATGAGTGGCAAAGTACTCTGCAGAGCACATGCTGAAGGAGGCCTGACACCCGCTTCACTGACTGCTATTAGCTTACACTGAAGTAAAAGCACGCTATAGAGACACCAGATATGAGTGGCAAAGTACACAGGCAGAGGTCTGCAGAGCACACGCTGAAGGAGGCCTGACACCCAGACGCTTGCAGACAACTAACTGCTATTCAATCTATTACAGTGAAAAAATTTTTTTTCTTTTTAAATGTCAAGCTTAAGCTATTGTGACACCAGATATGAGTCGTGGCACTGGGCAAATGGGCACAGTATCCACTGTGAGCCTGACACAGAAGCTGGCACGCAACTAACTGCTATTCAATCTATTACAGTGAGAATTTTTTTTTATTTTTAAATGTCAAGCATAAGCTATTGTGACACCAGAAATGAGTGGTGGCACTGACTGGGCAAATGGGCACAGTATCCACTGTGAGCCTGACACAGAAGCTGGCAGGCAGGCAACTGCAATTACATTACACAGAAAAAAAAGCAGACTGATGTTCTAGCCCTAAAAAGGGCTTTTTGGGGTGCTGTCCTTACAGCAGAGATCAGATGAGTCCTTCAGGACTGTAGTGGACACTGAATACCCTAGCCTAGCTATCAATTTCCCTATCTAATGAGCAGCAGCTACACTTTCCCTCCTCTCACTAAGCATGCAGCTTCAGAATGAATCTAAAATGGATGCTGGGAGGGAGGTGGGAGGGTCTGGAAGGGAGGGTCTGCTGCTAATTTGCTGGAATGTGTCTGCTGACCATGAGGCACAGGGTCAAAGTTTGCTCAATGATGACGAATAGGGGGCGGATGGAACCGCGCATGTGTTCGCCTGTGGTGGCGAACGCGAACACGCTATGTTTCCTGGGAACTATTCGCCGGCGAACAGTTCGTTACATCACTATCAGCATTACCATAACTAAATTTAATTTCAGCTAGTCCACACAAGTTTTGTTCCCATAAATCCCTCTTAAGTTTCCATACTTAAGCAAGAGTATGTGAAAAGTAGTTAGGGTTGCCACCCTTCTTGGAAAAACATAGTGGCCTTACTATTTTGCATAATTAATTATGTATGGGTGACATCACAAGGAGTGACATGAGAGTAAATGCTGTAAAATCACCAAAAAAACTACTTACAGTTTGATTCTGCTGTATAGATGGATTGCTCCCAGTGTCTCCCTGTTCGACGGTGTCTCAAGTCTCCCACTGTCTCAGTGTCCCTATGTATCAGTTTCCCCATGTCTCCCAGTGTCCCCATGTCGCCCAGTGTCTCAGTGTCCCCTAGTCTCCCTGTGCCTCCATGTCTCCCAGTGCCCTCATGACTCAGTGTCCCCATGTGTCGATTACCCCAGGTCTCACAGTGTCCGTATGTATCACAGTGTCTCAGTGCCCCATGCCCCCTAATCTCCCAGTGTCTCAATACCCCATGTCTCCCAGTGTCCCAATGTCTCCCTGTCCCCCCTAGTATTCCCATGTCTCTCAGTGTCCCCTAGTGTCTATGTCCCCAAGTGTCCCCATGTCTCACAGGGTCCCCATGTTACTAGGACACTATGAATACATAGACATGGGGACACTGTGAGGCATGGGGACATTGGGAGACCTGGGGACACTGAGATAAATGTGGACATTGAGACACTTGGGGCACTGGGAGACATGGGGACACTGGGAGACATGGGGACACTGAGACACCAGGGACACTGAGACACTAGGAACAATGGCAGGGAGACAAGGGGACATTGAAACACTTGGGCACTGAGAGACATCGGGACACTGGGAGATATGGGGACACAGACACTAGGGACACTGAGACACTAGTGACACTGGAAGATATGGGGACACTGAGACACTTGGGGACACTGAGACACCAAGAACACTGGGAGACATGGGACACAAGGAGATTTGGGGACACTGATACACTAGGGACACTGGGTGGGACACATGGGGACACTGGGATACTAGGGGACACTTGAAGACATGGGGACACAGAGACACCAGGGACACTGGCTGGGAGAATTGGGGACACTGTGTCCCTAGTGTCTCAGTGTCCCCATGTCTCCAAGTGTCTCTGTGTCCCCACGTGTCTGTGTCATAATTTCTCCCAATGTCCCTTAGTGTCTCAGTGTTCCCATATCTCCCAGTGCCCCCGTGCCTCCTGGCAGCCTTTCTCCCCATCCCTAACTTCCGTGAGCTGTCTCTGCAGGCTGGAAGTTGTTGTCTGGACTCTCTGTAGCTGCTCCCCTGCGGATCAGTGAGTAGAGATAGGCAGGGAGGGATATGCTTTAACTTCCTATCCCTACTTCTCTCCACACAGAGCGACCCCTACTGACCAGTGGTGGTATTGCATTGTAATCTATGTTTATACTGAGAAAAATACCAGCATTTGTATTGCCAGTATGACTGCAATATCGGCACCGGCCAGGCTGCATCAAATACTGTGCCAGTAAAATACCAGCCAAGTGAAAACCCGAAAAGTAGTGTGTAAAAAATAAATTTTAAAAATGTAAATTTTTTTTTAAATCATTTTCATGGGCAGGGGACTGGAGCTGCAGCTCCATCAGCCCCTATGTTAATCCGGCCCTGGTTAAGAAATGTTTTGGTAAATGTTCTTTTTTATGTTTGGCAAATGTTGAACCTAATAAAAATGTTACTGCTTGTAAGATGTAATGCTTTGTTATGTATTGATTTTATTAAAATATTTTAATGAATATTTTTATTTTGATAATTCTTTTCTTAATTCACTATTGAGGTTTGCCGTGTTTTCACATTTTTAGAAGATTAATTTATCCATGTCAGTAATGGCAGAAACATTTTCTTTGATTTTCAGATTTCCATATGTGTACAATTGTACACAATATATTTTATTCTTGTGCTTTAACTATTAAATGGACAGATAATTAAGAATTTTTTAAATTATGTTAAAGATATAAAATAGTCAGTTTTAGTTAAACATAAAACATATAAATATATTTAAAAAGTTAAAAAAGTTAATTATATTATTTTTTATTTGCAAATGAATATATTACCTGAGATAATACATAAATATATAACAATAACTTATACCTGGGATATTAGTGTAATAAACTAAAATTGTCTATCAGGTAATGTCTGAAGTTAAAACACAAGTAAACTTACTGGCTTAAAATATTAGTTTGTAAATACAATTTACTTAAGGTTGCTATTCACTAAAAAGTGAATTGAGGTGACTTGTCAGGGAAATGGAAAAATTTAAGCCGAAATAGCTGAAGTAGTCTAGAAATATTTGAATGGTGAAATTTTTTTTAGTGCAGCTATATATTTAGCTAGATTTTGCAATCCTCCTCGGCCATTCACTTTTTAGTGAATAGAATCTATAAAAACTTCCAAGACTCTTGCTGTAGGCTTGCAGGGCTCTTGCTCTAGACTTGTAGAGCTCTTGCTGTAGACTTGCAGGGCTCTTGCTGTAGACTTGCCATTGCAACTTTGCTCTTGCTAAAGACTTGCCAAGAAAATTTGCGGCAAATGTAAAAAGCGTCAACTAGAACTTGGGCTGCAAGTGCTCTGCTAGTAAATAACTTGCCGGTGAAAATGTGCAGCAAGTTAAAAAGACTTACAATTTAAATCTTCCACACATTTGTGGCAAGTTATACTTGCTATATAGAACACTGCCCCCTCCTCAAAACCTTCCCACAATTTAATACACTGCCCCCCTCCCCACAATTTAATACTGCCATCCCGACAATTTAATATACTACAGCTCATCATCCCCTACCTCAAGATGAGCTGTCCACCAGTTCCAACCCGGCCTGGACAATCTCTTCTCTGCTCAAACAGGTACTGCGAGCAGGGGGGCAGGAGGAGTGAGTGGCTGGCCTGGTCTGCAGACAGACAGCCACTCTGCGGCACTAAAGTGCCACCGCCCTGCAGACGCCGGGTAAGACATCATAAGCTGTTCATATCTGTTGGGCAGTGTGGACAAATATATTATGCTCTTGCAGCCGTGGCTGGTTGCAAAAGCACGTGAGATGCTGGAGCACGTGGGAGCGCAAACTGTATTGAGGCTGACCACAGCACACAGCAACCCCCTTGGCAGGCAGTCCGGCCCTGGTATCACCCCCCCAATGCACCCTGGGGTTGTCCGCACCCACTTCACCCCCCTTGTAACGCCACAGGCTGATAGCATCATGGACAGGTCACCACTTCTCCTAAGGCCCATAGAGGTGAACAGCCTATGGGTACTGGGCAGTAGAGCATCCCCACTGACTTCTTTTGGGACTCCCCCCAGGCAGACATTCCAACGTCTGTGTCGAGACTCATGGAGTCATGGAGGCCGTAGCCCTTTGCAGCAGCTGAACCTGTTGGTTAAGCCCCTCCACATGGGTCTCTGTGGCCTGCAGCGAGTCATCTCTCTCCGACACTCCATTAATCTTCTGGGTTACGAGTACGATGCCCAGTTTTTTGGGGGTTTCTTGCAGATCTGCCTTCCACACTTTGCACAGGTCCAGGAGCAGCCTCTTTCATTGAGGGTGTTGAGTCTTCATCTGACTGGGACTCTTGGTGGGTTTCATTTTGGTGGGGAGAAGCAGTGGATTGAGTCTTTCACCTTGGTTTGCACTGCAGGCATCTTGGGATTCTTTCGTGGTGCAGGCCTCTTCAAAAAGAGTTTGATATCTGGCCTTTTTGGACTCTAAGGTGCATGAAATTTTCTGTGCTTGTTCTCCATATTGTCATTTGGGGAGAGGAGGGGAGGGATAGGATGCAATAAAGTAGTTATCTCCATGGAGTTTTCAGGTAGGGAAAACCCATCTGTATTACGGTACTGGTGCAGGTACTGTTTTGTCTCTCAGTCAGCCTATTCAAAGGTTTAACCTCTTGTGCTGCTAGTGCATTTCCCCAATTCACACTTTGTGCACCAATTATAAACATAGAAATAACCTTAAAAAGTGGAGTGCTTAAACTAGCATAGACAACACTAAAAATAAAACAAATAATAAAAAAAAGCTCATTGCATTTTACCATGTAAAATACCATATAAAACAGTGGATTGAAGACCTTCATGCTTCCAATTATTGACCACAAAAAAAACCCAACAACTACTGATAGTACACACAATCCTTAAAAGTTTTAATGGTAAGTATATATAATATATTATTACCTTCTAGCACAGTTTCATTGTCTTCCATTCCATTTTTTGGTGGGTTAAGAGATTCTTACATGGGTGTGGTAGCAGCTAAAATATACAACATTTTCATATTACTTTTTAGGCACCCTTTTTGACAGAACAATTTTTTCCATATATAATATATTAGATCACATGAGTCTATACTGTCTATACATTCCCTGGAGCTATTGTTACGAGTAGCCTCTGTGCAGCGGCGTACATACCGTGGTCGCAGGGGTCGCAGCTGCGACAGGGCCTAGCACTCCAGGGGGCCCAGCCGCCCTGCTGACCCCCGCAACCGGGTAACAGGCCTGCTACCACATTATGCGGCCCCAGCCCACACGGCAAACCACCGGGGCCGCATATGGAGGGGTCCAACGGATCAGGGGAGAAAGGGGAGAGGCGGGGCCCACGGATCAGTTTTGCACCGGGGCCCCATGGATTGTGTGTACGTCACTGCCTCTGTGACTTTAAAGGTCATCAGTCAAAGGCATACAGCTCTCTAGACCTAAGGTGTAACATCTCTATATTGACACACAAATAGATAAAAACTCATAGAAACGCTTCTTACTAGAAGTACTGTGTGAATTCCAAAAAGCTTTACACTGATACTCAAAACTAGGATAACCAGAGTGGGTTCGCTTGGTGTGCTTTCCCAGTCTGAGTCGCATGGCTTCCTTGGCACCGCCCACTCCTATGATGTCACATAGATGAATTTTGCTGTAGAGCTTTGTCATACATTGAATGCTTGATCCCTCATGCTGTCAATCTGTTTTTAAAAAATCCATAAATAAGTATAAATGAGTCTGTAATGCCACTTAACTCTTTCATACCATGCAATAGGTTATTGGAAATATTGATCAGCCACAACATTGAAACCACATGCCTAATCAGGGCTGCCATCTTAAATTGTGGGCCCCCTGACACAGCTCAAGGTCTGGGCCCTTGAGGCTCAACAACTAGTCCACCCACAAGGATGAAGTGTGTGTGTGTGTATACTGAATGTGGTGTGTGTATAGTGGATGTAGAATGTGTGTAGTGGACGTGGTATGTGTTTCATGGATGCAGTTTGTATAGTGGATGCAGATTGTATGTTTTGTGTAAAGTATGTAATGCATTAGATGCAGAGTGTGTGTGTGTAGTGAATGTAGGTGTGGATTGTGAATGCAGAGTGTGAGTTTGTGTAGTGGATGTAGTTTGTGTATAGTGAATGCAAAGTATATGTTTGTATAATGATTACAGAGTGTGTGTTTTGTAGTGGATGTAGTGTGTGCATAGTGACTGCAAAGTGTGTACAGTGAATGTAGTATGTTTGTAGTGAATGCAGAGTGTGTATATTGAATGTAGTGTGTATGCAGTGAGTGCATAGTGTGTGTAGTGAATGTAGTGTTTGTAGTGACTGCAAAGTGTGTATAGTGCATGTAGTGTGATTGTAATGACTGCAAAGTGAGTATAGTGAATGTAGTGTGATTGTGGTGAATGCAAAATGTGAATAGGGAATGCAGTGTGTTTGTAGTGAGTGCAATGTGTGTATAGTAAATGTAGTGTATTTGTAGTGAATGCAAAGTATTTTAGTGAATGTAGTGTGTTTGTAGTGAGTGCAATGTGTGTATAGTGAATGTAGTATGTTTGTAGTGAATGCAACGTGTTTTAGTGAATGTAGTGTGTTTGTAGTGAGTGCAAAGTGTGTATAGGGAATGTAGTGTGTTTGTAGTGAGTGCAAAGTGTGTATAGTGAATGTAGTGTGTGTAGTAAGTGCAGAGTGTGTGCTTGTAAAGATGTGTGTGTGTGTAAAATAGAGGTGGAAAGCATCTTTTTACATTTATTTGTGTATCTTTTATTTTTTCCCCCCTTCCTGCTTCTTACTTTGCCAGGGAGGGGGGAGATCACTTTCCCTGGTGGTCCAGTGGCAAGGTGGAGGAAGCTAGGCGTGGTACAGTGCAGAGGGGGCCCAGCACACTCTATCTTTGTCACGTATCCTTCGTCTCCATGTGGCAAAAACAGGTAATTACCGTCCGAAGATCGAGGGGAGTGCCACTCGCCGGTCTTCAGCCATGATGCCTGGCTTTTGCGGCATGTCGGTGCACGCACGACCTACGCAATTATATAGCACCACGTACGTCAGCGATAAAGACGAAATTGACGTACGGATGACGTCACGCAAAAGACGCACACGCACGTTTTGGGGTCAAGGACTAGGTACAGCTAATCGGATCTCCAAGAGGGTTATTTAAACTCACTTATTCCTTAGCTCATTGCCCTTAGATGGTTATCCAAGAGTGTGTTCCTGTGTTTCTGGTTTTTGACTTTGGCTTAGTTTTGACTTCCCTGATTTCTGGTACCCTTGACTATTGGCTTTTCCTTATCGCGGTGTCTCGTTCTGTGTCCCTGACCTTGGCTAGTTTTCTGACTATTCTCGGGTACTTTAAGTCCGGCCATGCTAAGACGATACCTTTAGTTCTAGGGTGTGATACTATTCTGCGTGCTGGATTAATATAATCCTGACAATCTTCCCTTTCCAGCATCTCTCTGACTAAATCTTGCAAGACCGTGTGTGCTGTGCGGAGCGTTGCCATGGTAACCCTCAAACTCATGAAAAGTTAGACACAGAGAAGCTGGAAAGGTAACACAGAATTTGCTGCTGGGCCCCCATCTGCAATGTACAGGTAGTAGTGCACATATATCTAGCGAAAATATCTCTCTCTCTATATATATATGAGCATATAAGGATGGTGGAGCTCGGACTGCCAGAGTGTGGTGGTCATGCCCTGATCGCAGCCCTGTGCCTAATGTTGTGTAGCTTCCCCTCATGCACTCCTAAAGACCCCTGAACAAACCCTGTGTAATTTGGCACCAATACATTAGCAGTAAAGTCCTGCATGGTGGGGACTCCATAGATAACATTTTGTTATTACAGCACATCCCATAGATGCTTAGTTGGTTGCGTTCAGGGGAATTTGAAGGCCAAGACAACACCCTCAACTTTTTGTCATGTTCCTCAAACCATTCCTGAACAATGTTTGCACTGTGGCAGGGTGCATTATCCACCGCCATCAGGGAACACCATTCCTATTAAGAAATGGACAAGGTAAGTGGTACGTGTCTAAATAACACCCACATGAATGCCAAGACCCAAGGTTTCCTACTGAACATTGCCCAAGACATAACACTGTCTCTGCCGGCCATACAACTGATCTGAAAGAAAATGTGATTCTTTAGACCAGGCAACCTTCTTCCATTGCTCTATGTTCCAGTTCTGATGCTTATGTCCCATGATGACACCCACTTTTGACAGTGGACAGGGGTCATCATTGGTACTCTGGCTGGTCTGCAGCTTAGGACCCTCATACAGAGCAAACTGTGATGCAGTGTGTGTTCTGACACCTTTTTATCATGGCCAGCATTATGTTTGTCAGCAGTTGTGTGATCAGACCAGACAGCTAGCCTTCACTCCCCACGTGTAACAATGAGCCCCCTGATGCTATTTCACTGGTTGTCCTTCCTTGCACCACTTTTGGTAGTTATTAGTAACTGTATACTGGGAATACTCCTCAAGACTTGACGTTTAGAAGATGCTCTGACCCAGTTGTCTAGCAATCACTATTCCCACTCAGATAGTTTTGCTTGCCCATTTTTCCTGCTTCTAACACATTAAATTCTGACTGTTCACTTGCTGTCTAATATATCGCACCCTTGACAAGTGCCATGGTAATGATATAATCAATGCTATTCATTTAACCTGTCTGTGATTTTAATGTTATGGCTGATCAGTGAATATACATAAAGAATGTATCTGAAAAGAATTTTGGGTTCATTTTACTCTTTTATTCCTGTGATACAAGGGATCATTTACAGTGTTTCAACAAGATCACATTGTGTTTAAATTGTAACAATCTGTTACAATTATGAATTACAGTTGTTACTTCATGATTTAGCTATTAGTATTTCACAGTTTCATATATAGCTGTTCAACAGGATAATAAGTTTCTCTAGTTATTATGACCTTTAAGGCTCATGTTCTTTACCTATCCCTGGTTATTTAAATTACTCTTTATATATGAAAGGACCACTATAGTCACCCAGACCACTTCCCCCAGGTTTTAACCCTTCAGATGTAAACATAGCAGTTTCAGAGAAACTGCTATGTTTACATTGCAGGGTTAAGCTAGCCTCTAGTGGCTGTCTTCCTGACAGCCGCTAGAGGCGCTTCCCCAATGCTCAATGCGAAAATCGCATTGAGCACGCAGAACGTCCATAGGAAAGCATTAAGAAATGCTTTCCTATGGGCGTTTTTAATGTGCGTGCGGCTCTGGCCGTGCATGCGCGTTCGGCTCCACTCGGGAGCTGACATCAGAGGGGGAGGAGAGGTCACCAGCACGAGGGAGCCCGGCGCTGGATAAAGGTAAGTGGCTGAAGGGGTAAGTGGCTGAAGTGGTAACTGTTAAATGTGTTTTATTGGATTATCATTTAAAGTTTGTGAAAAAATTTGCATTTTACATCATATTAAAACAATGCCTACATATGCAATAAAGTAAAACATACAGTAGAATTAAACGTATGATTATTTTATTGAAATTGGACTTTTTAAAATTGTATGTTTTAATATACCCCATGTACTTTTGCTTTTTGAGTTTATTTAAAAAGACATCACATTGTGATCACTATTTCCCAAGTGCTCCCCTACTTGAATGTTGGCCAAAAGATCAACATTGTTTGTTATAATCAACTCCAGACAAGCATCCTTTCTAGTTGGTGCTTGCTTGTACCAATTGTGACATAAGGTGTCATTTAACAGGTTCAAAAACCTGATTCCCCTTGCTGAACTACTTGTCCAATTTATTGTTTATTTAAAATCTCCAATAATTAACATGTTACCCATTGCTTTCATGATTTGTTCTAACAAAAGCTGTCTTTCCTCATCAATATCAACATTAGGTGGTTTATAACATATCCCAACCAAAACTTGATTTCCCTCCTTTTCTCCACACAGATATCTACCCATAAATCTTTCATATTTTCCTTGACACATTCCACTTGCTTAATATTTGGATTTAACTCATGGTTGACATAAATACGTAGCCCACCATCCTTCCTCTTTTTTTCTATCATTACTACATAGTGTATAACAATTTTAAATAACTGCCCAGTCATGTGTCTCATCTCACCATGTTTCTGTTATGCCTATTATGTCATATTGCGCACTATATGCTATTGCCCTTTAGTTTCCCATTTTGTTATTTGGGCTCCTTGCATTAGTAAGCAGACTTTTAATATTAGCATGAGTCACTTGAACTTTATGTGAATTTGTATTACTATTACATACTTCCTCTGTTCTGCTCTTGCCCCTGTCCCCATCTCCACACCTCTTGTGTTGAGCTAAAGCCCATCGCTTTTATGTCCTATCTCCATTTTGCAGATGTCTGTGTCCCTCCCCCTTAGTTTAAAATCTCCTCCAAACTTACTAGGAGGAGGACCATTAAGGGAGAAGATGGCATGTCTGCTGCATGAGATCGAGTACTCTGACATTTCAGGCTTAAAATGCACTTCTAATGGCTATCTTCCTGACAGCCACTTAGGGTGCTTTCTTCTCCAGAACTAAGTGATCCTGGATTAAAGTATTGCAGAAAGCAGCATTTGATTGGAGTAAGAAAGCATTTTGGCGATTGCGAGTTGCTGAAATCACTGGAGGAGGAACTGAAGGCTGCATTGGATGAGTCCAGTTGTTCAGTCAAATGAGGTGACTAAACTTTAACTTAAATTTTACACAGCAAATGGGGTTGCTATAATGGAACCTATAGTCCCAAAATAATGACTGTTAATTTAAGGACTAAAGGTTCCCTTTAAATCTGAGTTAAGAAGGGAGATGTGATGATAGCTTGGGCAGACCTCCAGGTCTTTTCTTTAGGGATTACCTTGATATTAGCAGAAAGGTTATGTGGATGCAACCTGTGAAATATTGGAGCTACGTGTCTCCAGAAAGGGCTGAGCCAGAACCCTATACTATATATTAAGCTATAGTACCTCACAGAAAGGCCATCTCAGCCAAGGGCTTGCCCAAGAGAGAAGAACTAAGAGCTTTCTGTAGCTCTTCCTGTGTAATAGTTCACTCCATCTCTGCCTTCACCGGTGCAGTGATGGTGTTTTAAGGTCTTTCCTTAAATAATCATTAATGTCAGACTGGTGCTTGTCAGAGTCACAGAAATGGTCTTCATTATGTATATTGTAGAGTGATTCATAATCTTGTCAAAATATCTCTAGCATATCTTCAGGTACCTGAGTTTGAGTGTGATCTGCATGTGTCAATCTAGGGACATAGGTAATTGACCTAGCCTTACTTGTGATTTTCCGTATTTATTATCATATTCAAAGAAGTATTTTTATAGTTATACTAAGAGTTTTTTGTTTTTTAACATTAAATATAGAATACAACTGAGAATCACAGTAAGGAGATACCATCATGAGAGTATAATGTCAAACTAGAAAGTTAATACAAAATATCAGTAACATGCAGTATGGCAACAATAAAATGCATAAGTAGGCAACATAACCACAAGAAATCGTCCATCCTTCTTTATACTAATGTTCCCCTTTTGTAGGAGCTCAGTATTCTTAAAGGAGCACTATAGTGCCAGGAAAACAAACTTGTTTTCCTGGAACTATAGGGTTAATAGGTCCCCCCTTCTCTCAGGGCCCCCCTCCCGCTGGGCTGAAGGGATTAAAAACCCTTCAGCCACTTACCTTAATCCAGTGCCAGGCTCACTCGGCACTGGTGACCTCTCCTCCCCCTGCCGATGTCAACTCTGAATGCGCATGCGCGGCAAGAGCAACGCGCCCATTCAAACCGCCCATAGGAAAGCATTACTCAATGCTTTCCTATGGACGTCCAGCGTCATCTCAGTCTGGTTTTCACACTGAGAATCGCGGAATCGCTCTCTAGTGACTATCATGTTTGCAGCTGCAGGGTTAAAACTAGGGGAACCTGGCACCCAGACCACTTCATTAAGCTGAAGTGGTCTGGGTGCCTATAGTGGTCCTTTAATGTGCCTCAATTTGTACTAAAGCTATACAGCAATAATATGATAATTTATCTATAATTTTTTTGTAAACTAAAATAAATGTTGAGATATAATAATGTGTAAATAACATACATTGCTATTTTAGACA